>CM022537.1:15308711-16508711 GCA_012273795.1 Dendrolimus punctatus
TTAATTTCTTAATTCAGACTGACATTTTAATTTATAACATAACCACCGAGAACGTATTCATTAAATGATTAAGATCCCAGCAGTGAATACAAAACCTAAATCATGCGGGACTATCCTCAAACTCCTCGATTAGCATATATTGTTATGCGGGACAGCTACCATCCACCACACGTTAGCCCAGAAACCAAAATACATTTATTTGCATAACTAATGTCTCAATTTTAGAACGGTAATTAAGTATATGTGCTTGAATAATAACTCAAATATCAAATCAGTGAAACTAAAATAATGCGGGTACGGCGCTATCATTTTGTATATTTGAGGGGCCGAAAATTATTACCAAAACCATTTTATAATTGTTCCTATTAATTATTCTTAGGGACAGGAAGCTTTCCAAAGCATAAGTTTAGAGAATGAACAAAAAAATTTAGAACTACCATTATTCCGTAAAAATGTAAGTCCAAAGCTCGTACTAACTAAATTTCATTATAAGTCATTTTTCGTTCTCTTCTTTACACACTTTTTTTAAATTGATCAGTGTTTGCGTTTAGCGTAGCTTTTTCATTTCATAAAATTTTGTATGATTACAATATTATATTATTATAAGTCACACATATCATTGCCTTATGTACGTCTATCATCAAATAACAGATATTTATCTATAAGATTTTAATAATAAAAACCCAACTTTTATTCAATATTCTGTTGAATAAGAGAGTTTACGGAATGGAACCTCAAATAAACTATCAAAACCGTTAAAAACCATTAAATATATTAAACAAGACTAAATAAATATTAAAAGACAAATCATATTTTTCCATAATCGAATTTCTTATAACAATTTGAAAACATAAACCAATATAAAATTCATAATACTATTTTAGACATTAAATATTTTTCATAGACAGATTGAAATAAGATTTTTTTTTAAATACAAACATCTATATCATTGGTAAATAAAGGTAGTAAAATGTATTTCTAGGAATAACACTTGACTACAATATATTTATGCGAGAATAAATATTTCAAAGCTCTTACTGATTTACTTGTTATTGGTATTATAACTATATAATAATAATACTGCGGCGACCGAGTATAGAACTTTCCGGCATAGTTAGACCAGTCGCAAGACTTTTGGAAAAATGTAGAAGATTCTGGAATGGAAAGACAAGGATGGATATATTTTAGGAAGGGATAGACGATGAACAAAAGACGGAGATAGATAGATGTTTAGAAAGGGACAGATAGTAAATAAAAGAATAACGAAATTATGGGTTCCAGAAAATTCTTATTATAAACATAGCATGGTATATAAACAGAGTAAGGCGCGCCTACCCAGCAATTTTAGAGTTGAGTTGAGTTCAAGACAGTGAAGCGACAAATGCGTTACGGAAGAGTTCGAAGAAGGGTTTAATAGAAGACACTGACGAGTTCGTGTGGTGTGGTTCGGGCATGTGGAAAGAATGAATGATGGAAGAATGACTAAACAGATATACAATGCAAAAATGGATGGATGCAGAAGTCGCGGAAGGCCACGACACACCTTCCATGATCAAATTGATCATGTACTAGCAGAAGGAGATGTCAGGAGCCTTAAGAACAGACGAGCGTGCATGACAAGAGCTATGAATGTCAAAGAAGCAAGTGAGGTATGTAAGAATAAGCCTAATGGCGCTCTGTTGTTCGTGCCTACCTGGCGTGAAGTTATGTATGTACTAACGAGTTTAGTGGTGAATTTAGTGAAAACTATAGTGGACAGTAAGTGAAGGAGGAGTGTAGCGTATTTCGAGCGTAGTATTTCGGATGTGAGCACTGCAGTACCAGGAGGTGGTCTTTACAATATCGGCGACGGTATTGTGAGCGAGACACCTTGTCAGGACTGTGCATCGTTAGTCGTATAGGGACAACCCTACAGAGAGAGAGATTATATGCGGCTGTTTAAGTCAATAAACGCTTTTAGACAAAAACTGGTGTTTTTTTTTTCAATCCAAAGTGCGTACCCCCGCTCGCACGTAACAATCAATCAGAAAAAAATTGATGGCTTATAAGTTTCTTTGTAATCCTAGAATTATGTAGATTAACTCATTTTTTTAGTAATATTACTAATCCATCGTTTGATGCTTGGTATTATAAATAGAATAACATGTTCCTCCCTTCCAGTCGTGGAGTTTGAAGAAAAATAACTGTGACTTATATAGACATAACGAAATGATATGTATAAACTAAGATTTGCATGCGACTTATACACAACACAACCAACCAAAAAAAAACAACCCAACGTCAAAAGTAGACAAATACGGCCTTACTTATAATAATCTCGTTAAGAAACGATTAGGCATCTCTTAAGTAAGAGAATCAGAATCAGTCCCTAATCAATGAATATCTTTTTTTTTTCAATTACAAACACGTATTACATGTTGTTTACCTAAGAGAAGTACATATAAGCGAAATTTGTATGATTACCGTAGGTTGAACCCAAAATAGTCGACTAAAGAGAAGTTTATGGGTAAGATTTTCATGAATCAGTTGCTGAGCAGTTTCTTTAAATTTAAGAAACGATCATAAGTAAGACACGTTATTGTTAAAAATAAAAATAAAGACGTCTTTGTATTATGTTTAATGAACAATTTTATGTAAACACAGGTAACAGAGGTTGTTTAGATACTACGAAAATGATTTACATACCTATATAAGAATAAATAGTAATTACATTTCGCGAATAATTGGGCCAAATCTACTAAATCTATTGTTACCCGTTTTCCTGGAAATTAGGTACAAAATCGTCTGTTAGGGAAACATTAATTGGTTTAAATTATTTAGTAAAACTGAATGAAAAGTAATTATTAAACGTTTGTTTATCAACAAAGTCTCTATAGTAGAGGATATCAAAACAAGTTAATTACAGTAAATAAGGAAGAAATTAATTCAAAGCTTCGGTACCTTTTCGTTTGTTTCCGAAGCGTCCTGAAAATTAGGAATTCTGAAGAAACATATTTAAATACTTGGTTTGGATATTTAAAATTTATATTTGGCGTTATAAATAATTCAAAAGGCAAGGAAGGAAAGGAAAAGAAAATTAAGTCACTTACTTGTCTATTCTCGTGTCGTTGTATTTTGTCCTTTTATTTTGGAGTAATTATCTTTTTACACTTTTAAGTTTGAGTTAATCAATTTTTAGCTAGGCGTGTTGCTGGGAGCTTGCCGCTTTTTCTCCGTAACAGCAATAACACGTTGCGACGCGGTGTACACAAACTTGAAGAAAAATATTTATTTACAAAAAGTGTTCTCCAGTGGAACTTATTTTGAATAAAAACTTTTGAATTTTATCCATGTCACCTGTTAGTATAGTATACAGAAGTTTCCAGACTTCCGTAGCCGTTCTGCCAGAAATAAGACCCTAATACAAATGCCGAGTACATCGGTCTGCCTTTATGGCACAAAAAATAATAAGTCTATTTAGATAAGAGAAGTGTTTTGTAGATGATTTTTCCAAGTGGGCTTTCAGGGTCAAAATCAACATACTAAACTATACGAAACGGAAAACAAAAACTGATAGGAATTTTAAAGCCTATTTTGACAAAAACTAAAGAAGTATAATTAGATTTTTGAAAAATCAATTACCCGTATCGGGAATCGAATTTTCGCAAGTAAATTCGCGTGATAGCCTTCATTATTTACAGAATAATTAGGATAACACGAGTTGACCTATATTTTTATTGAGACAGTACAATGATAACAAAAAAAAGGAAATATTATTATTTTTCTGTTTTGTAATTAGATCACTATATTGATTGTTAAGGCTCATTAAAATCTTAATATTAAACTTTTAACATAAAGACACGTAAAGGCTATACAAAAATAAAGAAGTAAATGTTCATATTACATATTAATGAATGAAGGAGAGAGAGGATTCAATAACTGTAATCTAATATTCCTGGCAGTTAAAATAAGTCTATTTGTATGAAACGCAATAATATAGCAACATAAAGCAAAACCCCGAGGCGTAATAACTATCTACAATAATAACAAAACCGTCTAGACACACCTACATTTTGCGCAGAGCTAATATGAGGTAAGCGAAATAAAAGCCGGGCTAATAAAAGCCAGCGCGGCTGAATAAAGCGACAATGGCGCAACTCAGCACGGGCACATCCGGGAACGCGGGCAGGTCAAGGTCACGGCCCGCGGATCGATGCAGCTACGACGCCGGTGCTACGCCCCGCTTCCCCCTCCCCAACCGCGCTACTCCCCCCCAAACCTGCTACGCTACCTCCAAATCCGCAAAGTTAATGTACATACTTCGTGCCGCTCAATGCAAATATAGAATACCTTCCGCCTTGTGACGTCAACGAGTTAGACGCTGCGCTAGATAATGATTTATTAAATTATTTATGAATAAAGTTGGTATCATATATGTATCTCGAAATTAAGTAGAGGCTAGTACGTAGTAAAGTGTCCAGAAGGCTGACAAAATTACTTCACGTCACTTAACCCTGCTACGTTACCTCCAAAGTCACAAAATTAATAAACGTGTATGTACCCTCAATGTGAATACGACGTCACCACTTTTGATGCTGCACTCGATAATGATCTATTGTATTATTTATATAAAGTTAAGTATTTTATGTGTACCTACCTCTTGAGACTGTATGTAGTTAAATAAGCCTAGTAGGTAGTGTCTTGCTGACAAAATTATAACTTTGCTATGTCAGCAAATTCACAAAATTCACATTACGTATATGCTTCAGTACTTTCCAGCTTGTAATGTCAACACGTTTGATGCTGCGCTTGATAATGTTCTATTCTATTGATTGAATAAAGTTGAGTATTCCATATATCCTATATATCTCTTGAGACTGTATGTAGATAAAATGATAGTTAAGTAAATTGTCCAGAAGGCTGTCAAAATTCGCCATATACACTACCCGCTATACCTGCTACGCCACCTCTAAAATGGCAAAGTTAATGTACGTACCTCGTACAGCCTATTGCGAATATACTTTCCAGTTTGTGAGGTCAACACGATTGCCACTCCGTTTGTTAATAGTTAATATATTGTGTTATTTATATAACACTTTTTACTGAGCCTAACTTAGCATAGCCTAGCCTAGTACCTTAGGTACTAAAGTGTCCAGAAGACTGTCAGCGTTATCTCACGCACCTGACCCGTTATTCGAAGAAAACAATCCACCTTATACTATATAAGGCGCTGATGTATAAATACCGCTGGATTTGGACTAATAAAATGTAAAATATTTAAACATGTTTGTAGATACTTTTCCCTAGAAAAATCGAGGTTCAAACTAAAATAACTACTAAATTCAATTCAATTGCGTAACATTTTTCTATCTATCCGACTACTTCAACTTTTGCAATCAACCTTTTAAAGCCTTTAAAAATACTTCCAAATATAATCAAAATGTACACATTAATATAAAAATAAATCTTTTAGATCTATAAACTTGAAGATAATGTTTTTTAAAATCTATTATAAATAATCAAATTGTTTGGAAATAGGCGTTAAGAACTGCAACACAGTGTTACATATACTACAGCAGTTGTTTCCGTTATTATATCCTTTTTCTGTAGAATTATGTTGAAGGTTTCAATAAATTATTTATGTATTTAATTCTTCAAAAAAATCAATATTAGACTTTTATTTCAAGAAAAAGTATAAATATCAACATTAAAAATAATAAAACATCGTTTATAACATTTAGCCACCAAACTTAATGTGGTTGGATTCGGTCTCCAAAGGTGTGTGTATTTGATTTATTTCCTTCAATTTTACCTTTTGTGAGGAAAATAAGAAGGTCAAAGGGGCTTATTTAATACCAGGCACGATGGAATGAAATCACTCTAACAATGGAGAGTTATAAATACATCATTTCAATGCGAGCGAGGCTTTGTTACAAATAGCTCTACTGTAATGCGGCGATTTAATTTCCTGCACGTTCTCTATTACTGTTCAATTGAGGACATACATTTTTCATATCGTATTTCATACACTTATATAAAAATATGGTTAATGTTATGAAATAATATTTTATATTTTTAGCTTCAACACCAAAATTGTGTTATTTGTAATATACTGTTACAACCTATGCGCCGACCAAAACAAAGCATCTCGTAACAATACAATATGTGAGTAATACAGTCTGTTTTGTTAAAGAAAAAATAAAAAAAGATTGCACAGCGGATGACATAAAAATTTGGTAAGAAAAAAACTGATGCGCCGACTGAAGTGACAGTTGTACATCTTACTATTAAGCACTTAGGTTCGGCTTTCGGAATAAAAGAAAAAAACTAGATTCATTTTTACCAATCCCATTACGGTGTAAAAAATGAGCAAAAGCAGTAATTACCCAAAACATAAAGGAGAACTTTAGCTTTATGTTTTTATCTTTTCAACTGCCTACGATCGTTGGCAAAAAACTGCTCTCTTTGGTTTTATATTAGGCTGAAGATTTAAAAAATCTTGATTCAAGCTTAAATTAAAAATGTACTTTAATTGTAAATACAATTTTTTTTCTATTGTTTTAGTACTCAGGCCGACCTTCAGTCAGATTCGAAGATCAAATTACGTCGAGGCTCGTAAAATTACTGGAATATGAAACATTACATTACATTAAATGCTATGCAAAGAAATTATAATATTCAGAATAAAACTATGTTTTAACGGTTTTAAGCGCGGTATTTTATTTGAGTTTTATTTATTCCGACGTTTCGGCCGCTTTTCAGTAGCCATGATTGTGGAAGACAAAGCTGTCAAGTGTCAATGAGTAATGTTTAAGTTATTATTTAACCTAGCTCCAACTTGCTCGTTTTAATTATTAAGTTAAAATTTTTATTTATGATTATTCTTTACTCTATGGGAACTTAAACTAATTTACATTTAAAATACATACTAATAATATTCACATATTTAAAACGGCAATTCTGATGCTTCTGGTCCACCTTCGTTAGTATTAGTGTCTGTGACCACATGCGATTTACTAAAGTTACATTAGTGTGTATAAATACATTACAGGTGGCAGGGTATTTACCCGACTGGATAGCTCCTACCCCTGGTCTAAAGTATGTTGCCATAAGAACCTTGAGTTGTGTTCCGGCATTAGTGACCAGGTTCCAGTCTCCCTTAAGAGAGCAGCAGCGCAATTTTAGCACCTGGTGTTGCAAATGTCCATAGGCGATGGTAGCCACTTTCCATCTGCATGTCTGCTGAACTCTTGCAATATAAAAAAACACGGTTAACTCAAGGGTAACCTATCACTTTGAGATGAGACTGAAAATTTACTGAAAATGGTAATTTAAGTTATAATTATATAAACACATACACACACACACACACACACAACATACATAAATAAATTATTGAGCATTGGAAGAGCATCAACACCTAATTAATACAGGTTTTTACCTAGTTTAAATGTGTTGAAGCCCCCATTTATTAGTTTTGGATCAAAGTTTATTTGTGTTTTATATTGTTACTTTTTCATGTCTTTTTTAGTGAATAAATTATTCTTATTTTTTATTCTTCTCACTTTCCCGCAGTGCCGTAAGTGCGGCACACTAGATACTGCATTTCACACGCTGGTCTAATGCGCTAAATGGGAACCTTAGAACTTCGAACTCGAGGTCATCGTAGGACCAATCGATTCGCTGTGGGGACTGGTCGAGGCCATACTCCAGAGTGACCATCATTGGTCGGCTGTTTCTTCCTCTTGTTAAGCAGTATTGTCCCGCAAGCAGGCCGGCGAAAGAGAAAGTGAGGAGACTATGCATGCGTCCTTCGGACGCCATCGTCAAACTGGCCTCCAGAGACGCTGATATGCACAAAACCTCCACCTCTGAGTTTCCATTGTAGTGGTCCGCTCGCAGCTTAGGGCTGCAGCAGATCAGAGCCCTATTCATAAAAGTTGCTCGCCCTGGCTCCCGGGGTGACCAAAGCTTGTTACGTGGTTGATCTTGGGAGTAGCTCTTGACCTTATGTTCTTCCACACAATCGCTGATATGGGACGCAGGCTCCTCTGCGTTATCAAAAAATAGGCTAATTTTCACGGCGATATTCCGTGAGTGTGTGGTATCAAATATCTCAGTGATTCCAGCATGGCTGTACCACGTCAAAAACAAATAATATAAAATACTTAAACAAATCCCACTTTACACTGGGGTTGCTAAAATAAAAATTTCTTTATTCAAACAACAGCCTGGTTTAAACGTTCGTAAACAAATTGTCAGTTGTTTTACAACAACACAAATCTCATTTTGCTATTTACATGAAATTGAAATAATACTTTGTTAAATTTAACAAGATTAACAGATTATCTGGGTTACGTTGGGATTTTACCAAATAGATAAAGATATGAACACGTGAGTATACAAGTGTCTTTTTTCAATCCGAGTCTCTAAAAATAAAAACAACAGTATTAATAAATTTGTTTTGGATATAAACAAATTTAAGGAGTCAAATGAAGTAGGTACAAACATTCCGACAAAATCATTTGCATATTTATATATAAGCACAGATTACGATGCTTTTTAGTACGAATTAAATTTACGCCAATACTTCTAATTTCTGATATTACTAGGTATAGTAAAACCACGTATGTTAATTAAGTTCTTATTTCAAACTGAACAACATTTAATTATTCATGATAGCGACCATATACGGGATAGCGCCATATCTAAAGTAATTAACATTTCTCATCAAAATTTGTAGGCATAGCTGTTTACTCGTTACTGCGGATATACTGTTACGAATAACATAGCATCTCTTCAATTTCCACCCTTGAGGGGGTTTTATTAGCGGCGCGAGCGTACTACAGTATAACCCTCGTGGCTGTGACGGTCATGGCCGCAACGTGGTCTCTGCATTAAACAGAAGCTGTCCGCTTACCCACGGAGCCGTCGCTCGCATGAAGTCTAGACTTGGGTAGCTCGCGAACGAAAGACAAAAATGAATTATATTCCATTTTAAATCTCTCATTCACTCAGTACCCTTTCCAAATATTAATTTTACTGTTGACACCTTGATGACGGATCAAACAGTAAAGTTCTAATGCGTTACCTACTTGATCTGTTATAAAAATCGACTTCATTTTTTACTTTAGTCAATTTAATTTATCTATATAGTTTAACCGACTTGAAAAAGGAGGACGTCCTCAATTCGTCTGTATGTTTTTTGTATGATCGTTAATCGATTTCTACGCTAATTGTGATTAGATTACTACGATTGATTTTCCATTTTTCCTGTAATTGAAAGTTTATACTCCCGAATTGTTACCATCGTCACCATATCAGTATCTGATTAATAGATCGGATAGGAGGGCCATTGAGCATATTTCTAATTAAAGAACGTTGTACGCCTAATCTCTTGGAAAACGCGACTTGCGACATCTTTCTACAACGTCTAGAAATCGGTGTCAGGTAAAACAAAAATTATTATATTTTGTAAATTTTTGGTTGTTCTTTTATGTTTCACTTGGCACCGAGTGACAACATTTCAATGAACATATTTTACATACATTAAATAAGCCATTTTATAAGGACTTATATCAAGTGCCATATTATTTTTCTTTAAATTTGAAAAAAAAATCTAATCGGTTACTTTCGATTTATTTCGGAGTAGTGTCGATGGTTTAATAGTCTGTGGCTTACATGACTCGCAGAACTTCACTATTACGTCACCCAAAACACTAAAGTACGAAAATTATGGCATTTGTTTCATTTGAGCTTTACTGTCCAGAAATATGTAACTTGATAGACATACAAACGTCAAAAGTAATCTAAACGCTTGGAAACAGTATATAGTAATAATATAGTAAGGATATATATAGTTCGGCAATAGCTCAATCCGCTCAATTGCCAATGTATAGATAAAAAAAATGAATAATCATTTTTACTTCCATTAAAGTCAGGGTTTTTTTGTTTACCTAAATGGGTTCATATATTAAAATTTCGCCGCGCTCACAACATGACTCGCTCTATTTTATTTCGACTCTTGAATGAGGTAAAGCGAGTCCGTCGCGTCATTGTGATTTCTACTATGTATCTCTATTGAGCTAAATGAGCTAAAGGAGTGATACAAATCTTTAGAACGCAAGAGCTATATCTCTCTTTTCTTTTTAGTGAACCGTTGTGCACAAGTCTATTGGAATCGAATGGCCTTCCACGCGCGTCACTACCGCACGGGGCCGGGGGAATGTTTACCCTCCTACTCCAACCGTGCCAGCTGAGCAGCGGCATGCTATATTTAGGTTGCGCTGTAAATATTCGGTCCAAGTTGGGAAAGGCCTCCCACCAGCCGCTACTACCACCCGCGCGATGGGTACAGGTAGGGGTAATAGGGTGGTGTAATAGTGCTGCTAGCTCCAGTGTGGCGAATATCGCTAGACAGTAGGCTTAAAATTTGTTAAGTGATAAAATCGAGGCGATTTTTATAACGTTGTCAAAATCTACTTCGAATTACATACAAACGATTTTAGTAGCTAAATTTGTCTGATCTCTGAAAATTCTCTGAATGGTATTGAAAAAATTTGCCAAGTAAATACTTGCTCAGAGTGCACTTAATTCTAAGCGAACGGACATATTTTCTACTCAGACTTGTTTTAGGTGAAATAAAAATATATTTATCTATTATGAATAATCACTATACAATAATATTTACTATATTTTAAATTTAGCTTTAGCAAAATAAGTTGCGTGTAAATTGCGTTCTTGCAATGTCAGCTGGTATTCATAAAAAATGTTGACCGTTATTATATTTAAAAAAAAAGTAAATTAGAAGTCGCTTAATTTCTAAATGTCCAATAGAAAATATCGCTTTTGATGGTAAAATGTCTCTAGATTAAGCGACAAAGCGGTTAGACGGGCAACATTGGCGGCGTACGCTTGCTACATAAGCGAGTAAAAGTTGAAAGTTCACCAACGCCCCGCACACGAGTTCGCGCTGTTAGGGAACGCTTCTTTATTTAAATTCTATTGCAACTTGTTCGCCATTTCAGCCTCGGCTGAATTCGCAATGCCGAGTCTAATTTTTCAATGTTGCCCAAGCGATTCTTTTTGTTACGAAAACTTGTACAATTGTTTTCTGAAATTCAATTAGGGAGTCGCTGAATTTCGACACGTATTTCGGATGGCTTTTAGTGTTATTGCAGTCGCGGTCCAATTTAAACGAAACAAGCTTTACAAATTATTATTACTGCAACGACCATGATCAGCGAATCGGTGAAGGCATCAAAGCGAAATGGACACGAATATTCTATTTGGTGAAATTGAAACGGTTTAGTGTTCCAGTGATGGGGTGTTTGCGTGTAGAAAATATATTAGACATCGTCATTATTTACCTTTGTTTCAATTACTATATCATTTAATGATAAAGAATGTATAGTAAAATAAAACAGAAGCATGCATTCATACCATTAAAATGAACTAGCTTAGACAAAATGACTTTTATATTATGAAGAGATTTTCATTTTTTCAGTAGCAGAGATAAATATCATAGCTTTCTTATATTAATTTTTTGGTGTATAAAAAAGTTGCGTAGCAATTATTGACATCACCTGTTACTAGAGTCTGCGTTCAGTCTTCCTACTCAGTACTCAATCTACTTCACTTTGGTCTTAAAGATCTCAATTGCCAGTCGACAGGCCATTAGTCCGCATGTTCTGCTTCAAAATACCCTATCTATGCCATAAACTGACACTCTGAACGGAAAGGGTGTTTAATTCTATGATTTTGAAATTAGAAGCTATGGATACTCTGTAGATATTTTATGGGAAGGCCTTTCTTGGAAACATTATTCTTGAAACCGAATATTCTCTTTATTGAAATAAATTATAAGGATATAATTTGGAACTACAAAAACAATAAAGTCTGCATAAATAGTGTTAGTTCATTCTAGATGCCTTTGAACTCGGTGCTGTGGTAAGCGAGGTCATATTAATATGTCTCTCACTTGGTGTTCCACCTTCACTTGAATCATCACTATCAAGGTCTTCAAACACCGTCATAGCCTTCGTATAATCATAATCTGGTTCTATCTCAGCTTCATATTTATCATGCTCATGTTTTGGATCGTAGAACTTTACAATATTAAATGTAGATGCGGTACCACCGAATGCTATGCGGTCCTGGTAACTGGTCACAGCTAATATAGCACCGTTTGCTGGATATGAACATGTGATATACCGGTTGTGAAGATTGATCACTTCCAGACAATTAGTGCCACTACCTCCAATAATTGCGTACTTTCCTTTACGATTATACTGAAAAAAGGGACAATATTTCAATACAATATATAGATTACTATGTGCTAGCTGTAATGGAGGTGAAAAGTTTGACTTCTAACAATTTAATGCATGCACGGAGAGTGTTGGTAATGCTTAATAGCAAATCGTTGCTTAAATTTTTGCTTCAATATTATTTTTGATATCTTTTTCACATCCCCCTTAAGCTTATTTGATTTGTCAAAGATTGATTTGTCATCAGAATTAGTGTGCATAGCAATCCGATATAGCAATCCTCTATGATTAAACATAGGCGCTTACAAACAAGTCGTCACTACCATAAATAATTATTTTAAAATGCATTTTAGCAAAGTACTCGACCTTGTCTTTATATTACATTGAGTTGTATAAGTTTATAGACTCAGTAAATTAAAGAACCTTCCCAAGCAGTTAATAGTATCCCTCAAGATTCCAATCCAGCACATCGAAAATATAACTAGATTACTTTAGTGTATTTACTACTGTTATTTGTTGACGGTGAAGTAAATCATCGTGAGGACACTTGAACATTGAGACTGCTGTTGTGAAATCAAATAATCCATTTTGGATAAGATTGGGGTATATAATGACCAGACGCATCAAGTAAAAAAGTTGCAACCTGGTAGAGGAAAGTGTATAAGCTAATATTAATTGATTACGCTTTTCAATAGCACCAATATTAAATCTATTAAAAGTGTCACAGGATCTGAATGATGATGTGGTCCTCTGACGTGAATGACGTTGGAAATTCGTTCACCGGAGCGACACCTATCACGTATTCACTGTAAAATTGCGTTTTATCGCACGCTTTTGTATGCAATCCCACGCGTCAGTAGCTTTACTCATTACTAAAGTATTCGTTTAATTTAATCCTAGTACAATGTATTTAATTTCTCTAAAGGTAATTTTAGGTTATTTGGGTTATGGAATTTCGTTGTGGTATGCATTAAAGGCTTTAATTTAATTTAATATGTTAATAATGCAATTTGCTGAATATCTCGAGTTTATTTTTTCAATTTGTGTTTCTGTTAGGTAAAATAATTATCATCTAAGTTTCTTTCTTGCGTCATTAGCAATTAACGAACTAATCGCGTGCGTGTTTTGTGAAATAATAATACGCGAAATATTCTTGGTATAAGAGTTAATAATATAACATCCCCGGAAAAAAACATTTTTAAGGAATAAACATCAACAAATTCAACTGACATGTTCTTTACAAGTCAGGGTACTTATTTATTATATATAAATAAAAATCAATCGTAGAAATGTATGTACGCGCATAACTTGTATTTCGCACTTTGAATTATATATTTATGGTACAAAAATATATATTAATAAAAGATATTATTTAAAACAGATTTATCAAATAATATTCTAATTTCGAATTTAGACAAACAAACATCTTTGTTAATTTTCATAACCACCTTTTTTCTTGGTCGTAAAAATAAACTAATCGACCGATATTCATAACTATTACCACTACACAAAATCAAAACAAATTGGGTACTTGACGGACAAATCAAGAGAGTTACTTTTGATCGTCATAGAAAACTTCATAGCCTCCTTAATTTTATATGGATATGCTGCGTTGTGACGTCATAATTCTAAAAAGAATCATTTCTTTGACGAAAGTTTCAAATTAAAATCATAAGATATTTAAACACATGACCTTTTTTATGTATACCTCTAATACTTGTCAAATATCCCAATGAAGCTAATGCTTGTAGTATTTAATAGTTCGTAGTAGTCGTTACTGGTTCTCGTAGTAAACTCGCTACGTACCTGGCTGCTACGCCAATATCTACACGCGTAGATATATTCGCCATCGACATCTGGCCTTCTGTTTTGTACCCTTATGATGTTGAGCCTTTTCCTTGCAACCAAATCCCATACTGTCAAGGCTTCCGTTGGCTGCCAACTACCAGCAATACAATGGTCCCTCTAAAACAAAATAATTTTAAAATAGTTATTATTTACCTTTTTATAAGAAGCTGTCAAATATATGATCCGCCTGATGGGAAGTGGTACTGTTGGGTATAGACGTTTGCAACACCAAAGCTTTTAGAAGGGGACACAGGGTATGGAATAGGGGTTTTTCTTGTCCTCTCCTCTCTCCGGATGAACTTGATTGTCCGGTCTTTTAACATTTTACTATTCTTTTTTTTATTTTTGTCTTTTATGTCCTTTTTTATTTATATTTTTTTATTATATCTAAATATTACATTGGTCTTTACGGCTAATACAAAGTGTCTTACGCTAGAGCTACTTTATTGTTTTTGGATTTAAACTATTTTTACACCTTATCCTGTTTGTGGTGCTTTTACATTACTTCTGCTTGTATATTTACTTATATCCTACTTGATATTATTTCCTTCAATTTTAATGGTTATATCCTAATTATTGTATGTATTATGGTACTTTGGTCTACTTTATTTGTACGGTTCAACGTACAGCGTTTTGCTGACGCTGCGGCCTACTTTAGGCTGCTTTAATATAATAAAATTACTATAAATAACGCTCACAAATATATTATGGTGAGTCGCTAATAAGTCGGTATTGAGCTGCAACCAGGGATCAGCATCCAAGCCAAATTACTACGAGAATAAATCCCTGAAAGTGACAAGGTGTATTTTCTTCACCCTACTACAAGAAAGCACCAGCGCTCCACCAGCATCTGCCAGCATCCATCCACTACAAGCAAGAACAAATGTACAAACTGTACATTATTTTTAAACGTTTCCCAAAGGTGTTCTATTATATGTGATGTATTTATCTTTGTTTTTATTTCTTACTTAGTTTTACTTTATACGGGGTTAGGATTCGGGAGACGGAATAAAGAGAGAGGGAGGGGGCCATCGGAAAACTCACTCATCTTACGAGAAACGCTTTTTAATTAGCTTAAAGCTAACCGTTTCACGCCTAATCTCAGAAACTACTGGTCTGATTTGAAACATTATTTCAGTATAAGATATCACATTTGGCGAGGAAGGCTATAGGCTATATATCACCACGCTAAGACTAATAGAAGCGGAGCACCAATGAAGAATTTCCAAACCGGGTAATTTTTTAACTTACTTTTTTTAAACTATTCTTTGCGGGTGAAGTCGTTGGCAAAAGCTAGTTGTTATAATAAAGCACCCCACTCTTTTACCACAATGACATTAATTTTGCTTATATTAAGAATTATTTTTACTTTTTAGTTCAATTAACTATAAAGAAGTGTTTTTAGTTTTTTTAAACAATAATTTATTTAATTTCATGCCGGAAATTTATCGAAGAAATAACTGCTAGTATAAAAGTTACTACTAGTAAAAATTAAATTAGAAACCACACGAATAAAACAGCACCTTTAAAGGTCAAACAGTTCCTAGTAGTTGAAAACACAGCCGCTTGCAGAAATTACAGTTTTATTACTTCAAACAGCGCTATGTTTAAACTTTCTAGCAGTAATATACGAGAAAGTTTAAACCGCTTTGAAAACTAAAAATACCTGTGGTCTTAATAATAGTTTCTATGAAAGTGAAGAATAAAGGATGGTGGAGTATCAAAGTTCATAACGATGTACAAGAAACTAAGCCGTCGGTGTACAAAGTTTTAACATGACAAAGGTAAGAGCTTTAATTAAAAGTTAATGTTTTTAATGCATTAGTTCCAACAAATATAAAACTATTCAAATTATAAAATATTTCTTTTTTTTGTATTTTTTTTATTCCAGGAGTTCAGCAGACAGGTAGACGGCCCACTTGATGGAAAGCGGTTACCATCGCCTATAGAAATTTGCATCACAAAAGGTGTTACAAATGCGCTGCTGTTCTCTTAAGGGAGACTGGAACCTGGTCCCTAATGCCGGAACACAACTCAAGGTTGTTATGGCGACATACCTTAGACCAGGGCTGGTAGCCATCCAGTCGGGCAAATGCCCTACCACTTGGCTGTGGGTTGTTTCTTTCTTTACGGTAAATATTATCTTATCTTTTTATATCTTAGTAGCTCTTTTTGAACCAAATATAAAAATTTGCTTTTCATTGCTCATACGCAGTAGGGGTGAAAACAGTACTTTTCGCCCCAGAGAAACGATGTTCTCTGCTATCAACAATTAAGTCTATGCGAACAATATCCAAACAATTTAATTGCCACTGTAAAGTCGCGGCATAAAATCGTAATTCAAAAATATCAACAATCTTGTAACATGATTTTATACTTATAATTTACTTTTCACTAATGGTCTAAGAGCGGCTACCTATATGTATTTGACCCGAACTGAGTTTTTGTATATTGAAGACCGTATGATACCTACCATGCATGAGGTGGGGACTCGCTAAGCTCAAAGTGGTGGATGCGAGGAGGGATCAGACAAGACAGGTATCGATTTTTGACGAATTTTAAATCTAATAGCAGACCATTATCGCGCGTTTTACTTTGTGGCAGAAAGTTTTGATAATACTAAAAAAAATATTTATTAAAGTAATTGACCAGATATGCCATTGATATATTATATTATTTTTATATTATTAAACTTATATTGATCACGGCAGACGTCTAAATTGAATTACACACATCAATAAATAATAAAACTTTAGCTACTACCCGGTCAGATGTATAATTTTTTTCGTGCGCTCGTCCGCTCCCTTGCTACGTTCATGTGTCAAAAATATCTCGTGCCTAAATAGGTAGCTCTAAACCCTCGTGCAAAAATCTATTAAATTAAGAAGTTATTTGACTTGCGAAATAAGAGAAGGAATTTTATTGCTAAGATTGTGTTATACAGGTTGTCGTCAGTACGTTCTCTAAATTTAAATTTTCGAAAATGTGAATGTCGAATAATATTCAAGCTTGACAACAAACTGTGTATCTGTACGATTGCGTGAACACGGTTTATCTGTACAGTTGTGACTACATCTGCGATGGAATCATGGGAGATTCTGCGCATACCTGGCCTCCGGAGGCCAGTCTGACGACGGCGTCCGGGGAGCGCGTGCGCTGCTCTCTCCCTTACTCTCTCAGCGGCTTTCTTGCGGGACATTACTGACTCGCAAAAGGAAAAACCGCTGACCGGTGATCGTCGCTGTGGAGCATGACCTCAACCGCTCCCTTGAGCAAATCGATGCGCCCTACGTTGGAACAGGCTAATGATACTAGGTCATTCACTATCATAACTTGTCAGATTACGCAAGACTACATAAAGTTCAATATACTATAAGTGGGCGATGGCAGATAGTATCTAGTCCGACCATTTCGATAATTACTCCGAAAGACTGTACTAATTTGTTGGATAGATAAATTTATCACAGACCCAAGACCAATGCCGCCAAACATATATTCGAAAGAAAAAGCTTGTAAGCTTTTTGTAAACTTTCACTCACACAAAAATATGAAACATTGAACAATTCTTACTCTAACAGCATGTCTGAAATTTATGTCAACGATTTAATATTTGTGGAACTTTCCTTTTTATATGAAGGCACATAAAACACAAATATGGCTTTGTTTAGCGTATTTCAAGTTAATGGGGTAACCTGCTGTTATATTGAGGTATAACTCCAGTTTTATAAATAAAGGTCTTACTTCTAAAGCAGTTTTATTGCACAATCGGTTTATTACGTTTTCACATTATAAAAATATATTAATAAATATACTTGTGTCACCACAAACAAAGGAATAAAAGTATAGATGAAGCCTACTTGAACAAAAGCGTAAAATAAAGTAACGTTTTTTTTTAATGTGTTTGAGCAAACTTATGCAGTTTATACTTGTTTTGAGTCTGTGTAGGGGGTTAACAATAATGTATATTCCACCGTAAAATTGTAAATATCGTCTTGTTATAATCTATCCCGCGAGATTATAAGCTGTCGCATTATTGTGAATCGTAATATACTGCTTACAATTTAACGCATTATTTTTTGGTAGATTATAATCTATCAACGTGAAGTCGTCAAATTGTCAAATGGTATGCGATGAAACGCACCACACATGCTGATTGGATAAACTTTATCCAATGTAAACAAGCATTGTTTTGATGGTTGTTTTCGTGTTGAAAATAACTCAAAACTTTAGAATTAGTTATATCAAAGTGTTGTGGATGTAAAATGAATCTGCGATTAACAAAATAAGTTCAGTTGGAATCTGTATATAAATATAAAAGAAAGTCGTGTTAGTTACACTTTTTAGAACTCAAGAACGGCTGTACTTGGCTGAAAATTGGTGGGAAGGTGGCTTAGAATCAGAAGACGGATATAGGATACTTTCTATCCCGTTGGAACCGGTAGGTGGGGCTGAGATCGGCTTCTAGAATCTTCCTAATCACCTGGACCAATTTTGGTGATTTTGTTTTTGTGTGTTTCAGTGGGTTCCCGGATGGGTTAGATTCACAAGTAGAATCGGTAGATGGCGCCGAGATCGGGCTCTGGAATCCTCCTAATCACCTGGAACGATTTTGTTTTTGTGTGTTTGAGTGGGTTCCCGAATGGTCTAGATTCACAATTACAACCGGTAGGTGGCGCTGGGATCAGGTCCCAATTTTTTATTTTTTCAGAGCAGGACAACGACTGCCGAGGCTGCTAGTAATAAATAAATGTTAGTCTGACCGACCAATTCGCACGCGAGATGCATTTATGCCATTTTACAATTTGACGATTTCACGTGGATAAATTAAAATCTACCGAAAAATAACATGTTAAATTGTAAGCAATATGTTACGATTCTCAATATTTCAACAGTTTATAATCTCGTGAGATAGACTATAATCTAACGATATTAATTATAGTTTGATGATGACATATACACTTGAAACTACTTTTACTAATTCGATTGTTTGATACTAAGTTCTCGTAACGCATTGTAGCGCGATCGGCTTCCTTTAGTCGGCTTCATTCTTGGCCGGTTCCTATATATTAACGATCGTTCATTTGCCGTAATATCGATTAAAATTGGACATAAGCTAATAATGTCAAATTCAACCGATGGTAAGGCAAGTTAATGAATAATAAGATATTGGAACCGGCCATCTTAGATCTCGGAGCTTGATCTACTTTGTTCGTCTGACAAACAATAGTTTTATAGACCAAAAGAGTTAAAACCTTAATAAGTTTCATTTAAATTCTTAATTGTTTTGATCTTAAAATATTTTTCAAATTAAACATGTTTTCAAGCGCTAACAGTATACTATCTAGGACTCTATCTAAGGAGTTAATAATGTTTCAGAGCACAAGAATATGAAAATGGCGATCGCCGTTTTCATATGAAATTTCATTTTCATCATATGCTTGAGGTTATATAGGTGTGTGTTTTTTATTGTGTTACATGCCGACAAAGGTGAAGGCACACCTGATTGTCATAAAGCGCAGTTTTTTACCTTTACCGCATTTGGATCTCTTTTGTTTAATTCGTGTTTAAAATGTGTAACTAAGAAAAACGTCCTATTGTATTTTCTCGTTTATGGCCGTACCGCAGGCATAATTACGCAGGTGTGCGCATTATGTTTCTGGGAAATTGCGTCGAAGCTGGCCAGGTATGGCATTATAAAGCAATGGCCTAATGCGGAGAGAAGTTAAGCGAGGATTACGATTTTTTTTATTGCAGGCCTAGGCAGGCAAACAGGCAGACGGCCCACCTGATGAAAAGTGATTACCGTCGCCTATGGACGTTTGCAACACCAGGGATGTCGCCAACGCGTTGCCGACCTCTAAAAAATTTTATAACGCCCTTCTTAAAGAACCCTATGTCATAGCGCAAAGGGAAAACCGCGGCGGGAAGTTCTCTCCAAATCATTGTTGTACGCGGAATAAATGTTCTAGAGAACGATTCCGTAGTTGAGTGTGGGAGCTCAAGGAAATGAGGGTGAACATCCCGTCGCTAGCGAGCGGTCCGGTTGTAAAAATGAGGCGTTGGCACTAGATCAAACAGTTCCTCGGAACACTCTCCGTTGTACAGGCGGTAGAATATGCAGAGGGACGCAAAGTCTCTTCGATACGAGCAAGACGTACATTCGATAAGTGATATAGTACCGGATTTTGCGAGTGTTATTGAATCGTGCAGATTGTACTGGTTGCGTCTAGTTGTATTTGTACCAATATTCTACGTGTTTGTATAGTTCTAATAAACTACAGTAATTCCAATGGCATTTTAATTCGAGTCCCATGCTCGTAACAGTAGTATAGGTTCGTGTTTGATCACAATCATGCCCTATTTGGAGCGAAGATGTGGTCTAGTGTGTATTGATAGGTACCTATCAATCCACACGGAACTTGAAGACACCCAGTTATAAGCATCGGGAAAGACAGACTCTGGCAATGAGTTCCACTCCTTTGCGGTGCGTATGATGAAGCTAGATGCAAAGCCCTTCGTTCTTACAGGTGGAATATCCACCATATATCGATGCCGCATGATGCCAGTAAGTCTGGTTGTCCGATGATGGAGTGTTCTCAGACAATTTATTTATTACTAACCACTTACATTGAGATCGATACTATCACTGCATATATCAACTCCCTCGAACGTCATAACACAACCCACTGGACACCGCCAGTCCCAAATCTGAAAGCAAAACACCAAAAAATAGTTCCCTGAACACTGCTAGCTCCACTAATGAAAAAATAAAGAAACCTATAAGACGGGAAGTTATTCTCGCAAAAGCTTTTACACGTTATTAAGTATATACAAAGTTTCAAAAGATTTAAGTGCAGACCCACCCATTTATCTTATCCCGCATGTATTAGGCTTACTGTGTTTATAACAAAATCTCGAAGAACTTGAACATTACGATAATGTAAGGGATAACGTAAGATTTTTCAAGATCTATTAGCAAAGGCAAAAATCTTAAGCCGGGTACATCAAACTTAACTTTTTGATATCAAGCGGATTTATAAGCTATCTTAAGTAAGGTAAGTTTATTCGTGCAGGAACAGAGAAAAATACAATTTCCTGTGGCCAGGCTGCCGGTCGTAAAAGGGGAGAAAATAACCCACAGCCAGGTAGGGTATTTACCCGTCTGAATGGCTACTAACCTTGGTCTAGAGTATGCCATAATAACAACCTTGAGTTGTGTTCCTGCATTAGTGGTCAGGTTCCAGTCACTCTTTAAAGAGCAGCAGCGAATTTGTAGCACCGTTGGTGTTGCAAGTGTCTGTAGGCGATGGTAACACGTTTCCATCAGGTGATTTAGACGTTTTGAGTTCGCTTCCCGAAAAGATAAATTTCATAAAAGAACTACCTATAAAGAACTATTATTTTTTATAGTCTGGTTGTAAGGAATCGACCTTAATATTGAACGTTGTATTTACCAACCAACCTTACAAACTTGGACAATTTAACAATATGATTATCTACATTTTATGTCTATATCTACTAATATGTATACAAAAATATTATAAATGTTTAAGTATATTTTCCTGAAAATTCTTCTTCGTTGACTAAGCACAACGCATTGCTAGTTGTAGGCTTCCATAGTGTGCAACGCATTTCGTTTTTCTCTCTTCCTCATCCAGCTGCTACCAACGATGTCACACAGATCCTACACATTCTACAATACATCCACTAAAAAATGTTCTCCAGTCGCGGACTTGTCTACCTACTCCAATGGTCACCGGGTCTACATTAGGCGTGACCGGCTTTCTAACAGTTCAAGATGCTAGTTTTTCAAATTCTGTCTTGTCTTATGTTGGTTGTCTTACTCTCAAAAATTATGAAAAGTTCAAATGTACCTATATGCATTAGATATTTAATGTACTATTATATTCTTCTATACTTCTCACATGAAGCCTATTCTACTACACTTAAATAAAATTTATGACCCTGGATTTATCTCTGTGTGTATCTTACACTATAAAATTATTAGACAAAAACAAGACTTGTCTGCGGTAATGTTAACGTAAATTTTATTGTTCAAGAACCAATACCTGCATTTCGCGAGGATTTCCGTATTCTTTTGATATATAAGATAAGTCTTTAACCTAATAGAAATAAATGAAATTCGTTTACAGCTTGTAAGATAATAATACATATAGATACTTTCATATTCGCAATATGAACGTTAATCACAACTACCACATGACAAAAACATTCTTTTAGCTAGTAAAAACAGGCATAATATCAAAGAGAAAATGCATTGTATTTCATAGCATCCAACACACACGGGACAGTGCCCGCTGCAGCCTCCGCTTAATAAATAATTTGAACAGTTAACCGCTGAGAGAAATATTTTAATCTCTACAGAGATGCTTTGAGTCTGTGCGCGGTCGTTGGCCGCAATGTTTTATTCAGGGCATGTTTACAAGTTTCAAGTTAAATTACTGGCTTCGCGGACTAGCTACTGTCAGCGAATACCTTTGAATAGTTCGCCGAGTATTAAAATTATTTAGCAAGAATTGTGCATACATAGAATAAGGATTTATGTCTTGCTTTATCCGTAATTTTGATTGAAGACTAGAAATGTTACGACGAAAATATTTTTGTTATTTTTAGAATTTTAAGCGGGTGCTATCCTATTGACATAGTCGCGTTACCAACAGCATCTACACGTACACCGGTTGGGAGCAGATCTCAACTGACTTCAATACCCATACTCAATACAAGTTGAGTAGGTGAATTATTCATTTCTAGCACAGGTCGTCAATCGACATGTGATATTGAGTATATCACAAGACATTTACTTTACAGTTTTTAATGACAAAGAAATATATTTTAATTACATTAGCTTGAAGAACACTAACCCCAAAACGCATTTTGGTTAAAATTGTCGTGTTGCCTTAAGAACTTACAAGTGTCAAAGAGTTTACTGAGCGTCCAACAAAGTCGACAGGTGATCTTAAGACCGATATGTATGTACCTTGGATAATGATGATGATAATAATGGTAACGACGATGTTGACTTTCCTGATATATCTGAGTACGGCAATTTCTGGTATAAATTTTTGAAGTGTAAAGAAGAACGAACTTATTCGGTCAATGGCTGACCCATTGGAGTTATGGCGTTCACGGAAAATCTCCACCCTATTCTTATGGATTTTACTTTTTATATACTGGAATTCAAAAGTAATTCTAATGTATCAGATTAAAGTTTCTTTATCTCATTAAGTTGCAGGTTGTGATTTCTTACTTACGAGTATATATTATGTCTTTAAAATAAGACTCACTAAAATTAATCTAGAAATCAATTAAGACTTCATCATTAAATACAAACTCAATTAAATAGTTACGTCACTGAGCTGCAAACTAGCAAATTCTATTCTAGATTTCTTTACTTTATATACCACTTTATACAATATAGATTTTACTCGGCTTTAGCCAATTTTACATTTATCAAGTAAATAAAGTTATCAATCCATAGGTTGGAAAACTTTGCTCATAGTTAGGGGGCATCACAATGTACGATAGAAGCCATATTTTTTTAAACAACCTTTATACGCTTCGATCCTTTAAGTTTTTTTTATTGCAGAAGTTCAGCAGACAGGCAAGATGGCCCACTTGATGGATAGCGGTTACCATCGCCTATGGACAATTGCAACACCAAATTCGCTGCTGCTCTCTTAATGGAGACTGGAACCTGGCCACTAATGCCGGAACACAACTCAAGGCTGTTATGGCGACATACTTTAGACTAGAGGTGGTAGCCATCCAGGCGGGCAAATGCCCTACCACCTGACTGTGGGTTGTTTTGTCGTCTCTTATGACCGGCCGCCCGGCCGCCGGAAATTATATTCTTTCTCCGTTCTTGCACGGAAAAAATGTCTAATTGTTTAAATTTGAATTGAATATTTTTTTATTTATTCTTTTATATCTTTTTTCTTTAATTACATTCTTCTAAACATATAAAAGGCATCATAGAAGAAATATTTTATCAATACTGTCGACGTTACTTATATTAAAAATAAAGGATTCTTTAATATATTTTTTATATACTTAACGGGTTTCAAAGCGTGTCTCAATTGGCGTTTAATTTTTTGGATGTCTTATCCAATTTACAGCGATTGTATGTAATGAAACCAATAGAATCGATTTGCAAAACTATCATATACCGTATATTTTCTGTATATCCATCTGCTATTAAAACTTAAAATATTATTAAAATCAAAATGATAGCATTAGGTGTATTCGTAGAATGATATTCCTTCCATCGATGTGTTATCAAAATATTTCAATGGACGAATAATAAATACAAAATCTTTAATGTCCATGTAAGAAGTAGATACGGCCATTATTTTGCATTTGACAAATATATAAATGGAAATCTAACCCTTAAAGTTTTATCCCAGGAACCGCTAGCAAAAACAAAAGGCCTCTGGCTGTGGCATCGCAACGCGCACACCTGCCCCGAGTGCATGCGCTGTAACTTCCTCGGTATAAACTGAAGCCGCAACTTGTGAACCTTATATGTTATATCAGCCTAAAACAATTAAATGTGTACTTAAGTCAATATTGAATGGTTCAGATCTCATTTTCATTGTCGATGAATTAACCAAAGTGATATATATAAACACAACATGAATCATTAATTATCATTGAACACTGCGTGTCCTTTCAGTATGTTCCCTTCAACGAAATGAATTCAGTTTGGTTGATTGGTCTAATATCAACGTTAGGTAAGTTATACCTAGAACACAATACAGATCGATAGGACGCCTGAAAGATGACATAAAGATTTTTGATGTTAGATTTCACAGAATTCGTATGCCATAATACAGGTTAGGAAAAACCATAATATATTAACACTAAACGATTCATAAATGAGTATAAGTATAAGGAAATAAAAAGGAGAGGTGTTTACTTTGTTGTTAGTACGGGAAACGGGAACGTCATCAAAAGGTTTATCATACATATTTGACACCTATTCTTCATTAGGACCCTGTTAAAGATTTTCTTTTTCTTTTAATTCTAGAGATATCAAAAGAATTGTATAAATACAAAGATTTCATATGAGAACATTCAAAAAATTAAGTTTTTGCAAAGTACCTATACATTTTAGTTGAAAGTTAGGCTTGTTGTACATGCTATGTATCTGCGGTATCAATATTACCATATCGCAAAGTTACTGATAAACTTGACACACATTTATCAAGATGGATATTTCCAAAGCTTTCATACCAAATCTTATAAAGCAACGTAAATGCTGGCATCTTCAAAATAATTTTATTACGCAAACGCTGCTCTGGGGCATTATTCAGCTGTAATAATTTGGTCAAAAGTGTAATAAGGAAGCTAGTAATATTTTAGGTGTACTCTAAATTACTCGGTTCTAAACCAAAATTGCCAGCCACGAGCCGCTTTAGACGGCTATCGCTTCTTGAGCGCTCCATTGGGACGTGCTCCGGGAAACATCGGTTAAGTGTCTTGAGGTCGTAATTATGTGCCTATACTTATCCAATCTTCTTTGATATTCTCAGAGGAGACTGATGCTCAAGGTCGTATCATGATCCAGATTGTTTTGAAAAGGGGTTTGTATTAAGAATCTACGACAGTAAATTAGAAATCTACTATAACCACATTCAGTAAATTTTTAACATTTAGTAAATAAGTACCTACGTTCAAAACTAAAATTTCCCCCAAAATCCTACCCAGTTACCCAGTGATACGGAAACATGATTTATGCAAGGGAAGCAGATTGAAAGACACTTGTGACAAATAAAGTAAGCAAGTCAATGTTAAGAGAAAAACCTTTAGTACTTTCTAGAAGTTTTTAAATTAGTCTTTAGCACAATTTAAACATAGCTAGGTCCTTGAGAGCATCTCACTACGGCGAAATTTGCTACAATACAGTGCGTGTCTGGATATGTGTTATCAAGTATGTGCATTACTATTTTTTACAATGAATACGTCTTGAGATAAGATATTGAATATATAATATATTGGTGTATTTATTACGTGCACGTTTAATCAATATTTGTGTTCTTTCCGATAATATTTGTGTCCTGCGATACATAACAATACCTTGAATTTGACTTTTCTTATTTATTTTCATTTCTGAAAATTCCTTGAGAGTTCTTTACGTTTAATTTTTATATGAAACCAATTCACAACTATGTTTCAGTTCTTAGTTCTAATTTTATATTCAGTTTATGATCAGTACGAAGTTTGCTCCAATCTGGAAATCTAGTTTACAGTCAATACTTTAATTAAAGACTTCAGACGAAGTTTATTGGACTATTCAATTAAAGGTTTTGATTAAATCCTAAGTCATGCTAGTCCAACCAATTTATCTGAACTAACCCTTTTACATTTTAATCACATAAAACTTTACGTTTGTGGGATGTTTCAAAATTTTGAGAACTCCCTCGACGTGGCCTAGTTTCTGGAAGATCAAGGACTTTGAAGGACATAAACCAATGCAGCAATGTAAAATTTATTACAGCAATAAACTGAGATTAGGCTGTTACGTTTATTGGTGGTTACATTTTACGCACAAAGATTCTTATTAGTGAGATATTCGCAAGATCAAAGATATTCTGGCTGATATCTGTATGCCTTTTTCATGAAAATACTATTGCTAGGCAGTTTGATACAAATCTCAAAGCTGTGGCATTCAATGTGAGACTAGACACACCTACGCACAGAGGGTATATAAAATTTCTATTTTTTTATGTTTATGAGGAAAAGAAAAATGACAGGGAATAATTACCTTACTTTATGATTTGTAAATGCTACATTTAGATAAATGTTTACAAATTCAAGACGGCAGGAAATTGTATTATTTCTCCGTTACTGCACATTTAAAGGTTAGGTTAGGTTAGTTAGCTCCCTATTATTAAATACTTAAAAAGTATTGAATTTTTCTTCTCTTTTCACCGTCAGTCAATACGGTGTGATTTGTTACATTCGGTGTATTAGAACAAGAATCTGTTTAAGTGGTGCATACGCTACTTTACCGGGACTGAAACCCACGTCATTGCTATCAGATACGAATGCGTTATACACATTCGCCGGGATTCTGTACCTTACTTATACGTTTACATGCCTTAGTACTGGTTCAAATATGACATAATATACAAATAACATTAATTTTTTATCCATGTCAATTCCTTTTCTCTTTAATGTATAGTGTGATATTCAAAGCCGGGTATTAGTCACTACAATGTCATTTTCTTGATCAGTTTACTCAAGAGAAAATGAAGGCAAGTTTTTACAACTAAGAATGGTAATTTATATATAATACATAGCTGATAGTGAGATTTTAAAATTTGTCGATGGTAGAGAAATCTCAGCATTATTATTATCCTAGTGTAACATCCCAGTTCCAGACCCAGATCAGTTTCCACAGATCAGAAAACTATATGTTTTTACATTACAATACAGACAGAGGTAATCATTTATTGTGGATAGGCCTTCATCAATCTTCTATAATACTTCGCTTCGCGTGCCTATATTTTAAATGCTGTTAAAGTATTAACAACAAAACACTACGCGAAGAGTCGTATTTCTTTTTCAAGCATAAATATGCCCGTCTAAAAACGTAATAAAATATCCAATGAGCATAAATTTCTCTGCAAAGAGAGAAAATCTTAAATCACTTTCACAGTAGATACTACACTTGTACAGGCTTCTGGCTATGTATTTATATTCATTTTTCTTATTGCTATCTCATTTTCTGTTCACCATCGGAGTGTTTATTTCAATTACATGCCTTTGACGTCAAATGAATTTTAAACTACCAGATGGATGGGTACAGATGTAAAGGTCGACCAAAAACAAGACGGATGGACTGCGTGAAGGATTATGATGATTTGCGGTGTGACAGAAGATGTATGTCAGAATAAAGGAGTGTGGAAGGAAAATACATATTGTGCCGACCCCAATTAATTGGGATGTGGTGAAAGAAAAGAGAGAGAGACGTTAAATACGAAAGTACTTTGTTTCCTTTGGGTTTCTTGTCTGCTCAATATTTTGTCGTAAAAATTTAGACGATGACAATATTTTAAATTATATTTATTGTCAAATTCGTGCCACTAATCATTTTAGTTTTAGTTCATTTCAATGCGTAATTAAACTTGTGAGATATTTAATTTTTTATACCTTATGTTAATACAAGTTTTAAAGAAAGTAGAATCAGATTATTAGGTTCCCCAGTAAGGGCATTTCAATAATAAATTAAACAAAATAAAAAATTATACAAAGTCTTATTTTAAATACCATTTGTGTGTTTTCAACCTCAACATCCAAGGTACCTAAGGCACTTCAATACCTAAGGTATACTAGTATTAATAAGCTCCACCAATTATAGCTCAAATAAAATTTCTAAAGCCTACATTTTTATTATATTCAGAGGTCGAATAAAGGTATTCTTTTCAAGTAACTTTTTTATTTTTTAAAACACAATTTTTAAGCCTAATTAGTAGAAAATCGTTTTCTTAATTAACTTGTTTCTCTACTTATACAATTTCATATTCAAACAGATCAGAATTAAATCAGCAACTTTTCACTGATATTATAATAGTTTTCTAAAATTACTTATAAATCAATATTTGTGTCTATAAAGAAAGTGGATATATAAAATTCAAGGCAATGCATTAAAATATCAGCAGATAACTACAATCTTACTATCTTTCATCGATATCTTATACTAATATACAAAGCTGAAGAGTTTGTTTGTTTACCTGAACGCGCTAATTTCAGGAACTACTACTACCTAACCTAACCTAATTTGGAACCTAATTTAAAAAAAAAAATCAGTGTTAGATAGCACATTTATCAAGGAAGACTATATATCGCCACGCTAAGACCAATAGAAGCAGAGCCCCAGTGAAGATGTTTAAAATCGAGCAGATATTTTAACTTACTTTTTTTAAATTGTTCCACGAGGATGAAGTTACGGGCAGAAGCTAGTTATAAATGTAATGCCTACGATGTATACTCCGCGTTCATTGTATTCTTATGACAATGACAATCCATACCTCCATCCAACTATACTAACATATGAATGTAAAAGTGCCATGTTTTGACTGTTCATTAGTTCTTTCTGTATGGTTTTGGAAATAAAGCTACTACTATAAATGTTATAGGATATGTATTTTTAGTAACGGAGATGAAGAATTGGATACTGTTTATCTTTAAAATGGATCGAAGTTTACAGTAACGCATTGGATGAAAATCTAGCTAGATACGAAAGTATAACAAACCTCTTGAGTTTCCATGTCGTAAACTTTTATCGATGAGTCCCCATATCCCACAATCATTTTAGATCCATCTGCCGGTAATCCCAAGGAAAGAGCCGAAGCTCTTTCTAAAATAAGTGGGATTTAAATGTATAACATTAAATTTGAATATAAAAAATATTCTTGAAACATTTGGTCATTTTAACAAACATTAAAATATCATGATACATGTTAGTATAAAATATACGCAGCTTCAACATTTTGTCAAAATATGATAAACAGTACCTAATTTTTATTTTTTTAATTGCATGAATTTAGCTGATAGGCAGAGAGCCCACCCGATGAAAAGTGGTTACCATTGCATATGGACATTTGTAACTCCAAAGTTGTTATCAATGTGCTGTCGCTCTCCTAAAGGAGATTGGAACCTGGGCACTAATGCCAGAAAATGACTTGGCATAGTCTAGACCAGGGGTGGTAGCCATCCAGACGAGCAAATACCCTACCACCTGGCAAAAACCTGACTTGACTATCAAGGCTTATAAAGCTTATCAATACAGCGAGAGATGCCGAAGACTGAGAGAAATTGAAAAGAAGAATTGGCAAAGGGGACCCTTGGTTATGTAGTACCATTCTTAAATTACATATTGCAGCATAAACTTTTAGTACGTTTCATCATTATTATAAAGATAATAATACTTTTCTTTCCTTTTAATATGTTTTATTGAGTATATGAACTGTCTGGTACAATTCCATTAATTCTTCGAAAGTTCGAAAAGTGAAAAAGTGTAACAACATACTTTTGTATAAAATTTAAAAAAGTTTTGAGCTAAACAATTAAAAAGAAAACAGTTGCTGGGGAGTTTCTTGTCACTTCTTCTGATTAACAACAATAACACGTTGCGAAGCGGTGTTCATAGAATAGGAATTAAATTTAAATTTTAACTTATATATATATGACTTCTCAAAGTGTTCTCCACTGGAACTTATTGTGAATAAAAACTTTGAATTTAAATCAATCTGATGTTAACATTAGAAATAATGACGACTACGAATAATAATACTTCTCACCAATGAATACATACGTGTTATAAATGGCGTGGAGTATGAAGAAATACCGGGGCTGCCATAAAATTGCAAATTCAATGATTCCAAGGCCGGGTCTGCCTTGATACAGTACAATGGAACCTCTTCGGAGTTCGTGCCCATCTATTTTAGAAATAAAATAACTTATAGAAATTCAAATCGGAATCACTGAACAACAAAAGTATTTAAGCATGGCAAGATCTAAAAATAAACTGAAATATTTTAATGTAAAATAGTAAATAGATAAGTATAGATGTAATTTAATAAGCCAGTCTGAATAAGAACTTGTTTGCCGTCAGTAAATAAATCTACAATTTAGCCGACCTTGGGTTTTAGCGACGTGCTCAGTATGAAATAAGAAATTAGCGTAACATTTTTTTGCAGCTAAACCGAAAAATATAAAAGAATGATATAGTAATTTCGCCTGAACGTACCTATATAAGAAAACGAATAAAAATGGTTATTTACATGCGAATAGTAGGTATTTTACTTTAAAGTAGCGAAAAATGAAGTTAATATGTACCTACTACTATATAAATATGACACACTGATTGTTTAGATCAGGAAATCCCCTATTACAAAAGGAAAGAAACCATAAATTTGTAACAAGGCTCGCTACGTTTTATTAAGAAATAAGTTTTTTTTTAAACATACATACATACATACATAACTTCACGCCAGGTCCCTTGCGGGGTAGGTTCGTGCAACAGAGCGCCATTTAGGCTTATTCTTACACACCTCACTTGCTTCTTTGACATTCATAGTTCTTGTCATGCACGTTCGTCTGTTCTTAAGGCTCCTGACATCACCTTCTGCTAGTACACGATCAATTTGATCATGGAAGGTGTGTCGTGGCCTTCCGCGACTTCTGCATCCATCCACTTTTGCATTGGATATCTGTTTAGTCATTCTTCCATCATTCATTCTTTCCACATGTCCGAACCACACCACACGAACTCGTCAGTGTCTTCTATTAAACCCTTCTTCGAACTCTTCCGTAACGCATTTGTCGCTTCACTGTCTTGAACTCAACTCAACTCTAAAGTTGCCCGATAGGCGCGTCTTATTGTGTTTATATACCATGCTATGTTTATAATAAGAATTTTCTGGAACCCACAATTTCGTTATTCTTTTATTTACTATCTGTCCCTTTCTAAACATCTATCTATCTCCGTCTTTTGTTCATCGTCTATCCCTTCCTAAAATATATCCGTCCTTGTCTTTTCATTCCAGAATCTTCTACATTTTTCCAAAAGTCTTGCGACTGGTCTTACTATGCCGGAAAGTTCTGTACTCGGTCGCCGCAGTATTATTATTATATAGTTATAATACCAATAACAAGTAAATCAGTAAGAGCTTTGAAATATTTATTCTTGCATAAATATAGTTGTAGTCAAGTGTTATTCCTAGAAATACATTTTACTACCTTTATTTACCAATGATATAGGTGTTTGTATTTAAAAAAAATCTTTCCACATGCCCGAACCACCGGAGCATTCCTTTCCTTACCTTCACCCCGACACTCTCTTTCAGACCAACTCTCTTTCTTACTTCGGTATTACGAACGCGGTCCGAGAGCGTCACTTTTTTTTAAAAAGGTTTTTAATTACAAGCTTTTGATATCCTGGATATCATGTAGTCGAAGAGTGCTAGCCAAGACAAGTAAAACGAGTCCAAACACGATGGGTCTATCTTGTTTAGTACAGGAATTCCTATGGCCAACTTCCGACTCCATCATCAAATCAGCTCCACGCTACCATATTATAGCATTGTAACGCGATATACATATGCGTGCAAAATTTCAGCTTAATCGGAAACCGGGAAGTTGGTTAAATTTAACTTGCAATATTCCACCCGAACTTACATACATCCATTGCAAGTTAAATAATAGCTAGTAAAATAGGATCTTTTCTTTAATGTGTCAAGAGAAAACTTTTGAATTTGGTTAAAAAATATTTTATTACCGTAGATTAATAAAATCAATACAAATATACTTTACTATACAATGCTAAACGGTTTCAGAAAATGGTGCATGTATTCTTTCGAAAACAGAAATAGATATAAAATATTTCGCGGAAAACAGATATGTCGGTAAAATTTTATTTCACTCCAAAATAAACAATGACCTATATTTACAATACGTTCTACGCAACAGAATAAGCAATCTTGACCAGGCAACCTCAAACAGAGGAAATTCTTAGGTAGACTGGCAATGTGGGTGGTGCATGGTAATAGATATACATACTAATTATACTAAAAATATTTCATGTTACGGTACAAAAAGTATTAAGTATGTTTAAGTAATAATATTTTCTTAAGTTTTCGCGACTTGTATACATAATACAAAATAAATAAATATAATAATAAATAATTTATTTGCTTTTGGTTTATCTGACAATTCGGCGGCTTTTCAGTGGCCGTGGTCACGGACGACAAAGGTGACATTTGTCCAAGGAGTATTGTTAAAGTTTTATTTAGCCTACCGCTAACTTGTTCATTTTAATTATTTAGTTTTAATTCTGTTTATGGTTATTATTTACTCTATGGAAACCTAATCTAATTTACCACCGCTTCACAACATGTGACCACGGCCACTGAAAAGCGGCCGAAACGTCTGATAAATCAAATAAATTGCCGCGCTTAAAACCGTTAAAACGTAGTTTTATTACATTTTAAGTAAGTTTGGTTTGGTAATCGGTTCTTCAAAGAACCGATTATCAATCCAAACCAAATCACGTGCAAAGCTATAATCAACATTCTACAAAATACTCAAGAGTTTAGGCTTCACCTGCTAAAGGAAATATGTCCATACATAATTCACTAATAACCAGCGAAACAAAGTACAAACATCCGTGTGAGAAATAACCTTTTACTCATATTCTGAAGCAAAAGCCTTGGGGAGCTGCGGATAGCAATTTTAATTCACGTTTCGATTCAATTTCACTGGTTATTCGCAATACAGCTGCCTGCTTGGAAAATGAAAACACATCGAGCGTTCTACACGGTATAAATAATTCAACTTTCGGAATTGGATGGGCAGGTAGGTGTAGGACTAGACAACAGAAATATGAGGCTATGCGGGATCTTCAAATTTGTTACGACTTTAGGCATACCTTAACTTATTCTAGGTAAAATAGTCCAGGTACTGTTATAGATGAAATTTGAATAGGGAGCAGTTTCGTAATTAACTAATAGACGCTGCATATATGTTACTATTCATTAGATTGTGTATCGGTTGAATTTTGACATTACGTGCATGAATCTTATGTCAAATTTTAATCGACATTACGACAAATGAATCAGTATGATATAGGAACCATCTATTAGAGACCTTTTAGGAGTTTTAATGAGATCTTGATGAGTGATGTTTTGCCCTGCCATTTTTCTTTTAAAAGGATGATGTTTATGCACTGATGTATGTATTATGTAAACCAGAAAGACCAATCGGTCCAAACTCAGCTCAACTTAGGTTTGCTCAGATAAATCTCCTTTAATTGATCAGTTATGGTTGATTTTACAAATCTACTACATATCTATAATATTATAGCATTTTAAACATGGCAGTGTCTGTATGTACATTGAAGCTATAAAAAAACTGGAATAGACTACATTATAAACGATGGAGAACACTATGTATTTTTTTAAGATTTCTTGTCTGTTTGTTCGGGATTGTCGTTAAAACTACTGGGCTGGTTTCGATGAAATTTTTCTGGAAATTAATTAAAATGGAAAGTTTAAAAAATCCAATTCCAATATGATTTTTCAACTGATCGATAGCAAATTTTATGCAATAAATAAATAAGTTGGCCATATCCTAATAATAACATAAATTATTATATTCAGATACATTTGTAAAATTAAGTACAACTGATCAATTAAATCTGATTTATCTCCGTCGATTATTTGAATTTAACATAAATACAAATTAATATACTACTACCTTAAAGTTCCCGTTAAACTAATACTTACAACAGGAATTTCGATTCGATAGACCGCACCATCCGTACAAGCAGCATAACAAACTCTTTCTTCTGTCTGACTGTACTCAATTGCATAAACTGGCTTCGGCGGGAATTGTATGTTTCTGAGAGTACAAAGCACAACTCCGGTAGTGCCATGTCGCATCTATAGATAATATATCGTTTTGTATATATATTTAATACAAAACGAATATGGAGAGATAATTTTATATTGCCATTAAAGCCTGTTCCATAACGCCAAAAACAGACATATATAACCTTATAGTCAGGTAACAAAGATATTTCTGTAGTGTATGTTGTACATACATACATACATACATACATACATACATACATAACTTCACGCCAGGTCCCTTGCGGGGTAGGCAAGAACAACAGAGCGCCACACAGGCCCATTCTTACACACCTCACTTGCTTCTTTGACATTCATAGCTCTTGTCATGCACGCTCGTCTGTTCTTAAGGCTCCTAACATCACCTTCTGCTAACACATAATCAATTTGATCATGGAAGGTGTGTCGTGGCCTTCCGCGACTTCTGCATCCATCTACTTTTGCATTGTATATCTGTTTAGTCATTCTTTCATCATACATTCTTTCCACATGCCCGAACCACCGGAGCATTCCTTTCCTTACCTTCACCCCGACACCTCTTTCAGACCAACTCTCTTTCTTACTTCGGTATTACGAACGCGGTCCGCGAGCGTCACTCCGCAGATTTTGCGCAGTGCTCGCATCTCGACCGCGTTTACTCTACTTTCATGCTCTCTATTCCATACCCAACTCTCGCTTCCATATGTGAGCGTAGGTACCACAACCGCGTTGTGTATGGTAAGCTGGGCCTTCTGGCTGAGGTTCTTAGCGCCTAGAAGTTTACCTAAAGCTCCATTCACACTATTCCCCAAATTTACTCTTCTTTCTATGTCAGCGGTGTACCTTCCATCCCTGCTAAAAGCACATCCAAGATATACAAACTCATTCACTTGTTCCAGCATAACATCATCGACCATTATACTTGCATTCGTTCTGGTTTCTTCTCTTTCAAACACCATAACCTTTGTTTTCTTCGTATTCAAATGTAAGCCTCTCGCCTGACAGTCATCTTTCATCATTGTGACTAGTGTTTGCAGTTCTGATGGCGATTCGGCTAAAAGCACGGCATCATCCGCATATAGCAAAGTGATAACAACTAGATCACCCATCCTCACCCCAACATCCATCAATCTTAATCTCTGGAGACAACTGTCGGACGCCAATATTGACGTCAAACCAGGGCGACAGGCTGCCGTACACTTGCACGCATGCCATACAGTCCTCGTAAGTGGACTGGACAGCACGCAGCAATTGGCCATCAATCCCATATCCGAGCAATATGTCCCAGAGGTCCTTCCGCACAACCCTGTCAAATGCTTTCTCTAGATCCACAAAACCGCAGAAAACCTTCCGGCCCAAAGCCAGCTGCTTCTCCACGATATTGCGGAGCGAGAAAATTTGATCCATACATCCCCTTCCATTTCTGAAGCCCCCTTGTGCATCCCACAGTAATCCATCGGATACCACTCTCATTCTCCTTTCAATAATCTTCGCATACACTTTAGATGCTGTGCTGATCAAACTGATGGCCCTGTAGCTGACGCACTCCATACGTGACCCCTTGCCTTTATACAAAGGCACGATGACAGCGCGCCTCCAGTCCTCGGGAACCTTTCCCGTCCTCCAACACAAGTTGCATAAGGACAGGAAAGCGTCCCGGACGCAGGTTCCACCATATTTGATCATCTCAGCAGACACACTATCGATTCCTGCTGCCTTTCCATTTTTAAGACTTCTTATCGACCATTCGATCTCTTCCAAAGTGATCTCGGATGCTGACTCCTCGGAGTCGGTCACAGACTCGGTCGTGGTGCCAGCATCCGGGATATTATCATACATTTCTCTAAAATATTCACTCCATCGCGCTAACACCTCTTGTGGGTTAGCAAGAATGTCCCCTGCTTTAGATTTTATTCTTTCCATTCTGGAAGCTGACGAACAACCCCGAGTCTTCCTAACCTTTCTCTAAAAGAGTTTGGTATTCGCCTCGAAGTTCTTCGTCAGTTTCTCTTCTTCTTTCAATTTTATTCTTTCACGCTTCTCTTTCACTAAAGCTTTGGTGTCATTCTTGCAGCGGCGATAAATTTCTTTCTTCATCTCTTTCATACTGTCATTTTGGTGCAAAGATGCAACATACTCTAGCCAGGCTTTTCTCTTTCTCTCTACGCTAGATTTAACATATATGTTGTACAAATACTCAAAATGCAATTGATTGTTTTAACCTTAATCTAATCTCTGCATTAGTATTTCTTCTTGACTATCCCATTTTGCCGGAATAGAACTATGCTTGATTCTTTCGTGTCATAGAGACTATATAGTTCAACGCGTTTGCTTTAAAGCCTGTGGTATGATTCTTTACCTTACCATCTCCACTTCGAGGTTTTTGCATGTATGTTATCCTTCATGATACCAAGATATCGTTTTTTGGGTTTAATATATACCCAATTATATTAAAATCTACTCTGGGCTGAAGCTTTAAAAAAGAAAAACACAAATATAACGATCATTTATCAAACTCTTAATATCTCTGATCCTGCAAATGTCTACAGGCGACTACTGTTACCACTTTCCATCAGGAGGCCCATTAGCTCGTCTGCTGTACTTGCAATACTGACCAAACCAATTAACCAGGTGCGTAACGCTCAAATTACTAGACCAAAAAGATTTTAACAAAGGCTTGGAAACTGATAAAAAAAAGGTTGAACTGTCGACAGCCCAAGGAGTTTTTGGCGGCAAAATAAACAACAATTGTTGGATATTGATAGATTTTGAGTAGTAATTATATGTTTCATGAGAAATGTGAACTGTATAGTCAAATGTGGCTTTTTGAGTTGTCACAAGAACTCCGTTGAATGGTGCCTACAATTTAACTGCGCTACCTATAAAGACCTATTCATCAGAATTGGCTGTATGCGCTGAGAGTGTGGCGGCTTCTACTACTACCGAGTACATATTAGGAACTTTTCTTTTTTTTATTGTTTACTTTAATCTCAATAAAAGTGTTTTTGGTTACAAAAGTTCGTTGCTTGAATAAATGGTTACGGGTTTTACCGTACACCTTCAAAGCACAGCCATGTGGTATAACTAGTTTTCAGTTGAATAATAAAAAAGTAGAATGAGAAGTAATACTTCCGGAATAAACTAGTTAATTCAGGTTTATATAAACACCATTTTTAGGTTTACATATCCAACGAAATAGTAGAACTAAACCCGGTTTATTTGAAACTGTTACCACGCTTGGGTTGTGACAAATAAATTTACTAGGCATTGACTTAGGATTAACAACCTGTAAACGAACTACCAATGCTAACATTCATCTCGGCCCTATCTAAATTACTGTTATCTTAGGATCCCTTATGGAGCCTTGTCAGTATTATTCATGAACTAAAATAATAATGTACCTGTATCAAGCCAGATGAATGACCTGCAATGATATGAGTACCGCTGGGAGCGTATTTTAGGGCGGTTATGGCGCCCATTTCAGAAAATAGCCATCTATTATAAACAATCTCATTCGGAGTTCCCTTTAAAAATTTCTCGTTATTTTCCTGCACCCATGCATGATTTTCCCCTTTTAATTTTACATGGTGGAACATAGGGTACCATGGCTTATGAAATTTCTCGCTTTCGTAATATGTATTAATCTGTTTAGCGTACTCTGTTAGAATTTCATTTTCAACGGACATGTTTTTTGTTTGTTTCAAGCCTACTGGTTTTTAATTTAATGACGGCGGCCTCTGTGGTTAAGCCTTTGACGGCTTACCTCATTGCTACGCAGAGCCTCCGAGCTCGATTCCTGATATAGTCAATTTCAGAAACGAATTTTCTACGTTATTAACTGCGTAGTAATATTAAGTAGTATTAAGTACTTACTACGAAGATCGTTATATTTTTGATAATTCACACTATATCTTTGGAAATCATAGCCTATGTGTTATTCTTACGTGTAAACTATATTATTGGAAAGTTTCATCAAAATCCATTCAGTAGTTATTGTGTGATAGAGTAACAAACATTCATCTATACCATTCTCACAACCTTAGCGTTTATAATATTTAGGTATAGAGATGGTCTGGCTGTCTGGATCAGCTCCAAAGTAGTCCGTTGTTAATTACCCATAACACAAGGGTAACTTGACTTTGACTTTAACATGCTTAATTTGGAGTATACAGGTTGTCCCAGAACTCAACGTCAAGACGAAACGGGGTGACAAAATTGATTGTAACCATCATGAGAAAAATCAGAAAAAAATCTATCCCATGCAGTTTGAAAATTATGGGCATTTAAGAAAAACAGAAATTTGGTCAAACTGTAACCATTTTTCGGTTATTGTGGTTAATGTTTATTATTTTTGTTCATTTAAACTTTTACAAAAAACAAGTTAAAGCCGCACTAAATGGTCCAATCCATGAATGCACGAGGCAAGCTACAGTCCGAGAGGAATGTTGACGAATTGTGAAGCTTGCCACCACCCCTGTCATGAGGACCACGACCACTCTGCCAAGAGTGTGACGACGGAGAAGAAGAAGAAACTTTGGAATCGAAACCCTATATAACATTTCTAGAACCACAGTTAAAAATAATGACACAATTGCCCCAAGTTTTCTACAATTAAGACTATTTGTTGTTTGTTTTGACACCCTGTATAGGTAGGGGTATAGGTAAATATATACATGGTATAATATATACTAGTGGTCATATAGTGGTCGAAATTCGACCTTAGTTTAAATTACAAGTTTTAATTAATTGAAGTATAACAATAAACAAAAGAGTATAAATATGCGACATGCGTGTATGTGTCAAATAAAATTAAATGATAGTGTGTGTAATGTTTTTTTTTTATTGCTTTAAATGTATTTTTTATGCATAATTTAAAAAATATTAGCATTTTACACTCGTACTCTATATAAACGATAAGTGTGCGAAATTTCATACTCCTCCCTCCGCCCAATTTTCGTAAAAAAGGGTACAATGTTTTTGGTGTGCTTTTGAGTCACGTATTAATATAATAATACCGGTATAAAATATAATTATATACTATTACATTTTATCAAAGAAGTCATGGCGAAAACTCTACTGATACTAATAGATATTATTAATTTCCTTCATTGGACTACTTCATAATTTATTTATTTATTTGCAATAAAAAATAGACTACACGGTGTCACGGAAGCATATTATATTAACACCGATGCACAAAAAACTGTCTGGTCTGGTCTGTACTTACGACCGAAATCTCAGACTGGCTCCTAAACCCTCGAAAATCCAAGTAAATTGCAAAACCCGTTGAAAATTGGGACAATTTCATCTCTCATAATGACTGATATAATGATGAATTTTCATATTTTTTAACAATTTTCAGGATTTTTTGTAATTCGCTTGGATTTTCGAAAGCTTATGGGGTTGGGTTTACATATATGTACCCGGATGATTTCCTGGATGATTTTAATGGTTAATGTGTTTAGGAATATATTTAAGACTTATTTATAACAACTGAAATTGGTTTTGAGTGGAAAAAATACATATTCAATTAATTATCGAAGTTTGAAATTCACGAAAATGATCTGGTAATTTTGTCGTCGAGACGTTTTTTGACGGGATTTATCGAAATAGGAGACTGTATGTATCCGAAAATTTAAATATGTGGAGTTTTAAACAGTCGGTTAGGGTAGGTTTTGTGTAGACCAAAGCGAACTGCAGTGCCAGAACCGACTGGTAACCATTCACTATTTATCTTATATATTAGTGAAAAACACAAGTGAGGTTAGATTGACAAAAACATTAATAACTCAGGAACTACACATTTCCGACACATAGGAGTTGCAGAAGGGGTGAGTCATTACTTATGATTCCGGGGACATATATGTAAACCACACCCAGCTTATGGGTCACGAAACTATTTTAAGGACTAAAACTGCTATTTTTGATATTTTACGGTTATTTGCAATTTACTTAGTTTTTATCATACATCCTGTATGGATCAAACTGGCCCCAGGTTCGGATTCAGCGCATCGTAAATCGTAATACATTATAACATATGGGTCTGGTCTAAGATACAGACCATTTTTTTATGGACCGGTATAATTCATCAATTCAGGAAAAAGAATTTAAGATGTTTTAGTAAATTCTTTGAAACAGGATTTTTTTATTGTGAAAGTACAACAGACCGGCTGACAGTCCACCTGTGGAAAGCGATTACCGTCGCTAACGGATATTTGCAACACCAGAGGTCAAATGCACTGCTGGGCTCGATCGATATTTTATGACACCTTTTAAAAAAACTCCATCTTGCACCGCTGTGGGAAACTCTCAGCTGGAAACTTATTCCAAATCCGTACGGTGCACAAGACAAAGATTTTAAAGAAGCGACGCGTACATGAGCGCAACGGCGCAAGGAAGGTTAAAACCATAAAACATTATTTATATTATATGAAAATGGTTGCCATACATAGGTATATATTTTATATATACCTGAATAACCCCTGTTGAATGACCGACGACAATTTCTTCACCGTCACGTGAGTACGTCATACAAGTAATAAACCCATATTCCGACGAATAATTTATTTTAACTAAACCTTCGTTTGCGGTGTCTTGAAAGAATCTGTCATGGTTATCTTGAAGCCAAGTGATATCAGTGACACTTAGCCGTTTTTCAGCAAAAGAAATAAATGTAGTTTTTCCGCACTCCTCTTCGCGGGCCAATTGTCTTTTTATGCGCTCCTTATATTCTCGTATAAATACATGTATATCAGACTCGTCGCTGGATAAATTGAATCGGCTGTACGTGGATATATTATAAAAATTACTAAAACGGGAACTCATTATTCCGATTATTAAAATAATAAAATTGCCTATTCTGGCTGCGTTCCATTGGAAGCACACAACGCCCACACTCAGAACCGCGATTTTCCCCGTTCCATTTGCTTGCAGAAGTTACAATCATAAACTCAAGTGGAATGGATTATTTAGCGTTGATGTTATTATGGGCCATTTCATTAGCCTTAATATCAGTTAAAATTAGACATAAAATAAACATCCATACAACTTGTTATTGTTGATATCCATGCAAATAATATCGAAATTCAACAAAATTCAAAGTGAGTGAATAGTAAATTATAATAACGCCGATCAATGGCCGCATTAAACACAAATTAATGTCATTAGTTGAAGAATGGTTGATTTGAATATCACGCCTTCATCAACGTTTTGGTAGAGAGAATTAATGTTTGGTGGTCAACGCCCACCTCGACTTGTTTCTTGGACATAAACTATACTACCGTGACCGCTTTGTGGAACAGCTGAAGGAGAATTTTGAGAGTTGTGACCTACACGAGGAACGCGCCCTCTGTGAAAATAATAGACGATAGAGTCATTTCATCATTTCAATAGACGATAGACTCATAGATAAAATAACTATGATGCACCCTGCTGCACTTGGAAAAATGATAATGTTAGTGACTGTGTCACAGAAATGTGGGCGAGTGTTTTATACGCTATTTAATATGAGACATTGTTAACGCGTTTAACGTTGTAAGTCGTATTTGGTCACATTTACTAACACTGACTCTAACGCAAATGGAGTAGTTCTCGTGAAGTTAAGTTTTTCGTTCTCATGGAGTTCTCGCGAGAATGTAGAACGGCTATTATATTGTGATTGTTTCATTTCACTATTTTCTTAAAATTTTCAATACATAAAGAAACTGGCATGAATGATTCGTCTTCCATAGACAAGTTTTATAATGAAAAATTCTTTTTAGTACCTACCTTTGAAAGTTTTATCAGTTAAAACTAAGTGTTCGGAACAATGTGTTTACATTATGGGAGAGGACTCTAGCTCCTATAATCAATGCAAACTAGTTTAGGGGCTAGTAAGATCAAAAAATACTGTCTGATTAATGTATAAGTTTCACAATAAACTAATAAAAACAATAACTATTTTTAACAATCAATTATTGTTTTCCGTCAAAGATTTGCTCCCTCATCATTTGAGACGCGTGTGCGGTAACCAAAAAGCTACCATGGTTATGGCTCATAAGAGTATATTATATCAATTTAAGTACGTACAATTATACCTCGTTTTTAACAAATATTAAACCTTTTTGAAACACAAACTTCACAACAAAACTTTAGCTCGGTTTTATCTATATTCTAATTCCCGCTAAAAACTCTGGAATTAAAAAAAACTAGGATATCATTTGTATACTAACAAACTATAAGCTATATGTATGCTAACAAAGTATTCTATTATTAGATTACTATTATTATGGAGTTTATTTGCGATCAAAAAATTTCTACACACGAAAACTAAATATTTAATATTTTAAAATATGGATAACTTTTTTAGAAGTTGTCACTTTCTGCGTGTAAAGAAATATGGTTTTGTTATTATGTTGGCAATCACTACTGTTGGCTAACAGCGTTGGCCTGTGTAAGCGAGATAAATTGATACTGATACTGTTTATGGTGAATAGAGAAAGCTATACAATGTTGTACGCATATGAAACGAAACCAACCGAACACCAATACTGTACTGACGCCATATTGTCATGTCAATTTGGTGAATGTAAGGTGGATGGTTTCTTGTGGATTTATTATATGTAAAAACGTTGAAAATATCTGGTTTTGCTTCGTACGGGGATCAAAAAGCTAAAGTGAGTGTTTTTCTCGGCAAATATCGTTTTGTTTCAGTGAAAGTTATTGAATTCCAAAAATCAGCCGATTTTTATTTTATGGGGTCGGGTGTGGTGTTGGTATTTAGTTCATGGTGTTTTTGTTTATTTTGTTTTATTCACCACATAAGTAATCGATCGTGTAACACAAATAATGCTTAGAAATGTTTATATGAAAGTATGCGTGGCTCGGCAAATACTATTTGTTTATAATAAGTATAATAGGAATATTAGGAATCGATCTGTGCGATTGTATCGGCGCAGACTAATCGGTTTCTTTTTTTCACAGACAGAAGGGTGCATACTTGCATCCTTTAAATCATGAGCTATCAAATACCTTCATCACAGAGCCGCACAAGTGAGTATATTACATAAATCATGCAAATCGTGTAGGTACTCTAAGATGCCCCGACGTTACTATTGTAAATTATAGTGACTCACACTTGTATACCACATATCGACTGCATTCCCTTGGCATCCTGTTCATAGCTTATGGCAACTGAGTTTAGATAAATGATTAATTAATACACTATATTTACATTATTTTGTAAAGCTGTTTATTATTATGAACATTTAAATCAATAGTGATGTTATCTTACAATTTGTCAAATTGCAGTATTCTTTTATAGAGGTGGAAATGCTTTATGCACTCTCTTCACTAAAAATTAGAAGGGTCTTGACTACTTATGAAGTAAACTCGACTCGACTCCGAGCTCGACTTTTAAGGCAGATCCAAATTCTACCCTTACAGTTATCTTTGACCACCTAGATCTTACCTTTTATTTCTTAAAATAAAATGTGTTTTCATCACGGGAAATGACAATGGTCACTACCCGCTGCCCAATTTAAGGAGACTTATTGTGAAATTGTTTCCAAATAATCCCCCCAAAGATACTTCTTTTTAAAAAGTCTACGCACTCTAGCAGCAGGAAATGGAGAGGTGGCATTTAACTCCTGTACACCTCCTCTTTTTCCCCTCTAGACTAATTTTCTAATAGTGGAGTTGGTGTTTTTAATTTTCTATTCTAACTGTGTAGTTCAAATGTTATAGTGTCTTAAAACCTCTATTATATGGGCTGTAGTGTACTAAATGCAGCATGATTTTGTACACCATTTTCAGTGTCGCACAGTAGCTATGGAGGTTCTGATGTGCCAATGGCACCTAGTAAGGAGCAACAAACACTTCTATGGCAGCAGAACTCCTACCTGGTTGACTCTGGCATTAATTCTGGTGCAGCTACTCAGGTATAGTAATATTTCAGATTGCACTGTCTGTTTTATCTCTTTCACATCATTATTAATTTTTTAGAAAGCAGACACATGATTTTTATTTAACACTAAATACAATAAAACTATGTAGCCTCAATGAACAAAGAAAAAAATCTTAACTATGTCATTATTCTATAACACAAAGATAAAAGATAGTGAACAATTTACATAAACCACTAACAATTACATAGGAATATTTTTGAAAGTTGTAGTTATCAGGCTTGAAGCTAAATCCCTATTAATATTGTAAATGCAAAAGTAACTGTTTGTTATGCTTGTGTAGTTATTTTCAATGCTGAGGATGAATAGGAGACTTTTTATCCTGAAAAAGGGGATAGTTTCTGGGATAAATAAATATGTTTCTATCTGGCTGAAATTCAGTATTTATGTAATTTTAATCCTGAGAGTGGATAAGGGATACTTTTCATCCCCTATAATGGGATTTATGTAGAGGTCGTCCCAGAAAGTAGGATAGGTTTTTTTTTTTGCCATTTTTAAATGTTGGCTTTTATGTTGAAATTATAGACATCACTTGAATTGTACTGCTTCAAAAGATAAGTTGTATCTGAAATAAATTTCTAGGTGCCATCACTCACTGGCAAGGAAGATGACGAGATGGAAGGTGACCAGCTCATGTTTGACCTGGACCAGGGGTTTGCTCAGGGTTTCACCCAAGAACAGGTTGATGGTAAGTTTTAAATATGATTATTACAGAAATCAAAATACAGTTGAAATGAAAATATAAAATGTAGCACCTTTTACTGAAAACTGTAATTAATTCTTTAAGGTATAGTGAGCTGTTGTTATTGCGAACTTTAGCACGTTTACATGTGCTAAAGTTTGCAGAGCCTATGTACACATTTGCCAAGATACGCCGGCCGTATTATATGCATTTAATTAAACTGGCTCTAATCTAATAATATTATAAAATTCTAAACATGTCATATCTGCATGTTTAAGCTATTTAAAAAAACTGGAATAGACTATATAAACAATGAAGAAAATGATGCAATAATCTTTAATTTCTTGTCTGTCTATTTGTCTGCTAGTTCTGGATTCAAGTAAAAACTACAGGGCCGATTATGATGCGATTTTCGCCGATCGACAGCAAATTGTTAGATTTTAAATCTACACTACATTTTAACCTAGGAATCCTGTGGCAATTTTTCAGGGAATGATTTAAAGGCCAGATTAAAATAAAAAAATTGAATTCCAATGTAATTTTCACGGATCCAAGGCAAATTTTATTTTAAAAAAAATATTGTGATATGTAAGTTCAAATTCACAAAAAATATCTTACATGAACACAGTTTTCACTAAAACGATAGGTGCATTACTTTGTGTCCCGGGAATCCCGCGGGTATTTTGGTCGAGCGTGGACGAAGTCGCGGGTATATTCCAGTAAATTATAATAAAACATAAAGATTGATATGGATATGCACAGCAGCACATACATATGTCACTTTTGCCACTGCCACTTGTCACATCATTGGATAATGTATAACAATATTCATATCTTCATTAGCTTAAACTGCCACAAGACAAAGCTTGATTCTCTAAATAAAGTTTTATTATTCTGTTAAATACTTCATTAAATAAAAGACATGTAGTTCATCTGATTTCAACATATTACATCAAATATCTTGGTGCTTGCCACTGACAATGTTTTTCATTTCCATAGATATGAACCAGCAGCTCTCACAAACTCGCTCTCAGCGTGTTCGAGCCGCTATGTTCCCTGAGACCCTGGAAGAAGGCATTGAGATACCCTCCACACAGCTGGATCCAGCACAGCCAACTGCTGTCCAACGTTTGGCTGAGCCATCTCAGATGCTCAAACATGCTGTTGTTAACTTGATCAATTATCAAGATGATGCTGATTTGGCCACAAGGTAAATATCCCTGTCTCTTGCTGTCTTTAGTAGTTCTGAGAGTGACTAAGAATGGAGGTAAAATATACCATTTGTTCTGGAAAGTTGTGGAGTTTTTTATAAGATGCATATAGTAGTATATATATGTAAGATGCATTAGCGGTCTTGCCCTGAAAAAATAAAAATCTAGGACACAATTCTATTGCATTTTACCGGTTCCAATTGTGTATCTAAAACATCAGAGACCCACTGCAAAGTGCACAATATTAAATCAAAATTTTTACAACATCACATAATATGTTATAACAACAATATTTAAAAACATTTCTGCAGTTCATTTTTATTTCTATAGATTTGTATTTGTATTGTTTAAAAATGGAAATCAATTTATGCAATTTTTAAAGGCAGGTAATTTTAAACGTTTTTTTTTAATATTTTGTTAATATCAAATCAAACTGCTTTTTTATCATTTTTAATGTTTGATTTATTTTCTATGAAATCTAACCATTTCTGTACTATCTTAGTAAATTAACATTTTTCTTCCCAACAGAGCCATCCCAGAATTGATCAAACTCCTGAATGACGAAGATCAAGTGGTAGTGTCTCAAGCTGCTATGATGGTTCACCAACTGTCAAAGAAGGAAGCTTCACGTCACGCCATCATGAACTCTCCTCAGATGGTCGCCGCCTTAGTGCGGGCTATTTCCAATAGCAACGATTTGGAAACCACCAAAGGAGCAGTTGGGACCTTGCATAATTTATCTCACCATCGGCAAGGTCTTTTGGCGATTTTCAAAAGCGGTGGAATACCAGCTTTGGTGAAACTGCTATCATCCCCAGTGGAGTCTGTCTTGTTCTATGCGATAACTACACTCCATAATCTGCTGTTACATCAGGACGGTTCCAAGATGGCGGTGCGTTTGGCGGGTGGCTTACAAAAAATGGTTGCTTTGCTACAAAGGAACAATGTGAAGTTCTTAGCGATTGTGACAGATTGCCTTCAGATTTTGGCATATGGCAATCAAGAGTCGAAATTGATTATTTTGGCGTCGCAAGGACCTATCGAATTAGTGCGTATCATGAGCGCATACAATTACGAAAAGCTACTGTGGACCACTTCCAGGGTTTTGAAAGTGAGTATTGAAGTCATAATTTACTTTGTTTCTCATTACTTTCAAAACTGTTAACAACCCCTATTCTCTATTTAAACTACGGTTCTACTTAAGGCTGCACACCCATATTACATGACCTGTTCAGAGGAGGAGGAAGTCTTCAAAATATCACACTTGGTTTCAGTTGCAGAAGGGCATAGGTTTACGTCACATAGAGGATATTGACCTCTAGGGAAATATCTCACTTTTTCAAACTATATTCAAATATGATGTGCAGCTTATTAAACGGCTAATGATCCAAATTATATATATTTAACTTTCTGTTTGCAAAAATGATTTAAAACCATATTTATGGATTAGTATGGTAAAACTAGTGAGGTGCTGGTGCGAGGGGGAGGGAGGTAACAAATGGGCCAAGTAGCATGGGTACATTCCCTAAATATTTATCAGAAAGTTGGATATTTACAATTCATCGACCCCAAATAATTGAGAAAAGGTGAAAAAAGAGAGGTTAGTCTATTATGAATATTTGTTAGGTATACGAAAGAAATATTGACTAATTGTGTAAGTGTACTTTGTTTACAGGTCCTGTCAGTGTGCTCCAGCAACAAGCCAGCCATTGTGGAGGCCGGTGGCATGCAGGCCTTGGCCATGCACCTTGGCAACCCAAGCGGTCGTCTTGTGCAGAACTGCTTATGGACATTGAGGAACCTCTCCGATGCTGCCACCAAAGTAAGATGTATAAAGTTAAAAATATTAAATAATTCTATTTACTTTATACCAAAATGTCCCTTTGTGCTATAATATGTTTTTATTTAAGGGCATTATAAAATGTTTAAGAGGCCGTTGTCCCGTTCAAAAGGTTCTTGATGTTGCATACCAAAAAGAAAAAACAATTTTATTTTAATTAAATTTAATGATCAAATCTACTAGCTAAGTTACAAGTGTCTCAGCTGATACTAGGCTATAGAATGACTCTATATAAAATTATTTCCTTAAAAGTAAATTTGTCTTGTGCAATAATTACGTGCGTCATTGGGAAATATGAGCACGTGTAGGCACCCTGTTACTATAGTAGAATTATTTTGTCCGTGCAGTTTAGGTCATAAATTAATCGGAGCGGTGAAGCGAGTATTTCGCTCTCTTTTCCGCTCACGGGCATTATGGGTGGACATAGTGATGCGCATTATTGTTGTCAATAAGCGTTATCGATAGTGTATTTAGTTTTATCATTTTGTGGGTTAGTGATAAAAATGAAGGAATAAAATAGATAAAACAACGTATTTATTAAAATAAGAATAATGATGATTTAAAATAAATTATTAATTAGGTATCTATTTATTAAAAACCTAAAAGTTTAGAATGTAATAAGTTGTATTAAAAATAAATATAAATACTTATATCTAAGTTTAAAATTAACAATAAAAAATATAATTATGATTTTGACAAGAATGATAATCTCTCTTTGATAAGAATGAGTTTTATCGATAATGGCGTTGCGCCCGCGCAACGTGCTCATCGCCTTCAGGCTGAGGCCGAGCTATGATTTATGACCCAACTGCATGGACAAAATAATTTTGCTATAGGTCATGTCTAGCTAAGCAGTTCAGTTTTCATTGTTTATAGTGCATTTTTAATTTATTTTTTATTCTCACTCTCTTTTCGGTCTTACAATCACTTTAAATTGTCTTTCTAGCCGTCGAGTTTTTATTTCATACGAAGTTCCTGTTTTAGAGTTTTCATCCATGAAGTAAAGCATTCAGTTTACCTACGCCGTTTGTTTCTAGGTTGAAGGCTTGGAAGCTCTTCTGCAGAGCCTTGTGCAGGTGCTCGCCTCCACCGATGTGAATATCGTCACCTGCGCTGCCGGCATTCTTTCTAATCTGACTTGCAATAATCAACGTAATAAGGTATACAGTTTCATTAATTATTCATCTAGCTCTGTTATCAATTCTTTTGTGTAATTATAGGGCTTATTGTGCATTTATTTTTAGTTTATGTCTGTTTGAAGTGTATTTCAGATTTTTAGTTTACATCAGCAGATGCCACATGACATACCTACTTGTTTATTATCTAAAAATAAGTTTTAAAAAATCGTTGATAATAAATAAATAGTAATAAATAAGTGGATTGAAAAACTTACATTTGTTAATGAAACATGCACTTCTAAATAAAAACGTCCAACTCGCGATGTATTTTCTTACAACAATTTGTATTTTTAACTAGTATATGTTCGCGACTTCGTCCATGCTTGATTTGAATTTTCCGCGGGATTCCCGAGACACAAAGTACCGCAATTATCGTTTTAGTGAAAACTACATACATACATACATAACTTCACGCCAGGTCCCTTGCGGGGTAGGCACGAACAACAGAGCGCCATTTAGGCTTATTCTTACACACCTCACTTGCTTCTTTGACATTCATAGTTCTTGTCATGCACGCTCGTCTGTTCTTAAGGCTCCTGACATCACCTTCTGCTAGTACACGATCAATTTGATCATGGAAGGTGTGTCGTGGCCTTCCGCGACTTCTGCATCCATCCACTTTTGCATTGTATATCTGTTTAGTCATTCTTTCATCATACATTCTTTCCACATGCCCGAACCACCGGAGCATTCCTTTCCTCACCTTCACCCCGACACTCTCTTTCAGACCAACTCTCTTTCTTACTTCGGTATTACGAACGCGGTCCGCGAGCGTCACTCCGCAGATTTTGCGCAGTGCTCGCATCTCGACTGCGTTTACTTTACTTTCATGCTCTCTATTCCATACCCAACTCTCGCTTCCATACGTGAGCGTAGGTACCAGCACCGCGTTGTGTATGGCAAGCTGGGCCTTCTGGCTGAGGTTCTTAGCGCCTAGAAGTTTACCTAACGCTCCATTCACACTATTCCCCAAATTTACTCTTCTTTCTATGTCAGCGGTGTACCTTCCATCCCTGCTAAAAGCACATCCGAGATATACAAACTCATTCACTTGTTCCAGCATAACATCATCGACCATTATCCTTGCATTCGTTCTGGTTGTTTCTCTTTCAAACACCATCACCTTTGTTTTCTTCGCATTCAAACGTAAGCCTCTCGCATGACAGTCATCTTTGATCATTGTGACTAGTGTTTGCAGTTCTGATGGCGATTCGGCTAAAAGCACGGCATCATCCGCATAAAGCAAGCTGCTAACAACTAGATCACCCATCCGCACCCCAACATCCATCAATCTCAATCTCTGGAGACAATTGTCCAGATATAGGACAAACAGCAAAGCCGACAGCACGCAGCCCTGCCGGACGCCAATATTGACGTCAAACCAGGGCGACAGGCTGCCGTCCACCCGCACGCATGCCATACAGTCCTCGTAAGTGGACTGTACAGCACGCAGCAAATGGCAATCAATCCCATATCCGGGCAATATGTCCCAGAGGTCCTTCCGCACAACCCTGTCAAATGCTCTCTCTAGATCCACAAAACCGCAGAAAACCTTCCGGCCCGTAGCCAGCTGCTTCTCCACGATATTGCGGAGCGAGAAAACTTGATCCATACATCCCTTTCCATTTCTGAAGCCCCCTTGTGCATCCCACAGTAATCCATCGGATAACACTCTCATTCTCCTTTCAACAATTTTCGCATACACTTTAGATGCTGTGCTGATCAAACTGATGGCCCTGTAGCTGGCGCACTCCATACTCCACTCCAACTGCGTCGGAATAAACTAATTTTTATACACCCAGACAACTACAAACCGATACAAAATATCATACATTTTAATATATTAAATGTGCTAATGATCAGTAAAATAAATCACATTTTTTTTCTCTTTCACCATTTTAAACCATTGCCAGAACAATTAAGAATTTCTAAAGAAGTCTTAAGAATTTGCTGTCGATCAGTGAAAACTGCATCGAAATCAACTCAGTAATTTTTACGTGAATCCCGAACAAACAGAGAAATCTAAAAAAAAAATGCATTGTGTTGTCCGTAGTTTATATAGTCTATTCTTTTATCAGTTATTTTTCTAAATAGTTTCAATGTTCAGACACGGCATGTTTAGAATTTTACAATATTTTAGATAGATAGAGAGAGATATTAATAGAGATTTCCCGCGTGGGCGGCGTTAGGTGACGGTGTGCCAGGCGGGCGGCGTGGACGCGCTGGTGCGCACCGTGGTCTCGGCCGGCGACCGCGAGGAGATCACGGAGCCGGCGGTGTGCGCGCTGCGCCACCTCACCTCCAGGCACGTCGAGAGCGAGATGGCCCAGAACGCGGTCAGGCTGCACTACGGCCTGCCGGTTATTATACATATTGCTCATACTTTTATTATTTGCTGCCAGTTTTGTTCAAATATAAAAGTTTTCATTCAAACTGAATTAAAAATTAATGGCCTTACTTATAATCGTTTGTTAAATTTTAAGAAACTGCTCAGCAACTAATTTGTGAAAATCTTACCCATAAACTTCTCTTAAGGATAAGAGGTGGTGGTAAAGTAACTCTTAAATAACTGTCAAAAATAACCAACATCGAGAGGTAGTTTAAGTGACTGCTAAGAGGCAAGATGGCAAGTTTTATTTGAGACAGCCATTGTTTAGGGGCTTAAGAGTCTCTTATTTAAGAGATGGCTAATCCTTTCTTAACAAAATTATTTATTATAAGGCCCTAAGTCTACTTCAAATTGTACACTACTTTGCAATAATGTTATCGCTGTTTAACAATGAAATCTTCAGCAACATGTCTAGTTAAAAATTCTTTTCTTTCATATCTTTTTTATATGTTATTTTTAAATATTAATCGGCAAACAAACACACATTATATAATATCTCTAAGTTAAGCAAGTTACATTTGTACTATAGGTAATATACAAATTGGGACATATCTCAGACACCCAGACCATAGTAAATAATGGAAAGTTCGTTTACGAAATTTACCATGCTGGGAATCGAACCTGAAGCCTCTGTTTTGTAGCGAGGACAGCTGGCAAAGGCTTGTCTCGCTCAATTACAGAAGACGTCACTATTATATACCCAACTAACTTCGAAGAATTAATGAAATTGTAGCAAACACTACATATTTATCTCTATTTGCGCCATTACAAGTAATGGCAATTTTCTATTGATTGTAAAGTTATGGATAGTAAAAAAGTAAGTTTGAAACATCTATTGTTTGTCTTGTATTGAATAAGGTTTGTGCTTGACTGACATTACACCTGATGCGAGGTGAAAATGCTCTCTAATATGGAGATGGGTTCATCTATTATCTCGATGTGCTAGATTTTATTATGATGTTTCCCTTTACCTTCAGCACATTGTAATTGTGATAATCTGGATCAGTATTTGTCAATAAAAAAATATCATTAAGACAACATCAGTCTAGGTATTCATTTGTTATATATATCTTTCTAGGCCATTTCTGCAATGGTGACTCTTTTTAAACTCATTTTAATTTATTGTGTGTGTTCAAGTGGTGATCCAGGGATAGTTTAGATTTACTATTGCACCCGGTTGGTGGCGCCGCTGAATACCTCTTTAAGAATCGGGTACAGCTAGTATATATATATATATATATATACTAGCTGTACATCTATCGGACGGATGGATCATAGCTTGTGTCGCCGTCATCAGTAGATACTACGGTTCAAATTAAATATGTAATGTTCAGTCATGAAAGTCATGAAAGTCATACCGAGTCCTTGAAAGGAGAGTGATACAATAGGAGGTCTTATCAGGCGATATCTTCCAGACCACCTTTACATTGATTAAAACAATTGAAATAGAATATACCTAACATAGATTACAGAAAATAGAATGAATAGAAAATTAATTATCTATATTAATAATGTAATAGGTGATCGTGAAGTTGCTGCAGCCGCCGTCCCGCTGGCCGCTGGTGAAGGCGGTGGTGGGCCTGGTGCGCAACCTGGCGCTGTGCCCCGCGAACTACGCGCCGCTGCGCGAGCACGGCGCCGTGCACCACCTCGTCAGGCTGCTGATGCGCGCGTTCAACGACACGCAGCGGGTGAGTGGCAGCTAATGGGGATTGTTCATAGAAAATTACCCTCTGATTTTATATTTTTATTACGTACAATAGGATATTTTAAGATACTATAATCTGAAGCAAGTGAGGTGTGTAAGAATAAGCCTAAATGGCGCTCTGTTGTTCGTGCCTACCCCGCAAGGGACCTGGCGTGAAGTTATGTATGTATGTATGTACTATAATCTGAATATTTTTGTAATTTAAGTGCTAGTTTTTTTTATAATTCTATTTTAAAATTATTTCTCCGATGACGTAGTAGTTTTCCGTAAAAGCATAACAAACAAACAGACAAATATCATTTTATCCCGGAAACTATCCCATTTTTCGGGATAAAAAGTATCCTATGTTCATCCTCGGTATCGAAAATATATATATACTGAGTTTCAGCCAAATCGGTCCAGTAGTTTTTACGTGAAAACGGAACAGACAGACAGAGTTACTTTCGCATTTATAATATTAATAGGGACTAGTGGCCCGGCACGGTTTCACCCGCGCTCTGTCCCACTCTAATGGTATATAACTTCATGCTATATAACCTATGACACTCCCTGTTAATGGATGTGATTGAGTAGATCCAGAGATTACCCCCTCCGACGTCATGAACTTTACATCTTTATTATACAAATTGCTATTGCGCTGGAGCCTTGTCAAATTAACATTCACGTGACGTCATCCGCAACTCGATATGTAGGCGTACTCGCCGGCCAATGATGCCTACAGTACTGAGTGTTCGGCTACGGTTACGTCTCCAAAATGGCGGCCAGGCGCAATAGCAATTTGCAGGGATAATATAATATCTAATATATAAAATTCTCGTGTCACAGTTTTCGTTGCCATACTCCCCCGAAACGGCTTGACCGATTCTCATGAAATTTTGTATGCATATTGGGTAGGTCTGAGAATCGGCCAACATCTATTTTTCATCCCCCTAAATGTTAGGGGTAGTCCACCCCTAATTTTTTTAATTTATTTTTTAGACAAAATTTTTAATTTCTATTTTTTTATGATACAGCATTAAAAGATACATACAACCCTAAATTTTCAACCCTCTACGATCAACCCCTATTTTTTACCGGGCAGGACGACGTCTGCCGGGACAGCTAGTCTTATATATAAAATTCTCGTGTCAGCTTTAGTTACCATACTCCTCCGAAACGGCTTGACCGATTCTCATGAAATTTTGTGTGCATATTGGGTACGTCTGAGAATTGGACAACAACTATTTTTCATCCCCCTAAATGTTAAGGGTAGTCCACCCCTATTTTTTTTAATATTTTGATCATTTTTTATGATACAGCATTAAAAAATACATATAACCCTAAATTTTCAACCCTCTACGATCAAACACTATTTTTTAATAGCGATATAAGTACTTTAATAATTTTCTACTATTTTTGTTCAAGTTGATTCAAGTTTAGATCACCATTTGGTCCCGGTAGATGACGCTGTTATCGAATTTTAAATTTTTATTTTTTAAAGGCAGGACATCGTCTACCGGGTGCAGCTAGTTAGTACATATCGACGGTTAAAAGGTAATAGGGCATAAGCGACATTTTGGTCGAAAATGAGTTATGAATGCCATCCTACTTAAAATTTTTCGCTCTTTCGAATGCGCTCACTCCCATGGCTCTACGATGACTTTCGTGTCGTTTATGCCCAAGCAAAAAACTGCGTTTTTGAAGTGTCATTTCATTTAACCGACCGAATTTTGGGCCTTTTTTACTCTAAAGGCGCTTGTACCTCTAAAAACGGCATCACTTTTGGGTTATAGTCGGTAATACATTTTTACTTTTTACTGCCGTAAAAGCTCCAGGCGTATACTACTATTTACCATTAGTACCTGTTTTGAAAGCTGGAACTAATGCCTCTTTATCATTGTCGTCAAAGACATTAAGCGTCGGTTATACCCTACTACCATTTACAAGTTTAAGTTTACAAACATCCTACTGATTTCTTTGCTAAACACTGTTTCTTATGCTCCATTACCTTTTGGTATAATAATAAGAATTACCACTTATACTTTTTACCCTTTTATGTTATTCTGCAGTCATGTAACTTATGCCCTATTACCTCTTGATATAAGGATGTCAAATGTAGCTAAGTCTACTCTACCCTTCGTTTTTTTCTATGTAGATGTCACTTATGCCGAATTACTCCATAAAGAAAATAAGATCAATTGATTTAAGCGACATTAAACCACATAAAACAACGTGGAATCAAATAAATAAAACTACCATTTAATGCTTTTATTTTTTTTTATTCTAGAGCTGTTTCCATTTTCACGATATGACAAGAAATGAAAAAGTTATCTCCATTTTTCTGAAATTTTAAACTTTAAACTGCTCTCCTGAACAATTTAGTTTTTGTCGCTTATACCCTATTACCTTTTAACCGTCGATATATATTTGTAAACTTGATTGATATGTGTATAATATTAAAGAATATGAATGTTGTAGCAACGCACGTCCTCGGGCGGCGGCGGCGGCGGCGGGGGCGCGGGCGCGGGCGGCGCGTACGCGGACGGCGTGCGCATGGAGGAGATCGTGGAGGGCGCGGTGGGCGCCCTGCACATCCTCGCCAGGGAGAGCCTCAACAGGCAGCTCATACGCCAGCAGAACGTGATACCAATATTCGTTCAGCTGCTGTTCAACGAAATTGAAAATATACAGGTGATTGTTTTCTATAATCTTTGATCTTTATTTTTGGTGGAAGCATGGTAATTATCATCACTGAACACATATACTGAACGAAACGGAACGCGCGGTTTGAATAATTGACAGCTGACTGTTAAGGGAGTTCCCCCGTCTTCACAAAACTCAGTGTTGTATGTAATACTCGTTATTAGCTATTTTCAGATTTTTCATTTCAATGCTAATTAAAGAGTATCTGCATCATATTCAATATATATATGTCGCAGAACGGCCTCGTTCTCACGACATCTCCTTTAGTTATTGCAGGTTTAGTGGGCGTCATCAGGATAAAATGCGAGCATAAAACACATGGCCAACGGTTTATACACTTTTAATTTAGATTCGATCAACATTTTGACATAGATTAGACTGAGCAGCGGGTTCAGGGCACCGCTCATACTTCCAACATCAATACTTTCTTTAAAATACTCCATGGTCCAACTCGACCTATTGCCATCAACCAAATGTGCCACAAAAACTCCTCCGTCTACCGAAGTAGATACTACCAAAGTACAGAGGGCGCGTCTGACCCCGCTCTAGACATGCTCTGCTCTCATTGGTCGTTTATTAAATTACAATATTCATAACTTTTATTAGGTTAGAACGATCTTTAAGTTATAGAAACATTTAATAAATTAAATTAAATTAAGAATTTTAGAAATAATTGAAATGTAAACAAATGATATTGTGCGTTATACATCCAGTCAACAATACGTCCAATTAAAGCTTCCCTCCGACATATATAATATAAGATAACTATTTATATTAAATTTTTAATATGAAAAGTCGTGGTAGTGTAATAATGGCTAATACATTCCAGTGGGATGCACGTGTATGAGATGTATTAACATCTGGCATGGCAAATGGCAAATTAGAAAGGTTTTATACAGAGTTTAGTTAAAATTTTTGAATTGTTAATATAAATAAATTTTGGTTTTAAGATTAAATAGGGGCAAGAAACCCTCTAATAAAATCTGCAAAAAGATAATCATCGTGATGTATAATGTAATTAGAAATAAAACACTAGCATTGACACAATTAATCGTTTTTGATGAATTGATGATTTAAATAAAATATTGTCCACCACGTACACAAGAAATTAATAACTTACAGTGATCACATTAAAGTGTAACACGTATAAGCGCGATCGCTTCCAGGTAACTGGGCTATGAGTTTTATGAACGGAATTGCAAGTATTAGTACGAGCGTGCATGACAAGTGCTATGAATGTCAAAGAAGCAAGTGAGGTGTGTAAGAATAAGCCTGTATGGCGCTCTGTTGTTCGTGCCTACCCCGCAAGGGACCTGGCGTGAAGTTATGTATATATGTATGTATGTAATTGCAAGTATTGCAAAAAAGAGACTAAAATACCAATTAAGAATGTCAATTGGTTGCATTATAGGGAATGCTGTATAATAAATGAGGGATGGATAGAAAAATCGTATATAAATATTTATTGACGTTTTAATATTTCAGCGCGTTGCGGCGGGTGTGCTCTGTGAGCTAGCGGTGGAGAAGGAAGGGGCTGAAATGATTGAAGCTGAAGGTGCCACGGCCCCACTTACCGAATTGCTGCATTCCCGAAATGAAGGTAAACTTATTGCATAGGTCTACATAACTAATTATTCCTCCCGGTGTACCTGCCCAGTAAACCAATTTCAATAGACCACCACTTCGTAGCAATTGTGTAAAGACGGAGCTAAGAATACATAGCAAGCAACTACATTGAGCTTGAGAATAAAGCTCATCATGATTATTATTTTCCCTATTTTTTGTATATACTATGTACGCGTGCGTGCGAGCGTGCGTGCGTGCCTGTGTGCGTGTGTGTGTGTGTGCGTGTGTATATGTGTGGGAGTATTATTTAAGATTCTACCTTCATGCTTTGCAATGATATAATGTCTGCCGTTACAGTACCTTAAGGGCTCAGCGGATGATAAGCGCTGGTTTTAAAAGACCAGCATTATATTATGCTGAGTCTGATGCTACTTCCAGGACAAGATTTTGTTGTTAGTTATAAATTTGTTAACAATTATACCTACACTACACCAATGTAATTTGTCCTGAATGAAATGATTTTCTTTGTTTCTTCCAAAGTTCAATATGGATTAGTTTGTCCGTGCAGGAACAATAAAAAAAAGAATACAATTTCTTGCGGCCTGTTGTAAAAGGCAAAAAAACGAACCACAGCCAGGCGGTAGTATGACGCCATTACAGCCCTGAGTTGTGTTTCGACATTAGTGGACAGGTCAGGTTCCAGTCTCCCTCTAGGGAGCGGCATCGCATTTTTTGTTTGCGATGGTAACTGCTTTTTATCAGGTCGGCCGTCTGCCTGTCTGTTAACTGGCAATAAAAAAACACATTTTGAAAAGGGTCTGATTTATCTGCGCAACCGAAATCGGCTAATTGGATTTATAATTTGTGTCCTACTGTAATCGGAACCTGAAAAGATATGAATATGAAAGTAATGCTTGTAACAGGTTATCATGATCATTTGGTATGTCTCCAATCTATATAATGGAGATGAATATAGACTACTTTTGTACGTGAAATGGATTTACAAGTTTACATGAGATTAGGTGGAAAATTATGTCAATTTCATTATGTAGAAAATATATTTATACATAGTAAATACTTAATATTACCAGTCAGGCTCTATAAATATCCCTGAATCTAATCTTTAAATGTTTGATTGAAATCCAATTAGTCGTTTGAGAGCCTATTCAAAACAGGATGAGGGACAATTATTTTGTTATGGTCTTTGCGATTAAACATAATTAGTAGTTTTCACTTAAAATATTATAACGGTTTTTTAAATTACAAACAATCCCTTGATCGCTGCAATAGAACAGACAGTCTGATGGCGACCCTGATGGAAAATGTTGGTTGGCTAGATAGCCTATGAAAATTTGCAACACAAGTAGTACTAATAAATATGCTACGGGGTTCGAAGGAAGGGGGGACTATGACTTGGCTAATAAAGCCAGTATACAATCCAAAGTTGTTATGGCAACATTATGGGTGGTGATCGAGACGGGAAAAAGCTCTACCAGGGCTGTCTGGCTGCAAGAATTTGTATTCTTTCTTCGTACTTCAATTTTATGAGTATAACTAAATGACCACTTTGTCAACAATATTTGAGGTGTGGCCACATATGCTGCTGCTGTGCTGTTCCGCATGTCCGAGGACAAGCCCCACGACTACAAGAAACGGCTGTCTATGGAGCTCACCAACTCTCTGTTCCGCGACGACCACCAAATGTGGCCCAACGATCTCGCAATACAGCCTGATTTACAGGTAAGATAATATTTCATTTATTCTTTGCCTTTTTAACTTTTTCTTTTTCACGTTCTCCCAAGGGCACAATATGTCCTTTCCTTCCGTAGTCCACTGTCCTGGCATATGTTTTCTATCATACCACAAATCGTCATGCCATCTGTCTTCACAGATCCTCCCATCTCTCAGCCCTCTTCATTAACCATACCGCCATAGTCGTCTTCTTGTAAATTTTTCATATACTTTACAGAAACTTCAAGATATTTTTAAACGATATTATATATATATATATATATATACTTTAAAATGATATATCATTGTGTTTCTGTGTAAAATATGAATTGATTATCGAGATATGCTATTTTTTGTTTGAGTCGTCACAAGAACACTGTTTCTTAGCATCAATCAGACTTACAATTTATCAAAGCTAGTTTTTTAACTAATGTTATAATTAATATGATTATTATTAATTTCTTTTTGAATAAACTATCGAAATGAATTCAATAAGTTTCCAAAGACGTCACGTATGTAAAAATACGAATAATCGATACTAATGACTTCCAGTGAACAGAGTGGACTTAACGATCTAGGCAATACATTAAAACACTATTGTCATTCTCAGTATTTTATATCTATGGTATCAACCTTGAATATATGAACAATGACAAACGTGTAAATCTTACGATCGAATTAAGACGAATCACTCACGATTATATTAAGACAGTTTAACTATGATAATTAAATATTCAATTAATTAAGGCATACATTACGTGCAAAACTTAACTGCGTTCTTGAAGTTCGTACACGTATTTACCCAGAACAAATTATATAGGTCACAGTCAGAGCTGATATAGGATAGTGTTGCGCTTTTGCTCGACCGCTACGCAGACATACATGCCATCCCTTTCGCACTACACAACGTAAGGTTTAATTAACATTAAAATGTGATTAGACCTGCTCAAACTCACGAAGCTAACTTCACTCGAAGCGCACTTAGGTTTTGTGCGTATTGTACACATTTATAGTGTTATTTAAATGTTGTGTTTGAATATACTCAAGCAGAAAACGGAGGAAAAATCTTTTACATGTTTAGTGAGGTAGTTAAAAGACAATGCTTTTCCGAATTATATTTTTTATTTTATTTTATTGAATACTAATTGGCAGTTCTTTTATTTTTAGTACATAAGTTTTCTTATTTTACTTTTGTATTTTTGTCCCGTTTATTTTTGACTTTGGACCTCCTCGTTCGTTAGGATATGCTGGGGCCGGAACAAGGTTATGAGGGACTGTATGGGACGCGGCCAGCGTTTCACCAGCAAGGTAAGTTGCGGGACGATTCATAGCTAGTTTGGACTATACTAACAATATTTAGACACATGAGTATGGTATGATGTCCACTGTACAAAATTACGTTTCCGAATAATTTATATTATGTTCGCTATTGTGATAAAAACGTATTGCTTTCAAGTTATATGTAATTCAACAGTTACTTTCAGTTCAGTATATTTATTATAATCACCGCTCTGAGAGTAATAGCAACAGATACAACCATTATGCGGCACTTAATGATAATGATGAACATAATGGTGAAATTTAATTTAAAATAAAAGTAATATTTTTCCGGTTGTCTTATAATAACGGTACTACAGTAATAGGTTTTACAAAAATCTGTTACATACCGTTTTTCAACGATATTTGAAGATAGTCGAAGATAGACGTTCTAGTCGGTAAATAAAAGATGGCCGACCCGATTCTTGAACCAAGTGAATGTTTATGATATCAAATAACTTTTTTTTGTTATAACTTATGCTCTTTAGTCGAAAAAACATCTTGTATAAACGTGTATTTTAAAACACTAGAAAGTTTTTTTTTAATTGGGTGTGATTATGCCAGATTTTATTTGTTTTGTATTCGGGTTGTGTAATTTTTGTATGTGAGCTTCTACCTTATTCTATTTTGAGGATGTTTTACAAAAAAAACTACTAACCCAATGCATGGACAATTGGATCAACAGTATGGTTAGAAATAAATTCCTTTGACATTAGTTTGTTAAGATATTATTTTAACCCTTCCTTCTTGGGATTATTTTCTTTTTAAATTGTACACAGTATTTTCACTTTGTTAATTTTTATGATTTTGTACCTTTTTTTCACATAGTGTTTAGTAGGGATGCAATACTTTTTTAAATATACCTAAAGTTACATTAAGGTGCCTTTATAAATGTATGTTTTCTTTCTTCTTTACACGCAGCTTAACCCGGGACCTATATATCACTAAATACAGGTGATGGGAATATTATTTATTTAATTGTTTGTTTTCTAATACATGAATTGTTATATATTTGAGTGCAGTGGCCACTTCTTATCTATATATATTTAATATTACTGATATTAACTACAACAAAATAATCCGAACGCATATTTCCTTTCAATCGAACTTCAATTTAATGTGTTTGTTACATTTGAAATTGTGGTAAGTATCGAAAATCTTAGAAAATATATACAGAAGTGTTAGGCACTTAATTGTGTCCTTTTTTTTGGAATAGTATATATTCATAAAATAGCTTGAACTAAATAAATTATTTAATAATGTGTGTTCACCCTGTGTTATTATTTCCAACATTCAAATAGCGATTTATGCTTGACATTTTTTAACCTTGCAGCACGTGAATTTCATCATTCCTCATCAGCTAGAAATTGAATTGTAAAAAAATTGCTTAATCTTATTCATTAATCGAACATTTTGTAAAAAAAAACTATTATTACTTAAGAAATGGGCTAATTTTCATCAGTTGGAGTTAGTTATAAAATCACTACTTCAAAATAGTCATTATACAAAAAAAATCGGATATCCGAACGAACTGGCATTCCTGTGTAATTGTAAATAACTTGTCAGACTCTAACACTCCTTTTTCAGGCCTTTTTAATTTCTCATCTCCCATATAAAAGTAATTTTAATCATAAAGTGAAGTGAAGAGTGCTTATGCTACATCGCGTCGTGGTCATTAATTTGATATTTCATTTTAAAATTAGGAATTTGGAAAGCAATAAACACTTATTGCCTAATAAAGATGGTGGCCACGCTTTCCTTGCCAAAACTTGCACCGAGTTAAACACTCGATCGTTTGGCGTACATTTATTAGATTAGAATAAAATAATTGTTGTCATACATATACAAATATTTTTACAGTTTATTATACAGAGAGTGAAAAATTAGTTGTATATTGTCCTTTAAATTGTTTACAATTTGAAGAGTTAAGTTATATTCTTTGGAATATAATATAATGTTCTTTGTTGAACACAAGGAAGTAGTTTATATTATTAGCAACTAGGATATGCCCGCGACTTCGTCCACGCTTGGCGCAAAATGTCCGCAGGTTTTCCAGGATCGAAAGTAGTGCAGATTTTAAGTCTAAGAATTTACTGTCGATCAGCGAAAGCCGCATCGAAATCGGCCCTGTAAATTTTACGTGAATCCCAGACAAACAGACTAGAAATCTAAAAACATTTCACCGTGTTCTCCGGCGTTTATAAAGTCTATTCCAGTTTTTTATTGCTTCTATGTACACGAGACACGGCCATGTTTAGAATTTTATGATATTACTAGGATATTTAGGTAAATTGTACAATCGGCGATTGACAGCGATTTCATCCAGAAAACCCATCTGAAAAAGACTTACTTCATAAGAATGGGTCGGTATCCAGTACGCAACAAAACTCTAAATATTAATAATATGACTGAATTTTGTAAAATTTATTCAGTGAAAGTTTTGGAAAAACGTAGCCGTTAATATTGTAATGGTTGTAATGTTTTCAGGAGCTATTGTAATTACTACAAATATACATACGCTAAATCTTATTATTTGACTTCAAATCATTCAAATTCTTTTTTCATTTATATTATATTCATATTCACTTCAAATAAATGTACTCTGTTCTTCCATTTAATAATTGTGGTCGGTATCGATAATAACTGGATGAGATCGCCTTTGACGATATGACCGCCCATTGTACCTTAATGTATGTACAATAAAGTTATTACTACGAAAATAATTAAATATAGGGTCACTAACCACAGCTCCGTGTAATTTCTAAGCAGGGACACATATTATTTAAAATCTCCCATTCTTTTAATACATATGCTTCAAAACACTTTAGTAATTTAGAAACAAATAGTTTAAATATTATAAAATTCCACAGGATACGATCAAATACCGATAGATTCGATGCAGGGACTGGAAATCGGCGGTGGTTTCGGTATGGACATGGATATTGGTGAGACCGAAGGCGCTGGTGCTGCCTCAGCAGACTTGACCTTCCCCGAACCACCACACGATAATAACAACGTTGCAGCTTGGTACGACACAGACCTTTAAACATACAGACAATTCAAATCTTTTACACACAGTGTTCCCTTGTTGGAAAATGATTTGCAATATTTTGCCTATACATTTCATTGCAATACTGACAAATGTTTTGTAGCATTATGGAATCGTCCATTCTGTTAACAATCTACCATTACATTTATGTTATAAATGTGTAGTCAAATAATATTTTTTTGTATAATAACTTCACACCTCTACTTTGTTAAGGACTTATAAGAAGTGCATAATGAAGTAAAAACTCACAATTTCAAGCTTATGAATAGCACAATTGAGAATATATGAAGAAAGAAGAAGATAATAAATATGAGATAATTTTTCATTGTCCCATTATTCTAATTATGGTAATGACTTTATTATTACTTTGGTCAGTGAGCTTACACAGTGTTACGCCAATTATTAAAAACTCTCACAGATAGCAGCTATGCAAAATATATGAAATGTTTGTTGGTTAGACATTTTTCATTCTTGCAATGAAGTGCAAGTGTATTAAGTTTTTATCCTACAAACTGTTTTTTTTGCCATAAAATTCTGAGATTGCGATTCCTATTACGATGGTTTGTGATGAAGGATGCCAGTTTTTTTTTGTGTTAATTTCCACGCTACGCTAAGCCCGACTTAGTGTATTGTGGACAAATTAAATACATACAATTTACGTGTGATTGAAATTAGACAGCTAATACCATGTACATGTGTACAAATTTGTTTTATTCTTTATCAGACAGATTGTTTAGAGGTTTCGAGATATACGAATTTAACATTCTACGTTAAATCAAACGATTTTAAGTAACTTGAAATGTTAGTTTCATAGAAAAAGCTTTCGTTTTTCTTTAATTATGGTAGGTTTTTATTGGATTATGTTTCTAACTGTACTAGTTTAACATGTAATTCATTTTTTTATTATTAAAATAGTTTATTTTTAGAGAAACGCTGTTGAAATAGAATGTTAATATCGTTTACCTCAAACATATGCCGAATAAAATTAACTGTGATAATACAAAAGCAGCTTTGATTGTTATTTGCAAAACTGGGATATGTTTTTTTATTTGTTGTAACAAAATTTTAAGTTTTTGGTGCTATATCGTCAAGCAACATTTATATTAAGAATAAATCTTTCATATTTTGACACCTAATTTCAAGCGGTGTATTGATTTCTTATCGATATACCACTCTATATCAGGTAGGAACCTGACAAATTATGGGAAGATATTTCTAGTGTAAAGGAAAGATACAAGGCATCCATCCGGGACATGAGACAGAGGCAGAAACACACGATAGGACGTACGCTTTGCATGCGTTATGGATGTGATGTGTGTTACAATAAAGTCAAACATTATTTGCACATAGAAAATAATGTATTAAACTGAATAAATGAAAACACATTATTGCTTACCAAAAATGTAAATTTCGCTTTTAAAAGCTAGGTACAAAAATGTTGAACAAAGGGCGGCTATCAATAGCACTATTTAACTCATTTTACATGTTATGGCGCCATAATTTTGTACGGTCGTACAAAATATGTAAAATTTAAATTGTTTAAAGATGATAATAAGTTTGTTGATTTGACTGCACTATATTGTATAGGCCACCGCGACTGACTAGCTATGTCGTTTGTCGCGGTCTCGTGTCGCGGTCGCCGTCTCCTGTCTCGTGTCTCAGCCGCGTCCCTCTGGACTCGATTAAAACCAATTTTAGATCGAAACATTCGTGTTATTAAAATTGCTTGCTATCGAAATCGATTCATGAATACAGTGCTGCATTGTTTATATCGGCATTAGAGAGCGCGTACGTATAAAATGCGTGTAAATCGGAAGATAGGGTAACAAATGTTAATGTGTTTTTATGTTTGCCAATTTGCATTCTGAATCTATAGTCCGCCCTTATGTTTGTTCTAAGTTGCAACAGATGACTGCGCAATAGAAGATTTTTCACAGAAAATCTGACATCACGCAGTATTTTGTTGCTAGTATGTAGAGACAACAAAAGTCAGGCGCGGACTATACAGTAATTAATTAATTAATTATTCGTTTACCATTGGATTCGTTCTTTTACACAATTGAGAGTAATTCGTTTCAACTAGATGGCGCTGTGAAAACACATAGTATGTAATTTCGGCAAGAATTTAGAGAGCATTAGTATTTTAACCGTTCAAATGCATTCTGAAATTTTATAACGCGGGTAGACGTGAAAAAATCGAAGCATTTAAAATTCGTATTAGTAATTTTCTAAGTTTGGTATATTTTTAATTTTGTTTTTATATTACACACAAAATCGGATAAATCATTATTTAATTTAACAATGGATAAGACTGTATGATTGAGTGAGGCATGTATTTAAATATTATTTTTAATGTTTTTGACTGCCATTTTGTTTATTTCGATTATATGACTCGATTACTTGTCGAAGCCAAATGTAGGAATGTATCAGAGAATATCTGATTCTGTTCGATGTTAACGATTTTTAACTATAATTATTAAGATTAGGATTCGCGTAAGGGAGCTTTCCCTTGAGTAGAAATAAGTAGAATGCATCTAAAATGTAATAACAATACCAATTGACATGTAGTAAATGACACTAATATATAATACGTATTACGTATACAGGAAAACAACATGAGTTACTGATATAGCATGAAATAGATTAAATTAACCAAATTAACCTTCCTGTCGATAAGAGATGCATCATTGTTGCAGTTATAAATTTAATAAGATTATTATTAAAGAAGCTTAAACAGTTTCCAAGGATTTATTTTACTTTTGAAGTTTGCACATGTATCAAGTTGTGTATTTCTTGATAGTAAAACAAATTACATAATAATCGTACTTTATTGTTGTGGGTGACGTAATAGTAATGTTCTGTGATTCGTGTAATGTACAGATTGTTAAACTATCGACACGTAAATAAATGTAAAGTAATCGATTTGAAAATAAAAACTGTTTTACTTTATTACATTTTTTTACTTCAAAAATGGCTAATCTATGTCAAATATGTTCATTGAAATGTGGGTATAATTACTACACGATGTATTGTTTTTAGCAAAAACATATAGATAAGTTAAATTGATTAAAACTTATTTATAAATGAAGTCGATTCTTATAACAAATCGAGTCGGTAACACATTAGAACATTACTAATTGATCCATTATCGAGGTGTCAAAAGTAAAATAAATTCTTGGAAAGAGCATAGACTCAAAAAACAAATATATGATAGATGCCCAAGATGGTAAAAATAAATTTATTTGGTAAACAAAACACACAGATCTTAGATTTAAAAAATCGAGTGTATTTTGAAAAAAATAACTATTAAAATGAACCTCGGACCCGAAGTGGATGGTCCAAACGCTACCGGGATTTTACTATATGATCTTAGTAGTTCACTGAATTATTAAACTATGGAATGCAGCAACGGTGTATCCCTTATCAAGTATGCTTATGTTACCGACCAAATACGATTTTAGGACATACTAGTTTTGTTTAGCTCTCATTCTCATAATCCATAAACAAAATTATACGTGAGTTGAGCGAGGGAAGCGAACGTGCTGTACCAACAACTGGCGAGTATCAGAACCGACTCGTAACCACCGATATACACTTTTCTATATAAGGAAAAAATTGGATTATTAATCTATAGGCGTGTTATGTTATCATCATAAGGCTAGGAAAGACTAGGATATCCAAAAATTGGATTGGGTCATTAAAACTCAAATTTCTAGATCAATGCACAACCATATGTAAAATGCACCAAAACATACCCTATTAGCGGAGTATATCGTCTAGAAAATAATGTAATCAGTAGATTAAGCTTTATAGTAATTTAAGTAATTGTCATTTGACGATTTTCTTATATAATTTTTCTATTCGATATGTAATTCGACTTTGATAATGTTTTTGTATTTTTTCGACTATGAAAGCATTGCTGAAGTGTGTTTTTTGTCCATGCATGTATGGATAATAAATTCAATTTAAAAATTTTGGTCGTTTTATTCTTCGTTTTTTAGTTACATTAACAGTCTAATGGCCTCTCTGATCTTATTATAAAACATATCTTACTAACCGTTAATTTACTTTATTAGTGTCTAAAATTTGACATATTATACTCAATACAAGTAATATCAATTTTCTACCATTAGTCCGGTCAAAGTAGATATCCCAGCTTCCAAAATTCGCATAAAGCTGAAAATTAGGAAAACCATATGTGCAATGCTGGATCACGGATCCATACACAGCTTCGCTGGTTCGAGTGGACAATGTGGAATGGTGGACTGTAGTACATTTGAGAGAGTATGCTAAATCCTGCACAAAAATCAATGGAGTAATAAGCACCACTAACCTCGGAATCCACCTCCAATGGGGCAGCTAGACAGCTCCTGAAAGTGCACGGCACGATCAGATCCTCGAATGACACTTTGGTTTTTCACAATGGAACACTCACACAAAAGGGCAAGCACGGCTTGTATATAAGTTTAATAAAAAGCTCCAAAAATGGGAAGTGTTTCACGTGCCGAGTATGCGCAGTTTCTTATATTCAACCCCATCAGAGGCGACTGCAATGTTCGGTCCTTTATTATTACACAGTAGCTATACATACCTCGGATCGCTCTGTCACTCATTTTCACACGCGTTGAAATTTAAATCTTTAAAATTCGCAAACCTCAATTAGGACCAACTTTTTTGCAGACAACCCTATATCAACGTGATCGCAATAAAACAGCGCTTATGTTGATACAAGTTTTGTTCTATTATCATAACAAGTGAAAGTAACTGGCATCGATATACCTGTTTATACCTGGTAACCCATAGTCTGTCCAGGTAAATTATAGACAACCCTACGTCTGCTCATTCTATATGTTTAATACTTTAAGTCCAGTATAAAATTTTCTTATTATCTTGATGTTGCAACATTGAATGATAATTTTTTTTTTTTAATAATTAAAAATATTTTGTCCCGGATTTTTTTAGGCAACCCATTTTTAATATATTTTCTAAGATACTAAATTTATTATAAAATAAGTTTTATTCTATTATCAGCTCGGTGAAGGTCGATATAGTGTCGGATCTCCTACTAGGAGAAAACGGAAAGTCCAGACATCCTCGCGTGCGTTGGAAACTGGTTCGCCACCACACAATGGTCTCGAAACCGACCAGTGGCACTTATAAAACTACCCACATGGGTATAAATTGTGAGGATTCAATACCATTATAAACAAACTAAAGTCTCCCCATCATCATACAATTTCCTACCAAAATGGTCCTTACACTTTTTTCATATAATGGCAGGGCTTCATCTGGTTTATTGTTTTTAATAATGTTTGTATTCTACAGGCTTCATTACGGAGCGTGTGCGGTTGAACTGTTCGACTTAATTCCTACCATATTCCATCTTCGAACGACAATGCGCTCTGGTCAAGTTATGGTTAGAGGAAACTCAACCAGTGCAAACAAAACGTTTTGCCTCCACATACCTTCTGCGTACCTCAGATCTGTGGTGTGCGCTACTGGAATTCTGTGCTTCCCGAAAAGTACAATCCGGGAGTCTTCAAGTCTTGTGTGAATAGTTATTAATTCTCCACCTTCGACCTTCCTCTATCCTCATCCTTTATCATAAAAAGAAATGTTAACTACAGATAACTGCCTTTTCACGCAGATGTTGAGATGGGTGTAATTCGTTATTTGCGATGCGATATTGTTTTTAATTTTTTATTTTTTTTTATTGCAGGAGTTCAGCAGACAGGCAGACGGCCCACTTGATGGATAGCGGTTACCATCGCCTATGGACATTTGTAACACCAAAGGTACTACTAATGCGCTGCTGCTCTCTTGAAGGAGACTGGAGCCTGGTCACTAATGCCGGAACACAACTAAGGGTTGTTATGGCGACATACTTTAGACCAGGGGTGGTAGCTATCCAGTCGGGCAAATGCCCTACCACCTGGCTGTGGGTTGTTTTGTCGCCTCTTACGACAGGCCGCCCGGCCGCAGGAATTTGTATTCTTTCTCCGTTCCTGCACGGAGGAATTAATTACGCTGAACATTGACATGTGACGCATGCATATACACTAATGTGGCTATTCGATAACGTCGTTATTTTTAACGGTCTACAGTGACCGGATACACTACAGAGTATCCTACTACCACTTCAGTGTATCCAGTCTTGGACTAGCGATATTCTATTTAGTACTAATGTTAGAACTATTTTTATAGACGAATACATCACAGATGGATCCAATCCACTTTCTCTTAACGGGACAGGCATTTTGATTTTGGCTTATATGTTTGTACCAAAAACGTCATGCCTCTCAAAATTTTCAAGATTCACAGAAAAGTTTTACTTGTGATGTGGAATTGGTGCTGTGCGCTATTCTGACAGCTATTATAGCCTAGCCGATCTAGGATATGGCGGATCTAAGTTAGTAGAGCATTTTTCTAACAAAAATTAAGTGGTTATGTAATCTCTGCTAAAACAGAGCACTAATGTAAAATAATTATTTTCCTAAATGGAACAAATTCCTCACCAACTTCCGGAGTATCAAAGTCCCCTACATTGACATATAATATAAATAGCAATGGCTTTGTTTATGACAGATTAAAAAAATAATGCATCTTTTTGGCTGGAGAACGGTTATTGCACTTCTAAGAATTCAGGAACTTGTCTCAACGTAACTTGTCTTATGTTTATACGAGGTTGATCATTGACATTGAACAGGGCCCGTTTTAGGGCTTTTGTAACCCTGATGTTACGGCGAAGTACGTAGAGGCCCCAAATAAGTTTTGGAATCATAGAAATACAAAGTTATTAACCTAATTATATTAATTCATATTAATTCATCGCAGTGCTCTCGTTAGAGAGTACTAGTGTTATATGTCGCAGCGGATAACGGACAACTGGCTACCGCTTTTTTTTTATTTGACTTGAATTTATGTTGTTGGTCCGAAGACCTCACAACTTTACCGGGGTTTTTGGGGCGAGCGCCTTCGCAAGGCGAAGGCGCTCGAGCCCGGGGCTGACTACCGCGACACTGGAGCGCCCATTTTAATAGTTGCTCTATCTTGCTCGCTCATCATCCATCTCGTTCACACATTGTGCTCTGCATTGTACTAGCTAGCTGTACGACTAGTCAATTTGTACATACCTAAGGTTTTCCTTTCTAAGATAAATGAGTTCACTTCAGTTCTCACCAGCACTGCATGAATACTCTAGGTACTCTCTGCCATTTGAAGTATTATTTAAACTCTATTTCTCGCTGCTACAACACAAACAGAAACTCGGTATAGAGTCAGAGTCCAGAGCTCTAGGCTTTATTAACCTCTCCTGAATTCGTCCCTGAACATAGGACACAAACAAGAAACCTAAAGTCATGTCTACATAGATCCGCTTTGTTCAAGACGTATCGGCAAAAGACGCCACATAACTCAGCTAAGCCGCAAATTGTTAGCGAAGGCAGGTGAGACCGCAGTGCCCGCGACGCAAGTTCCCTTTTGTCCCAACTATTATTATGCACAATTAGGACTCCGACCGAGGCATGCGGCACTAATCTTGAGCTTAGTTCGTCGTGGCTTTGGCGGTTCTATAAAATAGTTGGGCCTTGTGACTGCAGTTTTAGGTAAGTCGCAGACAGATAATTACTGTCTGGTTGACACTAGAAGGGAATTTGATCCTTAGTACCTATTTTATTATGATAGTTTATTTTAAAATCATTGAAAACAAGAATAAAAACCACTCAGTTGTGTTATCATTTCCTAGGTACATAAAAGGGGGATAAATTAAAAAGTTAGTTATAATATATTTTTTTAATTTACTGCATCTTCAAGATAGAGCAGTCTGTTTTATATCTTACTATTCATTCACTATTCTTACCACCCGTTGAATTTTATAGCTATATATTTATAGTAGCAAGGTCGGTCGGTAAGATGTAGGAACCGGCCACTGCTGGTCATGAGAAACGGTTCCGAGATCTGAACACTAACGGCTGGGCACAAATATAAAAACAATCCGGACCGGTTCTTATATCTCATATTCATTCATTTGCCTTATCATTGGTAAAAGGTTGACATTATTTGTATGGAACTTATGTGAAATTTTAACAGTTATTAAGGCAAATGACTGTTCACTAAGATATAGGAAGCAACCATTAGTGGTCAGCGGAGCGAACCATGTTAGTTTCAACTGTAATAGATAGGATTAGAAATTATAAGAAGACTCCTGAAGTAATCGGCATACCTAACTCACAATAAGTAAGTCGTAAAGGCATAATTATGTGACTATATGTCACAGGACTGGTGTCTGATGGAGCAGTGGAGTCCTCTAAGTCTCCCTGTCTATTCGACCGACAATCATCACAAGATGATGGGGCTGAGTGAGTAAAAGGTTCAAAGTATTGGGTTCAAAGTAATTATAAAGCCAAGACAAGCCAAATCCCTACAGTGTTTAAAAAATCAAGTTCAGATGAATCAATTCTCTATTGTGTATAATAATTCCTAATACTGTTATATATATGAATGTATGTTTGTATTGTTATATGTATATATAAGTATGTGCACATACTTACTCACTCCGTTGGCTCAGCGACCCAAAGTGGGTCTTGGCCTCCGAAACGAGAACATGCCATTTTTCTCGATCCTGTGCGGTTTCATACCAATTACTGGCTCCTGTCTCCGACAGGTTAGTCTCTACTCCAGTGGTTCCCAAACTTATTTTGTATACGCCCACTTTGAGAATAAATTGTTTTTAGCGCCCCCATTTTTTCACCTACTTAAGAAACACTATAACGTCAAATTAAATTAATTGGTTATTGAGAGCTACATTAGCAGAAACATTCATTCTAAACGAGACTTTTACGCCCGCAAGAGTTAACTTGAGACCTAAGCGCAGTAGGTAGTACACAACGGCGCTGAGCTCTCAAGTTAACTCTTATGGGCTACACCTGCCAATGTCCATTTTTTTCTGGGTCTCTTGCCGGCCCCTTTTAGGTCTACAGCGCCCACAAGGGGGCGTTATCGCCCACTTTGGGAACCACTGCTCTACTCTGTCCTTCCAGCGATATTTAGGACGGCCTACCAGACGCCGACCTACCGGCCGTCCCTAATATGCTTATACATATACACATGTGTATATACATATGTATATATTTATATACACTGACGGACTCATAAACTGCATCAAAGTAATAGACGACTTTGAAATAAACATTTTAACCAAGAATGCAAACTTTCTATACAGATTTAAATTGAAACCTCTAGATTGGTTCGTGTACTGGAAAGGACCTTAAGACTTTTTTTGAAGAAAAAACAGAAATTTAAGGAAAAATTGCTTTAATTAAAAAATTAGTTTTAACAATAGCCACAAACTTTATGTAAGGGTTTATTTATGTTTTAATAAGGTGTATTACCTCCACGTGCTCTTATTACGGAGTCTAATCGGTTCCGCATAGATTTTATTAGGGTTATTAAAAGATCTTGCGGAATATTGTCCCATTCTTCTCAAAGTGCTGTTCTTAGTGCTGCCACTGTCGTGGGCAAAGGTTTTCTCGCATATACAGCTCTTTTTAAATTGTCCCAAACATGCTCAATGGAATTAAGATCCGGGCTGCGTGCTGGCCAATTCATTGTACGTATCTCAACCTCTTCGCAATATTGTCGAACTTGTGCAGCAGCATGCGGCCGGGCATTATCCTGCATTAAAGTAAAATTTTCGCCTATGAATCCCATGTAAGGCACCACGTGATCTTCTAAGATCTCTGTTATGTAGCGATGTGCAGTCAAACCCCCTCTATTACCGTTTTGACGGACCATGTCTATCAACACAAGATCTGTCCACCCGTTCATCGATATGCCACCCCAGACCATACACGAACCGCCTTCAAAAGGAACACGCTCCTCAATGCAACTTTGAGCATATCGCTCCCCACGACGATAGACTCTTCTGCGACCATCTGCACCATATAAACATGTCCTACACTCGTCCGTGAACAATACGGAGGTCCATTGCTCTTCTGTCCAATTCAGGTGATCACGCGCAAATCTTAAGCGAGCTTGTCTTTGAGCTAGACAACTTTGGACCATTTGCTGGTCTAAAAGGGATGATATCCGCTTCCTTTAACCTTCTTCTTATTGTTCGTGCACTCACGTTTACTCCACGCACTTCATTAAGCTCTGTTTTGATGTTAACAGACGTGAGGAAACAATTTCGCAGGGAAGTTGTAACAATAAATCGGTCATCACGACCGGTGGTTGCTCGAGTCCTGCCTGTACCACGTCTCCTTATGTAAGAACCTGTCTCCACAAACTTTCTGTATATTCTAGAAACCGTAGACTGGTTTAAATTTAAATTTCTACCAATCGTTCATTGATCCAAGCCCTCCCGCACCAATGCTACAATTTGAGCCGCTTGTTCGGACGAAGTATCCATATTATGGTTCAAAAACTCTCGATGAGTTAAAAAACTAACCTAACAATTCTGCTGGTAACAATAATTCAATTGACAAAAGAATAAAAAATCAATGAGAATCAATTTAAAACTTTGCTATAAATAACACGCAAATCTGATACTACGAGTAAATTTTCTTTTCCCGGCTATATTCATTTGTTTTACTGCAGTTCTATTTTTAAATTTTCCTTATTTTGAGATTAAGACTCTCCTTATTTATATAATTTAATCTAAAAAGTTTGCATACTTATTTTAAAAAAATCATTTCAAAGTAATCCTGAACTTTGATGCAGTTTATGAATCCGTCAGTTTAGTTTTTAAACTGCACCACAGTCAGTATTAAAAATCGATCAATGAGGGTTGAGCCGAGGGTTGGCTGGAAGAGATCGCTTTTTAACAATAAAGCCACCCGTTGTACTCGTGCTATCTCCTGTATTTTCTATTTCTCTTTATCTATGCTTAAGATCTAAAATAAAGAATAATCTACCTACTATCTATGTGTCTATAAATACACTTAAATATTCTGCAATATCCTCCATTCACCAGGGACTTGTCAAATCACAACGGTGATGGTACCCAGTAATTATCGTGAATTTACTCATGTATGTTTAATAGGGACTAAATGGTTTTCGGTCTTTTCCCACGTGACGATCGCTTGATAATTTATCAACATTTCTATATCACAGCAGTATTTCAACGTAGGGTTGACTCGCGCAATAATATTTATGCGAAGAAAAAATTGCAAATATAAATTAGCATATTTAATAGTAGATTGTTACCCGAGAGGTGCAAGTGACTTATTTAGACGTGAGATGTATTGGCGCACGAACGTAGCAAGAGCGCTAACAGTTCGAGTGCCTAAATAGCTCTGTCACCCGAAGTTAAGACTCCTTTTCATTTTGAATATGAGGTAATTACATAAAACTAATTAGTTAAACAAACAACTTCCTCACTAACGAAATCAAGCGTTAAATTCATGTCTAAATCTAATAAACTCATTTAATACTTCACGTGGAAATATTTTTTTGCCTGTGGCATTCTACCAACCAGTATTTTTTTATTGTCATTGATGATAGTAAATATTTAGCTCAATGTTCAAAATTGGTGATAATTTTTTTATTTAACAACTCTGTAACAACTTGCTGCTCGGAGAGATTCGCGTAATAAGTACTAAGGTAACTATATATACCTATCGCTGATACACTAGATCCCTCGACCATGAGAGGTTCTCTGGCTATCGGCGATGCGTCCACCTGTGAATAGAGGTGCTTGTGGAGTGCCAGGTAGCTGTTGTTAGCTATAACTCTAAGACTGTTATGAACCTGAAATTAGTCAATGCCAGACTTTCTTACTAAGAGAAAAACAAACGTCCACATAAATACAAGTCAACAATCTATTAACTATATATTGGTGTTTTTATTGCATAACATCTGCAGGCAGGGAGACAGTCCATCTGACGGAAAGCGGTTACTATCGCCTATGGAGATTTGTAACACCAAATTTGCTACTAATGTGCTGCCGCTCTCTAAAAGGTGATTGGAACGTGGTTACTGCCAGATCACAACTCGAGGAATTGTGGCGTTATGGCGAAATCCAGTTATGGCGGGATACTTCGGACCAGGGTTAATAGCCGTCCAGAGGGGAAAACCCTAAAACCTGTCTGTGGGTTGTTGTGTTGCCTCTTATGACAAAGGCCGCCCGGCCGCAGGAAATTGTATTCTTTCTCCGTTTCTGCACGGTAAAATGAAATGTAATTTTAAGTATCTAGCAGTTACATCCCTATTTCTCAAGCACGATGTGTAAATAATAATAAAGGTAGGTATGATATACAATAATTGCTGAGGAGTGAACTGTTGACTGTAATTACTTTGCCTGCCGACAAATGTGAATTTATAGAGAAAATTTCTATTAGTAAGTTGTGAACTCTGAATTCGAAAATTATATGGCCACGAAATAAATTGATACCTACAACCACAAGCTGTGATTAAACTGGTTTTAATTACTAATGCATACTTATTCGGATAGCTGGGTAAATGGGGTTAAATACAGAATAGTATATTAATATCACAATGTATTTGGTATTATATTGTTATCAATAAATGGGTAAGTACCAATCATTATTTAATTGTTGGAAAGGAAGCACATAATGTTTATAACGCGCCATATATTGAACTTGAATGAAAAAAATTAAGCACATTGTCATGAAGTTTTTTTGAACTGTCTAAGTTTTCAATATTTTTTATATATTAATTATCCAATTACATGTATAGAGGCTATTCCTAATCTATTGTTTCAGGATTTTACACATTGTGTAACGCTATATACCTAGACTACATATTCCTATCGAATTTCAGTCTTGAAGATGATGACATACAGAAACAGACGGACATGACGATTTTTTAAATTTTTCTTTGCATGAATTCAGCAGACAGACAGATGGCCCACGGAAAGTGGTAAACATTGGGACATTTGCAATACCAAAGGTGCTACAGATGCGCTGCTGCTCTTTTAAAGGATAGTGTAACCTGGCCACTAATGTTGGAACACAACTTAAGGTTGTTACGGTGGCATACTCTAGAAAAGGAGTAGCAGCCATCAGGTGGGCAATTGCACTGCCACCTGGCTGTGGGTTGTTTCGTCGCCACTTACGACAGGCCGCCCGCCCGCAGGGAATTCTATTATTTCTCCGTCTCTGCGCGGATAAAGTAATACAATATGATAAGGGTTCCATTTTGTCCAAAATGACTACGAAAACTTAAGAACAATCTTATATATAAAACTGAAGAGTTTATTTGTTTACTTGAACGCGCTAATCTCAGAAACTACTGGTCTGATTTGAAAAATTCTTTCAGTGATAAGTAGTCCATTAATCGAGAAAGACTAGGCTTTATATCATCACGCTAAGACCAATAGGAGTGGAGCACCAATGAAGAATGTCTCAAAATCGGGGGGCTTTTTAACTTACTTCTTTTTATAACTATTTGACGCGAACGCAGTCACGGGCAGAAGCTAGTCTAATTATAAAATTATTTCGACAGTGTCTATTTAATATAAATTTCTTTAAACCAACTTATTAAGTACATGGGGAGATCTTACTCAAATTCTGATTAGTTGTTCCGATACGTGTAGAGCCTAACTAGGAGAGCACACCAAGGAATAAAAGTCCAATTTTGAATCAGAGGAACACATTTTTACAAAGTTTATTACTCATTTCATTTACGACGCTCGTTATTGGTTGCATCTTGATACCCCAACAGTCTGCTTTATGACTGTTTAATAAACCTCATTTTAAGGGTCAGAATTAATATATTTTTATAGACTACACCAAATGTTTATCTGGTTGACATTTCACGAGTCCAGAGATAAGGCTTTTAGGGTTTACACAAATCGTTTGTTTATATCAAGTCTCAGCCATTTATCTTGATGACTACGGAGATTGTATGGATGAGGTAAGAAGATCTGTATAATATGCTACGTGAGATTGTGAAAATAAATAAAAAATAGGGCTCACCAAGAGACGTGAAACTTATGGAGGAAAAAATCAGTTTTCATAGGTATGACTAGATAGGTTTTTAATTTATTAATTTTAAATACTTTTTATTGTGATCAAATAGGTGGTGAGATTCGCTTCGAAACTTTCGAAATTCATAAAAGAAAAGCGCACTTAAAACCGTTAAAACGTAGTTTTATTATGTATACAAGTCGCAAAAACTTAAGAAAATATTCATAAAAGAAATTACGACAGTCCTATTAACTGTAACGAGTAATTATGTTCGCAAAACCCACTTATTAACACGTAAAGTACATAACGTATACATAAACCGTCTGAGATAATCCCAGGAGTATTATAAAAATACGGGACGGGGCGTGACGAGCGCGGCTTTTAAAAAGTAGTAAAAACTCTCAGTCATTAATTCCGGCAACATTTGGCAGGTGAGGCTGGCTCGATAGACTTTACTTTCGCCTTATTAAAATAATTAAGAAAGTTTACGGACTCATTATAATATAGCTTTTATCCTAAGTCTTTATTCTTTAATTTCTACACAACAAAAAGATGACTGATCTGAACTTTTATTTCATTGATTTAAGCACTAAATCACCAATATGGTTTTTAATTTGTAGCCGATTTCTTAGTTCTACAATTTTTACAAAATTCATCCTGTATTTTACGTTTGTGACTATTCTAACATTTCAGTCGCTATAATCCTAATTGAAAGATTTAATATATTTTTATATATGAAATGTTTAATATATTTTATTTTCCACTTTATCTATCTATAAAATTCTCGTGTCACAGTTTTCGTTGCCATACTCCTCCGAAACGACTGGACCGATTCTCATGAAATTTTGTGTGCACATTGGCTAGGTCTGAGAATCGGCCAACATCTATTTTTCATCCCCCTAAATGTTAGGGGTAGTCCACCCCTATTTATTTATTTTTTTACTGGGCAGGACGTCGTCTGCCGGGACAGCTAGTATACTATATAGGCCATGCACAAGACTGACTCGAATAATAATATGAACTAATAAACTCAGCTGGGCTGTTTGGCTAAGTCTACCGAGAATTGTGTTCAACCCCGTTGTGTCCTCGTACTGACCACTCTCTTCATGCTTTCTTTAACTTGCTGATAGATTGAGTAGAGAGCTCGAGGACTGCAACTATTAAAGGTATAAAGCCGAAAGTCCAAGATTAGTAGCACACCTAGTCCACCGCTACTCACTCCCATGGGATTTTTCTTTGTTCTTGTATAGCTTTTGGGGACCCCGTGCAGTGAATTTCGAATCACTGGACTGCCAATATACCCATGATCTTTGAACGTTACGACGGATGGACACGGTGGTTACTCCCACAGCCTCAATGACTTAAATCCTCTTATAGCAAGTATTAAAACCCAAAAGCCCAGTTACTTTGTTCTGATTTTCTTCAATAGTCCTGTACTAACTGGGTCTTACTCTCGGCTATATTCTAGAGTACATACAGGGACGAATGTGAGTTGGTGCATCAAGAAAAGATTACATTTTGTATTTTATTGTGGTATAGGTTCGTGTTTGACCATAATATTGCCTTATGTGGAGCAGATTATATTCTTAAGTAATTTAGATGTGCACAGGCTTCGTCAGTCTCAGCACGTGGCAGTAGTAATATGCAACAATCGAATTAAGTTATTTGACTGAGATGCAGGAACCTCAACCACCAAACCATGATACATAGTAATATAATAGTGTCTATTGAAAAAGACACTATTATATTACAATTTATCATGTTTGTCGTAAAATAAGACGACAATATTATAAATATTAAATGCGATTTCCTTCGCAAATTCGTAGCTGGTATTAACACACTATACTTACGTTTGCTGAAATTACAAACAGCTGAATTTAGTATTAAATGTTTTGACATTAGCAGAGTAGTCGGTCGGCCTGTCAAATGGGGTGACCAGTCCTGTTGTTGACAGGCTGCAATTAGAACCCGCTCTGGACCGGTGTCCAGCGTTTGCCGCGTTTCCCTACAGCCTTATTCACAGACTGTGCACGTTACGTGAACGCGGTGCGATAATAACAATTTTTTATGTATATGTTTTTAATGTAACAATAAAGAGAAAACTAAAATAAATGGATAATAGAGAAGTATCTACTTACCTTTCTCAATAGAATACTGCCTCGACAAATTTCTTATACGAATGCGTGTGTGAAACCAGAGTCTATTTATTATACGTTTTTTTCATATAAGGCTATTTGAAAAAATATTCATATCTCCAACTCAAGAACCAAATAAGGAAACAATTAATAATACAGTAACACATAATTTGACGGCCTCTGAGGTTGAGAGGGCTAAGCCTTTGCCGGCCTAACTCACTGCAACGCAGAGGCTCCGGGTTCGATTCCTGGTATAGTAAATTTCGGAAACGTATTTTCTTCGTTATTTACTATGGTCTGGGTGTCTGGGATCGGCCCCAGAGCAGTCCGTTGTATATTACAACACCATAACACAACTGTAACTTGCTTGATTTGGGGATATACAATATGTGTATTTGTCTGCCGATTATTATTATTATTATTACATAATGTGCAAATGCTTTAAATATTGAATATCATTTTAATAATTGAATTTTACTAATCCCTATTATCCCTATTAATATTATAAATGCGAAAGTAACTCTGTGTGTCTGTCTGTTCCGTTTTCACGTAAAAACTACTGGACCGAATTGGCTGAAATTCGGCACGTATGTAAATTAAATACTGAGGATGGACAAGGGAAAATTTTCATTTTGGCCTTTTTGGTAATTTTGGCCTATTTGGTAATTTTGGTCATTTTGGCCTATTTGGTAATTTTGGCCTTTTTGGTCATTTTGGCCTTTTTGGTCATTTTGGTCTATTTGGTCATTTTGGCCTATTTGGTAATTTTGGCCTTATTGATTATTTTGGCCTTTTTGGTCAAGTTTTGTAATTTATTATGTTGACAGATAGACGGGGGATGGTATATATAATTAGCGATATAAAATGAAGTGAATCTTCCGTGGGCAAATACATAAAAATGTAATATAATATAACCTGTAGCACTTGCTCTTTAAACAAGAGACGCACTAGAGGTTAACCCGCGGGGTAAACTCTAGTTGTTTTAATAAGTCAACAAACATTTGAGTAAGATACACGTTTTTATTCGAAATTGTGTTGAAAAACTTCGTATGAAACAAGTGTACATCGATCCATTACACTCTCGGCTCAATTACGTACTTGCCTAATAGCTCGGGCTGCATTCCCGCCTCGACTGTAATCATCAATTTGTATCATAATCTTTACTTCTACTACTACTAAGTACTTTATGATACACTTGTAATGCCGCGTCCATACGCTTGGCAGACAATAGCAAACAGCAAACAACAAACAGCAAACACGAACATGTGGATGGGTGTTTGTATGTGTGTTCCTGTTCTTGTTTGTGTTCGCCACTGTTCGGCGTTGGTGTCAGTTTTTCTTCACAGATCAAAGGCTGTTTGGCCAACTGTTTGCGATGTTTCCACACGCTTGCTATACATCAGTATTGCGCGCGAGCTTACGGGCCGTGGCGCGCGCATACTGCAGAAGTTATGAAATTGTCCTGATGGTTCAAAAAGAAGTTCATTAAATTTTTCTGCTATAAATTCTCTAAAACAAAACAAACACATGGATGGTATACACAGCAAATGTATATGACCATATTTGTATATTACCATAAGCTACTTTGTACGAATTTTGTGAATTTTTATCATCCACCATCGCCTCTGTTTTCTTCTTATGAGTTGATTTTGTTTATATTTAAAATAGAATAGGTCAACCTGAAAGTGATAGCTGCTACAAGCTCGTCGTCCGCCATGTTTGCCGATTCATAAAATACTGACATGTTCGCCAAGTGTGAGGACGACTGTTTGTGTTTGATGATTGTGGCCGATGTTTGGAACTTTATTTGTTGTGTTTGGTATTTGTGGCAAACATCAAGCGTATGGACGAGGCTTAACATAATCTACTATTACTTCACATTTATTTCCCGTGCAGCATAATGCTGAGTTGCCAACCTTGTTGACTGACTAATTTAAACGTATAATCCCACTTATTTTATCTTGTGTTTTGTGAATCTAGTTTAATTTTGCTTATTTTTTTATGTAGTGTATCGTTTTTAAGTCAATAGATTATTTCTTTTTATTCTTTCACTTATCTATCTCATGCTCTTTATCTTTAATAATATACAAAATTGCTGAATATTAGAAACGCGTTCTTGACAAGGAATTGTTAATAATGAGTATTGGAATTTAAAGAATAAACATTCTAGAATGTTAATTAAATTTCAGGACAAGTTAAAGATTGCACAAACTTTTGCCGTTCACTCCTATAAGGCTTTTCATTCTTTGATTAGTTTGTATTTGTTGTAATTTATTTACGTAATTGCATAAAACTTTATAAGTTTTCTAAACGGTACAGTTGATTTTAAGGCATATTTTGTAAGTTCGATATTATACTCTTCTGTAGCCGCAGAGCTTATCAGGCCCTATAGACATGTGGCATTAGCGCTAAACGAATATAATATAAAATATACTGGATTGACATGACACGCTAAGTATTACATCATTCCCATACATTTTCATTCCATTCGTTTAGCGCTAATGCCGCTTTTCAGGTAAATGGTAGCTTAGCAGTTGGAATATTAGTCAAAAAACAATTCGCAGTTTTCTGATCCAATTTGCATATTAGGTAAAATAGAAGTATTATAATTATCAACTGTCGATCCGCGATGGTGTAGGAATATTTATTGATTTATTTTGTTTATTTAATTTTAAGTCGTGGTAGCGTAATTACTAGCGTATGCACCACTTAGGAAGTTTTCTGAACAAATGTGCATATTGTTACAATTACCACGTGCTAGCAGCGGTGACGGAAAACATCGTGAGATGCATATTGAGATTAGCGATGTCTCAAACTTGCCAAGCCGCCTTGGACAAACACTGTCCGTCTCCTATAATGGGAGTTTCGAGCCCAGCAACGGAACATTTATGGGCTGATATTATTATTTCTATTCAAGTTTAGAAAGTCTTACCAAATAATACATATCAGTCATAGTAAAAAATAGTACTTTATAAAAAAATGCTGATAAAACTCATCCACCTATTGGTATCAATGCATAAATACACAATTCTAATGATATTATAAATAGTTATCAAATTTCTGTTTTTTGCAAAAAAAATCTTGAGCCAGTATTCGCTTGACCGAATATACAGTAGTATAGTATTTCACTACTATTTTGCTGAAAGAATTTGAGCCGCATAAGAAAAAAGCGTTTTGTGTAGAATTGGTAGTCACTAAAGGTGTGTGAAGCAATCCTCTCTGTCTAAGACCTCGTGAATATCTACTATAAAATACAAAGAAAACAAATATACAATATAGATTTCGTTTTTAGTAAAATGACTAAGGAACCATAATAATACAAATCAAATATAGGCCGTAAACAGATAAATAAGATTTACGAATTAATAACAATGTTATCGTATAAAAATATTTTCCATTATTTACACGAAAATTTTCCAGGCTTGTGTTACAATTCATTCTTATACATAAATACCTTGGGCTATACAGTTCGTAGAACCGTATTGTGCCTCAGGCGGGTGAAACCACTCTTTTCTTAAAACTGAGAAAATTAGAACAAAGAAAGGTATGGAATATTCTTCTTTACTGTAAGAAAGTCATGTAAAATAAGAGTATTATAAAAAGTGTAAAATAAGGGAAAGGTGTACTAAACTACGTTTTAACGGTTTTAAGCACGGTAATTTATTTGATTTTTATTATACCGACGGCTACTAAAAAATGTCCGAAATCATTTTTAGTAGCCGTGATCATGGAAGACAAAGATGTCAAGTGACAATGAGTGTTGCGAAGGGTGGGAGGAAAAATATTTTACCTCCCAGCCAAAAGCGCTTTCTTTTTAAAGAGTTTCTTGTGCCGCTTCTCCTTTTCAAGCCACAACAGGTTGCGAAGTGGTGGTAAATTAGGTTAGGCTTCCATAGAGTAAATAATAACCATAAATTAAATGAAAACTAAATAATTAAAATAAACAAGTTGGCGATAGGCTAAATAAAACTTTAACAATACTCATTGACACTTGACATCTTCTCTTCCATAATCACGGCTACTGAAAAGTAACTGAAAAGTTGAAATAAAAAAAACAAATAAATTACCGCCCTTAAAACGTACTTTTATTAATTATTTGCTGTTGAATTTTTATGTAAAGATAAACTCAGTAATTTAGCATAGAAGCGAAAAAATAGACAAACTAACAAGACAAAACATAAGTGTCTATTGGAACAAAGTTACTTATCGCGCGTTGCGAAAGGGAGCTAGACGGAAAAAATTAAGACCAAAAGTTGTAACGACACTTTTTGCTATAGTTGTAACTAACTTTAAAAAAAAATTACAATTCCTTCAATAACTAATCGAAAGGAACTTCGTTCCATCCGGTTGTCCATTGACACCTCTCAAGATTTTTAATTTAAAATGGGTACTGAATAGAACGATTAACATCCAAATGAAAGCATTACACCTTAGTAGGTGTATTAAATTATTTCCAGTATTGAGAAAATATTCAATTAATAGAATTTAACATTAATCAAACCGTAACTTCAAATGAGCTGCCGAATTATAATAACTGTGTTTAATATAATTTGGTTTTTATTTAATGTTTTTTTTGCCAAAATGGCTACGCAACGGAATTGAGTAACAACAAAAAATACAAAATACTTGTTCATCACTTTCCCCACTTGATCAAAAAATATTTAATGTACTCTCCATACCCTTATTGTTCAGTACATATAGTAATTTTGGGGTGATTATTTTAAAACGTTATTCCTGCTGCCTATTTATTACGCCTTATCTTGGTATATATACATTATTTAGGACTGGGACAAGTGAACGCTTGGTCGCCTTGAGCTGTTCTTTCGTCTTCAAGGCACTCTCTCTCACTCCGTACGTTGTTAAAGCCTTGGCCTTAATTCGTATATTATTATGCCAGTGATCTTTGTGGATTTACTTTGATAATCTGTGTGCGCGTTATTAAGGACATGTTTATGTGACATACATACATACTACCAATTTCGTGTAATTTCGCGGAATTAATATTTTTATTCTATTATATGTATATATATGTCAGTAAAGATGGAAAGGTTGAAATTGGGATGCAAACGAAACAACTTTTCGTTGGTTTTTAGTGATATTTTTTTTTTAATTATCATAAATCTTCACTATATGATATGATATGAGACGCAACAGGTTTTTCGTAATGTTTGCATAGTTATTTTAATTTAAGAAAAGAGAACGACCAAATAACCTGCAATTCTTTTTATTGCCTGAAGCAGGCATACCCACTTGATGGAAGCTGGTTTCCGTCGCCTATGAACCACCAGGGGTGTTGCCAACGCGTCGCCGACCTCTAAGAAATTTTATAACACCCTTCTTAAATTACTCCATGTCGTTCCCTCTAGATCCTTCTTGTACGCAGAATAAACGTTCTAGAGAACCGTTGCGTAGTTGAACGTGGCTCCAGGAAATGGAGGTGAACATCCCGTCGATTGTAAATAAAGTGGTGCGTTGGCTCTCTTGTTTATATATATATATATATATATATATATATATATATAACGATGTATAACGCACAATATTATTTGTTTACATTTAATTGCTTCTAAAATTGTTAATTTTATTTGGTTTGATGTCTTAAATGTTTCTATAACTAAAAGATCGTCCTAAACTAATAAAAGTTATGAATATTGTGATTTAATAAACGACCAATCAGAGCAGAGCATATGGCGGAGCGGGGTCAGACGCCCTCTATACTTTGGTAGTATCTACTTCGGTAGACTGAGGAGTTTTTGTGACACATTTGGTTGGTGACTACAGGTCGAGTTGGACCTTTGAGAATTGTAAAGAAAGTATTGAAGTTGGAAGTATGAGCGGAGTCCTGAACCCGCTGCTCGGTCTAAACTATGTTAAAATGTCTCTTGTAAATATATATATATATATTTACAAGAGAGATCTTCCGAAGACAAGCAAGGAATAAATACGGATGAGAAGCCACAATAAATCCCCTAGTTAAAATGAAATGTTCTCAACTTTTTATTTTGCCGAAAACCGTAAGTACGGCGTCGGGCCTCCCTTGTTTACTTAACTTACTTAAAATCATCTCTTGAATCATAACTGCATAGCACTCAATTCAAATTAGGCCCACTGCAATAAAGGAAAATGAGTTTTTTTTTACGTACTGTGAAGTGTTGTTTTTATTGAGCAGGAAAATTCTACAATTCCGCCCTCCGAACTGATTAGTTCATTTATTCGAGGGGATTTATTATTATACCTTTTCCGCTTATATCTTGGATGATAAGTTTTCTTATAGTAATAGGGTTTGTCGAAGTTTATATTTTGACTTTTTTCGTCTGTCGTTGCCTATTTTGATGTTTCGAAATGAAATCGATAATAGGAGAGCGGGATGGTGAAATTAAATGAGATCATTTTTATAAAACACTGCCTGTCGCGGCAGACGTGGTCTTGCCTGGAAAAGCTTCAATCGATATGCAGACAGCAGCCCCACCTACTGGGTCCAACTGTGAACCAACTCAGAAACCTTCTTTGGCTCATGCACAACAACTTTACTAAAGATCATCACATGATCAAATGTATAGTTTACGATTCTATAAAGGACATACAGACATACATTCATTTTTATATATAAGAATAAGAAGAGAAAGTCGCGGCCTCATAGATTTTGTACGAGCGAGTGAGTCAGTTCCCGTCAATCAAGTGCGCATGACACTCATGTCTGAGAACTCAAATAAGCAGTCACGTAACATAGACACCCAATCCGAAGATTGCAGGTTCGAGTCCTGTCACGGTCGCCACTATGTTGGGGTATTATTCGCGCTTTCTAATAATTAATTCTTTAAAGAAATAATAAGCACGTCTTCATATAACAGACATTTATTTGGATCTAAAATGATATCTATATTTTTTATCTTAATACGTCACTTTCAAAAAAAGAGTCCGTAACACCTATCATTTCATTTTTAATTAGTCTTAGGGATTCAGCCTACATCGTTTAGTCCTTCGAGCGACCCTGGCATATCAAAGTCATTTTTATCCAGGCCTAGGGGTAGTAGTGTAAAACGGACTCATTTTCAGTGTCTTTTTTTAATGCGAAATATAAAAATACTAATTCGAACGCAAACTATTTTTTTAACTGAAAATTAATGCACATTTAAAGTAAACCGTACATTGCCTTGATATCCTTGATTCACTTTATCACATTTTATTTAAAATTGCATTATTTCCCATACAAAAATGTCAGTAAAAAGAGAGAAAACAAATTATACACTTTTAACAACGAGAATGTCTTCTCAAACAGAATACAAATGAAAATGAAGAGAAACAACTTGCGAACTCTATTTATTTTTAGCTAGAAATGTCCGCTTCAATCCCTGGATGGCGATAATTTGCTTGCCGATGTTTCACTGGGGAAAACGGAGGATGAAAACAATTCAGAATTATACCGCGTTGATTCGAAGGTTTGTAATTAAAACTTCTTTACATGTGCTAGTACGAAATTTAGCGTTCAATAGTTCGGTGGAAGTTGTGCCATCGGTGGAATCACTTGTACTGTACATTGGTACAGTAGACATACCATACTGTACAGTGTGGTATTATATATTTTTTAGTAGAGATCCGTAATGTTTTCTAGTAATAGATATAGCCTATATTAGTTTTGTATAATATAGCATTCTAATGTTGTAAGAATTTTTGAAAACTGTCCAGTAGTTTTTGAGTTTATTCGTTACAAACATATGAAAATACCAAACTTACGTTCCTCTTTATAATACAAGTACAGATAATATAAAACAACAAGCTATGTCAGCAACGTGTTTGTCGTGTTACGTAGGTGAGCACCGCGCCTAATATACCCCAACACTTAATGTAATAATAAATAATAACAAAACAAAAAAGAATATCTCAATCAGAAATAATGAGGCAGGAGATAAGATAAAACGAGACTGAAGCAAACATCTTTCGACGAGGGCAATAAATCTCTCAGTGCCAATTACATGTATGATTGTGCACGGAACTGGAATCGAAGCGGCTACTGTCCGAGGAGATGGCTCCTTTGGGAAATTGTTACTACGACTGGGGTCTGTTTGACCCGAATTACAGGAGTTTAGGTTGTGGTATTTTGTAGTATTAATCGAAAACCCTTATTTTAAAATTCAAAAATATGGCACGTGTCAGTCTATATAGACTCAAGGGTTCGTTGAGATGACAAACGCACAGAATGAAAAATTAGCTTATTCCGATACTGTTTTCACTAAAACAATAGCTTTTTAAATGCTGCGATACTTTGGGTCCCGGTATTCCGCGGTAACTTCAAGTCAAGCGTGAACGAAGTCACGGGCATATCCTAGTATCTAAATATAAGAGCAATTTCTAAACCAAACAAAGCCGCCGAGCCGATCCAGGGACGTGCAGCCTATTTCAAGGTGAGGGCCGGTTTTGTAAAGCTGATCTATGTTAATATATGGAAGCGGCATGCTGATTACTTTGAGTGCTATTATTACATTAATTCTTACCATCCAATTATTAGTAATAAGGATATTCAATCTATAATTTACTTGTATAGTACATATTGTACTGTTAAGTGTTACGTCACGTACATGGAACAATTTATTGCTAAATAATTAAGCAACATTAAAACTGAGATGTTCATATACGTGGCAAAACCTTTCAAAACAGAAAACCTTTGGATATGAATCTGCGAGAATGATTAGGGTTAATATTTTCAAGTAGCAGTTAAAATTTCTGCATATACAGTAGGGTGGTCGTTAAAAATTAAATTTCTTGCGACGCCCCCTAAAAAGCTTCCTTTTAATGAAAAAACACTGGGATTTTTTTTATAATTTTTTCAAGTCAAGACATCACGTGCCTCAAGACGATTCAAGTTAAAACTAAAAATATAAGAAAAATTGAAAGATAAGCTTGAATCACGAAGAATTTTAAACTTTTTCTGAAACTATAATTTGAAATTCATCACTGAGAATGATAATACGGAAGGTATTTCATTGTTAAAACTTTTCCAATCTTAAAATAATTATTACTTCTAAGTATGAAGAAGTTTCCTGAAAGAACATGATATTACCCAAAAATTAACTTGAATCGTCTTGAGGCACGTGTTGTCTTGGCTTGAAAAAATTATAAAAAAATCCCAGTATTTTTTCATTAAAAGGAAGCTTTTTAGGGGGCGTCGCAAGAAATTTAGGTTTTAACGACCACCCTAATATACAGTCTTAAGTTTAATGTTAAATCAATTAAACAATAATTAGATTTAGAGCACAACACTCATCGTCTTTTGTACTACCCACCAGCAGTTGAGTCTAGCTCTCCGTAAGCTGTATCCAGTGGTGCATTACCCTGTTATGTTTTCAATTGTTATTCTATTGTTATGTAATTGAGGAGAAGATGTGGCACAAATAAAACAATAAATGTTCAACCCAAATCTCAACTTTATATTAGTGACTTATACACATACCACGCTAAAGTATTTATAATTTGGTTATACGAGTTAAATAAATAAACCTAGTTTCATGAGACATAGTTGGTAGGGCGTAGGTTTGCTATGAAGTCGTTTACGATTTGGACATAATCACAGTGAAGTTAATTTAGTTTTAATTGGACGCCACGCTATTTGGATCGGAGAAAACAGCGAATCTCCCTAAAGTATACTTGCGGTTTCCTCTATGATTTATGATGAATAAAGGGCATGATGATAATTATTATACGTGAACTACGACGTTTGAACTCGTAGGGCCGCTAGCTCCGCCAATATAAACTCAAGGTAAGATGGAAATCATATACCAGCACTAAAAAAAAACTCCGAACGCCTGGATTCAGAGAGAAAACTGAATGTTAAAAACAGAATTACAGACATTCGTTATATATTTTCTTCGGAAACCTAAAGTGAATTCTACACAAAGATGAACCATGAATTTATAGCTTAATTAATTTGGTTATTATTTACATGAAGCAAATAATACTAAAATGATGTTTGAAATACCACGCCGATTGTTCAACGAACGGGACTACATTACGCTATGGTAATAAGGCCTTAATTTATCCATTAGAAACAAAAATATTTAATATATGTGCTTAAATCACATGTGGTTTATTTGATACAGGCTGAAATAAAACTAAATAATCTAAGATTAAAATGATATCACCCGATTTAAGGGTTATAATAGTTTACCACGTTTTAACAAATAAAGAAAAAAATGTAAATATATACCTTTTCGATACGCCGAGGTTTTTTATATAAAGAAAACGGAATTATTACGGGCTCCTCCCCCTTGGAATATTTTCACACGGCGGGACTGAAATGGCAATAAGCCAATTAAATAATCGATTCGCCATTTTGTTACGGCTAAAATCAATAAAAGATTCTACTGTATATTTAATAAAGAAAAGAAACGATGGTCTGACGAAAATCAAAGATTTACGTACCTTATTTTTTTGAATAGGTGTTTTAGATTGTATTAATTATAACTTGATATTAAAGTACTGTACTGGCCGACAGATCGTAACGAAAGAAAACGATTTTTAACGCGTCTCGTATTAAACATTAACGCGACGGTCTCTCAAAAAAAACCAACTGTTTTTTATGTATTGAATTCCTTTATCAAGTGTGCCCACCACAACTCTCGCATTATTCCGAGAATCTATTTGCGGTAAATACTTTCAACGCGTATAAAATTACTTTAATTATTCGAGTTTTTATTCTCGTTTTAATGGTTATGTTTTCGATTGGTAAAATTAGGAATTAATTAGATTTTATAATTTATTTAGTGGTAGATTTTCTATGAAGAGTTGATGCTTGATTATTTGTATACAGTCGAATAATATTTTTTACTTTAATGTTTTTAAATGGTAAATTTATAATTCTCTAAAGAACGTTATTGTAGTTTTGAATATTTTTAGTGAGTAATATAAATTAATTAAATATCGTAATTTTTATTGTACTGGCAAACTTATAATGCCAACCGGTTTAGAGTGGTGCAAAGTATATTGTTTGGTAACGTGATGTTTTGATCCAGTAATTTTAAATAGTTTAAACCTTTACGTAATGCGCGGGAGTTTGAATTGTAAAATGTTTATGTTTATGTAATTTATGCGTTACAACCCTTATCCACATTAAGTAATATATGTATAAAATAAAATAAATTTTGTAATAGTGATCAAGACAATAATTTAATTTAGTAATACATAATATAATTTTAATGTGTAAATAAACTGTAAATACCCTGTAGACACAATTAAGAATGAGATCAATATATGTAGAGGAAATAAGTAATAGAAGAAGTTAAGATAGTTATTATAAGTGGCAAAAAAATTGTATCGAAAAAAGGTATTAAAAAGAAACAAACAAAAATGAGAAAAGAGGTAGACGTCCTGATGACAATACAAGGTTAGTAGGGACATTAATCAGAAATTAGTACAGTTTTATACAATTTCTAATTTCTATAGGCAGTTTTCATTTGCGTAGAAAAGTACAGACCGGTTTCTAACACATAAATAACCTGTATTGAATTTTATTCGCAAGCGGATATGATAGTGTTGCTTGCTGGCTATACATCCTTAGCTTTGTTCTGCTTAAACGATTTGTACACTGTCGGGCAAAATCAAATCAATTTACCAAAGCGCAAGCTTTGGGCGCGCTTAGTAGTCTACTTTGCTATTGAAGTTTCCCACATTACTAAAATTGGTCTACTGCGCAAGTACATAGGTAGGAATTATCAGTTCAGTAAAACTGTAAAATATGTTGTTCCAACTGGCCTTTTCTAGTAAATCTATTGCAAAGACACTGCCACCCACCGGCCCAACTTTTAAGTTATTCGTTAGAACCTACCCCGGAGGCTTTATAACTTAGCTAAGTCTGTGGTCTCACTTACCGCATCAAAAATACTGTCACCCTTTACAAAATACAAAACGTCTTAATAGAGGAGCGATTTTGTTTGTGGTTAAGACCAAACCACGGTACAATGTTAAGTCGGTTATGAAGTCGTAATGAAAGACAAAAGTCCTTAAGTAACACTAACTTGATTTATTTTATGATAAACAATTGTTTTCCATGTGTTGTTAAATAAACAAAAGTTTTCTAGATAAAAAGGAATTGACTTCAATAATAACTAAAAAACATAAAATAAATATTTTCCAGAACATCTTTTGTTAAAATTAACATCAACATCATCTTGAACATCAACACCACGGACTATCATGTCTACATAGTGTTGGTCAAAGATCTCGCCATGCCAGCCTCAATGACATCATCCGCCGAGCTCTTGTCAGCGTTGGCGTACCAGCCATCCTAGAGCCGAATGGCTTGGTGCGCGACGATGGCAAGAGACCGGATGGGATGTCACTTATTCCTTGGAAGATGGGAAGGCCGCTTGTGTGGGACGCGACATGCGTTGACACTCTGGCGGCATCTCATCTTCCAGTGACAAAGTTACGGGCTGGCAACGCTGCTTCAACAGCTGAAGATCTCAAACGACGCAAATATGGAACCCTAGGAAGGGGTTACATATTTGTGCAGTTTGGAGTTGAAACTTTAGGTCCGTGGGGTCCATCGGCAAAGGGTTTCTTCAAAGAAATTTGTAAGAAACTCTTTGATACCACCCATGATCAGAAGGCTGGTTCGTATTTCGCGCAACGAATCCGCATTGCCATACAGCGTGGCAATGCAGCCAGCCTTCTGGGCACGCTTCCCTCTGGCAGCCAGCCTTCTGGGCACGCTTCCCTCTGGCAGCCAGCCTTCTGGGCACGCTTCCCTCTGGCAGCGATTTGCTACATTCTTTATATTAATTAATCTATTTATAATTTAGTTTATTTTTAAGTTTTGTATCAAAAAAAGTTGACAAAACAAACTATTAACATCTTGAAGTTTGTATCTTCTTTGTTAGAATTTGTTTATATTATTACAATGAAATTACTAGGAAACTATTTTTAAGCTGTACTGAATATAACTAAAAAAGAGTGATCAACACCGGTTCAGAAAAAAGTTATGGGTAAAAAACCGCAAACAATTCTAATTTCTGTCCGATAATAATGAATTTTCTTTTATATTTTCATAAACAAAAGCCCAATATTAATGAAATTTATATGTGACCAGTTTGAATCTTTTTAGAATATACAATGCAAAAAGAATCATCAAAATTGGTTAACAAATAAAAGTTACGCGACAAAGTCCTTTTTTTAAAGTCGAATAAAATGAAATAAAATTTGGCAGTACCTTGAAGTTGTCCAGGGTCTTTTCCCTCTATATCGGACTGAGAAAGTTGGAGTCTCTGTCTTTGCCTTGGCTGCAGCTCGGTGGGCACCCAACGGAAATTGGATTTCAAGTCGCTAGAGCCTTCTCAGCATGGCGATGACTTCTCAGCAGCTCATGTTGGCTAGTCTGCAACGTCCGATGGCCTTCGCGGGCTTTGCGCTGGGTAACTTAGTTGTTCATTCACTGGCGTTCGGAGGGCATCTCGGGCTTTAAGTGGCTTCTGGTGTCCTATCAGCGACCATGTGAGTTTCGCAATGTAACCCCATCGCCCTGGTTAAGTGTGTGTCACGAGGAGTCAGCAAGTTGGTAAACAGCGAAGCGAAAGGTTTCGTAGAGGTGAACGGTGAACATGTACTATTTAAAAAAGCTGACATACGTCGACTGTTTTTCGTGTATAGCAATGGAACCATAAAAAAGCTGTCAATCGAAAATACCCCATAATTATTTCTTCAACTAATCAACGAATATTGTTCATAATAATTTTACATTGAAAGTATTTTTAAGCTCTTCTTTGAACTTTGATTTTTTTAGAACAGGCATGCGGACATGTGTTCTAGGTTCTTATACTTTATCATGTATCAGAACATTCGTTAAAATGACATCTTCATACTTTTAAAGTGTCACCAAAAAATATTTTTAATTACTTTTCAATCAATAATTAATGTGCTCTTCTTTTACTTGTACCTATTTATGATATCATAAGCAGGTACACTCGTAGATAACATAAAGAAATATTGAATAAGATCATATCTGCGTTTTTGTAGAGCTCTCATGGCTACTCGCTGTTTAGAGTAGTGCTCGGCAAATTGAGGCTCGCGAGCCTTAGCGGCATTACTACAGCTCTTAAGGCTCCTGTTGCCCCAAAAGGTCGAAAGTGGGACGCAAACGTGTGCAACAATGCAACTTTTCTTTCGTATTTACCTATCAATAATTTGTCAAAATTATATGATTGCCAAAAAAATATCATAAACTTTTACGATATTCACATATCACTATCTCTCAACATGGTATGATTTTTCCTCCTTCAACTTTTATCAAAACAGGATAAAAAATATGCATTAAAAATGCATAAAAGAGAGATCAACAATTTGGTGGTATTATTTTGCAAATGCTACTTTATTTTATTCACAAGAAAATAAAAATGCGTCTGAAAGACGACTGACTCTATATAATCACCTATATTGCTTGAAAAAACAGTATAGAAAATCATCAAGGACGTTGGCTTTGTTACAAGCCTTACACTAAATGCGCAGGCGCAAAATACAATTTATTAACTTGCCTTGTAAGAGCCGAATACTACATTTTATAAACTTCAGAAAAGAGGCATATTTTTAGAAAGCAAAAATAGCACAGATAGTCGCTTAGAAACATATCATTAATTAAAGCTTAAGTTTAAAAAATGGCTCTTTGTTAAATTTTGTATTGTATATATTTGGCTCTTTTGGATAACAAGTTTGCCGACCACTGGTTTAGAATATCGTGATCGCCTGGACAGAAACGGAACATATGTCTTTGTCTTCGGACGGGTATGAAGGATGTTAGAATATTGTACATAAAATACTTTTTATGGTTCCTTAAGCAAATAATGAAAACAAATAAAAATAATAAACATAATTTGTTACCTCTACGAAAATTACGCTTGTGCACACGACACCGGCACCGCGCCGCAGCCGCGCCGACAAATTGTGTAAGCTTAGCGTGACTGCGACACCATCGCGCCATCGAAGCATTTTCGCTGTTAATCAGGTGTCAGCGGGGGGGAAAGCATGGGAGGGCGTATAACATTCGCAAGTACACAGATTCCTGAGATAAAAACTACCACAGCATTTGAAAAAGAACGAGAGTTATAGTTTTATTGAATATCGAATCGGAATCGGTTTTTTATGCACCTTAACGACTTTGTAAATGTTTTTTTGTGTGTGTTCGTATGGGTCCCGGGATCATTTATGTTAACAATTGAATCCGGTAGATGGCGCTGGAATCGGATTCTAAATCATTTTTTTCAGAGCAGGGCATCGTCTGCCGAGCCCGCTATAGTTACATATATTTTTATATAAATTTTGAGTAATTTTAATTGTTATCTTGTCTTAACATAAATTAATTGAATCGAATTTGAATTAGTAGCATTTGAATATAATCATAATAATTTTAAATCAATTTGTATGGCGAGACTTGTTCTCAGATTTTTATACGACTTTATTATCTATATTGCAACAAATCAAAAATGTGTGTTTACTCCTTAAGTACGATTGTCTTAATATGCACTGATAGATAGTGTTTCAGACCTTATCTCATTGCATTAAAGTTCGTAATTGTGTAATAATACGGGCGGTTACAAGAAGTTTTAATTTAAAAACGCCTTAGCTTACACTAATGAATATTACTATAGATCCTATTACAATGGAATAAAATTCGAAATTCAATAATTAAAAAGAAATGCTTTTGAGATAACGTTTGTATTATTTTATTGCTTATAAAATTTCCATACCAAGAGCCTGAAATGAAAACGATTCTTAAAAAGTAAACTCCAATGAACTCAAAAAATTATTTGATTTGAAATTAGTCGAAAAATTTCGCACAAAAATAATTAAATCGCAGGTTTTACTATATTCAATAAAGTTATTGTTCCTAAATCTATTGTTCGATACGGAATTGTGTTGACGCCAATTATAAAGTGTGTACACCTTTCAGAATAGCAATGCGGGATACAAATTGTTTGACGTTGCAGCGGGCTGTGATTGATTGACGTGTTTACTAAAAACTCCTGGCATTGAAATTGTATAAATATACCTAAAAATAGTATTCTATCCGTGCAGGAACGGAGAAAGAATACAATTTTCTGCGGCCGGACGGCCTGTCGTAAGAGGCGACAAAACAACCCAAGCCAGGTGGTAGGGCATTTGCCCGACTGGATGGCTACCACCCCGGGTCTAAAGTATGTCGCCAAAACAACCTTGAGTTGTGTTCCGGCATTAGTGACCAGGTTCCAGTCTCCCTTAAGAGAGCAGCAGCGCATTTGTAACACCTTTGGTGTTGCAAATGTCTATAGGCGATGGTAACCGCTTTCCATCAAGTGGGTCGTCTGCCTGTTTGCTGATCTCCTGCATTAAAAAAAAAAAAAAATAATAATATTGAGATGTAAAATATACATGAAAAATGTAGTGCTATATACCCTTTCCAAGGATTTATTTTGCATGGAATAATACTCTTATCTTTGGGATGGCTAGTTAAATACCAGCTCGAAACACTCGAGTCTGTAGAGAAAAGAGCTAGGAAACATATAGGCAATAACCAACTATTCGACCAGAGGCTTCATGGTATAAATCATCAACGTAAAGTCGCTAGTTTTTCGGTTTCTATAGGATAAACTACGGGGGGTGTGCTGCGGAATTACGTGAATTGCTTCCTCCGTCACCATTTTACCACCAGAACAAGCAGACGTACGCACTCACGCCACAGATATATGGTGGATATACCAACAAAGCGGACGAAACGCTATGCTTCCACTTTTAGCGTATGCACCGCTGAAGAGTGGAACTCTTTACCGTCGTCTGTTTTTCCTAATTCCAATGCAGGTGTTTTCAAGTCTCACGTGAATTTAGACTGCATTTTCGCCTGACATCAGGCGCAATGTCAGTCATTCAATATAAATATCAATTTTTTGCTTTTTACTTTGTAGTTGGTTTTGTTTTTTTTTAATATATTTTCTAGTATTTAGTTAAATAGCTTTAGAAATAATATATTTCTTTCGAATAATAAATTTTAATCAACCACTATTGACGAAGAAATCGCGTAACAAACATAAAGCCGAATGAAAACCTTCTCATTTTGGATGTCGGTTTATATGGTATTACTATATGGTTATTTAATGGTCTTGGCTAGCTCGGGGTCCGCTTTTCTTTCGAGGTGAATCACTTTGCGGACAACTCGGGGATAGGACAGCGGTGTTATTTGGAATTTCATTGTTCTTTTTGGCGGAATACTAACTAAATACCCCGATGTTCTTCCTGTAGTCAAATAGAAAGAAAGAAAAACTTTATTTGAAGAAATAGCGACTTTAATTTACATTTTTATACATTATTATACACATAGCATATTTTGAAAATTTGAACACCGCATTTTCAGCATACAAGGTTTGCACTCAGCATGCCGGAATTATATCTGACACAACACTGATTTTCAGTACAAACATTTCTTTTGGCGTAAGACCAAAACGACCCAATCTTGTTAATTAAATAATAAATAATAAAACTAATCCGGTGTTCTCGTAATGTAGTCAGGATCTTTTACACAGCTTTTCGGTATAGCCTTCTCTTTTCTAATTTGTCAGGAATTATTTCCGTCTACTTTTAAAATTTTTAGTACTTCTCTCTGCTTCTAGATTTATATGAAAACTTTAGTTACTTATTCTAACTACTGTTAAAACTAAATCCATAAGCACTTTAATATAGGTTGTATATCTTATATCCAGTTATATATTACACATACATTTAAAAGGTATTAAATACTGCTACTATTATTCTAATGTTGTACTTCTGTTTTATAAACAAAATATTATTGTTAAATCAAAATACGCCACCAATTTCCGGATGAGCGCGACTGTCTCGACGGGAACAAACTTATATCGAATCGACTCCCGGCTCTTTGTTGCGAGACACATTGTTGACATTTGTAATTTGTATTTCACGTGTCTGTCTCCTTTTTAATAAAGGTTTTTTCGGAGTAGAATAAAGGAACTTTATGATAATTTTACAAAGTGGTGAAACAGCTTGCCGTAAATAGAGAAGATTTGAGGAGACTCTAATATATGGTTACGAGTGCGAGACTCGAATTAAAATGCCGTTGGAATTACTTTAGAATTTGTTAGAACTATGCAAACACGTATAACGCAGGTACAAATGTAACTGGTCATCATCATCCGAGCGTTAAAGCTCAGTTGCTTTGCTTTCTGCAAATCCGGTTTCCTACTTTTTACTCTCCTTTTTGTGCGATCTTTAGCATCCCTTATTTGGTCATCAAGTGTGTGAAGCCACCTGTACGGTTTGTACATTTCCAAAGATGTTGGAGCTTGAGTGTCGTTAACGATAGACCCCGGTTTGAAGGGCGTTGCTAAGTCAAACCACGTTGCGTTGTTGTATGTTGTTTATTAAGGTCGTTTGATGACCTGAGACGCACAACTTATACTGCACATGAGGGCGATGTTAATACGAGTATTTAGTATATGATTTTTGCGTATATCTGTGTAAAATACGCTGTGCGAGCAATATTGGCTCGTACACCAGCATTTTTTGGGCCTATATTCTTGTCTTATTCACTTCTACTGGGGCAGAGGATACAAAATTTATTATGTTAAAAATAACTTAGGTATTAGCTATCTACAAGGTATTTTCAGTTACAATGTGTGCAGGATTTTTTTGCTTTCTCTCTTTAAATTGCTCATTTGTTCTAAACAAGTAGCACTTTCTTTTGTAGCCAATATTAGTCGTTTATTGTGAATTGTTATATTGTTGAATTGTTATCTAATCTCATATTTAAGACAATATCGGACCAAAGCCGTATTAGTGCAGGCTTTTCTTTTTCTGCCGTTGGTATTTTATATATTGGTCTATGTTTCTAATTTTCAATTTTATAGAAATGGAAATCATGCTTGGTTCGTTAGTCCCCGGTGAATTGGTGGGTTTCAGACATCAGCACGCGAGTTAAAGACTTCTTGATTTTAATGATGATTTATTTGTGAATATATCGTTACATTAAAGTAACTTATGATAAATATATAGACCGTGTTAGTAGCCTAATTTCCGGATTGAGAGTGTCAGCGGTAAGGCGGCTGATTCCATACGTATGTATGTATGACGTTGGTAAACTGCTGACGACGGACTCTTGTGGTCTAGTGATTTATATTAGCTTGCCTAATTCACTAGAACCCAGAAGTACCGAATTCAATACCTAGAACTGTAACTTTTTTGTACAAAACGTTACATTATACTACTTTACTCTAATTTGGATGTTTAAGGCCGACTGAAAGTTGTTCGTTGTAAATTATCCATAAAAAAGTATTTGATTAGTTTAGGAAGAAACAATTCATGTTAGTGAATGAATGAATTAATTTAATTTGTGCGTATTTCCCGGTCACGTTTCGAACCTACATCATTACAAAATAATAGTACTAAGTTACCGCGGTTTACAATAAAGCATAAACAGACTCGGATCGACGGGCTCTTCCCGGATCCGGGGAACTTCACTCCCCCCAGCATGGGTCCACCCATTCCCGACACCCCCACGGACGAGGAGCCTCACTCCATCTCCGAGGGGGAACTCGACGTCGCCCTGGACCGGCTCCGGGGCAGGAAGACGGCTCTGGGACCCGACGGGGTCCCTGGTCGCCTCCTCTTCCTGGCTGCAAAACATCTACGCAGCCAGCTGCGGGACCTCTTCGAAGCCTGTATTCGCGCAGGTAGGTTCCCGTCGCAATGGAAAGAGGGGCGTTTGTGCCTTCTTCCCAAGGGAGGTCGTAAACCTTCCGACGATCCGTCCGCCTACAGGCCCATAGTGCTGCTGAACGAGGTCGCCAAGGTCTTCGAGAAGATCTTGGCGGAGCGGCTCGTGAAGCATCTAGACACTGTGGAGCCGGGGCTATCAGATACGCAGTTCGGGTTTCGGAGGAGGCGCTCCACGATGGACGCCTTCGAGACGCTGCGAACGGTGACGGACGAAGCCGTCCAAGCGAAGGACGTCGTTCTTGCAGTGTCGCTAGACATAGCGAACGCCTTCAACAGCCTCCCTCATGAGACGATCAGGGAGGGGCTCCGTGCACACGGAGTCTCCCCGTACCTCACAAGGCTGTTAGGCGAGTACCTGCGAGATCGACACATCCTTTGGGAGGGCGGTGAGTCTGTCAATCACGAGCTAGGTCGGCGACGTGTCGCGTGCGGCGTTCCACAGGGGTCGGTCCTCGGGCCGATTCTTTGGAACGTAGGCTATGACTGGATCCTTCGGGTCACGTTCCGGCCCGGGGTAGGGCTGATCTGCTTTGCGGACGACACCCTACTCACGGCGCGCGCCGCGTCATTCGCGGAGTCCGTGGACGTCGCCAACGACGGGTTGGCGATAGTCGTAGATCGAATAGCTAGGCTGGGCTTGAAGGTCTCCCCCGCGAAAACGGAGGCCGTCATGTTCCATAGGAAGTTCCGTAATCCTCCCCCGGACCTGTCCGTTACGGTTCAGGGGGTGGCGATTAGAGTAGGGCCCAAGATGAAATATCTTGGGCTAGTCTTAGACGGGAAATGGCTGTTCAAAGCGCACTTTGAGCAGCTAGTTCCCAAACTGGTGAGTTCCGCGGGCGCACTCTCAAGGCTTCTTCCCAACGTGGGGGGGCCGGGGGGTGCGACGCGGAAACTATATTCTGGCATACTGAGGAGTATGGCCCTTTACGGTGCCCCCATCTGGTTCGATGCGCTTCACCGCCACAACCGAACCCTGCTGCACCGGGCGCAGCGGGTTCTGGCCGTGAGAACCATACGGGGGTATCGTACAGTGTCTTGGACGGCGGCGACACTTTTGGCAGGCGAGCTGCCTTGGCCTCTCCAGGCAGACGTCCTGTCCAGGGTTCGTCGTACCCAGCAGGATGCCCTAGCTAGAGGACTGACCTTCTGTCAAGTCGAGATAGAGACGGTCAGGAAGTGGGAAACCGCTTGCTGCCTCGTCGACTGGTCTCGTGACCTCGAACACCCTGCGGCCGGCGGCTTTACGGTGGATGCAATCAGGCCACAACTGGAGGAATGGGTCAACCGCACTAGCGGTACCCTCACCTTCAGGACGACACAGATACTGACCGGACACGGTTGTTTCGATCAGTATCTGTTTCGCATTGTGGGATGCTTGCCTTCTCCGGATTGTCGACAGTGTGGCGCACCCGTTACGGCGTTTCATACGCTTGTCGAGTGCGCTGCCTGGGCGCCGCAGCGTTTCGAGCTCGAGACAAAAGTAGGAGCCGTCGGATCGCTCGGCGACTTGGTAACGGCCATGTTGCAGAGCGACGACCGCTGGGATGCTGCGGTTTCTTTTTGTGAGGCAGTAATGTCTCTGAAAGAGGCCGCAGAAAGGGATAGGGAGCGAAGTCCTTCGGCGCGTGCTACGGTCTCTTCTCGAGGTCGCCGGCCTTCAGCCGGCACCCGGAGAGGCAGGTACGCGCATTACTACCCTCCCTGAGTTAGGATCCGGAACGATGGGGGCCCTTAGCTACTAGGCAAAGCAAGGGATTTAACAACTACCCCCGTTTCGTAGTGGAGTGTGTTCTCCCAGGGCACACTTCAAGCACTTTATGCGCTGGATCGACTGTTGCGTAACTATGTTCTATATCTCAGTCTTTCCTTCACATCAAAGCGCAGGGCCGCGAAGGGAGGAGGGGGTTTTTAGTGGGTATTGAGGTTGCTCGCCCGTACGGCATCTCTCGGAGTCTCTACACTCCTCTGTGTAGTCCATAGCGGACGGAGCGCAAGTAGAGCATACAATTGCTAGCGTTACCGCCCCCCGTGGATTCGTGCCGTTTCCTAGTGACGGCCCAGAGAGTGCGTAAATCGGTTAGTCATTTTCCCTCGCCTCAAAAAAAAAAAAAGCATAAACAGACTGGCAGACTTTGAGGTATGACCGAGACACAAGACAGGGAACTCACGACGACACACAACAAATACAATTTATATGAAATAATGATTGGGTAGATGTAAAACAAAGTTACAATAAATTCTAACATTGTTGACAATACAAAACATGTTTTAAAAACCAATTATCATCTTACTTTTAAAATATCACTATAGAAACAATTTCGATTACCCTTTAAATAATCATATTTGCATTATAATATTATGATTCGTTCTACTGGTGCAAAGTTAGTCTTTATAAATTTGCACGTTCTTACAAGATCAATGGATACTTCGATGTTGTGTTTGATGATGAAAGTGCCTCAATTTGACTGTCAACTACTCTGTGTATAAAGAACATTTAAAACACGTGACAGAGACAAGTTACCGCAATAGGTGATAATCGTTTATACGATTGCGTAAAAAGCGTGAGACGTGTGTCGCGGTCCCATAACTCATGTCTCAGCTATCTGTCTCAGTCGTCTCAAAGTTTACCTTTACGGTATTAAATTTAATAAAATTTGTTTAATAACACGATATCATTTTGACGTCGTAATTTTGGATAATGTTGTTGACATAGCTCCTCGTGCCAACAAACTCTTGGATAAACATTAATTATGGAAGTCTAATTAACTTTCAGTGTCGATGGTGCCCCCAGCCGGGAAGTCATGACCACGCACACCTCATATTAAGAGTAAATCCTTTTAAATGCATAAATAATTTAGCTTATACCGGATTAGAAGTGGACGTATTTACACCGAAACGCTACATATTATCCAAAGTAATATATAAATGCAAAATTAAAACTGTTACCTATACGTAAGTAAAGATTTGGTTTTCCTCTTATAGAGATACAAATGATGTACCGACTACATTTCGTCAAAGCGGATTAAGAAATCTTACACAATAGATAATATCAATATTTTCCGTTGGGTGTTTCCATCTGTCCGTGTTTTTCACGGCGCTGCTTTCCGTTACGGTCAGCCGTAATTCTATAATTGTGTAGAGTAGGTAGGTAGGTAAAAACTACTTAAGTGATTCATGCTTTCCGCCTAGGGTTCGCACCCATATAATTCACAGTGACAGGCAGGTGTCTTAGATACTAAATTAACACCGTCCATATTTAACGATTTTCACTGTATTGTTCCATATAATTCTCACTGTGATATTATGCTCAAAATATTTGTGAGTAGTCCAAACGTCTAAGTGACTCTTCATATATCCAGAGGGCTGATGCATACCTGGACAATGGATCAGTTTGGTGATCCAGCGAAGTTACGTAGCATGCTTTCTTAGCCTCATTACTCGCAATGATTAATTAAGTTTAATATTTGCTTACAATATATGTAAACTATAATTAGACTAATATTACGTAATTAGAATGAGTTAAAATTTAATTTTTGTAATTGTTTATTTTGGAGCGTAATAAAATATTAATAAAATCGTATACGGTGTAAGAAGCAGCCGAAATTCGTATGAGACATGGATACGACCCTCGTCTTCTGACTGCAGCTTGTAATCCTCTTAATAGATTCCGACGGACTGGCCCAGACAGCCCTTGACGTTGTCAACAATAATCGACTTCTTAATGAAAACGTTTTAGTGCTAACGTTACATATTTGCATAAACTTAGACGTCGCTTAGTGTCTATCACACTTGCCTCGTTGGAATATGACGTGTAGGTATGCGAATCTTCGCTGGATAGCATACACCACTTCAGCAGTTTTGTGACCTAATATCTATAATATTATACAATTCTAAACTATTAAAGCTATTTAAAAAACCCCATCTGGAATAGGCTATACGAGTATAAATGATAAAGAACGCGATGCGAATTTTTAGGTTATGGTCAGTTTATCTCTTTATCTTTGTCTGTTTATCGTTTTGTTTGTTTGTTCGGGATTCACATAAAAACTACGGGGCCGATTTCGATGCAGTTTTCCCTGATCGACAGCAAATTCTTAGAATTAAAATCTACGCTACTTATTATTCTGGGAATGCAGCGGGAATTTTTCTGGGAATTATTTGAAATGGCTAGAGTATAAAAAACGATTTTCAAAGTGATTTTTCACCGACCCATAGAAAATTTTATTTAATAAAATGAGTGATATTTTTAATCCGGAAATCCCACAAGAATTTTCCAGGGATTTCTAGTTGTGTTGGGTGCATAAAAATTGGCTTACTTTAACACAGTTTTCACTAAAACGATAGCTTACATACTTTTTTAAATGCTGTGGTATTTTATTTCTCGGGATTGCCGCGGGAATTTCAAGTCAAGCATGGACTAAATCGCGGGCATATCCTAGTTTATAAATAAAATTGCATAGCAAAATGTCCCCTTCAATTTCCCACAAAATTTCAGATGCAAATTAAAAAAGTTGTTAAATATAAATTCCTGTGGTGAACATTTTAGGTCACACATATCAGTTAAAATTTAAATCTACTTCCTTTTCTATGTACACCGCTTCGCTGCGTGTTATCGCTTAAGGAGAACAAGCATTAAGAAACTCCCCAGCAACACGCCTATTAAAATAATATTTTTCATCATATCTGTTTATATCTCAGGCTCCTTTTGAAAAATAAATACAGAATATGTTATATAATTACTTTTCGAAGGACTAATGTAGTTGTAGCTAATCAAAAAGACAAAAACATAAGATAACATCGCCTGTAAGGTTATTCTTAAACTTCACTGATTCTAAGCCGTTTCCGATACAACATTGGTGTAGAACTTAAACTTTGGACTAAAGGCGTGTTGTGTGATGTACAGTTTAAATATGTAAATAAAGTATGAAACCGGTTTTATTTTAGCTCTGGCCGAACCCCAAAGCGTAGGGCGATACATATTTAATTAAGATTTTAAAGAATATATTTTTAGCGGGAAAATTTAATACCGTCAGTGAAAGGGTTCAAGATTGTCAGAATACAAAATACAGGGACATTGAAAACGTGTTATAATTTAAATATTTTATTCAAACGGATTATTGAAATTTTTAAGCCGAATATGAGCTTGTATCACCTTTGGTGTTTCAAATATGCATAGGCGATAGTAACCACTTCCATCAAGGGCCTGTTTGCTCAACTAATGCTAGAAAAAATTTCTTAATTTGTGAAATAGAATCTATTAGTGATTTTTCTCTCGGTTATTTTTCACCTTCTTCCAATAACTAGTAGTAGACTGGTAGGAGTAATGTGCTTCTATAAACACATTTAATTAGAGCTCCTCGGATATTGAACCTTTGTAAATTGAACACCGATTAGATATTTTCATGTGGTCCTTATGCAAATTCATAGAAACTGGTTTGAAGTGTTTTACTAATACAATAAATAATAATAAAACTAATATATATATAATCTTTTCCAGTGGAATTTAATTTAAATAAAAAATAAATAAATTTGTGTTTTTTTTCCATTCATACTCCTTTATTCTGGCACACGACCACTATAACATCATGAATCATTACGCTATCCTTCATACAATGCATCCATTTTTCTTTTAGTAGTAAGTTTCTTTTCAATTTTAAACTTATTTAAAAGTCTGTTTTAGAAAGTAAAAGTCCAAAATCAAAATGTGGCGCTATCTAGGCACGTAGCGCTTAGAAACGCAGAGTTACGTTTTCTTACTTTCCTAGTATTCTTATTCAATATTGAAAAATTCCTTACTACTTTATCTTCGCTAGCTGACCTTTCTGTTACAGAGACATCCAATTTATTTTAACAAAGACAAAAGATCTTACTACAATTTCATTTAAATGGAGGCAGAAAGCGCTCATGAAATACTTCTATTATAAAGCCAGATTTACAATAATTTAAGCTACTAAAATGATATAAACAAATTTTCGAAAATTTAAAATGGTTATAGATATTTATAGATTACTTAAATCATAAAGGCTGTATTCGTAGCGTTACGAAAACGGCTTTAAATAAAAATTTTAGGCACTAAGACGATATTAGACGGATTCATATCTGTATTTCACTTTGTAAAGAAAAAAACTTTAAAAAAGTAAAAATGTTTTATAAGTGAACTATTAACTAACGTAACTTTTTCGTTTTTATTTTTATTTTGAAGTGACTGCAGTGACATGAGATTTAAAAAAATTTAAATCAACTGATCGATAAAAAAGATTTTATTAGTGACTTTTCTTTATTTTATTTTAGTGTTTAAACTTTCAAATTTTGTTATTAGTTGTTTAAGAATATTTTTTACATAAACATAATATATTTGTGCTTGGAAATACTCCTTAATATAAAAAGACACTTCGAACAAACAAGCAGATAAGTAGTAAAAGTCACCTATCGAACCTTTTTAAACATTTAAAGTCGTTTTTATGCAGTCGGCATATGCCGAAAATAGACGGTTTGTCTCTTTCTTTAAATTTTGATAGAAATTAGATATTGTCAACTGTACAAAATAAACAAACTTAATTATTATAAAGGTTTCATTGATGACTTTTAACTACTTATTTGATATTTAATGGTATTTCTTAGACTTTGCAAGAAAAAAGAAAAAATCTGTGTAAACTAAATATATAGTTGTATAAGCAATACAAATACATTTCTTTTATAGCTGAATCACCGCAAGTGGAAAGTGGTTTCCGTTGCCTATGGACATTAGCAACAACAGGGGTGACGCTGATATGCTGCCAACCTTGAAGGAAAAACTGGAACCTAGTCACTGATGCCGAAACACAACTCAAGGTTGTTTTGGCGGCATACTCTAAACTAGGAGCGGCATCCAGTTGGAAAAATGCCCTACCACCTAGCTGTGGGTGAACAAATTACACAATTTGGATGTTTTTACTTGATATAAAATAACAAAAAATCATTTTAAAATCACCTTAGCCTTTTAAACAATTCAGATTAGATTTTTATCCGTGCAGGAACGGAGAAAGAATACAATTTCATGCGGCCTGTCGTAAGAGGCGACAAAACAACCAGGTGGTAGGGCATTTGTCTGACTGGATTGCTACCACCCCTGGTTTAAAATATGTCGCCATAACAACCTTGAGTTGTGTTCCGAAATTAGTGACCAGGTTCCAGTCTTCCTTAAGAAAGCAACAGCGCATTTGTAGCACCGTTGGTGTTGCAAATGTCCATACCCGATGGTAACCGCTTTCCATCAAGTACAATAAAAATGCGTTTTTTTTATTTCCATGTCCCATTTCTATATAAATTGAAAAACAGAAATCACCCTGTCTAATTTCGTCTAACACACCACACCGGTTTATATTACAAACTTCATAATAATTATTACACTGTACCTACCTATTTCTAGCTAAACATAACCTTTCTTACTTATTTATCTAATAAAATACTTGTTAATACTTCACCCCGGATTGTGATAAAGTGGGGCTTCTTCGAAAATCTGGACTCGTAAGCCAATCCGTCGCTCGACTCTGGAATCATCCACTTTATTATGATCTATGAATATGTGTTACTTCGTTTGTGAAATTAAACACTACAAGAAGAATAAAAGGTCGTTTTATACTGGTCTTTAGATTTGCCAATGTAACTGTTTTGTAGATTATTCGGACGGATAGAGTGTGTTGAATAGCAACATTCGTGCGAAGTTAAACTTGTTTGTATTACTTACTGGATTAAACTACTTGGGATAATGTTTGCTTTAACTGCTTTCGTAAGTTTTGATTGCATGTTTAGCATATTTTATTATACGTAATGAGTTATTGATTATTAAATAATATTAGGACAACTAACTATTAGTTAAATATACCAAGTTTATTGAAATAATATTAGATTGAAATATTTAATAGGGCTCCTTCATTCATGCTGTTATTATTATTAAATTAAGGAGCGCTGAGATCTAGTTGACTAAACGTCGGCTGCCTAGGATACTACAAGGCAGAGGTCATTGGTTCGATTGCCAGGAGAGTAAATTACGTTTTTTTTAGTTTTTTGTTACTCAGATTTAGAACTTGGATTTATACGTTATGTATTATAATGTTACAGAAATTAATGGCTCAGTTTGAGCATATAAGCCAAACATACAAAATGCCTGGAATGTTAAGGGTATCGCGAATTGAATGATAGTTTCTTCAGAAAAGAAACTTGTGCGAACAATGGCTTTCTGAGTGTGAATATTAATATAATCCATGGTTACTCAATCAGTAGAGTATTAAAAGTGTACAATTAATAGCATTTTTTATTATAACTCAGTCCTAATTAATACTCTAATAACATAGCAACACAGCGCTCAATAAATAAATTACACAGAACTCAAACATAACCTTTATAATACTGAACTACTAACTTTGGTCGAACAAAGTTTTGATTTGAACTCGGCCACCGATAAAAATGCAGCAAACTTGTGGGCAGTAGCGAGCGGGGAGCGGGGCGCCGGCAATCTTCTTCACATTGCAGTACATAACCGTACTTCTTTGTAAGAACACCTCGCAAAACTTTCCCGCAAGTAAACTCGCGGAAGTAACCAAGTCGATTACCGATCGCCGGCGTAGCCGCCCGCTCGCTTGAAAACTGTGAAACTTGCTTAGTCCGACTCCCCCTTCGCCGATCAGCAACGATCCGCCTCCGACAAACAAACGGACAAGTTTTAATGTTTTGCTCACAAAGTGTATGATTAAAAGCGGAGAGCGGCGGAGAGTCGGCCGTAAGTTATTGATTTTCCCCGACCGAACCCCCGTCGACTACGAGGCTCTCGGTACGGTACGACAGCACTTAACTGAGACGCCACTTTTAAAGTCTTCATAAACACCTCCAAAACTACTTTTGTTAAGTGACAGTGACTTAAAATAATTTTTAATGTGAAATAATAAAGTTTATAAGCGAAGAAACCTAAGCCAGCAAGTTTTTCCGGTGAGTCATTGTAGGAAAAGTTAGTGAGGGCTGCGCGGCTTTAACGCGAGCGATACAAGTCGCGCACCCTACAACTTCAGGTCGCTCTACGTTCCGAAGTTATCGCAAAGTTCCACCATTTTGGAACATGCTCACAACCCACTTGTTTTCTAAAGAAACTTTTTATTAATTCCTGTGGGCCGCGGAGTGTCAGTAAGATGTTTTGAGGTTATACTGAAAGGCGAAAGACTGTTTTCTGACTTGGAGCTTCAATAATAGTGTTACTGTGACTCTAGACGTGGCGAATACAAGTGTTTGTGCATATTTCATATATTGTTTTGAAGTGAAAACCGAGTGACGTTCCAGTATTGCTTTTGTAATTTGTGTTTACTTCTGGTAGTTTGAGACAGGGGGACGCTATAATCACTTTCTGACCTTGCATGTGGCCCAGCCACTTCAATAAGTGACAGGTGATATGTAGTTTACTTAGTTTTACTAGTTTATAGGCCCGGCTCAAAACTTGTGTCAGTGAAAAGTTTTACCCAAAAAGTATAAAGAGTTAACTTCTACTAACAACATACATGTACTTGTATATTCCTGTATAGCATTTGCAACGTAATTTAGTTAAATACGAATGTAATGAATACACGAAGTTATCTATAGAATAAATAAATGAAGATAAACCTTAAAAGAAACAGTACCTAGTACTTTAGAACGATGTATGGTGTACTGAGTATGTTGTATTCGGGGTTAATTTCCCTTTTGTATTGCAAATAAAACAATAATCTCGGGAACAATTGTAGGGACAAATGATTTTCTTATTACTGTACCCGAGTTAATTCGTGAATTGCTTAGCAGAAATCATTTCTTTCAGAACGTTAGAACAATTAAAGAAATGAATTACTTTGATTTAAATAATAATATATTTGAATAGAAAACATCATATTTATACTATTTAGTACCTACCTACTTTGAAAATGGTGTTTAGCTCATTAAAACTTACAGTATCTATAAAATAAGAGAGTTATACCCAAAACCGTTCATAATGGTATCATAACGTGATCCTCTTTGTTCGCAGATAATTTCACTTAAGCAAATCGAAATTCAATATCTCATGTATTCGCAACAATAAGGCGTAGATAAAATGTAATATGCTTTCTCTGGAAAAGTTCCATTTTTATCGTATAGGTAAACATTTATTCAGTAACGTAGAGTCCTGTCAAACTATCTCATAAATATAGTAAAAAGCCCACGTTATTGGGTCGTTTTATTGAGTACGCTATTACAAAGTCATTTCAGTGGCCGAACCGTCTCAGTCCATTGTAGAAGGGAAATCTTTCTACAGTCACGGCTCTCGATGGGATAACGCTGAGTGGCTTTGACACCGAAAGGGCCCACGTGCGCCGCGACCTTCGCTCGATAATTAACCTAATCCCGTCATCCCAGCGTGCAATCTCGCCCAGCACCCCACAAAGCTATGAAACTTTGTTAAATAACTTTTCAGATAACTTGAACTTGGCGTATTTGCGCAAAGTTGTAAGCGGAATTCTACCGCGGGCTAATTCAATCTCTGCTCGCTTGTAATAAATGTTGTTTTCGCATAATACCAATTGGTAAGTTAGTGTATTCTTGCCGAGTTGAAAGTTGTGGACTTCACGAAGCAAAACGCGAACTTTTGTAGAACATTTCAGTGTAGTTAGTACAATGTTATAATGGAAATAAGCACTTCAAAATGGCGTCGTCTGCAGCTGTTTTAGGTGTGTGTATATTGATTGCCGGATGTCTTTGTGTGATGGATGTTACCATAATTTTGGCAGTTGGGTGATTGGATACGTCAAAAGCTTTATGAGTCTTTGAGCATAAAGTACGTTCATTTCAACTCATAAAAACACTAATAAACATAAAATGACTTATTATTTCTACGTACACATTAAGGAACGCCTTTTCCTATAATTTTAATAGCATTAAAGATACAATAGCCAAAATTAAAACTGTGAAATGTCCCCTTAACCATTCCATAGTCCACACTAAGTATTCACTACGTGTACCTCCATTTCTCGCATCCAGCCTATATCAATACACTTGCATAGATCATTCATCAGCCCGTCAGGCTGAAAGGCTTATTAATCATCTGATAAAGCTTTACCAGCATAAAAAGAACTTATTACAACATGTTTGGTACTACGTCAGAATCACGAAATCAACATTTCACAGAAACCCATATGACATATACATATTATATTTGTCTTCACTCTAATTAATATAAATACCACCTGAATACAGAACGTTGACATGACTAAACTCACGAGTAAATGTTGTGCCAAGAACTGAAAACTGGAAGTAACAACATAGTTATTTAATTGTGTTCTATGTTATATATTCAGGCACATTCAGAATTTACTTCAAGCTCCTGAATTAAACCCTAATAATATTCTCCATCCATAACACCACAAGTGACGCGTATTCTTTAATCAATTTTAAAACTTAGCCTCTTACTGGTAAGGTTGAAATTGATTTGTGGTAAAAGTTTTATAGAACCTTCTCGAGGGAATTAAGCACATTTTGCTCCGTTTCTTTCTATTTGCTTTGAACAATAAATGGGTCTTGGCTACACAACTGTCTTATATACGTGACTTAGCGATATTATACGAATGTAAACATACTTAACTTCGATTTTATTGGATAATTCATGTGTTGGTTATAAAATTGGAATTTTGCATAAAGTAAGGTCGCAGGGAGCCCAAAAATGGGTGGGTAGAGTAATAAAACCCTCGGTAAACTTTCGTGATTAGAATATAAAAACGTTAATCCTGTTGTTTTGTTACTGAAATAATTTTGGATTAAATTCTATTTTCGTTCTTAGAGGTTTTTTATGTATCATTATTAAATGAGAATGGAGACTTAGAAATTATTTTATACATTTTAACGTTTTACTTTTATATGAATATTTGCTAGAGATTTCTTGGTAATCAAGCAAACTTTTGCTAGGAATATTTTATCACGTAAAGAATAAAATGTGCTGATTTAGACGAGAAATCGAAATCAGTGATGTATGACTAGCGAGGCGGATACACAATTTGTTCCCATAGAATAAGAAGGCCCGAACCCACTCATACAGCCTAATATTATCGCGTTAGTGAGTCACAAAGTATTATTGGAAAAGAAATGTTTGAAAATTAATGATGGAAAATATTTGGTTCTTTCCACTAAATAAGTCAGTTAAAAATACTTCCATAAAGCTTTTTCTAACAACATTCCAATAAAATTGGAGCAATTCCCAAATGTAATTTTCGTAATATGGGCGTTCTTTGTTAAGTGTATTTATCTAAGAATATGAATAAAATTACATTTAACTTCTCATAAACATTGTGGGCTTTATATATAGATAGAATACGAGTATATACATCAAAACCGTCACGGTAAAATTTTGTACCTTATACTCGTAGCACACTGTAAGTAAAGCGATAAACAGGAGTAGTTTCTACTTAAGCTAGCTGTACAATTACTATATAGTCAGCTGAAGTAGAAACTACTGCAGTACCGCACTGCATATTGTACGCCTCTACTGTACAGCAGAGCCAGATTTATTAGCAAGCGCGTAGGCTGGAGCCTGCAAGAATGGGTACAAATGTAAAGCTGGACTAAAAAGAGATGGATGGATCGTGTGAAAGATGATATGATAATTTGTGGTGTGAAAAAGGACGTATGTCAGAATAGAGGAGTATGGAAGACATATTGTGCCAACCCCAAACAATTGGAAGAAGGTGAAAGAAAAGAGAGAGTACGCTTTTATTTCTTACAAAAAATAAAAAGTTCATATACCTAAATGTTATAACACAAACAATTCAACATGTAAGAGGTCTCAGCACTTATATAGTCTTTTAAAATGTACGTAGATGCAACAATTACACTGATTTCTGGCGGTAAATGTGTAAATACGCCACTGTTGTTCAGATTCTACAAGTTTATTAGTCATGATCAATTACCACTACTATTGTGATGGCTGCTGGCAGTAGTTATTGAAGTAGGAAGTCGAAGAGATATACCTGAAAAATACAGTGATTTATCCTTGTCGTTCCTTGGCAGTAGTGGTTGGGTGCTGATCCCGGGAGTTGCTCGACATATGACCTGTCATATCTAACACGCAAATAGGGTGTCATCTGGGCTACCCATGCTACCTACGCCAGATCTCAGTAGAAGGCGAAGGCCCAAGAACTGATAGCAGTACGTTGTGAAGGATGTCATTCGTACCAATGGTCTCAAAAGAGCGGACACCGAAGACCTCGTGAAGAAAAGAAAAACCGATGTGCGGACCTTAGGTGTAGAAGGAAACCCTAGCGGGTTTTTTGGCATGAGTTCAGCAAACAGGCAGACGGCCCACTTGACGGAACGTGGTTACTATCGCATAAGGACATTTGCAACACCAAAGGTGCTACAAATGCATTGTTGCTCTCTTTAGGGAGACTGGAACTTAGCTACTAATGCCGGAACACAACTCAAGGTTGTTATGGCACAATACTTTATACCAGGGGTGGTAGCCATCCAGTCGGGCAAATGCCCTACCACCTGGCTGTGGGTTGTTTTGTCGCTTCTTACGAGAGGCCGCCCGGTCGCAGGAAATTATATTCTTTCTCCGTTCCTGCACGGATAAAAACGGATTTTACATTCGAAAGATGATTAGGGTGTCTGTGTACTTATTGGTTTGTAAATACAATCAAACAGATAATAATGTAATCGCTTTACATCGCCCTTCCATGTCTGTGTTGAGAGCCTTATTTTAACAAAGTTTCAATGAGTTTTCCGGACCTCGAGTACTGGCTTGTAGTTTGATTACAGTTGGAGTTAAATCACAATGTGAATTCTTGGAATAACAATTCAACAGACTTTACGAAAAACTAAGTGCAGAATTTATTTAAAAGGGTTTTTAGGGTTCCGTCCGTAATGTCGAAAATAAACGGTACATTTCTGTCTTTCAATTTTAATAGAAACAAGGCATTTCCAATAAAAAAAATAACTTTTTAACTGCTCATCATTATTAAATGGTTTTTCTTTAATTATGAAATACTTTCAAGGATAAGTTTGTGCTTAAAGCATAAAATATTCGTGTGTATAAATAACTAATACAAAAAACAACATATTGAACTTTTTACAATAAAATAAAAAAACAATAAAAACACAAAAGAACAAGAACAGTTCTAATTTTGGCTTACCTATTACGCTAAAAAAGGAAACCTCATACTCTTCCTGTCCATTCAACTGTCAGTCTCTATGTATGTCACAGCTATTTTCGCCAGGCACTATTGGGTTCATACGGAATACAATTTTGTAGGGAGGTGTATTCTGCAGATATATACCATTATATGACTATACAGTAGTGTAGTGAGGTCACGAAAAAACTGAAACGACTGAAGGACTTCACTTACAAGTATGACCACCATCCCTATTTCTCACGGATTTCTCCGTGCAGGAACGGAAAAGAATACTACTTCTTGTGGCCGGGCAGCCTGTCGTAAGGGGCAACCAAACAACCCAAAGCCAAGGTATTAGGGAATGGCCGTCAGGATGGCTACCACCCCTGTTCTGGAGTATGTCGCCATAACAATGTTAACTTGACGACATTAACATTACCATTAGGCATATGAGTATAATTGCTTATATTATTCAGGCAAACAATAGACAACCCAGTAAAGAATCACTTTGTAGTTCCGTTTTTTTTTTTAATTTGGTAATTAAGTATGTAGTAAACATTAAGCAATAATCATGATGGTAAAGCTTAAAAACAAATTCAACAGAAATTAATTTTCAACGAAGTCTGTTACTAAAATTTTGAGATTCGCTTAAAAGCTCATATCGTTATGTAGTTAAATGACAAAGACAGTGTATATCATCCAGTGTATGTGAGTTGAGGTGTTGGTTTTGCTAACCTTGTTCAACATTAAATCTTATTAGGTGGCTTAGAAATATTTAAAACCGTGGCACTTCTCGAAAATAAACGCAGTTATTCTATATAAAGAATTAAAAAGAGAACAGAAAACAATGTCCAAACAATAGGCTTGCGAGGGATATTGTAGTCTAAATAAAGCTTGAGTTACTTCAAATTTAAGTTGCCCTTTCTCCTGCTCCCAGGCTTGTTTTTTCAGACCTGAAATAAATAAGTATTGACAAAGAAACGTTTGTCTATTTCAATTAATTTATCTACTCTTCATCTATACTATAAAAAATGTGTAAATGGTTCGTTTGTACATTATACGGGATTATATGATAATTCGGGACCAAAGGAGATTAACGAATAATGCCAAATTACGAATTGCTCCAGGAACTTATATCGAAAACAAATTATGGCATACTTTTCGTCCATGTAACCTGTTTTTTTGTCTTACACGGCCGCATGTATCCTCGTCTGCAGGATAGTCCGTCTGTTAGAGCATTACGTGAAAATTATGGGACGGATTTATAATAAACTTGTCAGAGAACTAGCTTATGTCCCAGGACGTAACTTAGGATACTTCTTACCCCTATAAATAACGTCGTGTTTGTGAGACAGATGAAAATACTGAAAAAAATGGCGCTGCGTTCGTATCTTTTTTGGAAAGTACTGAACGTATGTAAATGACACTCGAGATAGTGCTCATTTATAACACGACTTAAAGGCCTAATTAGATGTAGTTCGTTATCTCGCTCACGCATTAATCATATAATATCAGAGAATAACATCATCACCTTGAAACCAAGGTTTAGAAGTGCACGATACACAATTTTGATACTACTAGTATAAAGTACTATAAACCATGACATTGATAGTTAAAACCAGTGATTCAAAAGGCCAATACTTATACAAAGTATCAAACATAAAAAATAAAAACTTCGTTTAAAAACACCGACTTCAAAAACTAAAAAAACTATAAAATAACTTATTTCTAAAGCTAATATTATTAATATATATTATCTTAAACATCTTAAAGTCGGTGCTTAGTAATTTTCAAATTATAGTAATTTTTATGTTTTACTTTGCACCGACTTCAAGATGTTTCAGATATATATATTAATAATAATAGCTTTAGAAATAAGTTATTTTATAGTTTTTTAGTTTTTGAAGTCGGTTTTTTTAAATGAAGTTTTTGTTTTTTATCTGTTACTTTTTAGTGTCTATCCATGTATGGGTGGACCTATGATTGGTGCCGCGCCTCTTAAAAAATAAAGGTCCAAAGAATCGGGAACAAAAAAATGTTCGTAAAATGAAAACTACTGGGTCAAACTATATCAAATTTTTAGGGGACCAAATGCCAGCTATTCCGCGTCGAACAAAAAAGAATCACGTAAATCGAATCATAAATCACGGAGTAATCGGTACATTCATACATAAAAAAACGAAAAAAAAATCCCGTCGAATTGAGAACCTCTCCTTTTTTAAAGTCGGTTAAAAAGCATAATTTTCCACGAATTAATTCCACTTTATCTAAGTTATTCTACATTCTTTACATCAAACGATAGTCCAGATGTTATTTATTACTAGTAAAAAGTTTAATAAGTTCACTCATAAAAAGAATTCACATGGGCCCTTTAATTTATCTTCTTCGCTTCAAAGCATAATATTATTACAAGAAATACTAATTTGATTACTTAAAACAGCCATGAAGCTAGTCTATTCTCAACAACTACAAATCATAATAAACCTCTTGTTTTATTCAATTCATTTTAATGTCTATTGCGTTTAATATAAAACTCAATTTTAAATATAAGATTTCATCTATAGAGAGGTTGCAAATCTTCTATAAAAGGTTATATGGGAAAATCAATTTTATCATCTTGCAAACAAGGTTAAAATTTGTTTTGCATACATGTACACTTCAGTACACTTCTGTAGCCTACTTTGTTATTGTGTCTAATGAATATAAATGAAGGTAAATATTACTTTATCGTTTTCTTTGAAATTCAATTATTTACCATCGGCTTTGGCTTAATTCTTTGAAAACATGTCTGAAGCTATATATTAAGGACATTCCAATTTGGCATCAATCAATATATGTATTGAATCAATATTAGTAACCTTAATTGTTTGTTGTTGTGAGAGGTTCTGAGTTTGTCTCTATATCTATATTTATGTGTTTCGGTTTTAACTTTTTCATTATAATTGTTATAATAGAAATCATAGTAATGAACATCACACAGTAGGGCTGGAGTCAGCCTATGTTTAAGGCAAAGGACAGTATACCTGCCACACCTGTCCAAGGCATCCTGGCAGGTGTATATTAAGTTAATTAATTGATTTAACTATTTCTGAGGCTTAGCACTTTTTAGAGATATTTCATTGGTCAACTTTTTTAGATGTTACTATATCATATCCATTTGTTTCCCAAGTCTTATCGGAGACAAAACAATAACTTATGATGACGCGTAACGCGTAAATAACAATTTTCATTTAAAATTTAGTGTCTGTTTTGAAGTTCCAGAAAAAAAGCTTTTATTTTATTAGTATAGATATAGAAGTAGATCGTGGAGAAATATTTCAAGAAACTTGCTGTATTTACTTTGTTAGGTAATTTCCTGGTTATACTATTGACGTGGTACAAACAGAATAGCAGTGTGCGGTTTGTGGAAAAATATATAATTGATATAAAAAATACATAAAAATGTTTTGGTTGAAGTCCAGGATTTACCATGGCAAGAAAGTTGAGATCTAGGCAAATATCAAATACAAAATATCAATTTAATATTATTTTTCAAGTACAAACGACCTCGGTTGTATCGACTTTTTGGCTATAACAACATAAGTTCTTTGAATTTGACGTATGCTTTTAAAGGAAAATCATTTGGCTGTAGCGACTTCGGATCTAACAACGATTTCGAGCTTGGCGATATAATTGTTCCTTAAAATCCCTTGCAGATGTAGTGACCGGAATCTACTCACAAAAATCAGTCAACAATCAACCACACAAAGGTTCATTTAAAGAATCATAACCATTTCTTAGTTTTTGTTTATATCCACAGATGAACATCAACACTTATAAAAATATAAATATAAAAGTTTTGTTTTTAAATTTTCAAGTATGTTAAGTCTATGAATCTAAGTAGAGTTTAATGATACTACAACTGAAGTGTACTAATTTATTTTGGAAACGGTGACCTTAATTACAAATATTAACAAGTCGTGCACGTAGTTCCTACAATATATATCACAATGTGTGAGCGGGACGGATGATGTGCGAGCGACATAGAGCAACTATTAATATGTTTGCTCCCCTTATAGTGGTCCCTTCATCGTAGTTGTAGTAATTGTTTACGTGAGTTTTCTTCATATCTTGTTTTCTTACTATATTTTGTTTTACAGAATGTCACGTAAGTCCCGGCAAGGTTACAGCATACGTCACCTGCTCCAGTTGCCGAATGCGCCCCGCAGCCCTCCGTCGATCACATCCCACCCCCCCGCACCCAGCAATAAGGTCAGTGCAATTATTTATTCACTAATAATCACGCGATTCCATACTTCGTAACTCAGTATGCGGCGAAGTTAGGAAACTTTAAGCGAATCATGTCGGAAAGTAATTTAACTTTGCTGTAATTTATTATTATCTTGGTATTATTAAACATTTTACGTTTGGACTATTTTTAAGTTGTTTCAAAGTTTTTCAATGTCAATGGGAAATTAGTTTGAACTTCGACAGCAGTAACTACGGTGAATTAATATCTTCGAAATTATTTATCTGCAAAATAAAACAATACTATAATTTTATTATCAAATAAATGCAACTAAACATTCGTTTCGTTATATGTCCCTGTTCCATCTGGAATAATGTTAGTGTTAGTGACTGTGGACAATTCTGTCTAGTTTAAAACGTTAAAAATAACGTCGTTAATTATTTGTTACAGTAATGTATATCAATAAAAAAATATATAATAACGCATTAAATCCATCGACATCTGCGTGAAATTTTCACTAACATTAACATTGTCCTAGATGTAGCAGAGGTATAAGAATGGACATCTTAAAATATGTATATTAAACTATTAACTTTGCATGCAAAATCGATCTCGTAGCGTATCGTTCTTCTATTCAATAATATAGCCTGATCATTTCGATTCTAAGCATCGAAAATAAATATACTAAGGCCATCGTGTAAGCATTAAAAAAGAATCTACTTACACAAGTTTTTTAATGGATGATTTAATGCTTATACTTTTCATTGAAACCCTTTGGAGACGCAGGTTAGACATACTAAAGATAAAAATTATTACAGTTTTCAGTTAAATTTTAGAGGTTATTCTTAAATTACAGCCAGGTGTAAAATACATATAAACATACATACACAGGATACAGAAATTAGCTTCGAATCGTTTTTGCGTTTGTAAAATGGTAATTGTTTATTTACTTCTAAACTTGAAATTTAGTATTAAAAATTATGTTTCATATTAATATTTATTATCATTTAGTATTTTATTTTATTCGAAAAACAAACAGTTTATAACTAAGTACAAATATCTATAACCATTTAATTTTATTTAGACGGCCTCTGTGGTTGAGCGGGCTAAGCCTTTGACGGCCTACCTCACTGCAAACCGAAGGTTCCGGGTTCGATTCACGGTATAGTAAATTTCGGAAACGTATTTTCTCCGTTCTTTACCATGGTCTGGGTGTCTGGGATCGGCCCCAGAGTGATCCGTTGTATATTACCCATAACACAAGCGTAACGTGCTTAATTTGGGGAAATACAATGTGTGTGTTTGTCTGCCGATTATTATATTATTATAATTGTTTCCACGTATAGATAGCTATAATGCTTGCTAGTAAACATTTTACATTCTTTAATTAAACTAAATTAAAAGAGGAAATTAAAAATGAAAATAAGTTATTTTAAAACTGATTTATTGACTTCTTAATATTCAGACCAATGCTTCACCAGGACCGACTTAAGATTTTGTGGATTAATAATAAATAAATCTATTATCTATATATTGTTACAATTACCACGTGCTAAAAACAGTGAAGGAAAACATCGTGATGCAACCTGCACATCGAGATAACCGATATGTCAAACCTGCCAAGCCGCCTTGGAAAAGCGTGGCGGGTATACTGTCCGTTCACCCCTATAATGGGAGGCCCGAGCTCAGCAGTGGGACATTTATAGGCTGACATTATATATTATATATGTGTGACAACTAAAAGATTATAATTTATTGCCACACGATTAAAATAAGAATTTGCCCTATAGTTAGTAGATAGTCGTGGAACAAACAATTGTATTGGGTTCCGGAATAGTCTTGTTGGCATTTTTAAGTATATTTTAGATAATAAATAAGGCGAGTCTATTTTAGACGGCAATTTTACTTAGCATTACTATATCTGCTATTTATCTCCTTTTGTACAATGCCAAAATATGATGTCTGAGACATCTAGCTTCGTAGTGATAAACGCTAACTTTGCTTTTAAAATTTTGTAATTAGTTTCATGTTAAGTACCTGCCTATAAACATATATAAAACACAGTAGTATCGTATATATTTTTGTTGGTTCAAATCTTATACGCGACAGTGGCGCCGAAGACTCTTAACGGTGGAAATTAGAACTGAACTTGACCAACAAATTGAATTTTATCTCCAAGAAATTATAATTCTAAACTCATTAATAAATGAGTGGTTCTATATAATAATACAATCTGAAACACAAAAGTATCTATTGTTTCGCGGAATTTAATTCGCGATAATCGATTATTATTAAATAAGGTACCATATTTTTAATTATTATTTAGTTTTTATAGATAAAAATAGGATATTACGTCACATAATATTTTAGATATATGCATAAAATAGGCTGAATTAAAAATATGACTAGTTGTGTCTTGGTATGATGGTTCAAATAATAACACTTTCAAATCTTTGAACCACTCTTAGAACACAAGCAACAACCCTCTGTAGAGGTTTAACTTTAGGAGGGTGTGTAATCTAAATCGTTCGCACTGCGATGTCAAGATGGCGCTGTTTGAAGCCTCATTATTTTTCTTATATTATAATATAATTATAATGTGTTAGTGATCTTGTATTTTCTTATAATACTTTCTTAAGTTTTCGCGACTAGTATACATAAGAAAAGTACATTTTAAAGTATTTTAAGTGCAATAATTTATTGATTTCTCTATTCCGATGTTTCGGCCATTTTTCATTAGCCGCGTGATCAGAGAAAACAAAGTTAAATTAAGTTTAGGCTTTTTAAGAACCTTAAAGATAGAAAATATAAGTTAGAGATGGGTACCATACATATTTTAAGGATAAACCATTTATATTACAGATGCCAGTTATATGAAGTATTAGTCCGATTTTGAAAAATCATTAGGATGTTCCTTATTGACCTTTTCATGTTAACTCAATAGGATAACAAATTATGGACTACTTTTGAATAAGGAAATTCTGAAAAAAAAAGATTATAGAACTTCAAATATACCTATTTTAAAAGTAAATTGGTTTGCACAATATCTGTGGTTTTTGAGATAGGTGATATTTTTAGGGTTTCGTGGCCAAATGATGAAATCAGTAAACGTTCGCCTCCTCTACCGAAATTTTTAATGTGCATGATCCGACACGTATTTAGGCGGTTTTTTATCTATCCCTTAGTTAAAGATACATTAATATTATCCTTTATATTTGGAATATACCTATCGTTTATCATTGAATTAAGCTTTACATTATATTATATATTGAACTGAGTAAGTATAAGTAAGAGTAATTTGTACAAATTACTCTTAGATACTACAATCATGGCAAGGTCGCCATGTGACATGCGCGGAGGCTACTCGTAGTCTGAGAGGTACGTATTAAAACTACATTGACCTAATGTGAATGATGACTTTATTATAGTCGTTTAAGAAAAGTACAGTCTTATATACTACATTTATGCTACGTGTACAAATACTTAATTATTGTGCGCTGGCCCCCTTACAATGGACAATACAAATGCTTACATACTACAGAACGAAATATTTTTCTGGCTTCACATAGAACAAAATGAAAGGAATAATGTGACTACATGTAGGCATTTTCAATAAACGCAACCCTTACCCTTTGACATTGGCTACCTCAAAAATACTTACAAAGCCAAATTGTCCGTACAAACAAATAAATCAATCAAATCCAACAAACGGGGTAAACAGAATTCCGATCGGGACATAAACCTATTTAGATAACGTTAGTTACGTAGGACTCCCCCTAAAGCATTCTTGCTGGAACTATTTCGGTGGGACCTTTCAGTATTTATTTACAAAGTAAATCAACTATTTATTTATTGGACGATCGCTTTGATCACCGAATGACCAACTACAAACATCGATTGTCGTTTTAACAGAAAGGGTGAGGACAGGGCAATATGGACGTTCCGAGGAGTTATCTGTTTTTTTTTAAATTTCATATTGTTGGCTCCACCTTACTTCATTAATGAGACATTCACCTCGTCTACTGTACTGTACAACTTAAATGTGTAAGTGTCAATAAAAGTGTGAAAACTGTACATAATAAATCGATAAACAAATATATCGTAATCACAGAAACATGAGAAGGAATCCCTCTATTCAATCATTTCATGGCCACACATTCAGATATATTACCAAGATGACATAAAGAATGGGCCCAACTTGACCAATATAAGTAATCAGTAAAATGTTCTATATCATATCATTTAGACTACATAAGTAATACGTGCTTCAAAACTGTAGTAATAATTACAGTTTTTTATTTAAATTTTCGTATCCATAAGTTTCTACAGCTATAAGGATGGGGTTTACGTTCCGGTGTGTGACATGGGATATCATGAATGTCCCGAATAGGAATTGTCCAGTTCTTTTGCGTTAATACTTTTTAAAAAAATACCAAGAGCTAGATTTATTTAACCTGAGATACTAAATTATGTGTTATCTAATATATAAGCGTATTTAATTGACTAGGGTTTTTTAAAGCGCTGCGCTCGCTTTAACATTTTATTTGTTTGTCGCTGAAGCGATTTTCTCATATTGTGAGATACGTGTATTGTATCTTTTAAAATTAAATCGTATGTACATCACTCGATTGATTCTCACAATTCGTGTGAATGATTCATGCAAAATGGTACAAACAAACATTCAAATATACATGCACACACAATATGTTACTTATAAATTATTTTCTACTTTATGAGTTATATTATTTTTTTAGATGAATTGAATACTCTTAAAGGGTCTTTCAAGAATTGCTTTAACTAACGCAGTAACAAATCCTTATTTGTTTGTTGTGTGTGTTATAATTCAGATATAACTAGGATTTAAAGCATTATTTGAAATGCAATATTGTTAATGACTTTAAATACTAACCTATACCTCATGTATAGGCCCCGACTTGGGGAAGTCTACGTCCAGCAGTGGACTGCGAATGGCTGACGATGTCAACTTTTCTGCCAAGACATGCTAGAAGCAATAAGACATTACTTTTCATGTCATAACTAAACAGTTAGTTCATATTTCCTTTTCTCATTAGGAGGTTTTTCTAATCTCATTACATACATACCTACAATCGTGTGGTACCTCGACGCTGAGGAAATAATTTTCACGGCAAGGGGCATTTTTGGGCGATAAATTTCCCATTAATCCAGTAAGTGTTAAGTGATTAAGCACTCAGCAGGCGACCCGGCCGGTCTCTTACACGCTGATTTGTTAAACACATAAACACTTACAGATATAATGATGTACTATGAAAATATATTTAGCAATGTCGATAGATGGTTGGTTGTCGATAGATGGAACACATTAAAATATTTAATCAAGTTTAAAAAGTTATCGTTATGATGAGTTTTATTCGTAAAAAGAACCCTGTGCGTTAAAAAACACTGATAAAAAATACATCAATACGCGGTTCAAAATATCAGTGTTGTCATTATTACTTCGCTTTTAAATGAGTACGTTGTGATTCTTGATGATGAAATAATTAGCATAAAAATTAACCGAGGGGCTATATAAGAGTTGCAAGTAGACTAGAATGCACCGTATTCTAATGTCACTAATTCGAAATTTAAATCAGAGCATGTACAGCACATTTGCACATTTGCATAGTCGAATATAAATATTATGACTAGTATTGATATCATCATGAAAAATAAAAATAAAGATTATCGAGGTAACATAACCATTCTTCTAGACACATAACCCATCTAAGACTGTTAGGTTGTAGATAGAATACAATTTAATCAAATTAAATCTTTTTAATAATAAGTAAAAATTAAGTTTAGTAAACTGTATAAATTTAGTATAAAAAAAATGAAGATTACTGCTATGTATTACACCAAATTTTGTTGAAAAAGTATGTGAAGTGAAGTGTTTTTAAAATTGTAGAAATCCAAGCCATTTTCATATTAATTAATATAGATATTTAAAAAAAAATAATCATATAACGACATCGTCTTATGTTAATTTATTATGTAATAACTGTGATAAATCCTACCTACGTTATAATAAACTGTAAAACTAATATTATTATAACTCGGTGTTTTCTTTGGCGACCTTCATATGAATAATTAAAAGTAATTTTTAAAATATCGATACGTAATTCTACGGCACAACACTAAAAGGCATATATACATTGGTCGAGGGTAATATTTCTTTCAGACTGAGTCCACCTCGCGCCTCAACACGCGATTTACGGCTCAACCCCATAATATACGACCGATAAATTGAAACTTAACGACTCATTTTTATTTACTGACCATTTGTAAGAAGAATTTATTTAAATTGCTTTATAGGATTTTTATTACATGCGAATATATTCTCAGGCTAATATTAGAAGGTTGACAAAAAATATAAGCATATTCATATCCTTAGATTTTTGGTACAGGGTTAGAAATGTTGTGACCTATATACTTATATATTAAGAGTAATTATTGAACACATAGTGCGTCATAGGGTGCTGTGTTATATTTCAATTTATTTATTTCGAACCATATTTAAGTCTCTATTTAATTCTAACACAAAAGATGCTAGGAAAGAGAATTGGACTAGTTGGAGCTACAGATATTTATTTATTTGCATTTTGATTTTTTATTATTTAATAATATTTTTAAACATACAAACACCCAATTTAAGTAAAAATGGTAAATTCTGATATACACTGCCTTTTATTCTAAGAGGGGCCAAAACATTACCTCCATTCAGGCTGGTGTGCACCGAAATCTAACCGACGTTTAACCAAAAATAATCACTGTTTTTTGGCGATTATTTTATTTTAACCAACGGTTAAAAGTCGGTGCACACCAGCCTTAAGAATTTACTAGTAAACAACACTATAATATGTGTATTTAATTTATCTACTCTTTCCTCGTTCTGTGTACCACCTACATCGTTATATTAGCTAGTAATATATTTTAGATTAGGTAATTTGGTTGTTTAGACAAGAACGCTTGAAGCGAGAGTTTTTGCAAAAAAAAATGTAAATCTATTTTGGTGTACAAAGTATTAACTATTCACTATCAATTTCGTCGATGCAGTAAACTGAACTAGAAAATAAACAATAACACTTTAGGCTAAGAATTTCGGTACACTATCTGTCGCTGTCGCAATAAGTTACGATGGTGCATTTTGGCGAAGCGTATTGTTCCCACGCGACCACTTCTGTTGGTAAAAGCTCGTATACACGCGAATCACGCCGATGTATCGCGTACTACGTCGTCGATTGCCAATTCTTCCACTTAATCGTGTAGGGTAACGTGTGTTCAAAATAACTATGTGGCCTGTTTATTTGTGTTTCGACTGATATATCTATTCGTGTGTCGTAGTCGATTTTGTAGTCAAATGGCAAATACAGAACCCTTGTCATTTGGTCATGTTATTGTATTAGGTAAAAATTTGGATGAAATGTCTTATTTATATTCCGTTATAGAAGTATAGAAGTTGTCCTTAGATCTTTGATTTCCGGTCTGGACCATGGTCTTACGTTTTCAAGTCAAGTGCACGAATAGTCTATATTGACTAGAATTGTGCGATCACCCATCTAATAAAACAAAACACTATCACAATAATTCAATTCATAATCTAGCCCAACCTTTTAAACCATTCCAAGCAATTATACACTACAACACAAAAAAAGAAATGAACCTCCAATGATTAAGGATTACATTCCAAAACTGTTTCTGAAGCTTATTGGGAGTGATATCATATTTTATTAGTCTTTAAGCGCGATACTTCAGAAAAAAACTTAGTAACACAATAAATGTGCAAACGTTTTTTTCATAATAGTGTCAGTTGCTAGGTTTTGAATTTGCATAGCTGAATGTATATTACAGCAATGTAAGGCTTGTTTTTCATTAATAATTAAAATGTATATTTTATCACCCAAAAGGTGGGCATTATTATTGGGTTTAGCTGTAATTAAATTATATATGTATAATATAATTTTACATGTAGCTATAGTGAAAATTTTAAAAGTTCTTATCTATGTATGTTTATAAATATGCTCACCATATTGTGGGGCTAAATTCTGTAACATTTTGTCTTGAGGAGGTCGCGGCATCGGACGTGACCAGCAACCGCAGAATGCCAACCTCCTAACGAGTTTTTGAGAGCACCACCCACGGGGAAGACATCTTAAAGGGATTTGCACTTTGTAACTAAATTGTTGTCTCCTAGAAATGGATAAGGTTTGTAAGCATGTCTTAAGTATTTATGTTTGAATCTTTTTAGGGTTCCGTAGCTATTTGTGTGAAATAGGAAGCCTAAGCAGGCGTTCTGTACGTCTTTAGGTCTGTCTGTTTAGGTTTTAGAGATTTTTTTGTATTAGGTAGTCTAGAAGAAATTTTGTATACAACAAGAATAGTACTAGTTTGTAAGTTTTTTTAATAGGTTAGAAAAAGAGTTCTATCCATATTTGTGTTTAAAGTCATAAAAATTGTGTTTGTCCTCCTCTGACTGTCAACTTATGATGTAGGAAGTTATAGAAAAATTCGAAGTACAGCTTCAAGAATACTTTCAATAATAATTGGCTTGAACAGAAGATCCCTTAAAAGATATGGAATATTTTTGGTTAAATGCTTTCTTAGAGTTATGTAATCTAATAGAAGCTATGGTCGTTCAACGCATCTTAGAAATCCTACACTATGTCTGCTGGCTTTTTTTAGTCAATCGACAGACAACACACACATTTTATATTCCCTGCTTAAGAAAGTTGCGCTTGTGTTATGGATAATATACTACAACACTGAGGCTGATCTCATACATCCAGGCTAGAATAGATTAAGGAGCTTTTTTAATTTACCTTGTCGGAAATCGAATCTCGGGACCTCTTTGCGTTCTAGTAAACTAGTACAACACACAAGGCGAGGATAGAATTTTTCAAGCCAACATCGATAAAAATTCTGTAATTAAAAATTATCCTAAATGGCGGGCGATTTTCACTTGAATTTTGGTATTAATTTTTCGTACACATATATTTTATTTTTATTTACTGGACTAGACTTATTAAAGACGAGTTTTGGTAACGGTTTTGAAATAAATGGGGATAAAAGACTATTGTTTCCAGCGACATCTTGTGAATAATTGTGACAGATTTAACATGATAGCCTTTTTTCATTCTTATATATCTCAAACATAAAGAAATATAAAGGATCTGGATTTTAATTAAAAATAGATAATAATAATCAGCAATTATACACATTGTTGTAATTGTACACATATTGTATATCCCAAGTTAAGCCAGATACTCGATACTCGTGTGTTTTTAGTAATATACAACGGACCACTCTGGGGCCGTTCCCAGATATACAAACCATAGTAAATAACGGAATAACGTTTACGAAATGTACCATGCCAGGAATCGAATCTTGAGCCTCTGTGTTGTAGTGAGTTCGGCCGGCAAAATTTAGCTTGCTCAACTACAGAGCGCGTCATTATTCTTCTATTTCAAATGTGTTCCATAATTTATTAGTGATGCATTTTTTTGCCAAACAAAATGGCCGTTTGATAATATTTACTTGTGTCGAACGAGAATACAATCAATCACTACGTAGAATGAACTGTCTTCGCTCAGAAGATCCGGCGATGATCCACCCATTAAGTATTCATCTCGCGACATTAGTGGCAGCCGTTATTAAAACCACCTGTAAATCCCACACTCCTTCGGCGAGACTTGTCGACGCTCCACACGTACGTTGGGGGGTTATTTGGGGGCCGTCCCTTCCGCCCTTGTGACTTTTGTCTCGAATCTCGGTGCACGTCTTGGACATCGGGGACACGTCTTACGGAATTAATAATAAGCCAAGAAGCCGGGTGCGGTTTGGGCCGCAATGTGCCGAAATTTCTAACCCTCATTAAAGGTCTTCTGCACTCACCGCGCGCTACAAACTTTCAACGTTCGCGCTCCCGTTCACCCGTTGTTTATTGGTGTTGCTAACATCTTGCAGCTTGTAACGCGTTTTAATAGTCGAATTAAGAATGTTCTAACGTAAGCGAGCTCGGTTTCAAGTGGTTACGCCAATTTACCTTATTTTCCTAATTTATTTCCTCCTTAAACTTATCACGTATTATTTCCAAGTAATTTCAAGCGCGAGTCGGCTAATATCTGCGATTAGTTTAATAGAATTTAATAAAGAACTAAAACATAGCGTACCCAACAAAAATTATAGTAAGATCGGACAAATCCTGTTCGTCCGGTAGCTAGGCGAGAATAAAAAAATCTGCGATTGAAAAATTTGTATCGCACTATCTGACTCTGTCTAAAATCTGGCATAGTAAGTTAGTGTAGATAGTATTATTTGAAGAAAGAGACTACTAAAATTAACAATAAATACAGAAAATGTTGTGTTTTATATTTCTGTATTAATGACATTTTTATCAATCATAGATTTAGGTAGATTTATATTCATGTAGTCCCATTTTACTTTTGCTTTTACTTATTATTTGGTTTGTTACGTGGCTATTTGACAACACAGTGCATATACTGTGATATATGTATATGCACTGTTTAATAAGGCTCCATTAATTTTTCAAAAGTAATTCTGTAACATACTTCTGTATACAACTTATGAAAAAAGAACTTGAGATATAAATAGAATAAGAAATATAGAGAAAACATTTTTTTAGCTAGACGTGTTGCTGGGAAGTTTCTTGCCGCTTCTTCTCCTTAACAGCAATAACATGTTGCGAAGCTGTGTACATACGAAGTAAAATTAAATTTTATCTATATGTATAACCTTCAAAAAGTGTTCTCCAGTGGAACTTAGTTGAATAAAAACTTGAGAGGTGTCAAGGGACACCCGGATGGAAAGAAGTTCCTTTCGATTAATTAGTGAAGGAATTGTAATAATTTTTTTAAAGTTATAATATATATTTTTTAATTATTATTAACAAATATAATGTAATACAAACTTAATCAGTAAGCTTAATTTTAGTAAAACACGCGCACGCCCACGGCTTACAAATATAGCAAAAAGTGTCGTTACAACTTTTGGTCTTAATTTTTTCCGTCTAGCCCCTTTCGCAACGCCCGGTAAGGAATTTCGTTCCAAAACATTTGAATTATGTAGAATTAAACATACATTTAAAAGAATTAAGGCCGCGTTTTGTTTAATTTGAAATCTTTTTAACACGTGTTCTGCTCGTTTCAATTATTTGTATTTTCAGTATGGTTGGGAAATTAAAAACAAATTGTACCTGCATATTGAGTGTCTCATTTTACATTGTCCCAACGAATAGTGTATTATGGAATGGTTACGAGTTGAGTACTATCGCCAAACAATCGTCATTTTACAGAAGGGTCTTGTCAGTGGCTTGTCACCCCGCGCCTTGGGCTATGATAGTTGAGGGAATAAACATGCTCGTAATACAAGCAATGACAACTCAAACCTCTTGTTACTGGTCTGTAATAGTTTTGAATAACTTGAATTGTTTTGTTTTGAATAGTAAGATCTAAATATAGAATGGAAGTTTTAGTTATTTTTAATATATATTGGTTGATCAAAACTGTTCTTGTTATTAATTTGCGTATTGTTTTACTTTCAACTTTCCTTATGGACGTTGCTGTATGTGTAACTTGGCTGAGTCTATATATTTAATTCAGATTATTTAAGTGACTTGTGTTCATCTAAGTAAGCGTGTGTCCACTATAGATCACAGCGTCGCTTAAGATCAGTTTAAATGGTAGTCATGTGCGAACGTATATTGAAATAAACAAATGGCCGTGTGCTAGTAAGACTCATGTGTGGAGGGTTTCTCTTTAAATACAATGCGGAAGGTCTTATTATTCATATTCATCCAACGAATAAAAATTACGTATTTTTGTATAAAATTATGTTGAATAGGTAGTCGATTACAGCACTCGCCGGCCGCTATTATGGTATGGGCGTGCACTACCTACTTAGCACATACAACGCTTACCGCAATACATTTAATTTTATATTGCATATTTAAATTTCGTAAAATTAAATTCAAAGTCCTATGAAGTTTAAAACATAATTTAACAGTAATTCATTACTTTTCAATTATTTAGTCTTATGTATAATTAGTTTGAAGACTGAGGGCTGAAACCCTGTATTACAAAATTATTTCTAGCCTAAGAAAAATAACTCTTTAGATAAAATTTGAACTGAAGCATAACTTCGGGCAGCCTTTGATAGCAAATCGGATTTATGAAATCCTTTACGTACACATTTTAAGGCAAAATGAAAACATCAGTCTCTCCAGTTTGAAATTTTCCCAAATCGATATGAAAAGACTGTATATTTAGAGACTTGCCCATTTCTCTAAAGCCTATAACGTAGGTACCCGGTTCGTTTGTACAAATGTATTAAATTAATAATGACTTATAATAAGTTAGTTTTCTAAGTTTTCGCGACTATTAAACATAATTGAAACTCATTGAAGACAAAGATCTTTATCTTCCGTGATCATGGCTATTGAAAAGGAGTTGAAACGTCGAAATAAAATAAAATACCGCACTTCAAACTGTTAAAGTTTAGTTTTAATCATATTAAGTTTATCAAATTCTAACCATTGCATGCTATGCAAAATAAATAAATATCAAATGAATATCTCGTATTATTTATTCTTTATTTTTCTTTGCAAGTCTATATTTGTCTTTTACATTGAATGATTCAACCAAAGTGATCCATATAAACATATACTTAAATCATTAAAAAATAGCAAGAAAAATTTAAGTGACGTTTATTCACATTGCTAACAGAAAGTGTTTACGTCTGTAAAAAGCCTAAAGAAAGTAAATTCATAACAATTTCACGAGGAGGGTGAAATTATATTCGTAAAATCAAAAGTTCGTTTCCAATTACTTATTCGTTCGATGCGTGTGCTGCATACGTAGGGTACTGTAGGAAATGAAATAACACTTAAACATGATTTACGTTAGAAAATGTATTATAATGTGGAATAAGATATTGTTTTCTTGGATAAATTAAGCCGTTTTGTGTGCACGTGTCACTTGATCTATTGCTTGGGAGGTTGTATTTAAAATTGAATTAGTTATATTATACAGCTCTACTCTCTACTAGATTGTTGTTCGTGTTTTTTGTGTATTTGGTCTTTGTATGCATAAATGAACTTCTGGATTATATCCCATGAAAGCTGAATCAGTTTTGGGGATAAAAAGTATCAAGGTTTTGTCTTAATCAAAATTATACTTTTATCATTCTCGTTATCAAAGTATTTTTTATTTGAAAATTCACGACAATTGGTTCATTAGTAAATAGCAGAGTGGGGACAGACAAGCATAGAACTATCTAAATAAAATATTTTTCATATTTTAATTAAATGCGATTTTTATATAAACAAAACTGTACAAATTAAAAAGCAAAAAAATAGATATTTTATACGACACCTTAAAGTCGATGCATTTTGCAATTTTGTTGTTGTTTTTTTATACTATACTTGGCACCAACTGAAGTATATAAGTATTTTGAAATCAATTTGTTTTTGTTAAAAAAAATTCTCTTCTTTTAAGTTTCTTGAACAGCTTAAAATAATATTTTAACTGCCTGTAGAATTGTACTAAGGGCACACGTATACAAGTTTTAACTTTTGAAGAGTGTAAGCTACCGGCGCTTCTCAATAAGGCTTGGATCCATTCATCTGATCCTGAGTCTTTCGAAGGAAAAAAAAGTTATTAATATATATATATATATATATATAATTGTTGTCTTTTATAATATAGGTATTGTTTTATAACTTTTCAAAGATTCCAAGTATTTCATGTTTTTTTGCATTACTTAGAATAATAATATTGAGTCATGTTTATACTATTACCGGAGACTTATACATGAAAATTAATAAAGATCTTATTGAAAGCCATCAGTTCAAATTACGGAAACACCTCATTAAATATCGAAATTAATTAAGCTACAAGTTGCTCCAAACTTCTCTGTTCCGGTCCTGTTCGATCAAGAAAATCTCTTATATTAAACACCCAGAGCCTCCGAATAGCTGAATAACAAATTTTATATCCTCACAAAACGGCTGGCCTTACAAAAACATAACGCGAAAGTTGGGCGTAGTCCTGACTTGCTCCCGTGAATTTATACCGCTCCGAGAACAAGAAAACAAAAGTGGAGCCGCGCCAAAGGTACATTATCTTAACAAAGTACAGCAATTAGGTACACGTTCCACATCTGACTCTAATAATTTAAATATGATAAAACAAAGTAAGACGCCGAGGCGAAGAATAAGGCGGGCCCCGGTTAACTTATTTATAAATTTTCCGACGTTACCGTGAGACAGGGCTAAACGCAACCCTTCCCACTGTAATGCAATTAAAGGGGCACTCTCATATAAGTATCGCCACTTCGTGAGCAATGATAAAGGCTAATCCGCTCTTAGGGCTTTGCGTACAGCCGTTTATTATCATATTAAATCCTAATACAGACAATTGATTCACTTTTTTTACATAATCTTCATATATAATTGAAATCCACGTATATAATGACTCATCACGATATCTCAGGATAGTTCCCTGTAATACCTTTAGAGTTGAAATATGGTATGGACCATCCTTTCGTCAGAGGTAAGATAAGAACGGATTTTACGGCACGCGAAGCGGGCGGATTTCAGCTAGTATCATCATAATATCTTTACATAATACATATATTTTTAACTTTACAGAATATAAACAAGTCGCTTTCCACCACTGTATGTATATCACACATAATTCACACATGTTGCATAATTTTCCGACTAATCTTTACCCGCGGATTCACTTACGGTATATAAAACTGAATTAATTTTTTATGTAAGTAAAACAGGAACCCATTCCAATTTAAAATTTGAAAACTCTAGTAGTTATACTTTAGGCATGAAGCTTTTTTGTATTTTTTAGGTTTACTCCCCCGGCCACACATTAAAAAAACATTTAACAGAAAGTAGGTCGCATATCAAAATTAAGTCAATGCACCTCGGACCTCGTTCAAACCATATTTGGTTGACGGGATTTTTAAGCTTAATTGTTTACGCATTATACCCCCATTGTTTAAAAGTTAAAGAAGTAGATCCCTATACTTTTTACGACTTTAGAAGCGTATATTGAATGATGAATGGTTCCTAGATCATAGGTAACACATGGAATACTAATAATTTGCAGCAAATGGATCAAACAATGCTTTGTCCCGTATCTATGGAGCGTTCACAACTCGAACAAAAACAGTGAAGTAGGAGATCAATAGGCCACAATCCTTAGAGCGTAAGCGGAGCTGAGGGCGGACTCAAAGCTATAAAATTACAGATCAAAACTCTATCGACCCGGTGGCCTTTATTCAAAACCAGCGAGGCGCACTATCAAAGAAAGTCTACTTAGGAGTTAGCGTCTTAGGGACGGCAAGTTTGTTGGCAAGGGTTGCGAGATGCGGGCATTGGCGTAGGGTACGTTTTTGAATGTAAATAGTGGTGTGTGGAGTCTCGTATGAATTAAATTTAAGTAATTAATGGGCGCCGATGTTGTGCCTTGGGTTTGGGTGCTCGTGCCGGACCCAACAACCCACCATTTTGCGATTTAGATAATATCAGCTGTTTAGTTTAATTGCTGAATATTACCATAAAACTTTATAATTCAATAAATGTATTTTTTTTGGAACATTAATATCTTATAATAAACACATTAATTTTGAACACAAACGAATTCATAATATAACAACAAGTTGTATACGCGTCCTTCTCTTCACTGATCAATTACTAATTGTAGTTTATCTTTGACTTACCTTCGAATACAGTATGCAGAAAAAATTAAACATTATATTATTGACATGAAAGTATTTACATTGATCAAACTAACAGTTAAATCTAAATAATATAAATTATTATAATGTAGAAAATGAAAATGAATTAAGTAATATTATAAATGCGAAAGCGTCTCACTTTCTGATGACATGATATTTGTAACAAACATTTCTAGAACGAGTCAATTAATATTAAGTCTAATGTTAGATTATGATTATGTTATAACCGTTTTCTATATTGACAGAATAATAACAGAAAGTAGTTTGTATCTCTTAACCACTACTCAGCTCGTTCCGTCATTGGTCAAATATAAAGAAGCATGCGGACGGAGCCGCGAGACAACATTCCCACTCCGATTTTGGTCGGGTACAGGATTCACTCCAGCTTTGTTCCGATGCACGACGCAGTAGCGCTCTAGGAAAGCTTATTGTGCGAGAAACTTAATTAGATGGGCTATTACTTAATATGCTTAGAAATTTAAATGACTTGATATAAAATTGTGTTTTAAATATAAAAATTTCAAAAAAGAAAGAATGGTATGACACTTGTCGCCAACTAATTATGTACAGTTTCAAACGATTTTGAATATTTTCAAAGTTAGGTTTTTTACAGGGTAAGTACTATTGTTACTAATTTACTTCCATGACAATAATAAAGTTATTGTGACCATAATTTTTCATATAAAATAGAAATACATACATTGAGAAAGATGATTAAAAAAGTAAATTATTATTATATACTCCTACAAAGCATTGTACATTAGAGTTTTGAGCGGTATATGTACTAATTTTGTATTTAACCCATACCCAGCCACGACAGCCTGAGGGACCGCGGGGGTCATTTATTAATTATAATGTACCTCCACATAAGGGGAGAAGTCAACAGCTGAAGAAAGGGCTCCCATATTTTAAGATGTCGCCGTCATCTGGTCATAGAGGAATGTGCGTTGTTTACAATTTACAACTGAAACTGCGTCAAGTTATTTATTACTACATAATACGTTACGTACACACGTGGTTGTGTTGTAAAGGAGACGGGGCTGTTGAGCTAAAGAAATGTAGTTGAGATATGAGGTAAAAAATAATAGTTTAAAAAAAAACTAAAAAAAACGCTTTGAATACACCCCACGCTTTTTTTTAAGACCCCATTCATCAGAAACCAAATTTATTAAATTTTATTTTCTGTTTTTTAGTTGGATTTTTTATGAAAGCGTGTTTTTTAGTTTTTTTAAACTATTATTTATTTTTCATTTTTTAGTTGATTTTTTTAATGTTTTTAAATACAAGCTTTTGAGATCCTGCATATCATGCAGCAGCAGAGTGCTAGCCAAGACAAATAAAACGAGTCCAAACACGACGTGTCTATCTTGTTTAGTACAGGAGTTCCTATGGCCACCTTCCCACTCCATCATCAGATCAGCTCCATGGTACTATATTATTGCATTGTCATCGACCTTTGACAGGTGTGCAAAGTTTGAATTAAATCTGATCGATCAAAGTAGGACAAAATCGAGCTCAAAGGGGTCGGTTACAAACATACAGGTGAAGCTAATAAAAGCGTGTTAAAAAGGCATTATGTTTTATATGACAAATGAAATAAGTTATCGATTACAATAATAATATGAAAACACTTACAATACATGATCAATGCATTCGAAATAACAACACACAAGATTTATAAAAAAAATATCAACGTTATAAAAACATTCTTAAAACATTCTCATCTTTTTACACTCTGGGCCCAACAATGTATGAAAACGTGTCCGTATCTTTTGAGTGATCTAGTTTAAGGAAGAATTGTTTAAGTTCATTTCGAAGTAAAGCCATCTGCCATCAGCCATTTTCGAAGTAAAATAGAGTTCATACATTTTGTATCTGCAACATTGAAATGGACAAACGTTAATCTTGGTCTATAATATGTATCATAATATAGAGGAGTTATAAAGTATGTGATACACCAAAACAATTATTTAGAAGGATAAAAAGATAAATACTGAGGTTGAGGGTAGAATTTGGGTAACTATTGAAGAGTAAAGTAAAACGCGCTTAGTTTTACGACATAATTGCAATAATTTTATTCATGAAAAATAAACGACTTCGAGAAAAAAAAGAATTTGTCGTATAAAAAAGTCAAGGAAGTAGCTAACTAAAGTTAGAATTGTATTTTATATTTCACATGTTGCACATTTTACATGTTTAATATTTCACCTGTATACACAAAATATATTACTTTGGCCTTGAGATTAAAGCTGTAAGTGTGAAATATTATATCTATTCGTCAATGTTTTTCGCCATACGATGTTAGTCTTACGAATGTTACACTTGTCAGCTAGAATCGATTTTTTTTATTGAAAGTGAGTTAATTTGAAACTGAATTTATAATAAGATTTTCAACAATGAACGTTCAAATTACCAACACTGGAGTGTAACTTTGAACGCCTTAAGGAAGCTGATGCTTCTCAAAGCTATAGATAGATACGACTATCTGACGGACGGTAACATGATCAAAGCGTTCCAAGTTCCCAGTTCGTAATCGACAGAACGCCAAACTCGTCAGTTCAAGGTGTTTTAGATGGTGGACCGGAGTGTCTTTTATAAACCTTTAATATCTAATTAATTTAATATTCATGAGTTTATTTACACGTCTACATTCTCAGGCGAGCTTCAATCAAAACATATTTCAAGCCGCATAAAAAGATAACCCAATTTTTGAAACCTGTGAAATGCAATATCCCACTCCAGGAAGCAGGTGTTTACAAGCTCGATTGTGAATGTGGATTATCATACATTGGGCAAACAAGAGGAGCATAAAAACACGGGTAAAAGAACACATTGCTGACATGAAACACACAAGGTCTACAAAGTCTGCGATCAGTGAACACACGCTGGATAAACCCAACCATTACATCAGATTCGATAACCCATAAATCCTCGCGAAAGAGAATCGTTTCATACCAAGAATGATGCGTGAGGCTATTGAAATCAAAAAACACCCAAATTTCAATAGAGAAGATGGTTGGCAGGTACCACCTGTTTGGGATCCAATCATCAAAACTATTAAGACCCAAACCCAGCAAAAACCAACTGCCAGACCTCAAGACACTGTGAGCTCTTTCTGCGTGCAACGAAACAAACCGACTTGACTGATAATTTCTTTTATTTTTTCCTTCCACTCATTTTAATATTATATTTAAAAAAAATAGAACTAGGCATGTTTGCTGAAGAGTTTCTTGCTCCGCTTCTTCTCTTCAAGCCACAACATGTTGTGAAGCGGTAGTAAATTAGATTAGGCTCCCATAGAGTAAATAATATCCATAAACAAAATTAAAACTAAATAATTAAAATGAACAAGTTGGCGGTAGGCTGAATAAAAACTTTGACAATACACGTTTGACAAATGTCATCTTTGTCTTCCGTGACCACGGCAACTGAAAAGCGGCCGAAACGTCGGATAAACCTAAATAAAATAAATTACCGCGATTAAAACCGTTAAAACGTAGTATTATTACGTCTACATTGTTTTCTAAGGCATTGAAGAAATAACAAACTAACATTTAAACAAACTCTCTTTTCTTTTATGTATCAGTAAAATATTCTTATTGCGAAATTTTTTTCGCCATTTAAAAATATTTTTTATTGTGAAGCTGGTAAAAACTAATGAAATGTAGTTACCGTCGCCAATAAACGTTCGCAAAACCAGAGGAGAAGCCAACGCTTTGTCAGCTTTTAGGATGAGGCAAGAGTGATCAGTCGTACGAAATATGCTTAGCTCAAGGTTAGGGCTGGGCAAAATACATACTTTGCTTTAATTAAAATACAAATTGCAAAAAAATATCTCGCATGTATTCACAATCAGAAATACAATATATTCTTTAACCAACTTCAAAAAGGTAGGAGGGGTCTCAATTCGTCTGTATGTTTTTTGTTTGTTGTTCGTTATTCAATTTCTCCGTCAATTGTGAGTCAATTTTCATTTTTTTTTCTGTTAATCGAAAGGATATTATACTCCCGAATTAGATAATGATCATGTCCGGATCTGATAAGTGGATTCCGAGTTATTACGAGAAACCTACACCGAATTCACAGTAAAACGAAAAAATAAATATTAAATGGATTTCTATCTTCATCTAGTTGGTGTCAAGTAAAACATAAAAATACTATAATTTTTAAATCTGTTGCTGTTCTGTTATGTTTCGATACCATAACATAACATAAAAATTAATATATTTCATAAATTTCTTGTTCTTTTCCATTACTTGGCACCGACTTCAAAATATTGTAGAAAGAAGTCGGTTAAATATTATTTTTTTAGTCTTTAGTGTGACGTCGGATTCATTTTTGTTTTTTTTAGTAACTCCTGTATTTCAAATATAAAATACAAAATGCATTATTTTAACTACTTTTATCAAACATACAAATTATAAAATACCGTCAGGTTTATGTTAATAGAACAGAACTAATCTGGCCCAGAGAATTTCATCCCAATGTGGAATGAATTTTATCATCCAAAGTCGCATTCATAGTAATAAACTTAATCAATACACAGAAGTTTGTGAAAAAAACCATTTTAGAATGAAAATGACATGATATTTTTAAATGTATTTTGAAGACATAAATAAGTATTTGAAATACTAACTACAAAATTTCTTAGCGTCAGGTGTTTGAAATACCAATTATTACCTTTACATTTTAAGAAGTAATGGAATTCAATTACTTCTTGTATTTACCAATACCAAACATGTATTGTATTCCAATTACGTATTTTAATTACAAGTAATTCAAATACTGCCCAACCTGCTTAAGGGTAACGGTTTCATGTCGATATTCTGTGATGATATCCCACAGCTGGTCCCGATGTTAAAAGCTGTAATCAAGATAATGATTCTAGGATGGCTCTACCACGCTAATAGTTATAGACAAGCCTCAACACTTAATGGTTGATCGATACAAAATATTAATTATATAGTATGTATTTCAATTTGAATTGCTGGAACTAAACTGTTTAAAACACAAACTCAATGAATAAAATAGTCAAGAAACTTGACTACCCGCGTCTACGTCGTCGGCGATGTGAAACGGCATTTGTACCGTGTTAAATATTCAAAGAGCAAGACAGCGTTGGCGCGAGTCTCAGGGGCCGAAAAGACCCGGACGGGGTTAACCCGCGAGCGCTCATGCGTCCCTAATTTCCGATTTGTCGACCTAAAGGGTTGACTGATTAGCATCTGACTTGTCGTAACGCATCAAATCACCTTTGTTCTTGATGTCTGGTTGCAAATCGGTTTTGGTTCTCGGTGTTACTGTTCAAGAATTAATAATGAAGCCATTATTATCTTCATTTTAATGTATTCAATTATTCCGCCCAGTTATTTAGTGTCAAGTATTCGTGATGCTTTTGCTACACCAGGGATAATGTTAGTAGATATTACTGATTGTGCCACGCAGATGTAGCCATAAGTCTGATACGACATTTTAAAGGTATAAAGTAAGACGCGCTTGGATAGTCACTAAAATTTTTGGAATATAGATAGATAGAGGTATAAAATTCTAGACCTATAAGCCCAAACAGACACATGTACAGACGGGCCTCGACTAAACGGGGCACGTGTTATATCAACGGAGACACTTTTTATCGCCATATAAATCTATTACAGTCCCGTAATTTTGGACAAGAATACCAAGTTATGACTCGATATATAGGTCTGAATATTAATTTAAGCTCCATAATCAAGCTTAATATTTTGTTAATAAAAAGATGCCAGTGAACAAAAGATTATAAATTTATACCAGTTACAAAAAGTATGTCCTTTAAAACACTCGTATGTTTATAGTAATACCCCGCTTTACGCGAGGGATATGTTCCAGAGAAAATCGCGATAAGCGAAGTTTTCGTATAGCGGGATAATGAAATAACGCGCCTAAAAATAATTGAAATGCGTTTATTGCAAAAATGAAATAGAATCAACTTATTCATTGTAGGTACATATTTTTATTTATTTCTTTAATCCTTAGAATTACATGAGAAATAGTTACCGAATGTTTTTGAGTAGCATTTTGTTTGCATTCTTGCAAATTCTTTTGTATAAACTGTTTTTATTGCTTGTAGAACCTTAAAAATAATTGAGCTTTTATAAACTGAGAAGATTCACTCTGTTATTGGCTAGCGTAATTACTCCACGAAGCAAGGTAATTGACCAATCAATGAATTATCGTAAAGACGGGTAAATTAACACGAACTTTAAAAATCGCGTTATTACGAATACGCGCTATACGAGGTCGGGTAAAGCAGGATATTACTGTAGCCACTACCTGCTGTATATTGATATGGAAGACTAGAATATACCTATGGACTCATGGTTTTTACTAGAGATGCCACGAATAGTGGTTTGGACCGAATATTCGGCCACGCTCTTGGCTCTAGCGCCGAATATTCTAGCTATCGTATGTTCGTTGTAAAATATGGGCAATAATCTATTTGATTCTGACATTTTAAAAACTGACCGAAACATAGTATTCAATAATATATGAAATAATAAATTAATTTAAGTTGTATTTAATATGTTAAAACGATTTTTACCTACCAATTTTTGATGGAAATATGTTTTTATTTCACAATTTACACAGTATTCGGTCGAATAGTACTTAATATTCTGACTGAACTTAGTATACTGAGTAGTCAGAAAGTAGCTGAATAGACTGAATACCGAATAGGATGTTCACAGCCTCTCTAGTTTCTACATTGCCTGTCATAGAAGGGCTTGGAGCGCAGGCTTACGCAACATTACATCTGCAATGACAGACGAACTCCCCTGTTCATGGGAGACTATAACACCTCATGAATGTGTCATTTATCATTACTGGCTCCTTAATGTGTCTTCATTTTTTACACTGTTATTGATCAAAGAAATACAATAAGCTAAAATTATACAGGTTTTTTTTGGCGCGAACTCTACATAAATATTTTGCATTGAAGTTTTATTTCCTAAAACGCTACTTACCGGCAGACAAATTTACATTTTGTGTGTCACCAAGTTAATTGTGGATAACATACAAAAATAAATGCTAGGGTTGGACATCAAGAACAGAGTAAATAAATAAAAATTCATTACCCGAAATTTACTGTGCTTGGAATCGAATCCGGGACATCTGATTTTAGTGAAATAAGCAAACCCCATGATTGTACGTGGACCACATTGGACGCACTTGAATTATAATGATAGGCGTGCATAGAAATTATGATTTGTGGTTAGATAAAGAACGTATGTCAGAATAGAGGAGTATGAAAGGCAAAAGTTAGATAGATAGATAACACTTTATTGCTCACCAAAATAAACAAATACAGAAACAAAATGCATAATTACAATACCTCTTGGCAAAACAACAGGCGGCCTTATGGCTAAAAGAGATCTCTTTCAGGCAACGTAACTTAAAAGAAATTAACTAATCTGGCGATGTAGGTGGAGCAGAATAAAGATGGTCTGTGCAATTTAAATATACATACAGCAAAAGGATTTTGTGCCGACCCAAATAATTGGAAGACGGCGAAAGAAAAGAGAGGGTGCTTTTAGCATTTTGCCCAGATCGTTCTAAATCTTGATCGTCATGACAATAAACAAAAAGCTACTTAAATATCTTTTTGTATGAGAAGTATTAAGGAATGAGTGTTGAAGGTCGTCCTAATTTAAACAGAAGCGTGGTGTGTGCAATGTGCTGGTGTGTCTATGGCGACGTATCGGCTGTCACATTACCACCCCCTCCACTCTGTACCCTGGTGCGGTGTTATTATCAAACTTTTTGAAGGGGCTCCGGTCGCCGGCGCGACGCCAACCCGGACCTCGGTCTTCAAGGCTTACTTTATCAGGAATAGACTTGTTGAAAACAAAAAAATGTCAAAAGCTGTTCAATCTCACTATTATTTGGGGCCCTATTTGTAATATTCAAGATAAATTACATAATATTTTCTTAAGTTTTCGTGACTAGTATACATAATAAAACCGTTAAAACGTAGTTCTTTTTAGTAAAATTACATTTTAAATATAATTAACTTTTTGCAACGAGAGATAATGAATGCATGGAATCATTTTCAATACAACATTACTAATGCAGCCATTACTTATGCTTCTAATTACTTATACAGCCATTGCCACCTCTCTTTTCTTTTTCATCATAGGAGTGGAATGTCCTTAAATCTAAGTACCAATTTTAAACACTCGTCTTATAACAAGGAATACTAAACAAAGGGTTTATTTTACAAACTACAAGTTAACACTAAGCTTCGACGTGGAAATAAAAGTGAACTTTTCACTATAAGATGTTTATAAGAACTATTATCTGGTTTGCTTTCATAAGTCAAAATTTACATTAAAAAATCACATTTAAAAGTTTTATACAAAATAAATTCCGCTGGACAACGTTTCTTGAGGTTATGGATACAAGTTAAAATTTAAATCTACTTCCTATTCAATATACAATGCTTCGCAATGTGTTAAAACTGTTTAAGGAGAAGTAGAGGCAAGCAACTCCCCAGCAACACATCTAGCTAAAATCTATACAATCCATCTCCATGCAATTACAGCACACTGGACGCATAGTCTAGGAGGCGCATATGGTAATTCCTTATTCCAATAGGAAATAGAGGCGGTCAGTGGCAATAATCCATCACGGCCAGCAGCGGTTATTTGTTTGTCCCGAAACGGACAGGTTTTATGTCATTTTATGTATTCCTTACAGGTTTTGATAAATATTTGTTTCGGTCCAATTCGGACGAGACATGTCCAGGAATTGAATATCCGGTGCGTATGAAGGGTAACACGCTCCGTGATTGGCATGGGTTAGGAATTTACTATTACCGTTTTGTTATTGGGTTTCATGAATATTTTGTTTTATTCTGTTCGAACAACTCGTACAATCCCCAAGGTTGGGATCGTGACTAAGCGGGCTGTATTTATGCGAATTTTATGCGAAGCTGTGTGAAATACCGTGAGTTTGGCAGTGAGAACAAATCTTATATCGAGTGACTACTCGTCACAAGTGAAGTCACTTTGCGAAGAGTGACTCCTTCCTTTGTGAACACAATTTAAGTAAAAAAGAGGTCTTTTCACAGCACTCGTGACGAGGATGCAGCACTGATACACTGAATGGCGAAGGTTGCGAATATTTCCACAAAATACGTTCTTTTTGATGCGAAATCAATGAACGAAACTTGCCGCATGTGTCTCTACGCGACGGGCGCAGCGAGTGACTCTCGCCGCAATTTTGTACCCTCACTGACTGGCGTGACAAAAAATACTAATCCAACCCGAACGAAAACTGTCGTTAATTTAAGAAATAAAAATTAATATTAAAACTAATAAAAGGAGGAGGGCTTGAACACAACTTGATATATTCTCGTTTACATATGCATTATTTTTTTCCGACTTAAGAATAAACCAATTATTATGAAATTTATTATATATAATTATGAGATAATTTTGATAAGAAGCATAAATATAAAATTTTTATGCCTTATATGGTATAGTTCTCATAGGATAATTAACAAATCTAGGCAAGCAAAGCCACGATTAAAACTCTAGTATGCATATGACTTGAACACATTTGAAACAATACTGTATTAAAGTTGCATAAATCAATGTAGATATCAAAGCTTTTTCATAAATCAAGTTTAATAAAAAATAAAATCATCTGTTCTTGCATGTGAATATGAAAATGGACATGTAAAATTTTGACATCACATTCTTTAAGGCCGTTCATAATTAGCAACAGAATTATGAGTGGCCTGAAAATTAACTAATATGTTTTAAAATAAAATTTAAATAAAATTAACTAATTTGTATAAGTGTACAGTTTGACGCAGACCTTATGGTGTAGTCTTGAATGAATGAATGAATGAATCTTTATTGTTGAAATACAGGTAATAAATAGTACAAAAGATGGAATATAGTGATCTTCTACATTCTATAGATATATAGTAGACTACATAAGATTAGGTTCTTTAATATTTCTTCTTTATATTCTTTTCTATTGGCATCAATGAGGCGTCTGTTACACTTATCCTTATTGCAAAATTAATTTGAATTTTACTTAGTTTCTGTAATTTACTAAATTAGTGTCATATTCTACGTAATTATATATATTAATTTTTTCATGAATATACAGCGTGATACATAATAAGAAACATGTTGGGTTAAAAAGCGAGGCGCTATTCTCAGGGGCAACCACGTTATTCCCACGCAGCGGCGAGGCTAAGGATCGCATGCATACAAAATCGAGCCTTATCAGTTATGCATAATGTGGAGACCCCAAAGGTGGGCAAAATATTGCAGTGCCTAAGGGCACACGGACGAGCTGACGACGTATATAGGTTGTATAAATATTCTTTTTTATAATTTTTATTAACATTGTGTAGACCGTGACGTCAAATTGGAGATATTTTGATAAAAAATCCGTTGAATTATGAAGCGATTAATATCGAAGTAAATGAAGCAAAAGGTGTTTGCCAAGATTCTAGGTACTCCTATAGCATTGGTGTGATAATATAAAAGATAGAATTCAATTAAATTTTGTTAAATTGATAAGGATTTATACCTTTGAAAAAAATTAATTGTTATTTATTTACGCGTAGTATGTATGAGTTATTCTTACAATTGCTTACCACGTGCTAACAACGGTGAAGGAAAACATCGTGATGAAGCCTGCACATAGTGATAACGGATGAGTCTAACCCATCAAGCCGCCTTGGAGAAGCTTGGCGGGTATACTGTCCGTTCCCGTATAGATGGAGGCCCAAGACCAGCAGTGGGACGTTTATTAGCTGTTATTATAACGTATAATTTGTATGAGTAAATTATCCTTTTATCATTGTTATTTATCACCCGCACAAATTAAAAGAAATATGTAAAAAAGTTGGATGATAATAATTAGCAGCGTCAGTGAAACTTCATTCACGTAGCTTTGACCTCAAAAATTTGATAGTGAATGTGTTAATTAAAAATGTGACCATGGCGACATATTCGTCTATCCCACGGAAACAATGCATTTATCGGTATAAAAAGTGTCCTAAGTGTTAATCTGTGGTGATAAATCATGACAGAGAATCACTTTCACATTTTCGAAAAATAAACGTGTGCGCTTGGAAACTGAAAACCCTCCTCTACCACGTCATTGGTCAGACCTGAGTCCCTAAGACGGTCGACTTTGGAAAATTGCTTAGTAAAATTGACACGTATTAAGGTATATTGCTATTTATAAGACATAGCATGAAGTTTTACTTTATGTTGATACATGTTTTGTTCTTTACATGAACCTGTGACAACGACATCTTTATTTGTTAAGAGACAGTACGCTATCAAAGAAATATCTAAATTTTAATGTAGCATACGCACGATCTAAAAAGAGCAAAATGTTTGTTAAACAGAGTTATTTGCAATTGTGTAACATCCTGTAGGTGGGCGTAGCGACATTATACCGACATGTGTCTACGTCGCGGTGCGTCACTGTGATGGATTTTTGTTCCTAGTTTTATTACGTTGTTTTTATTCATCAATGTCTGAATTTGTCGCTACTATTTGAATATTATATTGTTAATTCATATTTACGTTGTATATATTGTTAGTTATCTTAGCTTAACAATTAAAGCAACCGCATCCCATTCTAAAGGCTCATTTACATTGATCTAATTACTTACTTGGGGAGCAGACTAACAAAATATTCAATCGGCAAAATTGAAGTTAGCAGAGTTGTGAGCGATGTATTGACTAAAAATCAATTTACATGATGCCAGTACGAAATCAACTCTGGCTTCCTTCAAATTTGAAGTCAGTACCTAGGTCAATGTAAATTAGCTTTAACGTCCCGATTTTGAATCGTAGTCATGTATTGCTTAAGTTGTTAACTGACCTACCTATTACAATACAATAACAATAATCGGCAGGCAAACATACATTGTGTATCTCCAAGCTAAGCAAGTTACGCTTTTGTTATTCCAGACATCCGGGATAACAGAAATAACGAAAAGTTCGTTGCGATATTTACCATACCAGGAATCAAACCAGGGGTCTCTGGACTGGAACGAGTTCGGCCGGCAAAGGCTTAGTCTACACATTATGCACGAACAAGTGCATCGATACTTCTAATATGTGACAACCACCAATCCTAACATGGGGGGCCCGAGCTCAGCAGTGGGAATTTCAACGGCTGATATTGTTGTTTAGTATATAAATAAAAAATACTAAATTAACTATTTTAACTAAACAGCGTATCCATCGTCATTTTCAAAGCGGATTAATTCTCAAGGTAGGATTTTACGAGTTAAATTGCAGCAATTTTTCCAAGCAAAAAAGAATAGATAAGGCGATAATCTTACGTCGCTGACTGCGCCATCTGCTCGTTGACAAACGAGGTCGATTACTTACAACGTAAGTAACGCTGAGGCGCGAATATGTCAAAGGGTTTTAAAAAACGCACTCTTACGCTGTATTTTGCTGCTCAGGAATTAATGTTATATTATTAAGTTTTACTCCTCTCTATAAATCGAAATTAGTTGTTCTAAGTAACGCCAGAAGTCAACAAATTAATTGGTGTAAATAATACGGAATAGAGTATTTGCCAATGAAGTCAAAAGCGATATTTTATCATCATATAAAAAAGATACAGTTCCCATTTATATGTATGGTGGAAATTATTACGACATAATTATAACGCGTCAAATATTACTAAAAAAAGATATAAACAGTGTATGAAGATGAAAGGAAATTTCAGGACAGAGATAAAGCCTTTAGTTATGACATCAGAATGAATTTGGATAAACACAAATGATTCATCAGAATGAAAGTGAGGATGAGGATGATTACGAAATGTCTGGAGTTGAAGAAATTTAATATTAAAAATTATGTGTAATATAAATATATATTATTTTAATATCGTTTAATAGTTAGTTTCATTTTGTGTACCTGCCAATATTTATAAAAAATATTAGTATCTTTATTTGTGTGCTAACCGTACACTACTATAAACGCTAAAACGTCTCGAAACTAATTTACCAACGCCCAATTAAAAAATGGTGAAACCGTTGCATAAGAAAATAAACACAATGTTTAAAAATATATCGTAAATTTTTATTTATTACAACAAATATTTGTTCTTTATATTCTTCTTTACATAGGATATATAAAAAAAATTGCTTTCCGTATCTGTCTGTATATCCGCTAACTCCTCCTAAACTACTACTAGGATAATATTTTTTAAGTTTTCGCGACTTGTACACATAATAAAACTACGTTTTAACGGTTTTAATCGCGGTCACGGAAGACTGTGACCACGGCCACTGAAAAGCGGCCGAAACATCGGACAAACCAAAATAAAATAAATTACCGCGCTTAAAACCGTTAAAACGTAGTTTTAGTGTACGTGAAGGATTTTTAAGCAGCATTGGTCATCATCAGGTAGATAGATTATGTTTATTAAAGGTTTATATACATAAACCAAATTAAGTTTTTATGTAAGTTAAATAAAGCTAGAGGGTTTGACCCGTAACGTAGTCGCGGAGAAAGTTTTAGTATGAAATATTTCCTAAATATCATAAAAATCAAGTCATCTGCAGAGTCAAGAACAGCGGATAAAAACTAGTTTCAAACTTCGGGAAACTGCACCTAAAGGCAACATCTTATAAATAAATATTCAAATGGTGCGCTTTAGAGTTTTAAATACTTTAAAGTATTTTAAGCAGTAACACGACGAGATGCGGCTGTCAATCCACTTTTAACTAAAGCGCCCTTCTCACAGATCGGTTTCCAATTAACAGTGCGCTCAGTTCGCTCTCATTATATTTTTAATTCGGGGGTGGAATCTCAAATTAAACCGGGCGACGTCAAAGGACAAGCCCGTCTATTAGAGCTAAATAATTAAAGAATCTCAACTTCTTCGCAGTCGTTAGCCTGCATTAAGGCACCGCTTTACCGAACTCCGTAATTTTGATTTAGGTACGGCCTCAGACCCTAAACTTCTTGCAATATCGCCGTGTCGCATTGACGTGACTTTCGAAGACGTGTTTTCAATTAAGTTTCTTTCTTTTTAAGTAAAGGAATTTCCTCTTAAATTTTCTTATAGATTACGCAAACATTCCTTACTACTATAGATATATATGAGGCTACATGCGATAAGTTTTTACATTTTACGGAACAGAATCTTTTGTGCTACATTCGACACCATAGAGAAAGAATAAACAAACGTATAAATATTTAATAAAATAATCTTTCCCGTCTATTAACTGTGGGTAAGTTGTAATTCGATCTTAGAAGTATTGAATGAACACATTATTATTGATATTCTCTGCCTGCAACTTTACTTATATTGTTTAGTGTCCAAAAGTATGGGAAAATCTGATAATCACGGAGTAAAAAGACGCATTGTAAGAACCAGTATTATTTAATATCAAGTAGATATTTTGTGCTCAACACGGTTAGCCTCAAACTATTAAAGTTTGAGTAATTAATTCCAATTTTGTCTAGACGTGTGATTTTCGCTAGTTTATATGCAAACAAGATTCATTGCTACCTCCTATGAACTTAAGACTTGAATAAACTGCCCTTGGTGATTTATACAGGTAAAACCAATGTACTATAACACTTTAGATCGACCAATTTTAGGGGAGACCCAGTAGTAACAAGCTTCATTAGTGAAGCTTTGTACGTGTAAATTATATATCTAAATTACGCATTGTTGTTATTCCAAACTGCTGCTGCTTAGCAGATCTGAAGATTGAAAGCGGCCGCTTCAGGAGGATCGGATAATTAAATTGACACTAGTTATACTGTAGGCGTAAGACAACACAAAGTTCCACTTTGTCCTGAAACTTGTCATATTCTTAATACAACTCAGCAAAAGTGGTTACTTTAAGTCATCAGTTATTGCACTATAAAGAGATGGCGAATATATTTAATTACTAGCTGTCCCGGCAGACGTCGTCCTGCCCGGAAAAGCTTCAATCGAAATGCCGACAGCAGCGCCACCTACCGGGTTCACTTATGAATCAACTCGGAAACCTTCTTGGCTCATGTACAACAACTTTGCTAAAGATCATCACATGATCAAATGTATAGTTTGCTATTCTTTAAAGGCCATACAGACAAACATTCATTTTTATATATAAGAAGAAGAAAATTATTACAGACAGGGTATTGGCCCGTGTAAATAGATACCTACCCTGGTCTAAAGTATACCACCATTACAAACTTACTTTGTATTCCGGCAAAAGTAGGTACCAGTCTACTTTTGGAGAATGGCAGCACATTGGTAGCACTTTTGATGTTGGAAATGTCCATAGGCGATGGTAACCGCTTTCCATCTGGTGGACCGTCTGCCTGTCTGCTGAACTCATATAATACAAAAAATATCGCAAGTAAAAATACTAGTAGGCCTATATGGTCCAGTTTTTTTGAAATTTATCCATCCGTATTAAATATTTCAGATGTTTATTTGTTCCATATTTATAACCTTGGATGTGGATCAATTTTCATGTATTTGGTATACACTGACTTAGTCTTCCAAAATTCAATAGTTCGTAGATGCAGGACTAAGGCGAGTAACGTCGTGTGGAAAGCTAGTATTAGAAATATTTATTTTTGTCATATTTAGAATGTATTTGTTAGTCATACAAAAATCGCTAATAAAAACGTTTCACATAATATTTCATTATGTCTTAAAAAACACGTTAAACAAAACCTTCCTAACTTACATAAGCTTCGTTCTAGATATTTAATTTTTATACATTATAATCTAATTTCTAAACATCTTTTAAGCTTTGTTATGAACCATTCAGTACATCGCAAAGGTGTCGTTTGTGACGCTGGGTATTCAGACGGAATAAATCCGGATTCCTGGGGTCTAAAGGACCCTGGGGAGTGATCCGAGCCGAGATGACCGCTCTGAAGGTACTCGACACTTAGATTAGATGCTCTTATTATGAATTTTTGGCAGACGAGCGGTTTGAACGTTGCGTTTTAACGTCCTTTACACACTGCCAATAATTCAAGAGCAATTTGTTTACTCACGTAAAAGTATAATATTATCTAAATAGACATTATATAAATTGATACAAAGAAAAATAACTACTCTGAACGACATTACATTTATTGGCTATAAAAAATCAACTATTAAAGCTCAGCGTTTTCAAACAGATATTCAATGTAATTTAAAATTATTCAAGTATAAAAAATAATTAGAAATTAATTGAAGTATCAACATCACTATATTTTTGTTATTTATGTTCCTATTGAAATTATAAAAAAATATAATAGCAAGCAATAATCTCAAAATAATATCTTCAGAACATTTTTTTTTTCTAAGTATCGTAAAGCTCATTCGTTTTATAGCTTACAGTTGTTCATCTATTACATATTACCTTTAACAATTGTTGCGGTGCGCTGGATTTAGCGGGAAGCGAACTGTATCAAACTTGCGGGAAAAGAAGTGTGGACAATTTGGAATGGGAATCGGAACGAGCACGCACTTACCTGGTTAATGAGAATAAAACACGGCTCCTCTTCTCCACTATCGACTCTCACACACACTTTATTGTATTTTATGTTTATAGTATTTTATATTATATATGTGTTAATTTTATATATTTTACTATTAATTTACTATGATATTATTTATTGTAGTTGCGGTGCGGAGCGGGTTATATATTTATATGGCGCGGGCGCGGTATATTTTAAGTTAATTTATGTTATTTTATTTATTTACAATGCGGAGATATTTAATTTATTTTAATGATATGACAATGAGTGACTTAAGTGACGTGCGAAAGGGGAACGCGCCGTCACAATTTAAGAAGAATTTAAATATATTAAAGAAAAGCATCAATAGGTCGAAAGGAGGTTTACATGGCGGTACCAACAATGCTTTGAGTCTTTTGAAGAATTTGAAAACAATTTATTTTATAATATTTATAGAAATATTATGAGTCGTAGTAGCTCAATAGCGTGTGACTTATGTACGTCTCAATCCAAGGATAAAATCAATCGAAATAGTGCACCATTTGTATAGTTATTTTGCATAATGCATATAATTTATATATGCTGACGCTTAAGATTCTCATGGCGCGGAAACGTACATATCAATATTACTTATATACAAAATCAGCAATCCATCTTAGACAAATATGGGTAGTATACTGTTCTTTCCTCTATAATTAGGAGGTCTGAATCTGGTAGTAAGTCATTTATGGACTAAGGTTATTTTTTTAAACACGCCCAAAATGTCTTTCAGGCCGCTCGTCTGCGTGCGATTTTAATGTTGTAGACAAATGACAATTGGGCCGTGCAGTGACTTAAGGGGAAAGGGTAATGTTTACATTTTAATGTAAGAATACCGGTGTCAGTTATACGAGGTCGTTAAAAGACAATTATGTGTACGCGACGTCTGGTATAATGACTTTTTGCTTTCCTTATTAATGAATTCACATCTTAAGTTAAAAAATCATAATATTTTCATATTAAAACTTTAGTTAACGTGATGTTTTTGCCTGGAATTTATTTACATCCATACATAACTAGTAACATATAATTTACTGATTTCCTTAAAATTTGTCTTTTTAGATATATATTCTGATGTATTAATGTGAAAGCGAGTTTATATAATTTGTTTCTTTGTTCCTTCTGCATATTTTTGGATATAAATTATTATAAAATTTGGTGGGTGGCTCCTGCTATCCGATACAAAATCGACTTTTACGCAGACGAAGCCAAATTTTTTTTTTATAACGGCTTGTCACACACAAAGAAAGTTTCATCAAAATCTGTCCACCCGCTTAGGACAGTGACATACACAAAAATAGAAGAATTTTATATATAAAGATTTATGTAACTTATAATAATAGTTAATATGTGTTTGGTGATGCCAAAAAAATATACGACTATTGTTTTCAAAAAAAAATATTTGTTTTTGAATAGCAATCCAGAGAAAAACGTCTTTTTAAGATCCCGGCAAGAACTCCACGTAAAACCTTATTATAAACATACATACAGCTAGTATTAGTTTATTATACATTGACATAATTGCATATAGTGTATTAAATAAAGAATTCTTTTGAAACATTAGCTTACGCCCAAGATAAGTGTCGGATTCAGCTGTTACATTAAACTCTTTCGATAGAGGGCAGTAAAAATATTAAACGTTCGTAACAAAGGGGCAATAATAATTCCAGTTAATATTAATCGTTTTTCTTTGGCGACCCTTCCGGGAGTGCCGATTTGCTTTATTTTCCCTTTTATTTCTCCCTAAGGGATAACTATGATATATTTATTATTGCAAGAAGACTATTCGAAGACACTCTAGAGATGAATTACGGTACCTTTCAATAGTCTACGGATTACTAACAATTCGTTGTTATTGTTTTTACAAAATTAATTACTTAGATGTATTTCATACAGATATATCTATAGCGATAAATAAGTATATATGAAGAACAATTTTGTAATAATAAAAAAATCCAGTTATAAGCAGTTTAATTTTTTATGTAGTTTTAAGTAGCTAATACTACGCGAAACTACACACAACACAACTAACAGCTGTTTTCAATAACATATTAGAAATAGAAACTTTACTATACTTACTATGGAATTATCTCCATCCTGCAGTTTTCACAGAGCATATTGTAATATTAGGCTCTTCAAGAAGAGCGTAAACAATTATTTAAAATCTCAACGAGGTAGGCAACGGTATCGGCTCCCTTGGTGTTTCAGATGTCCTTGACTGAAGTTAAATAAGGCAGTTCATGGGGCAGCTCGTAAATTCGTAAATCCTGTGTTTCTAAATATTCTAGATTTTCGACACTATTAAATGCTAAAAGATATTCTTCTGTCAGTATATTCATTAAGTTATAAATGAAATTTGGTAAATGTGTTCTCCAGTGAGCAAAGGTGAATTTGAATTAAGTATTTTTTTCTTGGATCCACAACACGATTGAATTTGTAAATTAATAAGCTAATATCTGTACAAATTAAATAAAATTAAACACTAGAAATATACTATTTATATATACAAATTAAAATTAAACAACAAAATATAATAACGAAAGTTACATATATATGATATGGGTCCCAAATCGTCGTCAGATCAGAACGTTCCCAAACGCTGGCCTCATTTCCTCGTTAAATGCAGCTGTAATACGTTGCTTTAAATACAGACCAGCTCTCTGGTAACATGAGACTTCTGTCAAACATGCTGATAGGGCTCGATACAGTTGATAAGGTTCGAGACTCCATGGCTCTAGAATTTCGTCACTGAAAGCTACAAATATGTATCCATTGCCAATAGATGCATATTTACGCCGTTTCAGACCCTCTTGACGTTCGGCTCCCGCTCCAGTTGCCTTAGCTATGTCTGGAAGATGGGTTTCAAGTAAAGTTTAAAATATGTTTATTTTTTTAATACTGTAACTTCCTGCAAGATACTGGCCCAAAGTTGTCCTATTGAAACCATTGTGAGTATCCGTGTCTTGCATAAACAACTGAATTCTGTTGACTAAAAATGCTGATATATCAGAAGCGATACCCGTGACAGTTAACAGGCATACGAATTCACACTCTCAATCAATACTAAATAAAATGGAAGTAAACGACACCGGCTTCCTATCCGATACGTTCCCGCTAACGACCAAACTGCGTTCTAATCACGGCACGTCAAAAATGGATATTGGAAATTGAATTCGCAAGCCGAATATCTTTTTTTTTTCAAATTCAAAGGGCGAGGGCCGTACAAATGGCCAGATCAACTCAATAAGGGGTACGGCGACGTGTTTACCCGGAACCCGCAAACTGCGGGGCGCTTTTTTACATTTTTCCAAACGTTATTTACCCGTGTGTCGTAAAGGCATTGTGCTGCCGGACAATGGTTCAGGATATTTTGCGTATTTTGTTTTTCTGTTCGCACAGATTTTTGTTCTTTACCCGTGTGCTTTGCGATTTATGCGCTTGATAATGTGTCAAGTTGTATCTAGAATTTGTTTGAAATGTTTGATTTTTAATATTGTCATCATTGTTGATATTTAAATGTTTTGTAATTATATCTTATTTTTTATTGTATATTTATATGTTTTACGTTTTGCTTAACGGCTTTGGAAACAACCCGATTATTATCACAAGACTATACTAATTTAATGTTATTTGAATAAAAAAAACTGTAAATATATTAAATCATTTATTTATGAGCTAGCTATTATTTAACACTGATTGATTAGTTTATGTTTGCCTTAAATTTTCTTTACTTAGAAATAACATAAACGTATGAGAGAGAATGTATGCCAGAATCAGGAGAGTACAATATAGAAGGAAAATCCAAACTCTTTAGATCCTATGTAAGTGGAAAAATTAAGTAAAATTAGAATTTATAGAATAATTGAATTATTATGGAATGACGTCTATTTTATTTCTGTTATGAATCAGAGACAACCTGGAAACAAAAGGGATGTTTCAAATATAAAAATTTGAATTTAAGTTAGTACTAGACAGCCAGGCGGATGTTGTCCTGCTCATAACAAATCTAGAACCCGATTGCAGCGCCACCTACCGGGTCCAATTTTGAATGTAAGCACACAAATATTTTCACCTAAACCCTGGAACCTGATTGCAGCGCCACTTATTACAAATAAGCTAGAAGCGTGCGTGACGTGAGCTGTCAATTTCGGCAGAAGGCTGAGTTCCGAACCTATTTTATCTGCGTATTTTTTGATGTATTCATAGTTCTTCTGCTATTCGCGGTGGAGAAAGATCCAAACAAAGACTATAAAAATCGGCACAGCCGTTCTTGAGTTATGAATGGTGTAACTAACTGGACTACTTTATCTATTAATGTGTGTCTCTCTCTGTGAGTGTATATAGTTATATACATATATAGGGTGATTCAGAAAAGTTTTCGTTACGTGCCAAAATGAGCCTTGTAAAATATGAAACCTTAAAACTAATATTAAGAGTATCCATTATCATCATTACACTTTTTGACTTCCCAAAAGAATACCACAGGAAAATTTGTTTTTCTTCTGATTTTTATATCTAATGAAAAATACATTATACCGGAAAGGTCTTGGAATATTTTTGTAGAGAATTGAACGCTCTACGAAAAAGTTGTAAAGTAATTTTTTGAGAGTCAACTCGGTCAAAAGTTATTTGAGGTCAAAGTCAAATTTACCATCAATTTAGCTTTTTTCTTCAAAAACTTTCGACATATTTTAGTTTGAGGAGCTAAATACAAATTAGAATTTAATTTTTGAGTTTCAAATTAAAAAAAAACAAAACTATTAGTAGATATTATTAGATTGCTACAATTTTATGGTAGGAATATCTTTGAATGATTTGAGCGGGAAAGTAGTGAGGAATTCCAGGAATCGGCAACAAGGTTATCTATTTTTTCTAATTGTTTGTAATATAGACCAAGTGATTCTATTTAATATTTATGTTGATTTTAATTATAAATTTATTACATTTAAAATACTAGTGGTCCCGGCAGACGTTTGTCCTGCTCTGAAAAAATAGAAATTTAGGACCCGATCCCAGCGCCACCTACCAGTTCTGTTCCTGTCGTCTCCTGTTTCTAAGCTACCTCCCCACCAATTTTCAGCCAAATCGGTACAGCCGTGCTTGAGTTATAAATAGTGTAACTAACACGACTTTCTTTTATATATATTACTAGCTGTCCGGCAGACGTCGTCCTGCCGGTAAAAATAGGGTTGATCGTAGAGGTTGAAATTTAGGTGAATGTATCTTTAATGCTGTATCATAAAAAATAGAAATTAAAATTTGTCTAAAAAAAAAAAAAAATTAGGGTGACTACCCTAACATTAGGGATGAAAATAGATGTTGCCGATTCTCATAGATACGGATAAGCAAAAAAATTCATCAAAATCGTCAAGCGTTCGGAGGAGTATGCAACGAAAACTGTGACACGAGAATTTTATATATTAGATATAGATATCAAATCGATCTTGATGAAGATTTGTTTTATTGCAATTAGAATATCTCTGCTGATGTTTCACTCCTTGCAATAATTATTACAGTTGTTGTCATCTCTAGTGAGATAATTGTTGTATTCCTCAACCAAAAGCGACCCTTCGTTCATCTACATCGTTGGTAACTTTAAGTGCCTTACTTATAATAATCTCGTTAAGGAAGGATTAGCCATCTCTTAAATAATAGACTCTTAACCTAAACCTGTTAAAATTTAAATTTTAGTTCGTATTCAGCTCGTTAAACTAAAACATCCATTTTTTTTAGAAAACAGCTAAATTAATATTTGACTTTGACCTCGAGTAACTTTTGACCGAGTTACTTGTCAAAAAATTGCCTCATTTGACGACCTTTTTCGTAGAACATTCAATTCTGTACAAAAAAATTCAAGACCTTTACAGTACAACACATTATTCATTAGATATAAAATTTAAAACAAATATTTTTATATATCTTGTGGTTAGCTGTGATTTTCCATACAACGTAGTTATGGATATGTGATAAACTATTTCTTAAGACGCGACGCCTTGCCGGGTTACAACCGCAGCGCCTAACGTGTTTATGCAAATTTGTCAACCCTAGTTCTTATAAATAGATATTTCCATATCTAGATCCTTGTCTTAATTTGATAGAATATGCAGTTTTTGGTCACAGATATTACTCTATCTGGCACCTACAGATATATATATATAGCTAAGAGGTCAAGGAGTTCAGAAGGGTTTGAAATCATTAAAGACGAATTCTTAATCAATGAGGATTTCTTCCTGAATAAAAAACAATACCAACAGTATCATGCATGCATGCATAACAAAGATCATGCATACCTTGCTGAAGAGATTACCGGACATTTCTACTCAGATACCCATTCGTATGTAATCATTCTGTTTAATTCCACTTTTATGTCACCAACAGTACACGAATGGTACACGAATTTGGTCGATGTCGCCTTGTCAGCACACTAATCGCTTGTTATTTCACGGTACATTAACTTTCCACTTATTGTAAGAAAAATGTTCTGTTCACGCATGCACATGTCATTATCGCGAGAATTATGAATCATTGTTTGTTTTTAGCGGTAATCCATGTTTAGGTTTCCTTTCAGGTAATAATAACACTATACACAATCAAAATATGCCTAAGCAATGTATGTTCTTGAACAGGATTCGAATCAAATTAATTTGAAAAGACATAACCTTCAGTCACTGATATCTGTGAATACTATTTTGATTGGTTTTACGGCTGTCAATATAGGACGGCACGTACAAAACAGTATTGTAATACAGGCTCTAAAACTATACATAATTATACTCAACTATATAACTCTGTACCATACTATTCGTACCTTCCAGTAGCAAGACTTATAATGTGTTGTAAGTATTTATATTATTTTTATGTAATTTGTGGATTGTGATTTGAAATTAGATTGTGTATTTGAAGCTTTCTGTTAAATTTTCTGTTACGCGACCGTCTATAAGTATATCGACAGACCTCGCTCGCCTATTTTTACTTCAACCTAAATAATAAAGAAGCAATAAGAGCTTCGTCCTTACCCGTTTTCAATAAACACCTTTATCGATTATTCAGCACGCCGTCCATACTTACGGCTGGGAGCTCCATAGACAGAGAGTTGGCGAACTAATCCACGACAGAGGCATAGCTCGGGCCGCGCGGGTGGTTGGAGGTGGTCGGTGGATAGCCGGTGGCCGTGGGAACGGGGCTGCTGCCCCCGGTGGCGGGGTGGGGTGGGGTGGGGCGTGCCCCCGGCTGGGCGGCGCCGACCAATCGCCGCGCGCCTCCCACCGGACCCCGCCTACCTCACCTGCGCCACACCATTAAGCCTGCTTTCCTCGTACTTTTTTCACGGACCTCGCATCCGTTCACTGGCGCCGTCTTTATTTTATTTTCTCTCCTTTATGCCTCCTTCCCGGCTCGCCTCCTATTTCACGCCCGCTGCCGGCGTAGGTAGAAAAACCTTTTCTGAATACGAATGCTGAACAGGTATTACGCTCGTTAGTTACGGCCGATGCTGATATGTAAAGTAAATAGAGGTTCTTTTGGTAAGGTAATGTAACGAACCCTACCGGCCTGGATACATACAAAATGTTATCTTATCATGAAGGTATCCTTGTAATGAAAACTGCTGAGTGAGCCACGATCGCATGGTGATACGATGCGGCAGACAAAGTTTGTTTTACGAGCTCTGTCGCGGCGAGGCGTCGCGCGTCCCACGGCAATGGCGGTGCGCTGCGGTGCGGCCAGTAATAAACTTTTTAACTTCCATATCGATCCGCAAAAAGTTCCCGACGAAAGTAATCTCGTCCAACCTTGCTCCACATTTTGTTTCAATGGCTCGTCGACGGCTGGAGTCGTATGCAAGTGTCCCTGCCGGGGTGAACGATCCCCACATCGATGAAGTTGAACTGAACTTCGAAAAAACTTCAGGGAACTTTGTTCGCGCCGCGTGATTAGGAAGACTTAGTTTTGAAGTGAGTTGGGAACTGTTTTTTTCAGTTTTGAAAGTGGGTGGCTCAGTTTATGATCCGGGTGAAAGTCGTCGCGGATCGATGAACTCCGGCCGGGTCAACTCACTTCATCAAAGTTTGTGGGACTAATAACCGAATTTAATACGCGAGGGAAGGCCGATGCACTTTACCCGCCAGTTATATTATAAACACGTGAACAAATAGCCTTCTCAAACTACGGTCGTGTTATTAAAAAATAACTAATATAAGTATATCAATAAGTACTAAATGAAATAGATTCAAACACAGGATGCTTTCCAAATTTTTTGAAATTTAAAAATACACATTGTCAATATACCCCTATGAACAGCTGTGCTCGTGACATGGAAAATAAACAATAAATAATCCTGGGACATGTATTGCAAAGTTTGTTTAAAAAAATTCAGACCCGTTACATTTGTAGTATAGTGAGCATAAATATTGTTTAAAATATCAACATAAACACGTTTAATTAAGTAGAAAACATGATTACAGACCTTGTTTATACAAACTACATAAATACAGCAAACCAAACAACAAAACAACTACTTAACAACATTGTACACGTGTAATCGCTCGCATCGGGAAGCTAAAGTAACGAACAAAACAAGTGAAGGTTGCACAAAACAAAAGAAAATCTTGATTGTAAATCGGCTCGATAGTTTTGGGAATGCATTATTATGGTTTCTTGGGACTCTATAAAGGCATGAACATAGAATACTAGAAATAATAATAAACTAAACACTTTGAAGAAAATGTATAATCAAAAGTATAAATTTGGAGAGGACTTTTTTAAAAGTAGGTACTTTAGTTTTGTTTTTCAAATTTTACAACTCAAAGTGCAAAAGGTTACACTTTGAAAGCTAACACCTTGCGACTTATTGACTGATGGCTGGTTCCTATGTCTAAAATAGTAAAAATTTGACATAAACTATGGAGTTGAATGGACAAGTCATGTCAAGTTCAACCACTCTATATAAGATAGTAAGGCAAGTAATTGAATAGTTATAGACACCAGCCATTAAATGAAAAAGTAATTTTATTAACAATACATATTGACACTTGACGTCTTTGTCTTCCGTGACCACTACTACTGAAAACTGACCGAAACGTGGAATAATAAAAATCAAATAAATTACCTCACCTAAAACCGTCAAACCGTAGTTTTATTATGTATACAAGTCGCGAAAAGTTAAGAAATATTTTTCCTTCCCCCATTTTAATATTATATAAACATTTTAGAACTAGGCATGTTTGCTGAAGAGTTTCTTGCGCCGCTTCTTCTCTTCAAGCCACAACATGTTGTGAAGCGATGGTAAATTAGATCAGGCTCCCATAGAGTACTAGTAATACTAGCCATAAACAAAATTAAAACTAAATAATTAAAATGAACAAGTTGGCAGTAGGCTAAATAAAACTTTAACAATACTCAGTAGTTTGAGATATAAAGTACTTTTGTTTTAAACAGTTCAAATGTTTATAATCTCTACGGAACCTTTTATTTATACTTAATTAACCTTTATTACTATTTTTGTATACTAGAAAAGATTTACGAATAATATTCTTCAGACCGAAGATAAACTTAATTGAGTAGAAAATGAACCAATGAGAATAAATAAAATGCTTGCAATATATTCTTTGCATTTAGCAAGAATTTCCCCCGCGTTGATTCAAGTGCAGTTCTTATAAAGTGTTCTAGAGATAAGAAAACTTGTCCAGCGCCCAGCTGTGTGTGCGCTTTCGCAGATTAAAGATAATCATCGTGGTTTGACTTAAACGTGTTGGTTAGTTTTATTTTATAGCTATATTATAACGTAAATTGTCTGATCTCGGACGTTTAAGGAGTGAGTTTTATTTATTACTTTTGGTTATAGTTTAACCTTTCTATAAAATAGAAGAACTTTTGCAGCAAAAATTATAATGAGATTTAAGGAAAGAACGCTTGAGTAAAAGAGAGAAACATCAAAGTGAATGAGAGTGATAGATAGCTATGATATGTACTATGATTAATACAGTTAGTTATAAATATAGTAACTCAAGAAAGTATCAGGTGGTGGTCTGCCTGTCTGCTGAACTCACGCAAGAAAAAACAAGTATGCACGCCAAGAGCGTCCTGCGGAAACGCTCCCTTTTTACAGGAAAATTGTCTCATATTTATCTCCACATATTATCAATATCCTAGCTTCAAAACTCAGATGCATGCAGATGATCCATTTCGGTACCCAGGGTTCTCTTTTCTACTTTTTCTTCTACACTACGCATGCTCTTCAACCCATGAGACCATTGGCACGTTCATCGTGACGCCGAGTTAGCATTTCTTGGTTCTATCACTTCTACCCCACTTGGTATTTGTATTAGTAGATATTTGTTCCCCGCATAACATCTTTATTCCCAGTATTGTACGTATGCTAAGTTTTTTTCATGATAATAATTTTACTTACAAAGAAATATATATACACGAATATCCATATTATAGACTAGGATATGCACGCGACATCGTCTATCCATGATTTGTGATTCCCAGGACACAAAGTACCGCAGCATTTAAAAAAGACGGCAAGCTATCGTTTTAGTGACAACTGTGTTCGAATAAGCTAACTTTTATTAACTCCCAGAAAAATTCCTGCGGGATTCCCGGAGTAAAAAATATCACACATTTTATTACATAACATTTTCTATCAATCGGAGAAAACCGCATCGGAATCGGTCCGATAGTTTTTTCGTGAATTCCGAAAAAACAGTCAAGAAATCCAAAAAAATGCTTTGTGTTCTCCATCGTTTATATTGTCTATTCCAGTTTTTTTTATAATAGCTTCAATGTACAGACGCAGTACGTTTGGAATTTATAATGTTATAGATGAAACACCCAACTTAGCTCACTATAGCGATAGATAGTAATAGACATGACTAATATTATTACTCACCCTTTCTAGTTCTACAAATGCAAAGGCATGTACCAATTTGAATAACACTAAGATTCAGTGTCTCGGTCAGCACCTCGCATCGCCTTGTGGAGCTTCATCAATTATTTAGGAGCCGTTCATCTGCATTCCGTTATGACGGCGGTATCCCATTACAATAAATTACCTTAAAATAGCTTGCGGGATATATTGATTTTATAAATTCTATAGGGAATTGATAAAATTGGGAATAGAAAATGCTTTTTTGTTATAAAATTAAATCAGACTTAAGTATAGAATATTCATCAGAAATCATAAGTTTTTTCTTTCAATGTGTATTATATATGCTATGTATGGTAAATAGGTATACTATAACTGCTGCAAATAATGCTTCATTGATGGATGTCATCGTATTTATTAATATCATTTTAATTGTAGAAAAAAAGGTCAAAGTAATATAAATCTCTTCTTTACTTATCTCTATTGAATATAATGAATCAATTTTGTAAAGGTTAGTCTTGTCAAATTTATCTTTAAAACTAGTTGTTGAATAGGTATACGAAAATCAATTAATTATCCAGTTCACACTAAAATTTATTTCCTTTTGCCTATAACTTTGCAATCATTTGGGATGTGCATATATTTCTGAACAGTATTGTATTTTTACCAGACATCTCTTAGACTACAAATTTCTATATCATTTCACACAATGAATCTCTTTCTTTTCAGATCTATTATTACTCTTTTATCCATCAATTTTCTAGTGACACTTTCTTCTTCGTCAATATCTACCCATTCCATCGTGTTTATGTCTCAAAATTACATGACAAAATGATTAATAACGACGCGCAAGTAATCATAAATTACCTACGTACAATAAGTTGTTAGTAGTTTGTAATTCATCTAATCTTCTCGCAGAAGTTCCTTGTAGGGCCCTATAAATCAGAGGGATAGTGCTGAGGCATCGTTTCTTATTAACCATTGTCTCGAATGGAGAGGGGTAATTAAACGTTGGGCCGATAACCATTATGGGCGGGCGGCTAGACCGCGCCGGCAATATTGATCTAATAAATAATCTATATGTTACAAGGATTATTGGAAATAAGCTATCGAGGTGAATAGTTAACATTGTTCAAACAATATTTGATTTGGAATATGCAACGTCATTTTGAACAAGAACTTCTTATTGCTATTAACATACGTATTACGTCAGATTTTTATTGTGCAATCAGTCCCTAAAAAGCACTTCGAGTTTTTATTCAATTCTAATGTCATTATTAATAAACATAGCAAAGACACAGTTTGCAATTTAACTACCTGTCATTTATCGGTGAAGGAATACAATTAGAGGTGAAAAATAATCCACTGGTAGGATTTAGCTGTTTGGATGGCTGCCGCCTCTGGTCCAGAGCTACTCTGGCATAGCATAGCATACTCAGCCGGAACATATTCCTGCATTAGTAGTCAGGTTCCAGTCTCTCTTTTAATAAGTGGCAGCACATTGATAGCATTGATTTTTCAAATTGTCCATAGACGATGGTAACCGCTTTCCGTCAGAGCCGTCTGCAAAATGCGTGCAATAAAAAATAAAATAAAATATTTTCTAGTTTAAATCATAGTTGTAAATTATAAATAATTATTTGACGATGATGATGAAATTAACTTTGTTAAGAAGTTTATCTTTGCTTTCTTCAGGGCTTTGAGAATGCACTGATTTTCATGGAATTTAAGTTTTATGTTCTTTCAGTTATGGCAATCAACAGCGATACATTTATCTTTAAAAGTGTGATAATTTTGAGGGGATACAAATGTGCAAAATTAACAAAAACAAGCTGAATCAGCCAATCGTGTAATTAAATATAATATACGTGCACCTTTACTGATTGATGTATGTATAATACTATGGTAGGTGTTTCACATTTGAAGACATTAAATTAAAAAGACTAGACGTACAAAATAAATGGCAAAATCTGGAGAAGCCCTACATCCAGACTTGAAGAAACTTAAAAAATAAATATAATTATGTATAATAACTAAAAAAGTTAATAGTAAGTAATCAAGTAATATAATTTAATTCTTTAATTTAATTTATAAATTCTAGCACCACACAAAGTCACAAACACACAATCAAAAACAACAAAACTTATACACTTACTCACACCAACCAATGCAATGTAGTGGTATTGCGCACCACTACATTGCATTACACGCACAATTCACAAACAAACCAAGACACACAAAGAGCCTAAACATTAATAACTTAGGCACAGAAAGAAAAAACAGCATACATGGCACTAGTTAAGATAATATATATAACAAGTAATAAAGGCTGTTTTAATTGATTTTATTTATTTAAAACATACAAAACAGTTAAATTAGCTCACGAAAAAACAATCATTTTTGTAATTTATTTTGCGGAAAGTGTGATTTTTTTTACAAAATATTATTTTAAAAGCACCGTAACAGCATTCCAATTTCAAAATCCTCCTTTACCGAGGTATGCAAGCTAAAACCACTGCATTAGGAATGTAAAATCTTACATTAAAACTTGGAAGATATTGTTGGGTGGAATGTACGTCCATCCTGAGTCTGGAATGCCACCCTGTGAGGATCCGTGGAGCGTTTTAAACCGGACATGTCTTAAGGCTCGCCCGCATTACAGGCGCTAATTGCTTTACGCAAATGCCTGGCGGGTCTTCGATGGACACTGGAGAGCTACCGTGTTTTCATTACACCCTTAACCGTTTAGGGTTGACGAGTACAACCCCTTTTATCCAAAACACAAATACTTTCTATAACTTCTATAACAATTAAAGAAGGTAAATCTTAAGGTAAATTGGATGTTGCTTTCTACACGACCCTGAAGTATCAAATCTTATGGAAGTTTCCAATCGCAGATACAAGGACCCAGAAGAAAGTCTATAATATTGGCATAGTAGTCATACTAATAAAATAAAACTCTTTCCACTCTCTTCTTAAATACAAAATGTTAAAAATCAAATCGAAATCATGCTCAAACCGTTTAAATATAGCTTTCTTTAATTGAGGAGCTAAGAAGACATTGAAGTTTATTTGAGTCAATTTATGGTTTAATATACGGCTTGTAAAACTGTTTGGAATACACAATATTCAGAAGCTACATATATAATATTGACCGTATAAATTCCATTGAAATTGGTCGAGTTTTTTGATTAAAATTAGCTACATTTTAAAACATCAAAAACAGACCAGCAACCCAGTAAAGTCTAAACCCAATCAATATTACACTAAACTACTAGTAAAATTAATTTACTGGTAGTTTAGTGATGTATTTATTGAGTTTACTCAAAAGAAATTTATAAAAATGTTATTTATATATTACAATTACATGATCATAAATCAAGTTCAAGCTAGCTTGCGAATGACTGTAGTTTCAATAATGGCCGATTCTTGTATTTTACTCTTCGTTTACTTGCCTAACCATCGCTAGAAGTTAGACATTACTTGTATGGGGCTTATGTCTTTCTACTGATTGTAAGGCCAGTGAATGAATAGTAAGGATATAGGAACGAGCCATGAGTATTTCATAATTGCATGTTTATACATATGCAAAGTTTTATATATTCTGGCACCTCAGTCTACTGCTGATCTAATTTATCAGTCGCTCTGTTAATCTTGAAACCATTCGAATCGTACACAAATAGTCAATCACGCAACCCTAAGGCTACCCTAAGTCCTCGGCATCCTCGCACTATAATGGCGTTCAGATTAAATGCGTTGAAGTTAGTAATGTCCCTCTAAAAGCGAATTGTAGTAGGCGGCTATGGTTTATAATATTGTTATCGTGATGTCCAGCGCAGATTAGGAAATACTCTTATTTGCTTTCTGAAAGGGAGTTATTTGAGATTTAATGTTCATGGTATTTTATAAGCTTTTGCTATTGTTGCACAGATTATTTACTTGTAAGTGTTAAGCCTTAAGCCCGCACTGTGGTGGCGTTGTGGCTTGTCTGAAGTGAAGTATGATATAGCTAGATAGCTTATACATATAACCTATTTTAACCACGAATAGGTGTATCATTTGTACATACAAAAAGATATTTAATGTCCACAACTTAGTAATCTATGTACCCAAATTCAGTTCAGGCGGTGATGATTACGTATCATTATTTAATAAAAAAAATCTTGAAGAAAGCAAACAGGCATGCGGCCCACCTGATACAAGTTACAAGATGAGTAATGTTGCATTTGAACGTTTGCAGCGGCACTGCCAATGCGTTGCTAGCCTTAAGAAATTTTAAATACTCGTCTTAATAATCCCATGTAATAAGCGCAGAGTTGAGAAGTTGAGAAGAACAAGTTAACAATCATCAGAACAATTACCTGTTCGATTTACGTGTAAAATGATTGAAGAAAATGAAATAATCTTTGAAGTCTCAGTCTAAGACTCTAAAAAATTATGTATTAACAAAGTAGGTATGTACAGAGTGAATTTTTCAACTGGGCCTTCAGGGCCATGTCGTCAATTATACGAAATAGCGAAAAACATTTATAAGAGTCTCGAAGCCGAATTTTGTTAACATTACATTTTTTTGAAACTAATTACCCTTGTAAGGAATCGAATGTATGGAAAATAAAACATTTTGCTCAAAAACAACCCTTTCCCTTGGTTTACTGTTTGACACTCCTTCACAGAAATGGGTCCTTGCAAGTTACACTATATTTATTTTGTCAAAATGAGCCGATTCCTGACAAGAGTAAATTGACTTAAAAGAAATCTAATGTTGCCATTTTACTTTTCGTCAAAATTGGCGTCGAGATTCCTTTGTGTTGTTCAAGTTTTTTTTGCATTTTAGTTTAGAATTTGACCCTGAAAACCCATTTGAAAAATTCACTCGAAATATCATTATGATTGTATAAACTACATATTGTTAAAATTATGTTATATAAAATTGTATTTTTTGACTGATCTATTTTCAGTCAAAATAACACATTATTATACATAGGTGTAAAATGTAAGTAGTACTCTTTATAAAAAAAAGTTTATAATCAATTACTTAACAAACGGATTTTATTGCTAAATAAACGACAGATCACAATTTTGTAACAGCGATGAAATTTAACTTTACTAAAGTCTAGTAACGAAGGAATACAAATATCTAGAATTGAATAGACGTAGTTATGGCGTAATACACATATCGCTCAAACATCTCTCAAAGGAGCTGTGTTTGATTTGGACCCGCTTATCGTCGGTACGAGCTACAAATTGGGTTCTATAGTTTAACGGGCTAGTAAAAACGTTTTATTATGTCTTGTGTATTTTGTATTCTTTTCTTTTTCTTTGTCATATTTGCTAAACGTAATTCAATAAGTAAACGTTTATTATTAATATATGAACCAGGTACAAGTTATTCCGTTTATAGTGGAGCGTCTTGTAGCGCTCACAAAAGTCCATAAATGATATACTTTATTTATGATAAAACAATTATAAAATTTCTCCGAAGCCAGGAACAGCCCCGGTTTTTTAAACGATTATATGCGATGGTAATCACTTTAACAAAATTGCAAATGTCTTATATAATTATTATGCTGTAGGAATATTTTTCAAGAATATAGATTCGTCTTGAACAATTAAACATTTAAACCGAAGAATGGCTCTGACAATTTAAAAATTAATGATAATAATAAAATAGTTTATTAAGTACCCCAGCATTATAACAACGATAACAGAAGGTGCCATAAAGTACTATTACAATAAAACAGGTACATCTAATATAATAATAACTAGGGAAAATATAGAAATATTTAATAAAGTTAGTGGATACTAACACCTAAACTAGGCAAAGCCTGTGTACTATAGGTTTTTGTCATAAATTTGTCCTCTGTGGTGCAATCTCGTACTCTAAACGTAGTCTCGTTCTATTTATTTTGCTCATGTTAGTCTCGTAGGGAGAGTATAAATCTCATGAAAAATACGCTATGCGTTGGATTGACTCGATTAAACTAGCAATATTTTCCTTCGACGCCCGCATTTAAGTTGTAAACGAAAGGAGTTAATCTTTAATTTTATTTTTCACAACGCATTTAAAACTATCCTCATTTGGTGATTCAAAATGACCTTACATACACAAATCTGTGGTGTCGTAAAGAGAGACTAAAAGTGCCTTTGGGCACTACCTTAACACGAGCCATCGCGCCCTCAGTAAGTAAATAGTCGTGTCTCAATGGCCGCTAATAACTGAGCGTAGGCGCGTTACGCCCGAGGCGTTTTCCCTCGCCATTCGAAAACTTTGGACGTACACAGCTTGGTACATGTACAGTGCTGCCCTGCTGACGATTAATGAAACACAGCATGTTGCGAGAAAAACCCACAATTACGACACTTGGGTTTTCCTTAATTCAATTTATATTTTTGTCATTACAATATGATAGTTGACAATCATATAAACTAAAATACTTTTTATCTTTTTACAAAACATCAAAGCTACCTGTCTATAACGAGTCAAATATTCAATATAGTTTATACAGCTTTGACTGGTGTGCACCGAAATTAAACTGACGGTTAACCAAAAATAATCACTGTTTTTCCATACATTTTTGGTGAGTATTTTATTTTAGCCATCGGTTAAAAGTCGGTGCACACCAGCCTTAGTACATATCTAAACGCCCGCTGTTGTATATGACCACTGTTTCAAAATTTAGTGTTGTATGTATCAAATTGATGTCAATTACCTACCCCATTGAGTTAAAATATCTATAGGCTATTTTTGAACAATTTCCTTATCTTTCAAAAAAAATTAAATTAAACCTCTAGACACGTTCCTAGTGATATAAATCATATTAAAATTTGCTGTTATTTATTGTGTAATATTGCAGATATTTATACTAACGTCGTCAAAGTTTAACAGTATTATTCAGTTATCATTATTTTTCTTATCATTTAAAAGTAAGTTTTGCTTTAAATTACTAATATCATAATTTACTCATAGTTTATTTGGGATTCGTGTCACCACTACTTAGAACGACGTTATTGCCTTTAGTATTAGTGGTTGTTCAAAAACAATGCGATGATTAAATACTTACACAGAAGCAAATGTTTCCTTTAGTCATAATTAAGTAAAATTTTACGAAATTGCTTTATTGTATCTATCGGATTTGTTTAAAATCGGCCTGTAATGAGCCAAAATTGTAGGCGTACAACGCTGAATAGCGTTACTATTACTACGTTAATTACAAGTTATATGGTTGCACTGTATGCTGTTTCCTATTTGTTTACGTACGCCCGTATATAGTACACATCTGTGCTGGCCGCAGACCAAGTTCTGGTTCAGTGTTGCGGGTGGTGACGGCTCCCAGATATGTCATATTTGAACCCCTCTCTACCCTCAAGCTACTATAACCCTCCACCTCCCCGCGTTGGACATCTTCGCGAGTAATGCGCCGACTGATTGTAAATGTACCGTGAATAAAAGTTCTGCTTCAATTTATTTTAAATGATAAAGATTGCCTTTGATAAAAAATGTTTTCTTTTTTCTTTCGATAAGGTCTCTTATTGTAGTGTCTAGAAACTGTTGTCTGGATTTTTTGTAATTGTCAATTTTGGGGTGAACTATCTTATATCATTTCTTTTTAATCGACCTCAAAAAAGGAAAACATTCTTAATTCGCCTCTACGTTTTTGTGTATGTTCGTTACTCGATTTCTCCGTCAATTGTGAATTGTGAATTTTAAGTTTTTTCTTTAAATCAAAAGATCATTACCCTGTCAGGGTGTGATGAGTTGATTCTAAGGAATTAGATAAACCCACGAAAATTGATAACAGACATCTTCGTAACACGATATCTCCGTCAATTCAACACCGATTTTCATCCTGAGGTGGTGCTATGGTTAACAAGTCACGATCTGGTGAATGGATTCCAGGGAAATCGAGAGTAACCATTACTTGTTAAAGAACGCCGTGCGCCTAAATTGTTGAAGAAAAGCTTGTATACGCGTGTAGCTAATACATTTTCTACAGGCATACATTTTTTTTATATGCATATTACGCAATTTCTCCGTCGATTCTGGATCGATTTAGTTTTTTTTCTTTATTTGTAAGTATGTACTCCCGAGGCGATTCTATGGGACTCAAGACAGATTCTGATGAGTGAATCGCAGAGAAATCGTATTACATAACGGCGAGAGCCTACGTTTTCCAAAAAGAAGCTTATTTGTATGCACGTGTTATAAAAGATTATAATAACTGAGTTATTTTCTACAGGCGCTTAACTTTTTTGTAGGCAAGTTACGCGATTTCTCCGTCAATTGTATACTGATTTTCAAATATTTTTTTTAACTCCTGAGATGGCCTGAGGTGGCTCCATAGTCACTAAGTGAAAATCTAATATGTGGATAGCTAGGAAATCGAGAGCAACTCTTGTTGAAGAGCATATACACCGAAGAGTTGAAAAAGACGGCAAATTTGTATACGCGTGCCAGTTGTACAATGTCTACAGGTAGGTAGGTAATTTCTTGCTGTACTTTTATGTTTAACTTGGCAGTGACTTCAAGATGTTGTAGAAAGAAGCCGGTCAAGTTCAAAGTTCTAATCAAGTTTTCAAAATTTGTAATTGGAGTAAAGTATCAAATCTGCATGAGCACAGTACGATGAATGAAATGAGTAAGTCCACCCATTCTTGGCACACAAGTTTTCTAACGAACGGAACAGGCATGGTTGTGTTGTCTTCGATTTACATGATGTAATTTGTGTACTTAATAAGAACAATAATTTTGTTTTAATAATTTATTTTATTTAAGGGGCTAACAGCAATAAAGACGAGTTATTCACAAGCCTTCAGAGACGACAGAAAAATAAAATATTTGTTTTATTTTCTTGGATGAGTATAAAACGCGTCAGCAAATTTGTAGGTCTTTCATTGGCATCTTAGTAATATTATCTCCATTTCCTTCAACTCCCACGTTCAAGTATGCAACGATTCTCTAGAACATTTATTTAGCGTAAAACAATTATCTGGAGGGAACTTCCCACCGCGGTTTTCCCATTGCATTAAGAAATAACATGGGGTTTTTTAAGAAGGGCGTTATAAAATTTCTTTGAGGTTGGCAACGGGTTGGTGACACCCCTAATGTTGCAAACGCACTCCTGGTGTTAGAAAAATCCATAGGCGACGGTAACCACTTTCCATCAAGTTTTTGCCTGATTGCCTGCTTCAATGAAATATAATAAATAACTAAGAATAAAGAAGTTTCTGTGGCAATTCGAAAAGTCACATTTTCGGTTTTCGGTCGGTTGAGATTTTCGATTAGATACAAAAACACTATAGCGAGGCGGACTTATGTTAACACTAAATTCTAAAGTTAGGTATTTACATATAAACGAATAAGATTTTATTTTAACAGGCCTTAAAATAACATCTTATATTCTTACTTTGATAATATCATGATAGTTTTTAACAGTTATTAAAAAAAACTTTAAAACAATTCTGTGCCCAAGAAACACTTCGCTGTAAGTCCAAAATGTATTTTAAAGGGCGTCCACACTTATATCTGTAAAGTAGTTATTTTACATAATATATAGAAAAGATTCCCGTCCATTCTTTTGACGTATATAAAATCTACGTACACTAGATGCATTGAATTTCTGTCACGTCACAGCCCTCGTCCAATTTTCAATAGCAAACATTTGTCCGCGGCCGAGTTCTCAAATCAAATTTAAAATATGGATATTTTTATGTAGATGCTGCGTCCCCTTGAAACCGTGTGGGTGACAAGTGGCCAAGGAAGTGGATTGCTTTAGGCAATGCTAGCATTGTGTGCAAGCTATTCAATCTTTTTTCAAGAGAGTTTTAGAATAAATAACTCCCGAAATTCAGATAAGTCACGTGGTATATTTTGAAAAGGATTTAATTTCTTCTGGTTTCAGAGTACCCAATGGGTAAAAATGCCCTTATGGTATCACCCTGTTTTCTATCTGTGCAATCGAATTTATCGGCTGATCGATTGATAATGACACCGGAAACTGAGTAAGGTTACACATTGTTACGAGTTGGAGGACTCGAATTAAAATGCCATTGGAATTACTATAGAATTTTTTAGAACTATACAAACACGTATAACACAGGTAAAATATAATTGTACAAAACCAGTCTAAACGTAATGCATAATTCAATCACACGCGCAAAGTCCGTCACTAACGCATTGCTTCGCTTGTGGCTATCGCTAGACTGACTCCCCCTCTGTCAGGTAATTGTTTTATACTGCACAAATGCAATATGTCTGCCGTATCTATGTCGCCTTAATTCGCTACACCTGGCTACTTCCAGACAAACTGCCATAAAAGAGTACAATAACTGAGCTATTTATTAATCACAAACTTTAAACACAAAGTGAACAAAAGAAGATGGTCATAAAAAGTTTCAATGTTATTAGCTCAAACGCCGACGGTAATTGCTTTTTACAATATGAAATTGTAACAAATATGATTGACACTTTGTAAAAGTGATTTGTTTACAAATGTAAATTTATAAATATGTTTCATTTATTACAGAATATCGTATCATATGAAAGGGATGTATGTCATAGAGTCATAATCAAAAATGTGCATAAAATGACTCCTTGTCTTTTCTTTGTTATTTTGCCGCACAATACATGCTCCTTTATAAAACTTACTTTTTTTACAAAAGAAATGTGAAAAGTCGTTTATGAGATGTACCATATAAAGTGTTTTCAACAAAGTATTATTGTGACTCGACCCTATAGGAAGGACCAATGATCGAATTTATGCTTTATGCAGTGGAAAATGATAAATTTATGTTCGTCCAGTTCCTGAATCGATACACAGAGTCCTCTGGCGGACGAACTCTTGATTTTTTATGGTTACTGCGGCACGTTTACATAATTTATGTCACCGTCTGATTTTCATCTCGACAAAGACTGTTTACGCACAACTGTCACACTCAAGTCCTGTTTGGTGTAATAAATGAGACAGGTCGGTCATCTTATAAATATTTACTTACATATTTTTCTTTCAAAGTAATATAGTATTTGACAGACGAACGCACACGTGTATATTTAATTTTACTTATATAGTTCCAAGTCGTGATATTGTAATGGCTGGCGCACACGTCCCAGCTCAAAGGGCGCAGGTTCGATCCTGGCCGGAACGCATGCACCACTTAGTCAATTTCCGATCTAATGTGCATATTGTTACAATTACCACGTGCTAACAACGGTGAAGGAAAACATCGTGATGCAACCTGCATATCGAGATAACCGATGTGTCAAACCTGCCAAGCCGCCTTGGACAAGCGTGGCCGCTATACTGTCCCTTTCCCCCTACAATGGGAGGCCCGAGCCCAGCAGCGGGACATTTATGGGCTGATATTATATCTTATTATTATATATAGTTCCAAAATAAACAAATTACGTTTGTGTTGGTCATTCCAGATTCCAAACACCCAGATTGGAGGTTATAGCGGAAATTTCTTCATTAAAATTAACTTGCCGGAAATCGAACTGGCGTCTTATACGTCCAAAGCGGGTCAATGCTTAAACCTCATTTTAGCAGTTTTAGCAATAAAACCGCCCGTTGGACTGTGACTTGTACTTTTCTATTTGTGTTTATCTATGTTTTGGTGCGCAATAAAGTGTTATCTATCTATCTATCATTTTCGGACTTGTCCCTGTCACGTTTAGATTAACGTTTAATATCCCCGCCTCGAGTATTGAAAGAAAATTGATTGATTTCATACATCGATAATACCAATTTATATGTTTAAGATATTGTCTAAGAACTGCCATTATATACATAAGTCTATATTTAAATTATTCATGATTCAATACCCAAAGTTTAATCAAATCAGAGTAATACCAAAGTGCTCTGTAGACCTAAAATATTTTCTTTCTATTCTATAGATAAACAAATTTCAGTCGGCTGAAGACAGATGGCGCTCGGGATCACGTAGGACGCATGGCGTTCGGCTCAACCCTTCTCGGATAATATCTTTAAAAGTTTGGCGAGGCCCGCATTCGGCGCCTCCCCAGGGCCCCAGCGATCTCTTTAAATTATTCTACCAATCAAATGTTATTAGTACTACGTAAAATATAGAGACCAGGCATAAAATTGCATTCGAATACCTTAATAAGTATTTAAAATTGATTATAAAATATTATTATTTAAAAATGCTGTTTTCAAATTTCTAAATTTACAACAGATGTAAATAATGTCTGTTTACTCTTTGGACGAAATCCAATATAAGTTCCTTAGATCGCAACTTTGACAACATCTCAAATTGTATACCAAAAGGCTATCGGGTTCAAAGCGGCGACTCGATTCGTTTGCCAGTATTTAATCCAAACTTAATTTGAGTGAAAAGATTATACACCACCGGGACGGGATGATTGATTTAATTATTCTGCTCCTAAGACGTGTCCTCACTTATAATTATGCTTCATTACTTAAGCATCGCTTTATACTGACTAATTACTTTAATAGAAGTAACGAGTTATTTCCATCTCAAAGTAGAACTTTGAAAGTGGAATGTAATCGACATTAAACGGAGACTCCAAAACGAATTAAATACGCGAAAATAAATAAGATTCAAAGGAGGATAATGGATAAAATCTTATTGGCTCAGGCTGGTATTTCAGATAGGCAGTCATTTGAGAGTCAATATTTAAGTAGGGCTATATATAACGTATTCTGTTACAACTTACGACGACGCTGAGACATGGAAATTGACGGTTGAGATTGCTTCACAAATTTAACCCTTAGTAGACTATGGAGTGTACTCCTCTTACGGATGGTATCAGAAAATGCTATTTAAATTAACAAAAATCCCTGAACATCGCATAGTTATTAATATAAAAATAATATCAGTATATGTTTGCCCGTATGGTAAGTGATTACTTAATCGATTGATTCATTTAGTTAAATCTATTTTTATCATAGGATAACTTGGACAAAGAGATATAAAATATTATCTCCATCTGAATAAAATGTCCTCGCGTTCATCCAGCTTCGGTGAATCATCCCACAAAAATAGGTCAAAGGGCCCCCTTTTGTCTAAAGGGACGCTACTGTGATAAAACTTCTTGACGAACTTTTGTTTTGAGCACTCGTAGATCTACGTAGATACAGTGTCACGGATCGATGCAGCGAGAATGGACTTCTGCAGTGTTAGTGTTTCATTTATATTTGAAATTTTATTGTTTCTTCCTACCTTCTGTCCAAACTTTCTATTCTACTCTTCTCTAAAATCTAATCTTTTGACTGCTGGAAAAGCAGACGTACGATCTCACAGCATTATCAATAATATCAATCGAGCGGACGAAGCGCCTAGCTTCTACTTTTATGATACGTGACGCTGAAGAGTGGAACTCCTTACCGACTGTTTTCCTGAAACATAGAACTTATATCTTTAAGTCTCGCGAAATCTTTTAGAAAACTCCACCTTAGACTGGATCTTCACCTGATATCAGGTACAACGTGCAAACAAAACAAAAACAAAAAATGTATCAAACGATCAAAAGCGAGCAAACTTATACAATATAATAAATTTATGATATTTGCCCAGTATATCAGTAGTTTTTTACCTAAATAAACTTTTAAAGATGCTGTAAAGTGTTTATAATTTCAGGCCCACAAGAGAAAATATAGTCTACGTCTACTAGTAGTGCTACGTGTAAAAGTGTTCTGTCCGAAACAACCCAAGGCAGTCCCTAATAAAAAGTGAGGATGGAAATTCTAGGGTGGAAGGGGGAATAGAGATATCGACGGTGCGGTCGCAAACAAAACGATATGTTGACCGTGGCGTCGTAAAAAACACGTTAACATCAATTCACATTTATGTCCCCCTATTTGTGCGGCCGCGAGCCACTGCCCACTGCTTTGAGTACAATGTAACTGATTGCCTTGCAACCAAGTACGTTGTTTATATTTCCTTTTATTACACATTTTTTTATGAATGAATGTGTCTTTACTTGCATAGATACAGGTAGTAGTGTCTCGACAATAGTTGATAAAATAGAGTTACTAGTAACGCCGTACCTGACCTTAGGTCGTACAAATATTTAATTTTTTGTGTTTTATAGCTTTTGCATTCCAAATAATATCAATACAAAAACATTTCGTTTTTAGTTATGCATGCAATTAAAGTCTTATTTAATTGCATGCATAAAAATAGTATTATGTCAAATCAGAAATGTTTGAACTTAGTAGTAACTTAGATAAAATATATATATAGAGACAGATAAAGCCACCTATTTATTGTTTTGCTTCAAAAGATTATAGTTATTGTATTTTTTGTTTTGGTGTTCAGTAAATTGGTATTCATATATATGTATATAGTATGTATCTGCTTTTGGGAAAAAGTTTTAATAATAAATCTTGGACAATACATGTTTAATATTAATTCAAAGTGACCAGTATGATATAACAGCCATACCATTAATTATCGAGGGTGGGATATTATAAAACTGTAGATTTGGAGATATACTAATTCCGATCATTGCAAAAATAAAACAACGTTCAAAGTAGAAAACATTTCCTATGAAGCTAGCGCGTCCAGAAAACAATATCATGATGATAAATATAATTATTTATTCGATTTACCGTAGCTATAAGGATAGGGGAGGTCGAGGAAAGTCAACATTGACTCGTTGTCGAACTGTTTGCACAGTAGCATGTCCACAAATACAGTGATTTTGGAAAAGGAAATAAAACCTCAAAGAACAACGACAATAATAAATAGTAATGTGTGAGAGCAGTGTAAATGGAAAAGTCTGTGCCAGACTACGACGCACATACTATCAAAGTAAAAATAGGGCCTCAAATAAAGGTGTATCTATGCAGAGATTAATGAAAGTAGACGAAGCGTAAAGTGTTTGTCAGGATCATAGCATGAGGAGATCTATCTCCTCTCACTCTTTTCTTTCACCATATCCCAATTATTTGGGGTCGGCACAATATATATGTTCCTTCTAACATACATCTTCTGTCACACTACAAATTCAAATTCAAAAGTTTTAATTCAAAATAAGTTCCACTGGAGAACACTTTTTGAAAGTCATACATGTAGGTTAAAATTTAACTTTACTTCCTAGTCTATGTACACTACTTCGCAACGCGTTATTGCTGTTAAGGAGAAGAAGCGGCAAGAAACTCCCCAGCTACACGTCTAGCTAAAAATTGTTTTCTTTATATTTCTATTTATATCTCAGGTTCTTTTTTCATAAATTTTATACTGAAGTATGTTTCAGAATGACTTTTAAGAATTAATAGAGCTGTAGCAAACAGTGCATATTCAATAAGATAGAGAAACAATAAAAGTATGGAAAAATATTACTATAGTTATAATATAAAGACATGACGCACTACATTTTTTTTATTTGATTTGCTGCAACATATCATATCATCATATCATCCTTCACACAATCCATCCATCTTTACTCCTCTCCTCTATATGTATGTATTTTAGAAATGATATTTTCGAAGTAGTAAGTTAGTCACAAATATTTGACTTTTATCAATAGAGTTTATGTTAAATTAGTGTCGTTAAGTATGTACAAATATAATTCCTATAACAAATCTCTTTCCGCAATATTGCATCCGCCATGGCCGGCATCCAGCCCGGGGCCTATTGTCATGTCGCATTAACGGGAATCGCATCATAACTCCCGATAATCTACGTTTATTGGCTTCGTTCGCTGCTTTATTACACTCCACATATATGTTGTAATACAGAAATTTTTTTCCTTGCCGTACTAGGTCGTAATGTGCTAATTCTTTTTTACCAACACAAATTTTGTTTCACTGAAGACAATTTTATTATTTGACTAGGTACGTCTCCCTTAAGAGAAGTAGCGCATTTGTAGCACATTTGGCGTTACAAATGCGATAAGCGATGGTAACCACTTTCCATGAAGTGGGCTGTCTGCTGTCTGCTGAACTCAAGGAATAAAAAATATTAAAATAGTCAAACTAGTCACTGCGCCAAATATTAAATTTCTTATAGGCAAGTGAATAAAAGTGAGTGAGATTTATTTGGAGCATAGTTATTTAATCACGATTTTATTAAAATTAAATAGTCGTATGAATGATGAAAGAATGACTAAACAGATATACAATGCAAAAGCGGATGGACTCAGAAGTCGCGGAAGTCCACGACACACCTTCCATGATCAAATTGATCATGTACTAGCAGAAGGTGATGTCAGGAGCCTTAAGAACAAACGAGCGTGCATGATAAGAGCTATGAATGTCAAAGAAGCCAGTGAGGTGTGCAAGAATAAGCCTAAATGGCGCTCTGTTGTTCGTGCCTACCCCGCAAGGGACCTGGTGTGAAGTTATGTATGTATGTAAATAGACTTAACTTGAATTTACGAAGTTACATAAAACTATAATCTTCGTTGGATTGCGTTTGCATGAGTTGCGGACCAGAATCTAGCAGGAATTTTTAAAGTTTTACGATTACATATATCGATTAAATTTGCTTCATATTCCAAGCCGTGAATATTAAACAACCAAACTTACTTACACTTATTAGTGTTATTAAATCTTACATACAACAATTACAACCAGAAGAATTATTGAATTTCTTTTCTAAATTTACTTCATGTTTTGTGGTGCGCACTGCTGAAGAACAGAATGATTTGCCGGAGTCTATTTTTACTGACAAATACAATCTAGGAATTTTTAAGTCATAAGTGAGTCAGCTGTCTTCTAAGTAACTGCTCAATTTTAGATCGCATCCTCGTTTATTTTTTAGATTACATTGGTCGAACGCAAACCGATACGAAAGTAAAAAATATAGAATTTAAATATTTGAATCATATGATTTCTTTATTATCTCTGGTCTCTAGAAACATTAAAGTTTATCTTTATCTAAGGTTCTAAGGAATATCTCAGCGAATAATAGTTTTATACAAGAGTAATAATAATGATTCACCAATTAATTTAGAACAAAAACCTTGTAATATCTCGATCGAACATTATACTAAAGACAATTCATTATTAGAGAGCAGTTACGGAGGCTATAATCGACAGTTACCGCCCTTTTATAGCTAATTTTATGAGGAGAACTATTCACCCAAGAAATAATACAATTCTTATCGCGATGGAGCCTTTGTTACGGCTAATTACTTTACTGTTTACAACAGGATTAAGCTTACAAGTAATTTGGATTTATATGATATATTAATCGTTTCCCATACTTACAGATAACACAGAACCTCATATATCTGTTGTGGATACTTGGCTATCGATATTAGAATATTCTTAATTAAGGTGAAAACTATACACATACTCGTATGACTAATTCACTTTTGCCCGCGCTCACTCGCGTTAATCGTGTCCACGGGAACCATACATAATTTCGGGATCAAAAGTAGCCTATGTGCTATTGCAGACTATAATTTATCTCTGTGTCAAATTTCATCAAGATCTGTTCAGCCGTTCTGGCGTGATTGAGCAACAAATCATTAATCCAATCCAAACCATTGCAATTATAATATTAGTATAGATGATTATACCGCTCTAAGTAGATGAATTTCAGGTATATTTTTAACATCCATAACAATCTTATAAAGGGATAATGGAGAAATAAATTGTTGTTAGAAAATAATTTATTTCTTGAGACATACATTCAGTAAGAAATTATTTTTTACGGTGATCAGTTTATCGCTTCCTTAGTTTCTAACCGAGGAAGCGACGGGAGGATATCGTCGTGAACAAATGTGGAAAAAAACTGGAGATAGGGAAAATTTGATATTATTGGGAGAGGCTCATTTTTGATATTAGAGTATTATGTATCAAAACAGAAGTAAAAGCAATTTAAATAATTAATTATGGTATGATGATAAAGCCTTTTTTCAATTCATTTGTTTAACGCAGCATATTTTTTCTGCATGTATATTTTTTTTGGGTTTGATTTTTTTTATTGCATAAGCAGGCAAAGAGGCAGACGGCCCACCTGATGAAAAGTGGTTACTATCGCCTATGGACGTTTGCAACATCAGGGGTGTCGCCAACGCGTTGCGACCTCTAAGAAATTTTATAACGCCCTTAAAAAATCCCATGTCATAGCGCAAAGGGAAAACCGTGGCGGGAAGTTCTCTACAGATCATTGTTGTACGCGGAATAAATGTTCTAGAGAACCGTTGCGTGATTCTTATGTAACGATCATATTGTCAGTTCCTAGTGTTGCTTATTCCTCATTATTTCCAAAGGAAGAATATTTTACTAACCTACCACGTTTTGCATCAATATTTTCTAGCCTTCAATACCTTCACATTCACGTGTTTTGGGTGAATCTTGAATATAGACATACACATGCATGTGGGAGCGGAGTTCCCTTTAACAACATTAAGTTATAAATAAAAGCACCGTTAAAAATCAACCCTATTCTCCTATTAAACGTAATAGTTGTTTACAACAGGCGCTCGCTCTACGTTTACAATATATTACGAGCTTGTCGGCAATAAAAAGGGGTAAAAAAAATGAATAAAGAAGAAAAAACGTTAAAATAAAGGCGGCAAGGAATATATACGACTTCCTGCAGGAAATAATAATGCTGTTTGCAATTCATTTAGCCGCCTACCTGGTAACCCCCGTCTTTAGATGAAAACAACGGTTTCGGTGTTCTTTTTAAGCAACCCCTTCTTGGGCCGATTTTTCTTTTGGAGGGTCGCGATTTTTATTTCAAACCCTTTACTTTAAGCGAAATCAAAGCTTAATCATGAGCCATGTGGCAAAAGAGGTAAATGCGAAGATGTGGTTTGGTGGAATATCTGGGTATTTTATTTGTTACAGGATTAATTATATTATTGTTTGTTTGTCTCTAGAGACCATGACCATGAAAATGGCCCGGACTTTTGCGAGATTATTTTTTCAAATAAGATCAGTAGGTAAAATAAGCCTAGATGTTAATATTTGACGTTTTATGTGATTCTAGATTTCTGTTTTTATCCATAAATGAGAGAAAATATACCTCCCTGTTTAATATCCATAAATTATTTATTTTAAGTTTATAATCGTATGGTTTGCCACCAACCATACAATATTGGCCGGCATAGTTTTTTAAGTTTGAATACTCTAATAAAATCATTATATAATGTGGCTATGATCAATTTGCATTGTATTGCTTATATTATCATAATTTTCACATGAAACAGATTCTTTTATTAGAATTCTTTAGACTAACTTTTCTTATTGTATCACGCGGTGGAGAGTATCCGCAGATTTGCGCAGTGCTGCATTCGACGGTTTTTACTTTATTAATTCTAATATAGGTAAATCATATATATTCCACACAAACAACAAAAGTCGTACAGTTATGAAAGTGTTTGTGACAGAATTTACAAGTATGACGCAACAACATATATTGTATACGAATGTTAATACAACATTTAAATTAGTAAACAATGTATTATGTACCACGATATGCCCGATTCCCGGGACACAAAGTATATATATAGCATTTAAAAAATAATGTTAACTAACGTTTTAATAAAAGTGTGTATAAATAAGCTAAATTCATTTATTTTAATTTGGTTCTTTTAAATAATTCTCAGAAAATTCCCGGGGATTCCCAGGACGAAAAGTAGCGCATATTTTAATTCTAAAATCAGCTGTTGATCAGCGAAAACCGTTTCGAAATCGGCCCCGTAGTTTTTACGTGAAACTCGAACTAACTGACAAACAGAACAACAGACAAGAAATAAAAAAATGCATCGTGTTCTCCAACGTTTACACGATTTAGTCTATACCAGTGTTTTTTAAACAGTTTTATTGTACACACACGGTACGCTTTGGATTTTATAATAATATAGATTTTTGAAGTTTTCAAACAATTTTTCCATTAACACTTTTATGCACTACAATCACAGTTCAACAAATGGCATGTCGCCGAAGAAAAATCAAAGTGTAACAAGGCGGGTTGCTTACATTTAAAAACGTAATTGTAACTAACCGCCCCCTTTTATTAATTTACCTCATTTATTCCCAGCCGTCCCCAGCCAGCGCACGTCACGTTTCATCCAAGGGAAAGAGTAAAAATTCCTTACATTTTCCATCTATAAAATATTCATGATACCGCGAACTTCGACAAATCTTGGTCTCGTTCGTTGTTTATTTGAATTTTAACGAATTTATTATTAAGATGCCATTATTGATTCGATTTTGTTTATTATTTGTTTCGATGAAGGGTTTTTGTTGCCGGAGCGTAGCTGGCAGGACGACGTTGCTCCTCATGGAAAGCGGTTACCATCGCCTATGGATGTTAGCAACAAAGATACTGTCAATGTGCTACCGGCCTCAAAGGAGAAACTGGAACCTGGCCACTGATAATGAAACACAACTCAACGTTGTTATGGCGGCATACCACCCTACCAACTGGCTTTGGATTCTTAAGTCGCATTTTACAACACACTTCGCGGCCGCAAGAATTAGTGTCTTTTTCCTTTAATATAAAAATATTACTCACTTAAGAAAAAATATAAATTATAAAAAGAAAAAATTGCGATCATAATAACGGATTCTAAATATTGAAGGAGCTCCTTGAATGTGTCTCAAGATCATAGAAGACTCTTAAAATGCTCGATAAGCATCGAAGGCACTTTATTAGGGCTGTGATTGTATTACAATCTCTGGGTACATTATTACCTGTTATTACCAATCTGCTGTATATTTTTCGTGACCTAAGAACTGAAGTTACGGGTTTCTGGATTGATCCTGGCCACGTCTTGTGTATTTAATTGTAACTCAGCCTTCAAAAAGACCAATACCATTAAAGCTATCTAATACGTATTGATGTTGCATCATCTTTATATTTATAACTCTTCTGTTCCTATGTATCTCAATGAACTCCACCTAAACGTTGGACCGATTTTGATGAAATTTGTATGTGTGTTTAAGTGGATTCGAGAATGGTTTAGTTTCACAATTCGAGCACGTAGGTGGCGCTGGAATTTGGTTTTAGATTTTGTTTTATTCAAGTTAGGACAACGTCTGCCGGGATCACTAGTTCTATAAAATTATGCAAAAGTCTTTCATGTTTCATTATATTGTCCACACTTCTATAATACCCAGGAGCAATCAAAGTGTCCTTCATTTAAAACTCAAACGGAGAAAGAATACAATTTCCTGCGGGCGGTCGGCCTGTCGTAAGAGGCGACAAAACAACCCACAGCTAGGTGGTAGGGCATTTACCCGACTGGAAGGCTACCACTACTGGTCTAGAGTATGCCACCATAACAACCTTAAGTTGTGTTCCGGCATTAGCGACCTGGTTCCAGTCTCCCTTAAGAGAGCAGCAGCGCATTTGTAGCATCATTGGTGTTGCAAATGTCCATAGGCGGTAGTTATCGCTTTCCATCAAGTGGGCCGTCGGCCTATCTGCTGAACTCCTATAATAAAAAATAAAAATATATGGATGTTTCCGCTGAATAACCCTTAAACAGTCCGAGTGCAAATAAAATTTAATAATAAGAATAAAATCAAAACGATTACAAAAATGAACATCAGCAACCGAGTGCCCCTTTTTCAGAACTTCAAACGCGCCGACAGGCCGGGTACGGGATCGCATTCCTTCCCGTCCCGTCTACGGCCGTTCCTTTTTTAAATCCTGGTAACAAGCCAATGAATCCCGGCGCATTTTTTTCACAGGCTGCGATCCCCCGTCTCGAAAAAGGCTCAATACGATTACAGTCAAATTTACTTAACACCTACGCATTAAAACGGTTAATAAGTCCCTTTTAAATGCCATTATCTTATCCACTGAATGTGTCCAAAGAGTTAACATGTTTAATTTTATAAAATTTTATTTTCAAACATGGATGGTCAGCCTGAGTTTAATATTAACCTCGCATATATTGTGTCTTATCTTCGAAGTTTGTTTTTCAAAATCAAAAAACCGACTTCAAAAACTAAAAAACTAAAATGTATAAAATAACTTATTTCTAAAGCTATTATTATTAATATATATTATCTAAAACATCTTAAAGTGAGTGCTTAGTAATTTTCAAAACATAGTAATTTTTATGTTTTACTTTGCACCGACTTCAAGATCTTTAGATAACATATATTAATAATAATAGCTTTGGAAATAAGTTATTTTAGTTTTTGAAGTCGGTTTTTTTAAACGAAGTTTTTATTTTTTATTTATTGTTACTTTTTAGTGTCTAGCTATGTATGGGTGGACCTACGAATTGTGCCGCGCTTCTAAAAAAATATAGGTCCCAAGAAACGGGAACAAACGAATGTTCCTAAAATGAAAAGTAATGGGCCAAACTATGTAAAATTTTTAGAGGACCAATTGGAAGCTAGTCCACGCCGAACAAAAAAAGAATCACGTAAATCGGATTATAAATCACGGAGTAATCGGTGAACATACATAAAAAAAAGATCCCGACGAATAGAATCGAACGAAAGCAATCGTTTCCAGCCAACCTTTTAAACATAAATTGCTTTACACAAATCAAGAAAAATAAAAGGAACTATTATTATTAATGACTTTTATAACGCTTTAACCCTTACAACACTTGAATTAATCGATGTTTAAATTTTTTTGTGCAATTATGTATAATTTTCTAAATAAAAATGATTTTTTTTTTTATTGCAGAAGTTCAGCAGACAGGCAGACGGCCCACTTGATGGGAAGCGGTTGCCATCGCCTATAGACATTTACAACACCAAGGTGTTATAAATGCGCTGCTGCTCTCTTAAGGGAGGCTGGAACCTGGTCACTAATGCCGGAACACAACTCAAGGTTGTTTTGGCGACATATTTAAGACCAGGGGTTGTAGCCATCCAGTCGGGCAAGTGCCCTACCACCTGGCTGTGGGTTGTTTTGTCGCCTCTTACGACAGCCAGCCCGGCCGCAGGAAATTGTATTCTTTCTCCGTTCCTGCACAGACAAATGCAGAATAATAACTTTTTATCGTAGAAAATGAGGTAGTTTTCACGAATTATGAATCCGAAATTGTAGTCATCGAAACTGAATGATAAACTAGATAAGTACATATGTAAGTATGTATGAGTGCACCAAATTTTGCAACCTTTACATTGCAAAACTACAAATTTTGCAATCTTACTATCCAAAACTATAAAGAATAAACCAACAAACATACAAATCAACGCATTATATATATTATGGATAAATAATGATGATTAATTAGTTCGTTAGCTTAGCAAACATGAATGCAGGTAAACAGGAATGGCACTGCAGATTGGAGTTGCCTCGAAGCTTCTCGAGCACACTTTTAATTAATTAAGTATATGGAGTGAGTCGAGCAGTCGCACACATCGTTGTGCGCTGATTAGCTTGCTAAAGGGGAATCTGGAAGTTACTCGGCGAAATTGTAAAACTTGGCCATTAGCAATATTTTACGAAAGCACTCATGTTGAAAATAAAACTCAATATTACATTACAGTATTTTATACGTACTTAGAGATGATAGGTTTAATTTGCTCCTATTTTTGATATCACAAAAATGTTGAGTAAATTCGTTTTCAAAGTGTCACATGTATCATAATTTTTAAGTATTTTACACGACTCTCCTTGGGGAACGAATAATTCATTATTATTAATAATTTATATTCATGTATATGAATGTAAGCATGTTGTAAAATACATATTAAAAAGAACTGCATTAAAAATGTTATTAATTGGAATAGTTAATATAAAGCATGCAAAAATTTAAGCTGGCAAATCGTGGTAAGCGGTAGGTAATACACGTGTATTTAATTACACTGACGTAAATTACAATCGTTGTTGATGTGTGAAACCCACAAAACCAACGATATATATTGACAAGTACTTTCGAAATAAGTAGTTAAATAGATATAAATTATAAAGATTGCTTTTTGGGTTTAACTTATCTAACACCTCAAAAAATAGATAATTTATGATCCACGCCAGTGCCGTCAACAAATTGCTTCGCAATTTGGCACGCTTTGTTAAAACATTGTTATTATATGGAAAAAAAATAATAAGGCCTAATTTTTCAATCAATATTATCTATTCATAGAAAAAAGTATAACATGGTAAAATTAAAAATGACTGTTGCGTGAATGAAACAGTTTAATTGTTTCACTTTTTAATTCAGTCAGGTTATAATTTATTCCACTAATAACTTTTATCTGATGATTGAAAAATCAGCCCTTTACTACTAACTTTAGACAATGATTGCGGGTTGATCATGCATTCTTCGGAAATAAGGAAGATCCGGGCCCATTACTAAAACAACCGATAGTTTTAAGAAGCATTATCAAATTGGTTGCTAAAATATTACGAAAATTATATTTAAAAAAATAAACATAGAAAATAAACTCCTTGATAATTTAAAACACAAGCGTAGATAACGTGCACGAAGTTGTGTCAAGGGAACAAGGTTGATACCTTCAAACTACTACCTGTGCTTAAGAAGCTTCAGTAACATTTGAAGACGAATATCATCAAAGTAGGTAAATAAATTATTGAGCCCAAGACAGGACTTAAGATTGTGGGGTCTTATTACAAATTCACTTTGGTCTGGCCGGGTGTCCCAATAATCCCGGCCATTAGCGAAATGTGTAGCCAACAGGGAGGTATTTAGTAATTACATTTCGATAGTAAACACCTGTCATCGGTCAGTCGGAGTAATTAGGTTTGTGCGGTCAGTTTGACCGACGTCGGTCACTGGATCCGCTCGATTGATTACTGATGTTCCGAAACGAGATGACGTGACCCCGTTTCAAATGTTTTCAATGGTACTGTCGCTGATTGATTGAATTCGTAGGACGGAGGTTGTTTGCTATGATTAAAAGCTTGATAAATTTGTTTGGTTTATTTGTATGGGCAAGTCAGCAAAGACAAATAAAATGTTAATGTTACTGATATGACAACTAAAGTTTCATTGTGGAATAGTTTCATCGACGGAGTTTCCACAGACGCGTTTGGCTAGAGACTTGACAAGATTATCTTTGACCAAATGATTACTGGGGCCTACTCAAAAAAGTTTCATAAAACATTTCTTCACATTCCAAAAGATGTTGTGAAAGTCGAACTTTAGCCTACTCTTAAATTATTTTATCATTTTAATTAAATATTTACGTTGTCCTGTAATATCGACCTACTATGGAATATTAATACATATTTTTTCATTTTTATTTTTTTAATAGTAATGGAAAATTTTACTAATAATGGGAATGATATGATTTATCAATACTCAGTTGTAAAAGACAGTTCGGCATTGATAAATTAAAATTAGCCTTAGACGTTACGCGATCAAAACGTACAGTTCAGTCATTTTTACACAAATTCCAGAATTTCAATTGGGGTTGAAAACGCAATAGCAAGACCTTTTTCATGAAAAGCTACTCACTAACTAATCAACCCTCCAAACGCTACATGCAAACGAATCGCACATGTGACACCACCCTTACCCGATCTTTAGACCTTTAAGCAATAAATTTTAAACAAATATAAATTATTCAGATTCGTCAACGGTCTGCCAGATTAATTATTACTATTCACCGCTAGGAGCGCAGAAGGCACCCGCGATTAGCAAAACGTCACCGGTAAATATGGCAACACTTATTCCACAATTTATATGGGGGAGAGTGGGGTAATGGAGACACTCGGCAATAAATCTACGCGAAGTGATTTGGTACAAAGCACTTGGCCGCAGTATAAGCTCGGCTCGGCCAGGAACATCCATTGTGGGCCGAACACCCGCGGAATCCGATAATGCCGCCGAGATTGTCCCGTCTTTCCTTTAACACCTCCAAATACCGCCCCTTATATGAACAGCTTTGTTTGTATTCATTGATTTCCACAACAGTGTACTCTTTGAAATTTGTAAAGTAAAAAACAGTACACTCTGCTTTGTTTGTGTATACACTAGGTGCATACCCCATGAAATTGTCCTATTTGCCGAAATAATAAGTATCTTATTGGTATCATCTACATTATATGTAGAAAGCATGAAGTATATCAGATCTTGATAAGAACCGGTTAACTGTAGAATATACAAACAAATAAATGTGCCAATCTCTCTCTCTCTATTTTCTTTTCGATATTCCAATAATTTGGGATCGGTAAAATATGTCTTCTTTGTACATCACTATAACATTTATTACATAATTTAGTTATCGGAAGATAAATGTATGTTTGAAATAACATAATTTTAAAATACTACAATAAAGTGCTTGACTTTGAAGCGATTGGATTAACCAAATAATAAGCATGTGGACACAGACTAATAAATTAGGGAAAACCCTACTAAAAAGGTTTACATTATTTAATTTATAAAACTACGTTTTAACGGTTTTAAGCGCGGTAATTTATTTTATTTAGGTTTATCCGACGTTTCGGCCGCTTTTCAGTTGCCGTGGTCACGGAAGACAAAGATGACATTTGTCGAACGTGTATTGTCAAAGTTTTTATTCAGCGTATTCTGCGTGCAACGAAACAAACCAACTTGACTGATAATTTCTTTTATTTTTTCCTTCCACTCATTTTAATATTATATAAAAAATTTTAGAACTAGGCATGTTTGCTGAAGTGTTTCTTGCGCCGCTTCTTCTCTTCAAGCCACAACATGTTGTGAAGCGGTGGTAAATTAGATTAGGCTCCCATAGAGTAAATAATATCCATAAACAAAATTAAAACTAAATAATTAAAATGAACAAGTTGGCGGTAGTCTGAATAAAAACTTTGACAATACACGTTCGACAAATGTCATCTTTGTCTTCCGTGACCACGGCAACTGAAAAGCGACCGAAACGTCGGATAAACCTAAATAAAATAAATTACCGCGCTTAAAACCGTTAAAACGTAGTTTTATTATGTGTACAAGTCGCGAAAACTTAAGAAAATATTATTTTTAATTTGTCTATTTTAGGATCTATTAGCAATTTTGACAAAAACTGAACACTTTATTTAATCGTTATTTACTTTAATCAAAAACTAGTAGACTTTATATATGTATATGAATTAAATTTGTCTGATAGAAACTTCTCTATATGTAAAATAAACATTACAAATATCTGCTAAACTGTATGTAACCAAGAAATGAATTGTCATTTCTGAGTTACGACACTCTCCTCTGTGCGAGATCTTACAAACACTTGGTCAGTTTTGAGTATTTTTAAAACTTAATTTCTCCATTTATAATAGTATTAGGAGTATTTAATATGTCAGCAGTAGCAAGCACCGTGTGTGTCGACCCCTATTTCGGTTAAACTTAATCTATAAATCATGAAGTGGAACTATTCCGTAATTAGATCGTATTTAGGATGGGGCACAACACCTACTGCCTTCTTGAGAAAACGCCTTTAAGGGTCCGAAGGTAAAGGCTCCATTGCCTTTCAAGCACCTCTTTAACGGCTAATATCCTTGGTAAATTGATATCAAATATTTTGCCCTATAATCGTTATACCAAAAGGATGTTATCATGTTTATTGCTTTTCGGTACATTACAGAATATCTCGAGGGCTTTTATATTAGGTTAGTGTAATAAATTGTACTTTATCAAACTAAATTGTGTTTGCTATAAACAACTTGTTTATACTTAAGAGCCTATAATAAAAAGAGACGAAGATATTGCGTATAATTTAGTTATTAAAAATATAAAATATGATCATAAGATTAACTTGACACCTTGTATTGCTAGTGTACGTAGATAGACACTGTAACAGTTTCCATTAGGTGGCCCGCTAACTTATGCGTTGTTTCCCAGCAACTAAAGTTGATTTTTCAGGCGCTGGTTAAAATATATATGTTCTATAAGAAAATAATATTATATCTCTTAAAACACTTGTTGTAAAAAACTAAAACATTGTAACAATGTATATTTGTGTAAATTGTCGTGAAAAATCTTTGCGTTTCGCTAATTAACTAAACATATTCTAATCTTTTGACCAGGTTCCAGTCTCCCTTAAGAGAGCAGTAGCGCATTTGTAGCACCTTTGATGTTGCAAATGTCCATAGCGATGGTAACCGCTTTCCATCAAGTGGGCGGCCCTTTGCCTGTCTGGTGAACTCCTGCAATAAAAAAAACAAAACAAAAAAACTAGGTTGTTAATTTTTTGTACTGAAAATCCAATGTCGATAATTTTCTACATTTAACAATGATTAAATCTTATTTATCTTATACAATGAACCTGCACCTTATAGTTATATAAATTGTAAATACAACGAGGGAACGGTAAGGTAGGCTCTTTATACAATATTCTACTACTTCTGTATTTTACGGTTTGTTTCGAAATATAAACATGTATTTAGACTACATAAAAATGAAAATCCTCTTAACAAAGCGACATTCTTTCTGTATAATGCTTTTGATGTTTATGTACTTATTGTTTAATAAGTTGATCCTATTACGATGTCCAGGTAACGCGTCACAATGGAGTCGCCGGAACGTTAACAAGATTAAAACTTCATTTTGGAAATTAATAAAAAGTAACAAACCGTATGTTTATTCCGCCCTCTTCTATTCAATTTCGCATAAGTTATTATTAACGATTCAAAGAATGTACATTACAAATTTTATATATTTATATTATAGTACAGTCACATTTATCGCGACAAAAATTTGTATAGTGGTGTAGTGGACACATATTATTATGTAATAGTATGTTTTTCGTAAAGAATTTAACACTTTCAACTTTGACAAGAATTTTCTCAGACTTTTGCTAACGATGCAGATAATAAAATTACTTGATAAAAAGTTTGACATTACTTATTTAGTACTTGACATATTTTCTATCTGTGAACACGGGTGTTACAAAGTGGTTTCGTCATAATTTAAAAAAACGAGATAAAATATACCTTTAAATATAGTTACAAAGAACTTTATTATTATTGCACGCTTTAAGAATCAGTTTAGCTATGTGAATACCTATAAAAATAAAATGGCAGACTAGAATCTATCGTATCTAAAATCTAAAGACGATTTTAGTTGCAATTTAAGATTTGAAGTCATACAGATATTATAGATGCTGTATTAGACAATGTTAGGATCGAATAAAACCATAGAAATGACACATAACACTCGTATTTTTGACTTTAGTTCTTTTCGTCATTGTAATGGGTACAAGACTGACCATAAACTAGATCATAACCAAGTGTCGGAATGTCGGACAACACGTCATATAATCCCGTGTTAATGAAACAATAAATTCGTATTCCTTCCGTTTCCTCGTATAAAGTGACACTCGTCCGCGCAATATTTCCCCCGAACGGTGGAGTGACGCACGTTGTCTCTCATTAACTTAATACGTTATGGTTTGTACTCTAGCAATATGTGCGAAATGAAATACTTGTGCTATACAGGGTGAATGCTTTCGGAACTTTTGCTAATAATCTTTTGATAATTTAGATTTGATTGATTAAATTTTAAGATGATAATGATAAATTAACAGGAATACATTTCCCGGCAATAGCGAGGATTAGTGAGTAAGTATTTTCTACTCGGATGAAAGATTTTTTAATGTTGAGCCTAAGAAGCCTCGGTGTCACCCTGCTGACACAGTTAAAATTTTGACTTTAACGATTTAGACTTAATAATTTGGATACTATATAATTCTTGAATGCTAGTTTGTGTCATTCTTCATTATACTCTCACCACCACCTTGTTTGCTCATACCTATATACTTCAAGGTATCAGGCATGTACATGTGTGAGACTAACAATTACAAAAAAGATCCAAAACTGTTTATTAAATATACACTAATACGTTATGCCATTTCTGTTGCGATAGTATTTTTTAAATTGTGCAACATAACAGTTGATTATTTCAACTATAGCCGAGTTTAGTTTTTACCGTGCAGGGACGGAGAGAGAATACAATTCCTGCGGCCGGGCGGCCTGTCGTAACAGGCGACAAAACAACCCACAGCCAGGTGGTAGGGTATTTGCCCGACTTGATGGCTACCACCCCTGGTTTAAAGTATGTCGCCATAACAACCTTGAGTTGTGTTTCGGAATTAGTGACCAGGTTCCAGTCTCCCTTAAGAGAGCAGCAGCGCATTTGTAGTAACTTTGGTGTTGCAAATGATGGAAGGCGATGGTAACCGCTTTCCATCAAGTGGGCCGTCTGCCTGTCTGTTGAACTCCTGCAATAAAATAAAAAATATATATCTTACTAATCATTCTTTTATTTTACCATTGGTAGAAAATTTGCATTATTCGTAGGAGCTTATATTAAATTTTTACCAGTTATAAGGCAAAAGAATAAATAGTAAGATATATAGGTGTTGGCTATATCGTGTGTATTTCCCTGTAATACACGCCCTGTGCCCAAGCTGAAAAGTCGTCAACAATATTGGAGCAGTACAAACGAGTTGGCGCAACTCGCATCACCGGCGGACACTTCCCGTAATTTTATGAAGATCCACCCCAATACAACTCTTGCACGAAATACGGGCAATGTTCTGATGAGTGGCTTTATTTTTACTGTGAAACATAAAATTGTTCGCATGAACGACCTCTGACTAGAATTTACAAAGTATATTTCTTTCGGAAACTGACAGCAGTATTTGAAAGTAGAATAACGACAGATATATAAATTCGATTAGCATAGCTTTCATCATAAGATACGAGTCCAATTATTACCAGTATAGTTGTTAATTTGGATTCATAATTTATACTTTAATATACAATAACAACTTTAATATACATTCCGCAATGCTTGAAGACAAAAGTCTTCGAGCAGTGCGTCCTCCCCGTCCTGACCTACGGGGCCGAGACGTGGACACTGACGGCAGGATTGGTCCACAAGTTCCAAGTCACTCAACGGGCTATGGAGCGAGCTATGTTGGGTGTTTCTCTTATGGATAAAATTAGAAATGAGGATATCCGTAAGAGAACCAAAGTAACCGACATAGCTCGCAAAATTAGCAAGTTGAAGTGGCAGTGGGCCGGTCACGTCTGTCGCAGGACCGATGGCCGTTGGAGCAGACGAGTCCTGGAGTGGAGAGCGCGTTTCGGTAAACGTAGTGTCGGACGCCCTCCAGCCCGATGGACCGACGACCTACGCAAGGTCGCCGGTAGGCGCTGAATGAGAAAGGCAGCAGATAGGTATGAGTGGCGCCGTCTTGGGGAGGCCTACGTCCAGCAGTGGACTGTGAATGGCTGACGACGACGATACAATAACAGCTTTCTCTTTTTAGGTGTAATTAAGCTTTACTTTTATTAGATAACATATAAAAACCAGCGTTAAAATTATTTTACTATTCATTTTAGGTTTTTAATTAAGATGATGAAACTATTTTTTTTTTGTTCAAAGTATAAGCCTCGCTACTCTTATTAAATGAAGAAGGTTATGTATGCCATTTAAAAAATTATAATAACTGCATTCTACCATAGTCATAAATCTTTAATAATAATATTCTATACGTGAAGCAAAAACTTTGTACTTCTTTTTACAAAATTGCGCGGACGGAAGAGTATGAAATTTCGTACATTATATTGTCTACAGAGAAGAAGCGACGAATGCTAATATTTTTTTTAATGATGCAAAATAAATCAATTAAAAAAAAGTTACACACACTACCATGTATTGAGACACACGCGCACTCTTTTGTTTATTCTTCATGTCAAATTAACGGCGTAGTCTTGGCGACATCTGTGATTATAGAAGTATATATTTTATAATCTTTGACAAGAAATTATTAAGGTCGAATTTCGAACACAGGCGACCACTAGAATAATTAAAAGGTCTTACGAATAACACAATATTTCACAAATAGACGCTTAATTCATTTGAAAAAAGTTTAATTAATTTTAATTTAGCAACATGTAACTTGTAAAGTGAGTTTCTTTGAGTTTCATTTGTTTATTACTTCCTTGTTGGGTAGAACTAATGTGGCGCTTCGGTGGTGGATAACCCTATTGTATATTGACGATGCACCAACAGATTTTAGCACGTACACGGACTACTTGGTTTTGACCTTGCTAATTGTATAGCAATAAATGATTCCATGTGCGTGACGTAACATTCCTCAATCTCCAAATATTATTCGATATTTATTCAAGTTTGATATATAAATACTTTAAATACTTAGATAGTATTATTGAAATTAACATTGTTTCTATGAAAATGACACTACGTGAAATATAGAAGGAATATCAACACTGGTTAAAACATTAGAAATCATCTATAAAACCATTAATATCATCCAGTACAAACACGTACTTACAACAAACAAGCATCTCATAAATAAATATTCGTGAAATAAAGCTTATCGTAAGTAACATGAACACGCGTAATCCCGTGACTCCGTTGTTCCGGGGCTGTCGCGTCCGATGCCACGGTCTGGCTCATTACGCTCATTACCCCCATGACTCGTGTGATGGGGGCCTAATAATTTTGATAGGCCATACTGTTGTTAAATTAGATACGTTATGGAAAGGAAATACTCACAATATAAGATGAACAAATAAGCAAGTAATAAAAGATTAATTCAGAGTATTGAATATTATTTATATAAAAAACTGTCTGTCGTAGTTAACTTTAATAATACTCGTTGACAATTGTTATTTTTGTCTTCCGTGATCACGGCAACTGAAAACCGGACGAAACGTCGGAATAACCAAAACCAAATAAATTACCGCGCGTTTTTATTTGAAAATACATTTGCTAAAATCGATATCGATATTAGATAATTTGTTTCTGTCTTTCAATTCGGATGAATCAACCAAAGTGCTCCATATAAACTAAAGGTGAATCATTCAATGTTATTGAATACGTCGTGTCCTGCTAGTTCGGTGCTGTTCTAACAAATTGTTTGAATTTGATCGATTCAACTAATATCCTCATTTGACACAAGTGAATATTGACTATTTAACTAATGTCACATTTATATAAGTATTTTTAATAATTTAGTAATTTGTTTTTTTATTATTTTTGTGTCAAATAACAGTAAAATTTAATGACATGATAATAATAATATTATATAATGGCCTGGCAACATTATAAACTGCCAGTATTGCACGTTCGAAAGGACAAACTGTCGTTCCTACAAAGAACACAACATCTTCTTTAAATTATATGAATGTGACAGTTTATGCTATAAATGATATTCTGTTCTATTAATATTAAGATAAATATTTTCTTCTAATACTAGCTTTTGCCTGCGACTACGACCACGTGGATTTTTTTACATAAAAAGTATCCTGTGTTACTTCTAATACCTCTAAAATATGTGTACAAAGTTTCATGATGATCGGTTCAGTAGTTTTCGCGTGAAAGCGTAACAAACAAACTTACTTTCACATTTATAATATTAGTTATAATTTTAAAATTCTCGAGTATGGAATACTTAAGTGAGCATCAAACAATTCAAAAACATCAAAACAGTCATTTAAATAAACATACACTCGCATTCTTAACCAAATATCTGAGCAATGCCAGGGGCTGCCATAAGAAGTTAGTAGCCACGAATGGTCCTTAATGACCAACGCCAGACACAATAACACAAATGCGCAGCTGATTTTCTTGCCTCATGTCGACCCTTGGGACTGTGTTCAGAATCTAATGTGGTACAGAAATGGAAAATATATGTGCAGTATTTTGGCTGATCAGTGTCCCTCTTGTTTATTACCCAACACAAGAATATTGTTCACAACCTCTACGAACACATGTCATGTATGTATAAATAAGGTTTTTTTTACTAATGTAAAACTGATAATACCAAATCATACATAATAATCTCAAGAGTTTTTTGTCTTTCTACAACTATAAAAAACAAAACCGAGTTAAACTAAAAACCAAATTTTTTATTTCTTGGTTTTTAGCGTCAAGCTGGTTTTGTTTTTGTCAAAAAAAATCACTTAATATTTGCTTTAGCTTTCGCGACTTGTATACATAATAAAATACGTTTTAAAGGTTTTAAGCGCGGTAATTTATTCGATTTTGGTTATTCCGACGTTTCGGCCACTGTGGTCACGGATGACAAAGGTGACGATTGTCTAACGAGTATTGTTAAAGTTTTATTTAACCACCGCCAACTTGTTAATTTTAATTGTTAAGTTTTAATTTTGTTTATGGGTAATATTTACTCTATGGGAGCCTAATCTAATTTACCACCGCTTCACAACATATTGTGGCTTGAAGAGCAAACATGCCTAGGTCTAAAAATTTTATACATTAAAATGGGTGGAAGAAAAAATTAAATAAATTTATATTTTTCCTTCCAACCCATTTTAACCTTTAAAAGTAACATTTCAATTTAAAGATTTTTTTTGATAATCGGTCCACAATTGACGGAGAAATCCAGTAACGAACATACAAAAAAATATACAGACGAATGGAGTACCTCCTTTTTTGAAGTCTGTCAAAATGAAAAAGAAAGAGATCCTCTGCTCTGAAATATGACAGAGAAGGCGATTTAAAAAAATATATATTCATTCTATAATATATATCATCTATTACAATTAAAACGTTCATGTTGATCCGTTTGATTCTATCTATATTGTCCAGTTTAATGTCCATCTGATCTTCGGAAATCCCTTTTAATGGTCACTAAAATCGGGAATAATATATTAATTAGCGAGCAGGTAAGCTCTGTACCTGCTGACTGGCGTACATCCTATTAGAGTAACCCTTTCAGAATTATGATTACGCCAAATCGGCAAGATAACACTGCGTATTTACTTTGATTCTCGTCGTTAAAAGTTTGTGGGGGCTGACGAGGGCCGTCGTTAGGCCTCCTAATGGCCACCATTTGTCTTGTCCGGCCTCTAGTTGTGTCCCGCTAATGAAATTATTGCCGCAACTATACTAAAGGTTATAAATACAACCCGAAAGGCCGGGACGCCACCTTGTTCCGCTCTAATGGACCGGTCAAACTGTAAACTGTGTTATCAATGAAATTACAATTAGTAAAGGGGATAAAAATGACCAAGGGTCGGAAATTGCATTTGCTGCCTTTGTTTACTAATACTCGCTCTATGGATATTTTGGTGGTTTATTTTAAATGGAACGGTTGGCTTTTCGGAAAGTAGTGATTTCATTTTATAAGTGTACCTACTTTTTATATATAACTATTTGATTTAAACTATTAATTTATATAGCAACTAAGATATGCCTGCGACTTTATCCACGCTTGACTTGAAATTCCCTCGGGATTCCCGGGACACAAAGTACGGCAGCATTTAAAAAAGAATGTAATCTGTCGTTTTAGTAAAAACGATGCCGGAATAAGATAATTTTTATGCACCCAAACAACTGCAAACCGCTCCCGAGAAAATTCCCGTGGAATTCTTGGGATAAAAAATATCACACATTTTAGTACATAAAATTTGTTATATTTCTCCGTGAAAAACTCATATTGGAATTCGATTTCTTTTGAATATGGCAGTTTTAAATAATTCCCAGAAAAAAATCCCGCGAGATTCCCAGGATAAAGAGAAGCGATGATATTAAGTATAAGAAATTACAATCAAACAGTCAAACTCTCATCGAAGTCGGGCCAGTAGTTTTAACGTGAACCCCAAATAAACAGACAAACAGACAAGAAATTTAAAAAATGCATCATGTTCTCTGTCGTTTATATAGTCTATTTAAGGGATTTTTAGAGTTTTACAATATTATAGAAATTAATTAAATTCAACAAACAATATATTCGTTTTTTTAGAAATAGTAAATAAATCAAGAGTGAATATGTCTTATGTCAAAAATGCTAGTTCTCATTCAATAATTCAAAAATTCATTGACGTATTCAATTATTCAAGTCTGTACTTTTGCATAAAATCTTAAAATTCCTAACTAAACCATACAAAAATCATTATCGTATTTGTATTTAATACAGACACGGTCTTTCTTGGTCAGCCATGTTTGCCGACGAAATGACAGTTCGCCGATGAGTTGCCGAGAGCAAACTTGGTACGATATGAACACAATAAACCGCTGTGACCTCCTCAGTGATTCGTGGAATGTGTCGCGCAAGAATGCCAGCTGCCTCGGACAATCAAAACTTTACCAGGGTGGAATTTTCTGCTTAGCGTCCGCCGGATTGGTGCGGACAGTCCGACCGCTGTCTTGGATGTGTACTTGCGTGTTATTATTATATTACTTATGTAGTAAGATTTAGAATATTGAAGAGGAAATCAACGCACATTATTCAAATTTTAGCTACGCAATATATTAATATTTAAGTACGTTTTATATCATTTTTCAAACGTTTTACACGATTAGATAGAGGAGTACAAGATTTTGCGTTATTAATGTTTATAGACAAAGCGCATACATAAAAGGTTCAAAGCGCGGTAATTTATTTGATTTTGTTTATCCCGACGTTTGCTGAACAGTTTCTTGCGCCGAAGCAGTGGTAAATTAGATTAAGTTACCATAGAGTAAATAATAAGCATGAACAAAATTTAAACTAAATAATTAGAATGAATAAGTTGACGGTAGGCTAAATAAAACTTTAACAATACTCGTCGACACTTGACATCTTTGTCTTCCGTGATTACGGCCAAACTGAAAAGTGGCTGAAAACTTCGGAATAATCAAAATCAAATAAACGTATTTTTTGGGAACGTTATGATAAAGAAATGACAGTGGTTTGGAATCAATAACTTATCTTTAGGCATTTTTCCCTTTTTTATTTAGTTTTTGGTTTATCTATAAGTTTATTTATTTATAGTATTTAATTATATGTTTTAAGTTACTTTTAGTTTGATAATGCAGCTTATTGAGAGAATCCAAATAATTATTTACCAAATAAACATAATGTACATAAGTATAAAGTATACAATATAAAGTATTTACAAACATTAAAGTGGCCACATCAAAAAACCATCGCAAACAAAGTCGGCACACCACAGAAAGGGATCCGCGGTGTATCGAAGCTTTTATTGTTTGTTCCCTTTTATTTCAGTGAAAAATACTCATCATTGCAAATACCGTAATGTCCCTAATCTTTCAACATCAAACGCTGAACAAACCTTGATATTACACGCGTCATTTGAACAGTCTCAAAGACATTCCTGCTGGGGAAAAAATTAAAATAACAAAGCGTGCACAATAGATCTCCGGATGGGACGCTAATTTTCTGCGAGAATCGCACACATATCGCTACTTGAGTTGTATTAAACATTCTTTTGGAATATTTTATTGAAAAATACTTCGGAAACATATTAAATGTAAGGTTTTTGTGACTGTTACACATAATTAAAATTAAGATTTAAATATTTTTTAGTTTCTTTGATCTTTTATGATACTTTCACCAATGCCGTGGAAATGTAAATGCGACAGCATAACGAGATATTGTATTGTGACGAAAGTATTTTAAAAGAATAAGCCTTGCTTGCATAACTTTTGTATCTAGCCACTAGCCAATACTGAACAATTTGCAAACATATAGACTCAAAACGAAAGTCGGTCCAAATGATGAAGCTTATGCAAAATTGTAGGTTTTTGACTAACCAAAGGTTGCAAAAGCTTAAAAAGAGAGTTGTCGTAAAACAGTGGAAATCTCATTTTACAATAATTATCTCATACATTGTCATATTTCAATTTCCACTTTCGCATTTTGATATATTGGTTCATTTCAACGGATTGTCTTTCCGCGAAGTGATTCATTAGGGAACAAATACATACATCAACATTGGCAGGAAACAAACCAGCAATCCGTTTTAAGAACAGTGCCAAATGTGAGCGCGTACCATTAGAGCGTGGGCCGACACATGATGGATCAGGCGGCAACCACACGCTCCGTGCCATTTCCGAGCGGTTACCTCCAAATACGGTTCTCCCTCGAGCACTCGCTGATTTTAAACGCATTCCACCATTTTGTGGACCATTAGTCGAGGTGAAAGAGTCAGTGATTATGATTGATCGCACCTCCGCGCACAATGCGGTTACTTGACTTGTTGAATGGAGGCCCTCACGTGTGCACTCCGCCCGTTTGTTGCAAACTCCATAAGGCGATTACTTTGAAACGCCTTCTGCTTGCATTACTTTCAGCTTGATTACATTGTTATTTTATCAGTAAATAACGGTTCCAGCAACGTTGTTCTGCCCTGAACAAAACAAATAATAGAACCCGATTTCAGCTCTACTTACCGGGTCTAATTGTGAATCTAAAGCATCCCCGGACCCACTCAAACATTAATTTCTTTACATCTCGGATTGCATTATTGAAGTTTTAGTAGGAATCCCTAATTTTATCTTGTAATAAATATAGCCAATATGAATTTTGGATAATGTAACATTCTAATAACGAAATATTACTGGATGTAAAGTTATGTTACGTAGTAGATAACATGAAAGAAATAGCATAAGCAAAGAAACACATATATTTAGAAGTTAGCATTTCGGTAACAGTATTACGAGAGGTCATATTAAAAACTGAAGGGAGTTGGAACATTGTAAAGACTACGATCACAGATATTATGGCGAAAAAGGCTAATGACGATACAGAATCTGAAAACAGAAATCCCCTCTTTTCGGCCACAGTGAAGTAATGCTACTCGGTACACGGTACCGCTGTAGTGTGAGGTATAACTAATAAAGAACATAACCTGCTCACCAAAATAAACAATCACAAAAACAAATATTTACAATATTTTTAGGCAAGACAATAGGCGGCCTTACTTTTAGAAAATGTGGGGATGTTGGTGGTGACACTTAGGATACCATGGTGCAAATCGAGGTTGTCGATGTAAGAAATACGCCAGTTCATATAGAAACCAAGCATATGACGCTATAGTTGAAATCTCATCAGTATGAAATATCTGAGTAAAGGCATTAAAGATTTGGATGTCGCTCTTTTGTAGTGTTTTTTATCCTTAATATTTTGGATCTTCCAACAAAATTGTACAAAATCGACTAATCGATTTATATGGTAACACCAGTGCATCCATTTCTATCATTATTCATTCTAGAAATGAATAAATTCTACAACTCAAACAGTGGCTAGTCTATTATTCTATGCAATATAAAATACTATCGCAGTATCGAGTCCCAGTCGACTGAGTCTATTGTAATCTGGTGCAGCCGGTTGCATTCGAAGCAAATCGACAATGAACGTAGATTAACTATTGAGAAGTTATACTAAGATGTTTATTTCAAACACTTCAGTGATACTGATAAATGCTATTGAAGAGCAGACCCAAAATTATTGAATTCCTATAATTTACTATAGCTTTCTAAACGGCTTCGCTCACGTAAATTTTGTTCCTTTTTGTTTGTTGTAGGAATCTTAAATGAATTTCCGGTTTATACAAAAATCCTAGATTTAAAAAAAATATCTATGTGTTTATATACAAAGAAAGGAAAATTTGCATGGCCAAATTAGCTTAATATTTCCTTAAATTAGGTTGCTTCAAGAAAAAACTTATAAGAGACAAGACCACGTGTTGTTTTACAAAAAAAAGTGTTTCATATCTGCCTTACAAATAAGTCTTAGATAAATAACTCTTTATTGTACACAATACAAAAATAAACTTATAGACTAAAACTATAACATATATAATTATGTATAATGATTTATTTTAAAAAATAACCGATTAAATTGGATTAAAGTAATCTGTGTCTATAACAATACACATCAAGTTACACAAGAGCTCATTCTTTAATAACCTGTTAATTTTGGAGGTCAAATCGAAACAAAAACTCTCCGTGCCAAACAAAGACATTCCTGTATTAAGAAAACTTTTGATTTATAACTGGAAATACTGAAAAAGAAATTCTTCGTAATATCTAACAATAAATCTCGGTAAACAAATCTGAAGAAAATTCAGGCATTTATATTGTAATTCGGGGTGACGGAAGCAATTATTTTTTATCGACACGCACGAGTGATGCGGGACGCAGGGGGAAGGGGACGCGGGACACCGACGCATTGCACCCGCGGGAACCGGGACAGATAACGGGAAGACAAAAAAGGTAGGACTTTGTTTCGTGAACTGCTAGTTTTTAACCGACTTCCAAAAGGAGGTTCAATTCAAATGTATGTTTGTTACGCTATTCCTGTGTCAATTTTCCAATTTTTATCATTTTTTTATTCGAGTACACTCATGATGTGGTCCCATTGTCACCAAGTCAGTTTCCCAGGGAAATCGAGAACAACCTTTGTTAAAGAGCGCCTACTCTCACCGAAAGCCAAACTTGTATGCGCGTGTCAGTGGTAAAATATCTATACTACAGGCGCTTAATACAAAGCTGAAGCTATTTAAGTATTTCTGCAACTAAAAATTAGGATAAAAATAGGATATTATTTATGACAAAAACAAAACCAACTTCAAACTAGTTTATTGTAGAAAATATTTATTTTTTTGATTTCTAGTTTGCAATTGGTTTTATTTGTTAAAAAAATCTTGTTTAAAGACTACCATCGCAGGATATTTGAATTCGTAGAATTTTATTGTGATGTAGAGGAATAGTCACAAAATGCAGTGTTAAGATAAAACAAATAAGGCTTGGAAACCGATAAAAAATGTCGAACCCGTTACAGCTTATGTAGATACTAATAGGTGTTTTCTTTTCGGTTTTGTTCTAATTTTAACCTCAATCAGTCAGTTTTTAAAACGGTTGTTAACACCAATTATAACCGACTAGAACCGGTTGCGAGCCTTGGAAACAAAAACTCCTGTCATTAAATCTTTCTACTTATGAGGTTATTTTATGAAATTTTAGTATATACTGCGACTTCGTTCACGCTTAACTTGAAATCCCCGTGGGATTCCCGGAACACAATATACAAGGTGAGTCTTTAAAAAAAATAAGCTATTGTTTTCTGGATAACTGTGTCGAATTAAGCCAATTTTTAGGCACCCAAACAATCCAAGTCGCCGTCAGGTGAATTCCGCGGGATTTCCGGGATAAAAAATGGCGGTTTTTAAGTTTAAGAATTTTTTGTCGATCGGCGATATAGCTTGTAAGGATCTATAGGAGGAATTTTGTGAAAGAATGTCTAACATGTAATATACTAGCGGTAAACCTGTAGAATTACATCTTGCTATCATTTTTTATCTATACATATAGTATATATATGTATAATTTTTGGATAAATAGCTGTGATTTATTACCTAGACAAAATTATTTCTTCGTGCAGGAACGGAGAAAGAATACAATTTTCTGCAGCCGGGCGGCTTTTTGTAAGAGGCTAAAAAACAACCCACAGCCAGGTATTTATTTGCCTGACTTGGATAGGTACCGCCCATTGTCTAGAGTATATCGCTTCAACAATTATGAGTTGTGTTCCGGCATTAATTGCTCAGTTTCAGTCTCCCTTTGAAGACAACATGCGTAAGACTTTTGGTTGCGCCGAGGAACACCTTGTAAATTCTTCCTCCCCATCAATAATAGAATAAAACTTTAAATGAAGAATGCGCTAAACAAGAGACAGGCTGTTCAGAACTGTCAGTGCTGTCACCGCAATATATGCACCTATAAACAAATTGTTGGAACACAATAAAGAAAATAAACTGTTTAATTTCATTTAATGCACATTGAACCATAATCCTAGTGTATGTGTGTGTGAACCCCGGAGGACGACTGCAGTGTGGCGGCGGACTGGTGGCGAGGCAAGTCCTTCCTTGCTTCTTCGTCCACATTCCTTTGCCTTCTCCCGGCCATCGCATCGCGTTCGCACTTTTGGTGCTACAAATGTTCATTTGCGATGGTAATCGCTTTGCAGTAGATGGGCCGTCTACATGTCTGCTGAATTCAGACAATAAAAAATAAGTATTCCGCTTTTGACTAAATCACTACGAAACTCTATAAAGCGGTATAAGAAAGCTGCTAATACACATAAACCGCTTTCTTTCAAAAGATGACATTACCAAAATCTCTATAAGCTATGAATACAACGCGGATCGCCCGTAAGGGTCGCGTGGGGATGCAGCGAGACGTCTTTTTATAATACGTTTACTTGTTGCCTCTTTTACCAGATTATCTTTTTATACTCAACTTTCAACGATGTGTTTGCATGTGAATTTAATAATATCCCATTCCGTTTTAGCCTTTATAAAGTTTATATAAAGTAGATTGTCACACGAGAGCTGAAAGTGACATGTTTAGGCACGATATAGTTTGGCGCCCGAGCGTAGCGAGAGTGCTAATAGTTCGAGTGCCTAAATAGGTCTTTCACTCGAGGTTAACACTCTGTTTTTCATTTCGAACGTGTTTAAAATAAATAAAAATGAGTTTTTATTTAAACTCATAACTACTTCTCTAATTAAGTTAGGCGTTAAATCCATATCTAAATCTGATGAAATAACATAAATTTCTATTTCTGTCGTATAGAACACCGACGACCTGCCTGTATTTTTTTCAATGATGATATAGTAAATATTTTGTTCAAATTTATGAAAATTAAAAAATAATTTATAAATATAAAATTTTTTGATATTTTTTTAACTAAAATTTATGCCGCGATTTAACAGTGGCTATAAAAGAACTGCCAATTAAGTAATAAGAGCTATCTCAGTTATATTGTATAAGACCTATGTTACACTTAGTTCGTCATAAAAAATATTTGATTTGATTACATACACTGCACTGTACATGACATGAGTGAATATAAGATACTTTTTGACCCGGAGAACACAATAATTTTCGCGGCATACAAATGTATTATTATCCCAATGTTTAATGTGAGCAAAACCGCATATAGCACCCTAGTCTAACTATAAAAGTAACTGAAACTGATAGACAAAGAAAATAATATCCTTAAAAGGCCCTAATTTTCTGGGAGAATGCGGAGCGTTTAACAAAGTTTAACTATACATAAAATTTTATTGACCCATATATGAAATAGTGAGACAATTCCAACTGGGAGCCGAAGTTTCCCAAGTCATTAGGCGCATTTTTATTACTCAATGACAATAAACATGTCGTAAGCTATCGACTGAAAACATTCATAGAATTAGTTCCCCCGTCTCGATACGATACGATCATAACCATTATTGTACTCGATTATCGATATATTCTGTTTATTTGTTACGAGACTATTATATAACTTAAAAGGAACGTAAACAACCGCACATGCCTGCATTAAAACCAAATTAATATTTCCATGCAGCACAATATAAATGTTTTGAGAAAGTTTTGAGCTTGCTGTGATATGAAGATTTGTTCTTTTTCATTTTGACTTTCTTATGTCTTTTTCTCTTTAGGGTTCTATAGTCAAATACACAAACTGTAACCCTTATAAATACTGTTCCATGCCGACAAAAAAGTGAATGCACATCTGCTATAAACCTGGTTTATTACCTTTCCCGCATTTGGACTTCTTTTGTTTACTTCGTGTTTAAAATTTGTAACTAAGAAAATCATTCTATTGTTATTTTACTTGTTTTACGGCAGTCATTAGGCAGGTGTGTCGAAATTCTTGGAAATAATTGTTTTGCGTCGAGGCATATTGTATTTGTACAGGATAAAAGGAATGCCCGAACGGAGAGCTGAGGCAGTCAAGCGAGGATTACAATACAAGCAAGACGTACATTTTATTAGCTATATAGTGACGGACTTTGCGCGTGTTATTGAATCGTGCAGTTTGTTATACGTGTTTGTATAGTTCTAATAAATTCCATAGTAATTCCAACGGCTTTTTAATTCGAGTCCTGTAGCTTGTAACAATACGAAACATCAGTTTTTTTCCGTATATCATCATACTTGAAAATTATTCAGAATAATTTGTAAGCTAGATGTTTTCTATGAACCACTATTTAACGGTGTAGTGGAAATTGTAGAATCACCATCACACAATATACAGTACAACATAATGCACATTTTTTTCGTATTCATTATTTTGTAGGTAGTTTCGAGACACATTTTTTTTTTACTCGGACGGGATCTTACTATATCGTAGCACAGTTTAAATTTAATACGGAGGGCAATGAGCATTATGTTAAAATAAGCATTTTATAATGTACTTGTTTAAGCCTTATTACGGGGCATAATATAAATTATTTGATTCTTTGATATAACTTCTTGATGAAAATAATTCAAGCTTCCCAGTGTTGTGTAGGTGTATAGAGTCTGGTTAGGTAAGTCTTGAGATACAAATATTTCATAATGGCTTATTGCATAATGTCCTAAAATTATGTATGTCTCTCATTTTTCGACCATAGCATTCTGAAAATGGTAAAAATTTGCTGATTAAATTGTAAAAAAATACTATTCCCTAGAAAACAAATATTTCGACTAGTTTTGGAGATATAGATACTTCGATTACATGCACGCTTTGTCTTACCTTATGCAAATAATATAGATAGTATGTAGGCGCTATCTTCACCACTACGGTGCATTTTACTACGATTCTACCGACACTCACTTGGCCGCTTTGTTCAAATTAACTTTACACGAGTCGAGCAAATGTTGTTCTGTTATTTATCGCAAACAATTTTGCTTATACTGTGAAAATATTGCGGTACATTTTTCCAGTCGCGCTCTCTCGCTTCTAGTGGAACTTCTAATTTCTAATGGGCCATTTGCCACTTTGTCAATTGCGCCAATAAATCTGGGCGAGTGGCTCCGGGCGGCGACTGAGTTATGGGGGCCCGTCTTCGGGCAAATGCCCCGACATTCTTTTGTTTTGTTACACACTCTTCATTGACGCGGTGGCATTTGACATTATGATTTATTCATTTGTAATTTGTTTATACTTATCATTTACCAGAGTTTACCACGCGTGAAAAAGCCTACTTGCATAAAAACTTTACTTAAAGAAATATAATTTATTTAGGACAAAAACTAAGTTAATAGAAAAAGAAACAAAATAAGTCCTAAATTGGACCCAGGCTCAACATAATGCTAGCCAACAAGGACTACAGCTGTTCTTCCGTCTGGGATCATAAAGTGAACTCACGGTGGCTAATACAACACACATAACAACAACAATATATATAATTGTAGCCTAATAGAATAATATATACAAAAAAGCAACAATTTAAATACGTAACACATACATATATAAAATAACTGTAGCAACAACAAAACAACATATATTTATAAATTAACCAAATTATAATAAATAAATTCATAAAGTAACTAGCTGTCCCGGCAGACGTCGTCCTGCCCGGTAAAAATAAAAATAAAAAACTTAGGGGTGGACTACCCCTAACATTTAGGGGGATGAAAAATAGATGTTGGCCGATTCTCATAGATACCGGATAAGCACAAAAAATTTCATCAAAATCGGTCAAGCCGTTTCGGAGGAGTATGGCAACGAAAATTGTGACACGAGAATTTTTTATATTAGATATAGCACTTGTGTCATGCTTAATATTGTGCGTTTTGATGACATTTCTACTTGTTTCTTGTTTAAAGAATTTATTGTAACATGTGCCACCTACCCAATCCAAAATATCTAGAATTGAACAGTTATAAAAGTTTCAAACAGATAGTTCCAAAATGGAATATGAATTTATGCTTACATAATTCATATTGGCATACAAGATAGATTGGAACGATAAATTTTAATTAGAAATAAACAGAATCGAAAACATCGATTGAAATAATTTTATTGGTCCGATCCGTTCCATCTATAATAAATGGTTTTCACTCCAAATGGCTGAAAGCAAAGTTTGAGCGTCGTATTCTATTTTGGAAATTCAATAGTTGGAACTTTTTAAAAACTATTATATATTAATCTGTTTATAAAACTGATCGGAAAAAGCATTTTGTAACATGTTAACGCATTTATCTCAGTTGAAATGGTATCCGAATTTTACCAATTTATTTAGTTTAACTTATCACCGGATATAGTAAAATATAATGTCAAACCATATTTTATACTGCCATAAAATTGTAAATAGTCTCCAAAATTAAAACACCATTTAAAGTGGATTATTTAGGTAGTACTAGGATATTAACTTGTTCGTTAAGATTTGGTGATCATTTACTATATTTGGTCTTTAAATACAATAATTAAATACAGTCGAGAACCACTGTAATTTTTAACTTTCTTAATTTAACTTTTTTTTAGATATCTGTCTTTTTTTAGTTCTTAGCATATTTTCTTGGTAAGAGACCTTTAGGGTTTCAAAGTATAATTTTGTGGTCGGAATATTTCTTACCGAATAAAATTATAGACAAAGCTTATTTGAACAAAAGCGTCAAATGATCTGAAGCATTTTGAAAACGTGTGTATATACATGTGCGTAGTAGAATCCCTAGATTCCGCCTTTATCCGTTCCAATTCGACTATTTAAACCATATATGGCTGATAGCGGTTCCAGTAGTTGTTGTAGTGCCCTGAAACAAATAAAATCTAAAACCCTATTCGAACACCACCTACCGGGTCTAATTGTGAATCTATACCATCCCCGGACCCACTCAAACACAAACATGTATGTTATACCTTAAGCATTATACACCACCATTATTGAAGTTTTAGTTGTGATCCCTAATTTTTTCTAGTAAGAAATGTAGCTTATATTATAATCTGGGATAATGTAGCATTCTAATGATGAAATAATTTTTGACATCGGTCTAGCAGTTTTTGAGTTTATTCGTTACAAACAGAAAAATTTCAAATTTTAAAAAAATCCACTTAATAATTTTAATTTTAGTACACAGGTCAATTAATCATCACTCGTAGTTATGTATATCCTTAGGTATATCCTTAGTTCTCAAATGAAAATTACACCGTTGCTATTAATTGTTGTCATAAAAAACAGTACATACAAGAAGGTATCTACATATGTACTTACGTATACATTTATGTATGTATTTGTATATTCAGAGTGGTTTATTTAAGGTTCGCCAAGCGGAGTGATATTCCAATTATAATTTTGAAACCGTATACGAGATACCACCACTCTTTGATTCATTCACACACACCAGTCCTAGAGCACATTTGTCGGGCGAACGTGCCGGTTGTCTTTGTACCTTGAATTTTGGATGCCACCGACGTCCGAGTTAGTCGGCGGTTTTCAGGTGGACAGAATACGCAACTACATTAGAATTGTAAAGTTACTTTAGACATTTGCTAAATCCGTTCGTCACGACTGTCACTTTATTAACGTTGATTGATATGCTAGTATTTGCGAAGGTTGAATTTTTAACTAACTATACGTACTGATTATTGATTATGTAGACATAGCTATGAAATTGACATATTTTGGTACAGTTGTTCTTCTTTTTTTAATGTGGCTTTGTTTGTATTGTTTATCTAGCCAGTCTCTTGGATTAATTGATATTAACATTTTTAACACTAATTTGTCTTCAAGTCTATCAAAAACGCATAGAATAAAAACGGATATTCTTTACGCGACTTTAGTCGTAAAAATTTTGCTTTACGGCATGGCCAGGTGGTAGGGTATTTGCCCGTCTAGATGGCTGCCACCATAACAATACTGAGTGGTGTTCTGGCATTAGTGGCCAGGTTTCAGTCTCCCTTTAGAGAACGACAGCACATTGGTAGCACCTTTTAAGGCCAGGATATTCCGAACCACCTGTTTTTGATAAAGCTGTAAACCTAGTAATATTCGTTTCTTTAATACGTAAAAAATATATGTTCCAGTTCAATATACTTTCTTGATTATTCAATGGTTCAAAACACGATATTTGTAACTTGCCTCGTTAAAAAAAAATCACAAAGTTAAGATGTTTTTGACTATTTTTCTGGTTATACATGATGATTATCAGATTTTAAGTTACAATATTTACATGGAAAAATAGGTAATAACATTTAGAAGAATATCTAACGGTTATTTTTTAAAATAAATGTTTTTGTTTTTCTTAATATCAAGTTATATAAAAGAACGGCCCGCGCGCCTCGCTTCAGTTGCCTGCGAGGCGTTATCGACGTAGGACCTGTGTCGCTCTGCTGCAATAACTGCCGTAATGGGGAATAAAACTAGTAATAACAAGAAAATATCTAGACGTGAACTACGTAAGCTTAGAAAAGTAATCAGGTAAGTAAGTATAAAACACACAATCTATTTTAGCTGTCATACATTTGCTACCGTCATCAATGTATTAGCATATCTATTGCTATCCAAAATTTAAATAAGTTATTGTTTACTTTCTATATTATTACTTTTTTGAACCTTATATTATTACTTTTTGACACATTACAGTAACAGTATAGATATTTTGTACCTATTTGTTATTTTATATTCTCTTTTTGCAGCGTATCTTTGCCAAGATCCAAACTTATATTTTTTTCCACATAACACAGTACAAACATAACAGTAGAGTAACAAAAAAAAATATAGCAATATTTATTTTATTTTTCAGCGTTACTGTGCCAATATCGAAAGGCGTATTCACAGCAAAATGCACAGTGGAACAGTATGTACCTATCTAATTTGAGACACAATTATACCTAATAAATTCCTAAGTGTTGATCCATAATAATACTTTCACGCTGAACACTTTCCCTGTTTGAATATTTGTTATTAATGTGAACCTTTTTCAGACACTCTGAAGCACAATAGGAATAAACGTGGCATGCCCATAAGAAACCTCACATTGCAAACCAAGGAAAACGAACAGCTTACGAGTCAAACTCAAGGTTTGCAGCAACCGGGGCCAAGCATAAATAAGCGGTCAAAAAAACCTGGCGGGCCACTGGGAAACCTCGTGTTGCAAGACAAGGCAAATGAACATCCTTTGAGTGTAATGCATGATTTGGAACAACCGGGTCCAGGTTCACATAAACGTGGCGTACCAAAAAGAAGCCTTATGTTATCAGCCGAGGTGCATGAACAGCTTTCAAGTCCAGTACAAGATTATCTGCAACCAAGTCTAATCACGCGTGTAGTTGATATTACAGTATTTTGATTTTTGTTTCGATATATATCCGTAGCTGTTAAGCTATATTTGTGAATAGCAAAAAGTGGCATTACAACTTTTGGTCTTAATTTTTGCCGTCTAGACCCCTTTCGCAACGCGCGATAAGGAACATCGTTCCAATACATATATTTTATGTATTTCTCTTAGGCATTAAATGTTACTTACGATCACATTGTTTTGCATTTTATATTGTGCCTTTAAGATCGAAAACAAAACCATAAAAAGTTCATTATATAATATAACTAGAGTTTGCGTGTCTCTTGTTTATAGAGCAAGCGCTACAGGTTATATTATATTAAATTTTTATGTGTTTGCCCACGGAAGATTCACTTCATTTTATATCGCTAATTATACCATCCCCGGGCTATCTGTAAACAACATAAATTACAAAACTTGACCAAAAAGGCCAAAATGGCCAAAATGAGCAAAAAGGCTAAAATGACCGACATGGCAAAAACGACCAAAATGGTCAAAATGACCGACATGACCAAAATGACCAAAAAGGCCACAGTGGCCGACGTGGCCAAAATGACGGAATAGGCAAAAACTACCAAAAAGGCCAAAATAGTCAAAATGACCAAAAAAGGCTAGTGTCCGACATGGCCAAAATGACGGAATAGGCAAAAACGACCAAAAAGGCCAAAATGAGCAAAATGGCCAAAATGACCAAAAAGGCCAAAATGACCTACATGGCAAAAACGACCAAAAAGGCCAAAATCAAAATGGTCAAAATGACCGCCAAGACCAAAATGACCAAAAAGGTCACAGTGACCGACGTGGCTAAAATGACGGTATAGGCAAAACCTACCAAAAAGGCCAAAATAATCAAAATAGTCAAAATGACCAAAAAGGTCAAAATGACCAAAAAGGCCAAAATGACCGACATCGCCAAAATGACCGAAAAGGCCAAAATAATCAAAAAGGCCACAGTGTCCGACATGGCCAAAATGACGGAATAGGCAAAAACGACCAAAAAGGCCAAAATGACCGAAAAGACCAAAATAGTCAAAATGACCAAAACGACCAAAATGACCAACATGGCCAAAATGAGCAAAAAGGCCAAAGTGACTGACATGGCCAAAATGAGTAAAAAGGCTAAAATAGCCAAAATGACCAAAAAGGCCAAAATGAGAAGTATCCCTTGTCCACCCTCAGTATTTAATTTACATACGTACCGAATTTCAGCCAAATCGGCCTATTAGTTCTTCCGTAAAAACATAACAAACAGAAAGACAAATATATTTTTATCCCGAAGACTATACCATTTTTCGAGATAAAAAGTATCCTATGTTCATTCTCGGCATCGAAAACATATATATACTGAGTTTCAGCCAAATCGGTCCAGTAGTTTTTACGTGAAAACGAAACAGACAGACAGACAGACAGAGTTACTTTCGCATTTATAATATTAATAGGGATTAGTAATTACGAAATAAACTAAAGTAGCGTAAAACCAAGTAAGTTGCACTACTGTTAAAATTATACTAGAACGCATAACAGTTTGTTCAGCGCCGCGCGCCGTCGCGCTGTCGCTGCGCGCGGGGTCAGAAAGTTCATTTGATCACAGACTTCGCGCAATTACTTTTGCGGGGGCTGAGGTAGCACTGAATGCCTTCTACGCACGAATATCCTGGCCTTAAGTGTAACAAATGTCCATAGGCGATGTTAACGTTTATCCATCAGGTAAGCCATCTCCCTATCTGCTGAACCAATGCAATAAATTCAAAAATAATGTATGGTGGTTGAAGAATAGACATCAGATTTTGCAGCTATTTTAGCACAAACGGAATCGGTATGAAAAGTAAGGATAGGTGATTCTTTACATTCTTAGTTCACACGTGCTCGACTTGATATTTTAATTGTACGACATTCGAGCTATTTGTATATATCTTATAATATAAATTGTTCAAAGAAAATCGTTGCAAAATGGTCAAAATGTCTCATAATTTGTTATAAGACATTTTGACCATTTTGAATGACCATTTGAAATTTTGAAGAATAATGTATATACCTATAAATAGATTATAAACTAGTGCAAAGTATAAAACTTCACTTATATTGTATTATATCTATAATAGCCTAACATTATAAGTCTAATACTGAGTCTAGGTCATTAAAATCAATGGGTATGGTTCCCAAAATTACATCGTTGGATGGGTAATGTATTTTTAAATCGATGAAAAAGTAGTTTCGGCTTAAAGAACTTTATTTCTCGTAAAAGAATTTTTGCAATTCACTTAAACTATGAGAACATTTATAAGTTGTTGAAAAGTAAGTTGTAATTTGTAACGAGATAGAAAGCACAAATACTAAAGTTGCAGGTAGTTTTGATTATTTTTTTTCTACATGCAAGTTACAAGTTCCTTCGAACCAAAAGAAACAAGGATATAGATTTTATGGAAGTGTCATAGTGTTTGATGATCAAATTGATCGTGTACTAGCAGAAGGTAATGTCAGGAGCTGTAAGAACAAACGAGCGTGCATGACAAGAGCTATGAATGTCAAAGAAGCAAGTGAGGTGTGTAAGATTAAGCCTAAATGGCGCTCTGTTGTTCGTGCCTACCCCGCAAGGGACCTGGCGTGAAGTTATGTATGTATGTATGTCATAGTGTAATTAGTTTTTATTTTTTATAATGTATTTTTTTATATGAGTAATGTCTTATATAATAATATTTGCAGTTATTGTATTTATATATATTTTGTATTGCGACAAATTTGTATTTAATTTTGCTAATTTAAAATATTTTGTAATACGTGATTTTTTAGGCATTTTTTAAACACATTTATGGATTTTGCTTCTTTTATGTTATTATTATGTGTTTATATTATAGTTTTGATCATAAAGTGTGAAACAAACATTTGGTAATGTAAACTTTTTGAATTTGTGTTAATAAAATTCAATTAAGGCGACTCATCAGTCATCAAGAGGTGCGGGTCCCGTCACTGCTCATGCAAGATAACGTGGGGTCAGGAGGTGCACTAACTGCCGGCCGAGTGATGAATGTACCCTTAACAGACCACAAATATCCCAACACTAGAAATGTTTGAGTAACCCACGCAATTATGCAAGGCCTGGATCCAAGGATACTGTTTACCTAACAAAGGTTACTAAATAAATCGAGTTATCCACGATCAACTTTAAAGAAATTATGTCAGACCATATTTCTAATCTTGTTTCCAAATCATCATATTGGAAGCATTTTTTTAGCGTAGAGAAATTCTGTCAAACAATTATTATATACTGTACATAATAATGTATATTATATGGAATTCCATATAATGTACATTTTAGAATTCAGTAGTGATTTTGGCAAAGAGGATACTTCATGTTTTATCATGTCTATTTTAGAATATAATAGAATCGAAAACACTTTATTGTTCAACAAAATAAACAATCACAAAATGAATAATTACAATAATTTTATGGCAAATCACAAGGTGGCCTTATCGCTCTCTTTCAGGCAACCTGACTTAGAGGATACTTTTAACTTATGTCTATGTATAATTAAATTAAAATGTAGTAAAATAAAATATGAGAACAGTACAAAGTGGACAATAAACAGCAAAGTTAATAAAAATAGGAAAATGTATATATTTTACTGTGTAGTTTTAGACATATTTTTTTAAAATATGACAAGTAATTTAGGTTTTCTGACACCTTTTTTTATTTATTGCTGGAGTACAGCAGATAGGCTAACAGCTCAAATGTGATAGAAAGTGTTTACCGTCGCCTATAAACATTAAAGGTGCTACCAATGTGCTACCGAATTCGTAGATGGGGCTGTAATCTGGCCACTAATAAAGAAAGGAAGAAAATTACTAATGAGAATGAACTAATGCCGGAACACAACTCAAGGTTGTTATGGGGGCATGCTCTAGACCAGGCGTGGCGGCCACCCAGTCGGGCAAATGCCCTACCACCTGGCTTTGGGTTGTTTTATCGTCTCTGTCAGGCTGCCTGGCCGCAGGAGTTTGTATTCTTTCTCCGTTCCTGCACGGATACAATCTACATCTCTGTTTTGTATGTTACTTTAATTTATTCAGGAACGGCACTATATAGATGAAATTTGATAGAAAGATGTAATTTATATGATGACACGCGATAGTGTAATAATGCTGAAAGAGGTGGATCAACCAAATTGAATTTATTGAATTGAAAGGCATAGAATGAAAGACATGATGGTGTTTATTGTCATTGAACGATTGATTCATCCAAATCGAAAGACAGAATTAAACCATTTGATATCAGTTTAAGACTAAAAATTAGACACTCGCTACACTAAAAATCAGAAATGGCTGCCATATAAATAACCAAGTTATTAATCCTAAAGTTGTTGTTAACCCTTAACATCTGTAGAATTATATATTTTTTGAAAAGTAATGGCTTATCCCTTACAAGAATTGAGAATACGGGTATCAAATATTGAGTGGTCTGTGGAAGCATTTATGTGATTCATAAAAGATAATAACTTACCAAGAATATCGATTCATCCTTAAGACATGCTCAACTTATGCAGCGTATTATTCATAAGTTTGTTACGCTCCCCGGGCGCGGACGCGGGACCGTTCAAATGCAAACAAACCGCGTTCCCGTTATTAATCATTCACCACGGTGCCTTGTTATCGAGTAGTGGTTCCGTGATGAAGTGGCGGTGCGCCTAATTGTGGTGTTGATGACCACTGACCAACGGTCATCCATAATGCACGAACAGTGAATTGACCGCAATCATTTCAACAAACCATCACGGTATAAATAAAAAAAGAATATAACAAAAAAATTTAAAAGAGGAATAACACCAAAGTACCTGAAATACCTCAAGTAACAGTCCATTAATTGTGGATACATATCTGTGGCTTTCGGGGTTGAGACCCTGGGCCTGTGGCCTTGGGTTCAATACCTCTATTGAGTCCTATCAACGTGTCTGATTGAAGTCTCCTGTGACCAAAAGGCTGGCCTGTACCTGGTTAATCCTATATCGGGAAGGAGTTAGAAGCGTTCTTTACTAGACTGCAATATTTTAAACAAATATTTCATTGCAAGTTGCAGTCGAACCCACAAACATGACGCAAGAGGCCACAATAATTTAGTATTATGACAACATGCATACATACATAATATTCCTCTGTTGTCTATGGCAGTCGGCATAAACGAAAGATCGTAGTACGATCTTAGCATATTCCTTTTACCTTATGTACATCCATTATACTCTTCATACAATCACGATTTAAAAAAAAAATATTGCACTACTTCAGCAGACAAGCAGACGGTCCACCTGATGACTGATGGACAGCGGTTACCATCGCCTATGGACAATCCTAACAACAAAGGCGCTACAAAAGCGCTGCTGCTCTCTAACGGAAGACAGGAACCTGGCCACCAATTCTGGAACCCAAGTCAAGGTTGTTGTACGGGTAAATACCTTACCTGGCTGTGAGCTGTCGCCTCTTACGACAGGCCGCCTAGCCACAGGAAATTATATTCTTTCTCCGTTCCTGCATATTCATGCAGGCATTTTATTCAAAAGACTATAAAGTGTCTCTATATTAAATACTTAGTTCTATATAATTCAGCCAATTCCTCTTTCATATCGTCTATCTTTAGTTTTCTCTCCCGCTTCCCCTTATCTCATCTAATCTTGGTGTCAGGATTTACACGTGTTTCAAAAACTGCAGTCGCTCTGTACATTCACTAGGATATCACCAATTCAAATATGTTAGCTTACTTTACTCTGTTCTTATGATAAAATATACTATTACGATGATATACAATGGCTGTCTGACATCTGCACTCGCCTATTTTTTAGCTTCCATACTCCTGAATAAAATATCCTATATCCGATTTTTAGGTGTAAATAGTATAGTTAACGAATGGCCTGAAAATAAGGTTCTTAATACAAAGCCAAAAAGGGAGTATACAAAATAATAAGTAGAGCATATATATGTATTTCTATTGTTAGAACCTTTAAACAAATACCTATTAACAAAATGCGTGTTTCGTTGAATTTCACGGCATGAGCCCGAAATATTACGCAGGATATTGAATATTAAAGTGTCCATACAAAGGTCTTGGGGCTCGTTATATGTTACAGCATTCACCTTCTCACTCCTCATTAAAATTTGCACGACAGCTTCTAAATTCTACTCTTTTCTCCGCACCTCCGTTTCAATATACAGGAAAAAGTGGAAGAGCGATGTGTACGGAGTACCGAGCTGGGGCGGCAAAAGTTTTGCCACCCCCCCTACCCACGGGGGGACAAAAAGTGTTGCCGACGGGTGAGAGCGTGTGCTTATAGCTATGTCGGGGAAAAGTTTTCCGTGTTGCGGGTAGGGGGTGGTGGGAGGAAGGAGGCACGCATGCGCGCCTTCTGCGCTGCGGAGCTGACGTGACAGTCCTAGTCAGGACTTTGGCTAAGACGAGGGCATGCTACACATCAGCCTATAAAATACGCAGTTGACGTAATACCTACTACGCATTAGAGTTTTATTTTCTATCATTTATACTGGTGCTATTTTAATACAACAATAACTAAGATTTAATATATTATTTTAACTGTTTTATGATAATTATGGCATACAAAAATAATTATTTTAAAATATATATTTATACGTTAAATGTTAATATTGAAGGGGTCATAAAACTAGTTAGGTCACGTTGAGGGCACAACGCGGGCAATCGATACGATCTACCCCACACCCCAGCCGCGTAGCAAAGTAGCGGCTAGCTTTTGGCACCGCCTACGAAGGCTACGGCGTAGTCAGCGGCTACAAACTGACGTAGGCAACTTCTAAGTGTAATGAACGGTACAACTACGTTAGATAAAATATATGAAATTATTTTTGCTTGTACAATGCCCCTAGATCTTAATCTTTTTATCGGAATAAATAATGATTTATTATAAAAAAAAACATCAAAGTTAAATTGTTACAAGTAACCTACAACACGAATCTGAAAAATTCATTTTAATATGAACTTGTTGATTGTCAGTAAGCAACATGAATGAAGTTAGAACTTTATTATTATGATATTGGTCATGTTACGTGCATTCTCTTGAAATTTGAACACCAATACTTTAGCGGATTAGGTTTGCATGTAACTAGATGTAAATAAAGTGCTTACTTTATGTTCCTGTAAATATTTATAGTTTCTTAACATTAACATATAGTGTAGCCATATAAAAATATCAACCCTTACATGCCCACAGTTTGGCAAGATTTTCCCAATTTAACAGACAAACTTATCGCTATGTTTATCCAAAGCAAGTTGGTGCATTTCACATGCTTGTAAATTTCAAATTGTCTCTAACATTTAAATTCAAAGCGGCAGTCTTAGTTACTGAGCTAGTGCGAGTGACCATATTTAGATTAATTGGATATAATAACATTTAACCATCGTGTGGCTACGAAGAGCCAAGAATGAAGCAAGATATTCCTTGATCTTAGCAAATAGAGATCCTTAATTTCTGTCTACCCCATCGAGTAACAAGCGTGAAATTATTTACATATAGTGTGTTATGTAATATACGTAGTAATCAAAACAATTGCTATTATCACATAAATACACAAACATCCAAGCATACATATAACTATATATACGTGAAACAAACAAAAACTTTGTACCCCTTTTTACGAAAATTGTGCGGACGAATGAGTATGAAATTTCGCACACTTATAGTATATATAGATATGTGTTTTTTAAATTTGGGAAAAATCCATGAAGCCAATTAAAAAAACATTACACACTACCATGTATTTGACACACACAGGCATATATACTTTTTTATTTATTGTTCAAGTCTTAATTAATAGTGTAGCTTTACCGAAATCTGTGATTATAGAAGTATAGTCTTTGACATTAATTATTATGGTCGAATGTTGAGCACGGGCGACCACTTGTACAAATAATGATATACAAACACCATCGCAGCTCCGAATCAGTAATATTCCTCCTATAGGTTATGTGGAAAAGTTTTTAGCAATGAGACCGCCCTTTGTACACAATTAGAAAAGTGCTAGCATGTAACTTTACTGTATTTATATATAATAAAGAATTATCTGTCTATATAATGGACACTCATATACAGATACGCACATGGGCGTACCCCCCATGAACTTGAAAACGACTCGCGCGCAACTTCGGGAACGGGTTTTGTTGAGACTTGTTGTTTGCTCTGTTTGTTAGCGAACTAAATTTGAGTTGCTAAACTAAAGTTGTTGATATTTAAAGGCAACTTTTTCTCGGAGTCAACGGCCGGGCCGTTTAGACCGTCACCCAGTTTTCAGAGCTTCGGAGCACTCGAGCCACGGAGTTATGGCAGTTGTTCGCAAACTTGGACCAGCGGCCATAGGGCTGGAGTTGGAAGGTCATGGCGTTAATACGACCTTGCCTACAACTCTGCAGACCATTCTGTTCGAGTTCGCTAGTTCATAGTTTGCTAATTGGTGAACGGTGTCGAAGTTTAATGTGTAGACGTGAGCTTTGACCACAATATCACATGCATACAAATATGTAACATGTCTTATCGTTTTATAAAAATAACACGACATCAGTTTGTGGTTAATTAAATAATAATAATCGGTCAAGTTACACACATTGTATATACCCATTCTGGGGCCGATTCCTGATACCTTGACCATATCAAATAACGGAAAGTTTGTGTACGAAATTTATTATGCAAAGAATTTAACCGGGAGCCTCTGCGTTGCAATGAGGTAGGCCGGCAAAAGTCCACTAAACCACACAGTGAATCTGAGTATTAAAGTTCTGATTTTTGTATATTACTCGGTACCTAAACAATACAAAAAAAAATATTATGAGGATAGGTGAGTGTATATTTTTGTTTCAACCGTCCGACATCAAGTTTCTTGCTTGTCTGTAAATCTGCAAAATTGATAGGTAGATAGAAACATTGATCTCTACTTCTTCAAATTTAAATCACATAAATAACTAGTGAAATATGTTAACAAACTTCTAAAATAAATAAAAATATTCCAATTTTAAATCACGTCAGTGGCTAGTGAAATATGTTAACAAAATTGTAAAATAAAAAAGATACCAACTTTAAATCACTATTGTCACTAGTGAAATGTCTTAACAAAATGTTGAAATAATCAACATTCCAATTTTAAATCACTGTAGTGGCTAGAGAAATGTTTTAACAAAATTTTGAAATGAAAACATTCCATTTTAAATGACATTGGTGGCTATAGAAACATGTTAACAAAATTGAGAAATAATTCAAGACGTATAATATCCCAATCTTACCCCATTGGTGAAAATTCAGCCGTTTAATTTCATGAATTTTAATCTTAAATAGTCAAAGCAATCGAGAACGCAGAATATACACAATGACTTAATCCTTTCATATTTATTCTTAAAGACTCCCATCAAAGAAAATGGGCAAACATCGTTAATCACAATCTAATAATCCAATCCGAAAACATATTTAATTACTTTCTCGTCTTAAAATAAGCAAAATCGTAGAGACGTCAAAATTCTGGACGAAATCGTTGGCAAATCGAGGCGACTTAATTAACTGAATGTTCATCTTGGCCGTCAAAGGCTTCAAACAAATTGGGCAGGACAAAATAATGCGGCAGATAATAGTCGTTTAGACGAGCCAAATAACCGCCGCGGGCGTCGCACCTGACTAACAAAATTAATTACAGCCCAATAAGGAAATATTAACCGGCCGGTTAATAAGCCATTCTCGAGGATACCACAATTAAATTGGGAGGGTCCTCCAACCATTATTTATAAACAATAATATATCAAAGCGATATTTTCAAGATGGCGCGCGCCGCAGACCGAGCGATGCCTCATAAAGCGTACCTCGGGTAGATAACGTAAATTATTCCTTCGTAGATATTTTTAAAGTTATTACATTAATAGATAATTTTTAATAAAGCATAAACTATAAAAATAATTTATTTTTTGGGTTTTCAAATGCTGAGTCCCGAGTCTTCGCTTGCATAGACATAAAATATATAAAGATATCTCAAGTAAACAAACACATTATTAATTATATTGAAGCTGAGAAGTGGTTGAAACGTCGGAATAACAAAAATCAAATAAATCACTGCGCTTAAAACCGATAAAGGTAGTTGTATTATGTGTACAAGTCGCGTAAACTTAAGAAAATATTACATTATTAATGATATAAAATATCTTCTCTTCATTCTAGTAATCAATACAGGTATATACTAAATTTCATAACAATTCGTTCGTTCTTTATTCAGCGGAAAAGGAATCCAAACAATGTCCCTGTAGTAACTTTTAAGGTTATTTTCTATCCCACATTGCACAATTACTTGAGATGTTTTAGTCTTATATTAACCGTCCAAGCAAACATTATTTTCTTTTCTTTAATATAATATGTCTTATTTAGAATATTATATTAAAGAAAAGAAAACAATGTTATTTCTATCATTTTGGTGTACCATAATAATAGAAAGAAACACACAATAATAAATACTATATAGTATCAGGTACAATGGGCCGCCTTATTGCACAAACAATAAATATCTTCTAGGCAACTTTTGGGTGGACAGGTGATATTAAATCGTCGTCATAGTCTAGATAGAGTAGTCAATCTGGGTACTGCGTTTTAACTAATAAGCTATTAGAATATTACAAATCTATGCATATAATAAAACGGTACAGATTGAATTTCTGTACAATGAAAATTTTTTGCTAAAAACCGAGTCAGGGGGGTGTAAGAAGTGAAACAGAACTTGTTTAGATTTTTTCATTTTGTTTCTCTGTTTGTCTGTTAGTCTGACTGTTTGTACAAGCTAATTTCCGAAACGACTGGACCGATTTAAATGAAATTTTGTATGGTGGTAGCTTATATCCCTAATCAACATAAATGATACTTTTGATCCTGAAAAAATAAAGAGTTCCCGTGGGATAGTTAAAAAACCGTACTACCCGGAAGAAGTCACGGGCATTAGCTAGTCATTAATATAATTGATACACTAACTTAAAACAAAAATATTCTGTAAATAAAAAATGAAACATTTTACCCTTAAAACGAAAATTCTCAAAAGCTACATAAGCATTGTATGACTTCAAAATAAACAGAAAATCATAATATATATACACATTTTAATTCGTTCGCATTCACAAAGTATCGTAGATTACACAAAATATTACAAGAAATTTCCAGTAGCCCAATGTCTCCCGTGGCAGCGAGCAAAACACGCGCCGCGTACAACCGTATTTATGGTTATACGATGGAAAAGTTTCGAAGCGTAGGAGCTAAAGCCATCGATTTTCAAAACTTTTTCATGGAAATAAACCTACTTTCGTTGTGTACGCCCGTCGTTCTATGTGTGCGTAAATGTGGCACACACACAAGCACTGCTCCCATTGGAGGTCATACGCTCTCAATGGATTAAAAATGAGCCGTAAAAAGTAATAGCATGTATTATTTTATTATACGCCAGATAAAGCAATTCATATATTTTGTATAGCAGTCTTCTGAATATGCTATATGTAATGCTGTATTTCTTTGTTGCTAAAACTTGTCATATACATACAACCTATTTAGTACATCTGCATTGAGGAATAATATTGTTACGAGTTTAGCGGGACTCGAATTAAAATGCCGTTAGAAATTACTTTAGAGTTCAATAGAACTATACAAACACGTATAACACAGTTACAAATATAACCGAACACAACAAATCCAAACGTAATGCAGAAGATCGTAATTCAATAAAACGCGTAAAGGCCGTCGCTATTAAATACCCGATTGTACACACGTCACGCTCGTATCGTAATCGTCGCTTGACTGCCCTCTATCTCCATTAGGCCGTCGTTTTATACCTCACAAATATAAATGTGCCTGTCGACGTAATCCGCAACACCTGGCTGATGCTGATAATGAGCGAGTACAACATGACAATAGGCAATTCTCCACAATTAATAGAAACGTAGGCCAATAAATAGGTAAACAAAAGAAGACGATCATAAAAGGGTTACAATTAGTTCAAATGCCGACAGATAATAAAATGTGTTTTTACAGTCTGTACGTGGAATTTGTCTTTGTCGGCGGCTAGGTTGTAACAATATTTTCAATAATCTGTACGACTGGTAATCTTGGCTTCATCCCTTCTGGTTGTAACCGAATTCATTTTTATTAAGTATAATTAGGCAATGTAAATTAATTCGAATAAGGGCTAATTTTTGAATCATCAGATAACATTTATTCACCAAATAGAGTACAACCTAACCGAATGAAAAAGTAAAACCGTAAACTGTTTTATTGATGCAACAGTCATTTTAATTTATTCATCTTGAATGTTATCCAAGGAATATTTTTTGTGTAATGACTGAAAGGTTGGTCCTAAGTGATTAAATATGTGGTCTTTCAACTTTCACTCACCATGAAATCTTACTATTTTGAAAGAAAATCCTCATTAATACAGTCATTTTATATGAAACATCAGTTTTTCTTTTAATTTCTTGACTTATACTAATTAAAAGTGGGCTTTAATGGTTCATATCTTAAAAGTAATCACATTAAAATTGAATAATAACTCTAAAAAATAAGTACCTACTTATAAGAAATAACTCTGATGACGCATCTGATGTGAATTATTCTTTGATCGCAATAACTAACAACTTTCAAAACGCTGTTTTGATATACTTAAGATTTCAAAGAAGCGAACTTACGAGCATCTAAAATAACTCCATATCGAGGAATAGACTTTTATAGATCAACATACATACATAACTTCACGTCAGGTCCCTTGCGGGGTAGGCACGGACAACAGGGCGCCATACCGGTTTATTCTTACACACCTCACTTGCTTCTTTGACATTCATAGCTCTTGTCATGCACGCTCGTCCGTTCTTAAGGCTCCTGATATCACCTCTGCTAATACATGATCAATTTGATCATGGAAGGTGTGTCGTGGCCTTCCGCGACTTCTGCATCCATTCACTTTTGCATTGTATATCTGTTTAGTCATTCTTTCATCAAACATTCTTTCCAGATGCCCGAACCACCGAAGCATTCCTTCACCCCGACATATAGATCAACACAAAGCAAATATCAAATATGATTTTACTAATTTAGAATTTAAATATAGTTTAAATCTTACCATTATAATTCTGTGATACCTACTTATATTTTATTAGAGATAAAACTTTGCCTCAAGAAGAAAATGGAAGATATTTTTCATGTTTTAATACAGACTGGTTTTCTCACTAGGACTAGTGACTTGTCCCTTGACACATCAGGACCATCGACCGCTTGTATCGAGCGAACTCACACACAGCCAATGTACTTGTAATGGCTCCGCAAAGAAAACTTTTTAAAACTTTTCCAGCGAGGCAATATGGCTCGTGTTCTCGGTCGTTATGTTTTATTTAGGCAACGCTCAACCATCTCCTTCGGTGTCATGGACACGTGTATTTTACAGAACAGGATAGATATACTTTCCCGGTTACTTTTCAATGTGGCGATAAGGCCGCCTTACCCGGGATACGAAGTAATTATTTCTATTTTGTCATTGCCGTGTATTTTTTATGCGGTGTTGTCATTTTGTAGCTTGCCACAGGACCCTAGACAAGCATCGACTTTGTAAATTAGCATCTATTTTATATAAAAGTGGACGTGAAAGTCACATTTTCTGCAAAGACCTAAAGATAGTCTTTACTTTGTAAAAGACGAAGGGCAGGTACCGTCTGAATAAAGCCAAAATGTCTATCTGTGAAGCCAAAATAAGTAACCAAAATTTAATAAAAATCTAATATACGAATCCAATAATAAATGTAGTTGCATAGTCTATTGGCATCGGTAACCTCTTTCCATCCGGTGGGTCGTTAGCTTGTCTCTTGTACTTCGGCAATAAAAAAATACCGCTTTTAGCCAGAGTCCAGCAGGAGATCTTTTATGGATTTATATTGTTTTATATGCTGTGTTACGAACCAAAAAGTGCAACAGTAGTGCACAATAGAAATAGTGTAAAACCATTTTTTTTCTTTTTCTTTAATAAATTGAGAGACAAACACACATATTGTATATCCCCAAGCTAAGCATGCTCAGCTTGTGTTATGGATAATAAACAAAGGATCATCTATTATTGTTTGTTATAAAATAATTTAAAAAAATATGCAAAATTTATACGACAATTTAAAATTCATTAGAACTTTTTTCCATCCTACAAAGTTGCCGATAAACTACATTGGTATCTATGCAATTTGACGAACAAAATATTCGACTTTCTTCTTGGTGTGTAAGCTTTAACTATAGTATGTGTAAAATAATTGTTAATTTAATTTAATTGAATGAATGCGGGTAAAATTGCATTTCTGGTTCAAACTTATGCTATCATAGCTCATGAAACCTTTTCGTGATTAATTAATAAATATCAATATATTGTAAAACTATATATCGGATATGTACCTGTCAACGAGATTCCCTATGTTCTTCTAAATCAGGAGGCAAGAATGCAGTCTCATGATGCTCGTTTATCAAGATCGCCGTTCGATTGGGGGTGGCTCAGCTGCGTTTTATTGTCGAATTACACGGCACCTATTCAGATTTTAATTTATGTTTTCCATGCCACCTTTCTTAATGGAATTTTCAAACCTGGCATTCGATTGATTATAGTTTACTTTTTTCAACAGTAATTTATCATTTTTCTTCGTTCGACACGATGCAACTAAATATTTAGATAGTACAAAACAAAGTCGCTTTCTGTGTATGTCTGTATGTCCGCTAATTCCTAAACCACGCAACGGATTTTGAAGCAGTTTTCGCCTTCAGTTAGGTAATTTTTCACTGAAGCTATATATATATATATATATATATATATATATATATATATATATATATATATAACATAACAAATTCGGGCAAATAACATGATGGCATATGAGTATTATTGCTTATATTTTTCGGGCAAACAATATACCACCTTGTTTGAGGCGTATTGTTGGGTTTGATACATCAACAGGTTTCATGACGATGTTTTTTTACCGTTAGCGTGTAGTAATTGTAACACAATATGCAAATTTTACGAAAACAGTTCCGATATTGGATCAAATCACCAACGTTCTTCAGGAAAATCACCCGAAATATTCCCTTAGGGATTTGATCAAATCCCGTTTTTCGTAATTTAGTCGTACATATGTAGGTATGTATGTAAATAATTAAAAAAATATTGTAACATGTGTTCACATAGTTTTAAGTTGCTCGCTAAAAGGTTTTTTAATTATATTAAAATCAACTATAAAGTATCTATTAAATGAGTTTAAGCTGTTTCCTTAATCTTGCATTTCTAAAAGGGGCGTTATCAGAAGTGGTCCACTGCGAGGGCATAAATTACAAAGCCATTGTTTATGTGCTTTTATAAAATGAATTGTTCTTGAGGGTGATTATAAAGGTTGTTATTACAAGTAAAACCAGGAAATAATCATAAAAATGTTTTATAATTCTTTTATAAACTTCATGAGCCGAAAGAAGGTCACCTAGCCTTAGTATTTTCATGGCCTTTGGGAAATCATGAAAGGATACTAAAGGAATATTATTCGTCCAATAAAAAACGTAACTCTGAAAGTCTCTTCACTAGGTACAGTGATTATTTTTATACTTATGTTCAGTTGAGTGCAGTTCAAAGACTTATTTATTGGTTTTATTTAACTGACTATTGATCCATGTTTAAAAACAAACACTTTCCATATCCTATGATAATTAATTATAATAAATCTGTAGTGGGTCATGTTAGTATCATTATCTTTTTTTATTTCTTTTTATAAAATCGAAACGGATTTTGTAGTAAAAAGCAAACAATACATATTTTCTAAAACATCTGGCAGTCGGAGCATTTTGCAATTTTGTTGTTGTTTGTTTATGTTATACTTGGCATTGACTTGAAGATATTGTAGAATATTTTTTGCTGTTCAGTTTTAAATCGGTTTTAATATTGCTAAAATCTTTTCGTTCGTTTTTTGTTTCTTGAATAGCTTTAGAAATAATATTGCAAGTGCCTGTAAAAATTGCACTAATAGCACGCGAATAAAAATTTTGCTTTTCGAAAAGTGTAGGCACTCTGCACTTTTCAACAAGGGTTCTTCTCGATTTCCCTAGGATCCACTTATGAGGCTTGATGACAACGGGACCACCTAAAAAGTACCTATATAATTTAGAATAAAGAAAAAAAAATTGGTCTACAATTTACAAAAAATCGCGTTGTTCGAAGTCGAAGTAGAACCTGCATGTTTTGTACCATAGTTTTTGATAAGTTGTTGTTTTTATTATTTGTCTATGTATTTAAATGAGGTTCCAAATATATATGTAAAATAAAAGACGTGTTTTTTTTTGCTCTTCATCAAAATTATATCTGATTTTCCATAATTTACGCTTCTAAAGATATTGCCGATTCAATTTTTAACACGCGTAACAAACATACAAAAAATCACAGTCGAATTGCAAGAACCCCTCCTTTTGGAAGTCAGTTGAAAAGATTAGAAGGGTTAATTTGGATCATCAGATTCCGAAAATGCAACTTAAGAATTTTTGTCTATCTGTCTGTTCGAGCATCATTTAAAATCTACTCAACAGATTAAAATGAAAATCGACACAGATCTAGCTTATATCCCCGATCAACAATAAGGATACATTTTATCCTGATAAATGTGTGTATTCGAATATTACGAAACGAATGGTATAACGCAATGCAACAAAGAATGTCGTCATGAAAACGCGAACGAAGTTTCCCCTGCACATGCTAGTCATTAAAGAAAATTAAACATGTTCAATCAGTTCATAATATTATTTAAGTCCTGGAAGGCATGTACTTCAAAACTCGGCAGTTTGCAATCCTGAATGGAGCGAGCTATATTTTAGAGGATTCCACTGCAGTACCATGATTATCTAAGATCTAAATAATGAGGCTTGCAAATGGAATTCCACGTTTATCTGTCGAATCAATTAATGCAGTAAGGGACGTTGGTACCAGGCACCGCCACGTAGGTATAATCTGTGAGGTACGATTCATAGGGTAATACTGAAACGAATTGGTCAAATTAAATATCGTTTGTCTGTGAAAATAACTTTGAAACTACACAAGACGAGAGGCTGTGGAAGTAGTGATGACGGCCTCTATGGTTGAACGGGCTAAGCCTTTGCCGGCTTACCTCACTGTAACGCAGAGGCTCGGGGTTCGATTCCTGATATGGTAAATTTTAATTTGAAGTAAATTAATAAATTGACTGTCAAGTAGACCTGACATTAAGCATTTAAAGGTACGCTCAATGAAACAGTTATATTAAATTTCCGAGAGGCGCAAAGGTCGGACGGAAGCGTGCGTTCGGTCCGGATGCATCCGCGATCGCCACATCCGTACGCAACGCCGCGGTAAATCTGTATATTTATTATAATCTAGGCAACATTTCTTGTTGATGTTTCTATTGGATCCCATTTTAAATAAACAATGAATTTTAATACCTCACTTTAAGCGGATGATATGGTGACAATAATAAAGTAAAGACGGAACAGGACTGTTTTGTAATGGATTTTATTTGCGAATAAGGATAGGATCTCGTGGCTACATCCGCATGTAAACGATAATTTGGCTAGGTGGTAGGGCATTTGCCCGAGTGGATGGTTACCACCCCTGGTCTAAAGTATGTCGCCATAACAACCTTGAGTTGTGTTCCGCAATTAGTGACCAAGATCCAGTCTCCCTTAGGAGAGCAGCAGCGCATTTGTAGCACTTTTGTCAAATGTCTATAGGTGATGGTAACCGCTTGCCATCAAGTGGGCCGTCTGCCTGTCTGCTGAACTCCGGAAAAAAATATTTAAAAAATGCAATTTACTGACAGTAATAAGCTATGTCCTACACACATTTCACCAAAATTTATTTACATGTATAAAACCTATAATTTGAAAGAAATTTAGAAAATAATGTTTTGTTCAGAACTCTTATAATCAAATAAAAGTATAGATGCAGCGTACGTGAAAAAATAGCGTTAAATAGAGTAAAGCATTATTTAAAAAAATATGTGGGAAAGCTTACGTAGTAAGCGTGCTTTGCCTCTGTGTGGTCAATAGTAATGTATCCAGTGGAAACTGTTTCACCTTAATCAGTACAAGTTCGATTTTTGAAGTGAAACTTCTATTGGAATTGTTGTGATTTGAAACTCGACGAAAAGAAACAGCGATACTTAAAAGAGATAAACATATAAATATATGTGACTAAACCTGCGAGAGAACGAGATAGAATACTAATATTTAATCATTTCAGTATCTCATACAGATAAGAGTTAGGAATGTTTTGACTTTTAAAGCTTATCATCATCATTATAATAATACGTGAAGCAAAAGCTTTGTACCCCTTTATACGAAAAACTGCATGGATGGAGGAGTATAAAATTTCGTACACTTATAGTTTATATGGAGGAGGAGTGCAGAATGCTATTTTTTTTAAATAATGCATAAAAATACATTAAATCAATAAAAAACATGTATTTGACACACACACGCATATATACCTACTCTTTTGTTTTTTGTAAAAATCAAATTAACAATGTAGCTGGTATCGCCAAGTAACCTCCTTTCGGCACATATAAACTTTTCTTCTATTAATTTAAATTTTTCCTTTAAATCTGACGGCGCGTTTCCCTTTTCGCACGTCACATCACTCATTGTCATGTCATAAAATAAATTAAATTAATCGCCCCGCACACTTTAAATATATAAAATAACATAACATAAGATATACCGCCCCCGCAACACAATAAATAAATATAACTTATATATAACCCCGCTCCTTACCACAATTGTAAAATATAATAAACATATATAAAATACAATAAATACATATACATCAAATAATACACTATAAATATAAAACTATAACAGATAAAGTGGACTCGGGAACAGAGGACAGCTCCATTTCATTCTCATTAATCAGGTAAGTGCGTGCTCGTTCTAAAATTCCCCTTAAAAATTGTCCACACTTGTTTTCAGCAAACTTGATACAGTTCACTTATCGCTAAATCCAGCGCCGCCGCAACATATGGTCCTTCGAGCCGGATTCATGGCTAAATCTCGTTTTTCAAACTTTTCGTAACTTTCGAGTTTGAAAAATCACCGCCCCGCATCCTTTCTTTCACCGCCCGCGTGCCTTAGAGGTGTTGCCTTATATTGAATATAGTATAACTAATATACTGTCACTATGCCTCCTAAGGTTCATAATGGGGATAATGATAACCGCAATTTAATAATTTTAGAAGCCCGCCTGAAATACTTATATCAATTTATAGAAAAGGTTCATGGAAAGGCACTAGACGCATTCCGTGGCCCCGAATGTGTCGCAACGCTTTTAGACAGTATTGAAACAATTGACCAAATTCGAAATGAATTCAAAGCGACTAATGAGGAATACAATAACTTGCTTCTTAAGTGTAAACCAGATTCTGTTCCCAACTTTGAAGATATGTCATCCGTTGAAGAAATGTACTGTAAGATAAAAGGCGTTATGAAACAAATTGAACCGATGTCCAATGTTGTACCGGAATCTAATGAGCCATGTCGTAAAGCAATTAAGTTGCCGCCTATCGAAATAATGTCCTTTGACGGTGACATTCGAAACTGGCCGCTATTTTTCTCGAGTTTCAAATCAACTGTACATGATAACCCATTGCTTACCGATGCCGAGAGACTGTACTATTTATTAGGGAAGCTCTCGAGCAAGGCACAAGCAGTTTTTTCTGGAATTACTCCCAATGCTGAAAATTACGTTACTATAATAAATTCATTAATTGATAGGTACGAGGATACGCGAACATTAGCCTCATCGTATTTAGATCAAATGATTAACCTTAAATTAAATGGTCCGCCTTCAGCCTTGTATTTTCAGACATTTTTAGACAAATTTATATCCGCTGCGAATGCATTAAGGAATCTTCCTATTGACAATTTAGCTGATCATATCCTACTACATATTGCTATGAAAAAGTTAGATGACCATACTATTCGTACATTTGAAATGTTTTACAGGGATCAAAGGCTGCCTACGTTTGCGAACTTGACAGAATTTATGAAAAGTCAATATCGTATATATCATAACAGTCAACCTACCTCTACACATTCTGTTCAACAGCGCAATTTCTCGAATAAACTACCATATAATATCCCTAAGCCACAAGCATATGTAGTTTCAGCTACCGATTCATATAAGTGTTTGTGTGAAAACATTATTCACGATCACTTTTATAAATGTCCTGCTTTTGCCGATTTAACTGCCTTCGCGCGATTCAAATGTGTCAAGGAACACAACGCGTGCGTTAACTGTTTGAGTATCAAACATAAAATTCGAGAGTGCAGTTCGAGTTTGAAGTGTCGTAATTGTCATCAACGTCATCATACTCTGTTACATTTTGAAAGAGTCAACAACGTTAATGATGTCGCGTCTAATATTAACGCTTCAACTACAGCTGCACCGCAAATGATAGCGTCAATACCTCCCCCCGCGCATCAAGTGAACCCAAATATTGCATCGCAGTCTTTTACAGCTAATGTGAGCCCGAGTTCATCTAATTTTATTCGGTCTCCCTATTCATCTATTGCTCCATCGCAGATGATAATAAATCAAACAACTCCAACGTCTATATCCGCTCACAGTCATAATGTTGATAGCAAAGGTTGCTTTTCTCCGTGTATACAGAGTACTACTATTTTACTCTCAACCGCTCAAGTTATTGTTTATGATAGCTTTGGAAATGGTCATATAGTGAAATGTTTATTAGATTCTGCATCTCAGAGTAATTTTATAACTTATGACTGTTGCGCACGTTTAGGTTTAAACTGTAATAGAAATTCGCTAATGACAGTAAGAGGTATCGGTGGATGTGAAAAATCTATTAAAGGTACTGCAGACTTTAGAGTCTTTTCTCGTTTTAATAGGTTTATATATTTTGACGTATCAGGACTTGTCGTTGATCAAATTACGGATAATTTACCGACAGTGCCTGTGGATACGACGTTTTTCTCGCACATAAATACGCTTCCGCTTGCAGATAGTACTTTCAATTATCCTAGTAAAGTGGATATATTACTAGGTGCATCATTATTTCCGCATTTATTATTGCCTAATACGGTTTATAGTAATGTACATGGCATACCACTCGCAATTCAAACAGTCTTAGGGTATGTTTTAGTGGGAACTGCTCCCGCTCTACAAATTTCTTGTAAGCCTTCTTCTACTTGTTGCACTGTTGTACAAAGTGATTTACTATTAGAAGACATATCTGCACTCCCTGTTCAAAGCCGAGATGATCTCGAGTGCGAGAGTCCATTGCACGCTATCAGTAATTGTGATTCTAATCTTATGAACACTGTTGCTTTACCATTTCGTGATGACGTTTATAAATTACATAAACTTTATTCGACAGATCATAAGCGATTATGCTTAACAGCGTTATAAGAGACAGAATGCGTTTTTAGATCGATTTCTCAACAGTGTTTACAGTAGTTATACACACTTTATTGCGGTGAAAAAAATATATGTCAATCTTGATCATATTTCTGAAGTAAACTTTGTACTCGGAACGCATTTGCGATAAATTTTCTCGATAGAAAATAATTGCAAAGTAACCTCTAAACGAGTTATTCAATCTTCGTTATTGTTATTACTGTTAATCGTACATCGCTAAAATAAATAACAGTAACATATCATATTATAACAAATACAATTATAGAGTTTTATTCGGTTACTTAACTTAATTTGGAAGTAATTAATTATTTTATTAAAAATGACTGCAAAAATCCCGCCTGCCGGTCCCAATGTATGGAATTTATCATTCCGCAGGACGGCTTCGTGCTTAACGGTCATGTCGCTTTTTGTAGCTCCGCTGCTAAAAAGTAATTTTAAATAAATGAAGGAGCAATAATAACCAGAATTTTGACGCGGTCGCGCTGTACTTATTTGGCGTATACGGTAGAATTCTGTTCTAAATCACAGGATGTGTGGGTTCGAACCCTATTAGTTTCACTTCATCTAAAAGATTTTTTTATTTTTATATGAAAGTTGATAAAATGCTCTGTTTCTCTTCCTAAATATTTTTATAAAATGCAAGAAAATACTTTTCTAAATTTTTATATTTCATTTCATCTCTACTTTTATACTATTGACAATAAAACGTATTTAAATCAATCTTACAGGTAAAATAAAAATTCGAAAGCGCCATCTATGTTTCTCAATAGAAAATTACGTTGACACGTGGATAGTTAGAAATAATATGAAGATTCAAATTCAAGTTGAGTGCTCGCTCCATTTTCCTTTTCTAACTATTTTTTTTATTTAGCCCTATTATGTTTTTAACACGCTTTTATTAGCTTCACCTGTATGTATGTTTGTAACCGACCCCTTTGAGCTCGATTTTGTCCTACTTTGAACGATCAGATTTAATTCAAACTTTGCACACCTGTCAAAGGTCGATGACAATGCAATAATATGGTACCATGGAGCTGATCTGATGATGGAGTCGGAAGGTGGCCATAGGAGCTCCTGTACTAAACAAGATAAACCCTTCGTGTTTGGGCTCATATGTTTATATCGCGTAACAATGCAATAATATGGTACTATGAAGCTGATCTTATCATGGAGTCGGAAGGTGGCTATAGGAACTCATGTACTAAACAAGATAGACCCGTCGTGTGTGAGCTCGTTTTACTTATCTTGGCTAGCCCTCTGCTGCTACATGATATGCAGGATCTCAAAAGATTGTTTTAAAAACATTAAAAAAACAACTAAAAAATGAAAAATAAATAATAGTTAAAAAAAAAAGCGCTTTGAATACACCCCTCGCTTTTTTTTAAGACTCCATTCATCAGAAACCAAATGTATTAAATTTTATTATCTGTTTTTTAGTTGGATTTTTTATGAAAGCGTGTTTTTTTTAGTTTTTTTGAAACTATTATTATTTACTTTATAGTTCTTATCTATACAGATAAATAAAAGTGAAGTGCCTGTTTGAAATCCCAAAATAAAATCTAAAATAATCGGACTAGGCGATTCCGAAAATGCTATTTATAGAATTTTTGCCTGTCCGTCTGTGTGTCTGGATGTTCCGGCTAATCTCTGACACAGTTGGATCGATTATGACGTAATTTTCATTGGCAGATAGCTGATGTTATAAGAAGTAACTTAGGCTACGTTTTTAGGGTTCCACGAAAAAAAATCCACAAGTATATTTGTCTCACTGTTTGTTATCCTTTTATGGAAAGACTATTGAACCGATTTGGCTGAAACTGGGTACATATGTTATGTTAATACCGAGGGTGGCCAAGTACTACTTTTTATCCCGAAAAATGAGATAGTTTCCGAGATGAAAATATATTTGGCCGAACGGGTCTAAATGATCAAACGGCTGAATAGCCCAAATGGTCGAATTGATCGAAATGACTGAAATGGCTGAAATGACTGAAATGGCTGGAATGGCCCAAATCACCGAAATGGCTGAAATGCCCCAAATTTCTGAAATGATTGAAATGGTCGAAATGGCTGAAATAACCCAAATGGCCAATAGGTCGAAACGACCGAAATGGCTCAAATGGTCGAAATGGCTGAAACGACAAAAAAAATGATATGGCTGAAATGGCTGATATGGCCAAAATGACTAAAATGAGTGTAATGGCCGCAATGGCCGAAATGGCTGAAATGACTGAAATGGTTGATATGGCCCAGATGGCCGAAATAACCGAAATGGCTGAAATGACTGAAATGGCCGAACGGGTCTAAATGATCAAACGGCTGAATGGCCCAAATGGTTGACTTGACCGAAATGGCTGAAATGACTGAAATAGCCGAAATGGTCGGAATAGCTGAAATGGTCGAAATTGCTGAAATGGTCGAAATGGCTGAAATGACCGAAATGGCTGAAATGCCCCAAATCACCGAAATGCCTGAAACGACTGAAATCGCTGAAATGGCCGAAATGGCTGAAATGAATGCAATGGCTGAAATGGCCCAAATGGCCGAAATAGCTGAATTGAGTGAATTCGCCCAAATGACTGTAATGGCCAAAAACACTAAAATGGTTGAACTGACTAAAATGACTGATATGGCTCAAATGGCTGAAATGATTGAAATGGCCCACATGGCCGAAATGACCGAAATGGCCGAAATGGCCAAAAACACTAAAATGGTTGAAATGACTGAAATGGCTGAAATTACTGAAAAGGCCCTAATGGCCGAAATGGTCGAAATGACTGAAATGGCTGAAATAACTGAAATAGCCCAAATAGCCGAAATGGCTGAAATGGTCGAAATGGTCGAAATAGTTGAAATTACTGATATAGCCCAAATGACCCTATTGGCCGAAATGGCCGAAATGGTCGAAATGGTTGAAATGACTGATATAGCCCAAATGGCCCTAATGGCCGAAATGGCCGAAATGACTGAAATGACTGAAATGGCCCAAATGACTGAAATAGCCGTAATGTCCAAAAACACTAAAATGGTTGAAATGACTGAAATGGCTGAAATGGCCGAAATGGCTGAAGTGGCTGAAATGGCCCTAATGGCTGAAATGACTGAAATGGATGAAATTACTGAAATAGCCCAAATGGCCGAAATGGCTGAAATGGCCGAAATGGTAGAAATGGTTGAAATGACTGATATAGCCCAAATGGCCCTAATGGCCGAAATGGTCGAAATGACTGAAATGGCTGAAATGGCCCAAATGGTCCTAATGGCCGAAATGACTGAAATGGCTGAAATGGCTGAAATGACTGAAATGGTCGAAATGGTTGAAATGACTGATATAGCCCAAACGGCCCTCCTAATGGCCGAAATGGTCGAAATGGTTGAAATGACTGATATAGCCAAAATGGCTCTAATGGCCGAAATGGTCGAAAGGTTGAAATGACTGATATAGCCCTAATGGCCGAAATGGCCGAAATGACTGAAATGGCTGAAATGGCCGAAATGGTCGAAATGGTTAAAATGACTGATATAGCCCAAATGGCCCTAATGGCCGAAATGGTCGAAATGGTTGAAATGACTGATATAGCCCAAATGGCCGAAGTGGCCGAAATGGTCGAAATGGTTGAAATGTCTGATATAGCCCAAATGGCCCTAATGGCCGAAATGTCCGAAATGACTGAAATGGCTGAAATGGCCCAAATGGTCCTAATGGCCGAAACGACTGTAATGGCTGAAATGGCCGAAATGGCTGAAATGACTGAAATAGCCCAAATGACTGAAATGGCCCAAATGGCCCAAATGGCTTAAATGGCCCAAATGTCCGAAATGGCCCAAATGGCTGAAATGACTAAATGGTTGAAATGGCCAAAATGGCCGAAATGGCTGAAATGGCTTTAATGGTCCAAATGGCTGAAATGGCTAAAATGATTGAAATGGCCTAAATTTCAGCAAATCGTTCCAGTAGTTGTTCCGTGAAAACGGAACAAACAGACAGACAGTTCCTTTCGCATTTATAATATTAATAGGGAAGAGCTAATATGAATTCATTGTTATTCCATAATACAATGAAATAATTTCAATAAAATTTACCTACCTAAAAACTAATATCATTAAAATATTTTATACTGCATCAAATTTAGTTAGAAAAAGTGAAAAAAATAACATTTTTTTTGGGGATCGAGTCCTATACCTCCTCACCACCAGAGTATTAGAATACCATTAGACTAAATATGTTTAATATTAAACGTCGAATTTTCAATAGGTATTATCCATGTGATCTCTCACTTTAGGATTTAGGAAATTTAGGATGTTTTGTCTCGCTTCCTCTTGTTCTCAGCCGCATGAATAGTGTGATATCGTGCCGTGGACGTTAGCTACGTACCTACTTATCAGAGAGTACTTTATAAACTGCTTATGTTATGTAGCGCATGTTCCATCGAAGTAAACATTGGTTGCGCGGGGGTAAACTATGTGAAACACCGATTTGAATTAGGAATATACAGGCTCAACTCATTGTTGTTCCATAATACAATTAAATAATTTTAATAAAATTTACCTATCTAAAAAGTTTTTGGAAAAAAAACGTAAAGCCTGAGGGGAGGGTTCGAACCCTGTACCTCCTAGTTACTGTTGAGCATGGTAAGCCGTTGGGCTAAAGACGCTTAGGAAGATACGTCAAAATTTCAATAGGAATTACGCATACAAACGGTCTATCTCACTTTAGGACAGTTTGTCTCGCTCTCGTGGGCTTTAGAATCAAATAAATTGAATCAAGTCGGCAAGGCGCGCGGTGCGCGTCGGTATGGTCAATTGCAATATTTCGCCACGGTCGAAGTTTTATTTGGCGCTGTTCCATCGAAGTAAATATCGGACGTGCGGGGTTGATTTTATGAAATGCCGATTTGAATTAGGCGTACATAGCCTCTTAAAGGAAAAATTAGACTCATCTAGCGTATTGCGCACAAGCTACGATGAGGTAATTCATGATTACCTTATTAAAGATGACAAAGGTAAGATGCCTAAGTGTATCAAATGTAAATCGGAGTCTTATTTTATTTCAAACCATAAGGCTGTGCGCAAACACCGAACTTCAACTATAAAGGTCTCTAAACATAAGTCTGAGTGGTCTTTAAATAATTTTGAGTATGATCACGAAATACTTCAACCTAAATCCGTCACACGTCTTATAATGACGAAAAGTATAGTATCACCAATTTATATGACTTCACAGCTACTATCTACGTGGTTAAAATTATTATGCCTTATTGTTTTCATTTTACATTTTATTAATTGTTTACTGAGTTCTCACTCCGTTTCTTATTCCGATCTAAATTTTGCTGGAAATAAAAAATTACTTACGTTACGTTACATTTATTTTAACAATAACGTCAAAATTTTGAATCATAACGAGTTTGATTCACCTAATTTACAGAAATCAACGTTATTTTTATATGCAAACGGCTTTATTTACGTAGGTGGACGGTTGTTAAAAGCTAAGATTGAGTTTTTACAAAACCATAAATGTGATTTACTGCAACATGATAATGTAGTCGACTTACTAACCGACTGTTATCATACTAAATATCTATATTCTGTTCCTAAGCAGTTGATTTATATATTTAAAATGCAATGCAAGAATTTCCGTGCGCGTCATGTGATTCGTTATCACATTTACAAATGTAACATACGCTTTAAAGCCAGACCGCGTCCGTTTACTGTTATGAGTAATGACCCTGCTGAGCCTTCAGCAGTTACTCCAGGTCAATTCTTACATACCACACCACTATATTCTTTGCCCGCGCCATGCACGGAGTCAGGAAACTTGCTTGATAGATATTCGCTTCTTGATAAAATAGTGCAGTCATTCTGGCAACGATGGCGCGTTGAATATTTGCATCAATTACAATCTCGCGCTAAATGGAATACACTTTCTGTTCCGATAAAGATAGGAACTGTGGTTATTATTATTGTAGATAACGCACCACCGCTTTCTTGGCCAATAGGTGTAGTTGAGGCAGTACATCCTTCAAAGGATGGCGTATGTCGCGTCGTAACTGTAAGAACTAATAAAGGAAGCTTTGTACGTTCTACCATTAAGTTATGTCCATTGCCTAATCAATAATTTTGTTATATTAGAAGTATTATATTTAAGTTAGCTTTGAGTTTTAATTTTGTTTATTATAATTAAGAAGATTATTTTATTTATTTATTCAAGATTTTCGTTTATAGTTTGGCCATTCTGTATAATTTTTATATTTCTTAAATATCAAGTTAATTTACTTGTTTTTCCGAATAATTGCTTCCTGCTGGCTTTTATTTTATTTTATGTTAAATATTCACTGTCTTCGCTTTATTGTTTAGTCATTCGTATTTTAACTGTGTATGTTTTTTTAAAGGCAACCCTTTAAGGCCGGGGGAAATGGTATCGCCAAGTAACCTCCTTTCGGCACATATAAACTTTTCTTCTATTAATTTAAATTTTTCCTTTAAATCTGACGGCGCGTTTCCCTTTTCGCACGTCACATCACTCATTGTCATGTCATAAAATAAATTAAATTAATCGCCCCGCACACTTTAAATATATAAAATAACATAACATAAGATATACCGCCCCCGCAACACAATAAATAAATATAACTTATATATAACCCCGCTCCTTACCACAATTGTAAAATATAATAAACATATATAAAATACAATAAATACATATACATCAAATAATACACTATAAATATAAAACTATAACAGATAAAGTGGACTCGGGAACAGAGGACAGCTCCATTTCATTCTCATTAATCAGGTAAGTGCGTGCTCGTTCTAAAATTCCCCTTAAAAATTGTCCACACTTGTTTTCAGCAAACTTGATACAGTTCACTTATCGCTAAATCCAGCGCCGCCGCAACAGTAGCCTTGGTGAAATCTGTGATTATAGAAGTACAGTCTTTGTCAACAAAACCTTAATGTTCAATCTTATAATTTAAATTAATACTACCGACTACTAGTATATATTATGACGATATAATATAAGAAATGTGACATCACGAAATTTAGAATCGAGGAATTCTCGCTCACAATAAGGCGTCCATTTAATGCAATTTACAACCGCTTCCATACATAACACTTGACGTTTAGACTTTAAAACCTTAAAGCTAATCACAATATATCAAGCATAAAATCCGCAACACTGCGCCATTGTCACGCTTGGCTTGAACAATGCGTATATTAATGTCGGAAGTAATACTTTATTACCCATCGAGCGGTCATAGATTTTGATAAAAGTTTCCAGTTATATTTTTTAAGTACCTACTAGACCACTAATGACAGTGACCAAGAGTACGTGGCACAATTACAATCGTAGAGCAACAAATTGTTTACTTATGACGGGTTCCTATATCTTACCCACTGTTCATTTGCTTTACTATCGGTTAAAATTTGACATAAGCTACTGTAGTGAAACACTTACAAGCCAATTGATGGCGCTGTACAACAATTGAGGTCACAAACGTTTCCCGAAACATACAAAGAATATATAGGTACAAAATTTCAACTATGACAGATGAGCCTGCGAAGAACAACAATAGCCTCGCTGGAAGATCTGCAACCCTTAGGGTCACTCCCTACACTACAAGTACATATAGTACAACCGCTTCTGCTGCAGACGTACAGGAGACCCTCAAGCACCGCAAATATGCCGCCATTGGAAATGGTTTTTGCGGCATTTTCCCTTTTTTATTTAGTTTTAGTATAGTATAGTTTGTACTTTATTTTTAAGTTTATATTTATTGTAGTTTTGTGTATTTTTCATCAACAAAACTTAATATCATGAAAAAGTACAAGTAATGTAACTATTCAACTGATAGTAGGACAAGTGGATGAATAGTAAGATATAAGAACTGGTGACTAATGGTTAATTTTCCTTAATACCGACTACGGAACTCATAAACAAAATAAAAACTAATTAAATTTATAAGTCGATAATATGTTAGTTATGCCACCTGCTGTTATTCTCCGCAATCGGTATAACAACCAATGACACAAACGTTTCTTTGTACTTATAATAATAATTATTATTATTATTTATTGTAATAAAGCTAAATAGAATATCAAAGAATGCTTAAGTTAATTTAAATGTATGTATATATGTTGACATGTCATTTCCCTAACCCCCAAACTAGGTTTGCACCTGTGTCTTGGGGGTTAGATGTAGGTTCTATCATGGGTGTATGTTACAAAATATTATTAATTTGTGAGCAGATTAATGTACAATTATTATTATTAGTCCTTAATAAAATTGGATCAATTTTACTAAGGAGATATTCGGTTTCATTATAAGTTAAAAAGTAGTTGTCAAACGTGGGTCGCAGCATCTCCGGTGCCGCTCATGCAGATTCCATCAACTAATCAAAACAGTTCCTGATAGGTTAAATATTCACCAGAATACTAAACATGTAAACTAATACATAAATAGAAATCTGAAGAATAATAATCCAGTATGATTTATTTTGTAAAAGCAAAAGCGTTGTCACGAAACGCTAGCAAACCTGCAATACCATAAATATGCAAGGTAATTAGCGTTCTCCGTCTTCCTTTGAAGTTGAAACTTTTTTTGCTGTCGAAATACCTATTTGGATTTCGAAGGAAATGCGGATATTGTGAAACCTTGATTAGTATGACGAAAAATTCGTTCGGTTTTAAACCGATTTCATAACTTGTTTTTGACTAAGGCTTCTTATAAGCTGCGGAAGTGTAAATTATGGTTGTATGTATAGCCCTCGCCATCTTACATTTTTCAGGATAAGCTTTATTCTATTTGTCTATCTTGCATCAATCTATCTACTTAACTAAACAAAACTATCTTAGTTACTATCGCAAAAAGTATTAGAATACTAAAAGACACACACACATACAAATTTTTCATACTACAATTTTCCATATTTATTGAAACTATCCTCTCTTCGAATATGAAAGTAGCCTAAGATGATTTCATTGATCAAAATTGATTCAGTGGTTTTGTCTAAAAGCTTTACAGACAAAAAATTCGAACTTATAGTGTTAGTTAATATACAAATTATTTCTTAAGTTTACAAAAATACCATAAAAATACGTGTAAGATGGTTGTACATGGTAGTAATATGTTTTCAAAGTACTATACTATTATAGTAAAGAATCGTTATCTTTATTATTACAACATCAATTCACGTGGTTGCAAATAAACTTTCTTTCTTTATTATCTTTAACCATGGACTTAATCTCTACAGAGAGATTTTATGTGTTGATTAGTTTCGTTATTCGTAAACGTTACTCAACAGTTCTGTTCCTATAGTACGATAAAATAGAGCCATAATTCTCTTCACATGATAAATACGCACAAATTACAATAAAATTACTGCGCAGGAAGTAAAGCGACATTTAGCATCACGTGCGTTGTGTAACTGCCGTTCATTAGGGTAGTGTTGACAGAGCCTGCGTGCGCGCCGCCCGCGCCTGGCACCGGCGTATCGCACCACCATCGATGACTAATAAACCTATACCACATTACATTTACTGTCTATACAAACTCCTTTGTTACAAAATATAGTCGAAACGAAGTCACGTCAAGCGCAAACAAACTTTGCATCATTGTAATAACGATCACTATCCACAAAAATATATAGCGAGCGATTTCAACCTTTCTGCCTTAATTTTAAAGGCTAATTTTGATTGTTACATATAGGAAATTGATTTGGTATAATCGTGACCACTTCTGCCGAACACTTTAGAACTTCGCCCCCGAATTGAGCGATCCGTGTTAGAAATATGTATGTAGATATCAGATACGCAATGGCATCGACGCACAATTTATTTTCGCGTGAGAATTATTTCTTTATTTTCATTACAATTTCGTGTCATGTCGTGACTAGTTACATCAACTTAGTATGATCAATTATGTATACCTTTTTAGCTGACAAGACAATAAGGAGGTGAAATTTAATGACACATTGTTTTAAAATATCCTAATGCAGTATTGTCTTGGTACTGTCTTTAGACAGAACGGGTAGGTACCTCTTCAACTAATAACAACTTTAAGACTCGATCTGACCACATTGCATGCAACGAATTCTTATAATTAGTTCGCAAAGTTATTCCCCCAAATTGTAAAACTTGCAACACTCGATGATTTGTATCATATACTGGTGGAATGTGTCCTGAATGACACTTTTAGATAAAATTGTGATTTCAATTTAAGGACTAGTAGGTCAAATTAGTAGTATTCCGTCAAACGCTATAACTCTATGTAAACTAGTAGATATATATAATAATTCAGTGATTACTTTGTTTTGTTAGATTTCGTAATAGTACTTCAGATTGGCAATCTTTGTTGGGAAGTCTATCCTGTCTTCTTCAAATTCTATATATTGCTGTATAAATCTCGCACTAACAGTAGCTATATTATTCAGAAATTCGTTGCAATTTTGGAAAGTCTTATCTTGAGTACCGGCCGAGCACCTTTAGATTACTCATTTCGCAATAGCCCAAGGCAATTAAAAAGGAAGGGGTAGTGCTATCATGGCGCGGGGACGGCTCCCGGCGTCTTAACAAGAATATAATGCAATTTTAAAATAATCCCCGCAAAAAAGAAATTAATGCAGGCACCTCGCTGGATTCCTTTTTTATCTCCTTAATTGGTTTTCACATCTTAAAGTGTAAAAAATATCGTGTTCTTTGTAATCTCGGGCGATGTTTTAATAAATATAACGAAGTGATCCCTAAGTTGGGGCTGGAAAAAATATTGCTCACCCTTAAATAAACCTTCACACTTGAAAGATCAACGGGCGCGTTCGGGATTTATTGGGAAATAATTAAGAACAGCCGACTTCGCGAAGAAAGTAATTAAAATGAATTAAGAAAGTATTAAGTAAAGTGTGAACTCATTTTTAAACTTCTGTACATCCTTTGCAAATGCTTTATTTGTTGGTCTGTCAATTACAAATAATAATTATTCGTTGAATAACATACAGCATGAACAAATTGAAAATGACACTTGTGTGGATATAACATTTGAAATGTCCTTTTTTTACATTCAGTCCGGTTATAATTTACTCGATCGATAACTTCTATCTAATCATTGAAAACCGAACCGTAAAGTATTAAACAGCGTGCCTGTAAAAAATCTACATGATAGTGTATAAAATAGGTTGCCTGTATGCATTTTGATGAACTATTTTTTATTACAAAGTTTTATGCAATTTGCAATGTTTGTTGGTTTGTTTAGGCCAAATTTTGCAAGTTGGATTACATCCTGTTCTGTAAGACGGCTTTGAAATTTTGCATGATTATTAGTGAGAAAATAAAAAAAGCAAAAAGGAAATCAATAGTTTTTGTTTACAGCAAAATGTAATAACATCCGGCTATGATTAAAATATAAAAAAAATTAATATCTATACTAATATTATAAAGAGGTAAAGTTTGTGAGTTTCTGATGTTGTACGGGGTAATCTCTGGATCTACTAAACCGATTTAGAAAATTCTTTCACCTGTAGAAAGCTACATTATTCCTGAGTGACATAGGGTATCTTTGATTGTGATTAACATTTTTTTCAGATGCCCAGCGAAGTGGGCACGGGTCAGCTAGTATTATATAAAAATATTATTCAATTTACATATCATAAAAGCTTATAGAGAGATTTTAAGTGTGTCAAAGAGATCTCGAGATAAGATTTTTTAATATGTAAGATTGTACAATAAATAAATATGATTTGGATTACTTCAAAGCTTTTCCTTTTTAATGTGATATAATAAAAGCTACATAAAAAATATTTATTAATGTTATGTTTAATATATGTAATTTAAGAGTTCGCTTAAACATAAGAAGCCTCTCATTTTTTTTAAAGTATAAGTTTATTGACGTGCATACACATAGATTATAAAAAAAATAATAAGCACAATATCATAATATCATAATATATAATAAAAGCTACATAAAAAATATTTATTAATGTTATGTTTAATATATGTAATTTAAGAGTTCGCTTAAACATAAGAAGCCTCTCATTTTTTTTTAAAGTATAAGTTTATTGACGTGCATACCACATAGATTATAATAACAAAATAAGCTCAAAACAAATATAAAAAAAAATAATAATAATCAATAATAAAAAAACTACATAAAAAATATTATTAATGTTATGTTTAATATATGTAATTTAAGATTCGCTTAAACATAAGAAGCCTCTCATTTTTTTTAAAGTATAAGTTATTGACGTGCATACCACATAGATATAATAAAAAAATAAGCTCAATAAGCAAATATCATAAAAAAAATAATAATAATCAATATAATAATAAAAGCTACATAAAAAATATTAATGTATGTTAATATATGTAATTTAAGAGTTCGCTTAAACATAAGAAGCCTCTCATTTTTTTTTAAAGTATAAGTTTATTGACGTGCATACCACATAGATTATAATAACAAAAATAAGCTCAATAAGCACAATATCATAAAAAATGCCAAATCAAAGTTACAGGCAATTGATAAACAATTGTACCGCGTTTATTGCTTATGAGCAAACTTGGTCCGTCGGTCCAAACTATAATATGTTTGTTTTCAGCTTTATTTCTTCTTTAGAGGCTCTTAGTCGTTTTTATAGTCCAAACTTTGTATACTTTTTAGACGTATCTCAAATACTGAATAGCTATTTTGCGTTGATTGTTCTTCTATTTCTTTTATATTATTAGATATCATTTTATTGTTATTATATTTTTTTATGAAATTACAATTCTGATTTCAGAGATCATAATTGTGAATTTAGTGACGACATATTTTACTTGTATAATACGTTTATATTTATAGTATTTAATTTCAAAGTATTTTTTGTAGTGTAATTGATTTATAATTTAGTTTATTTTAAATATTTAGTTTTAATTCACTAGACTGTTATAGTATAACAATGTACCACGTAAATATGTAATAGGTTACTGGAAATATTGACCATTTTCTTGTCTATCCAGTTTTCCAGGCATCCTCTTATCCTCCTAACATAACACGAAACATCTAGAAAATAGATAAATAAATAACAGATTTTTATACTATACGATACGAATTTAGCTTGTCTGATAATGAGTGGCAGTGAGTTCTATAAACGGACAGCCTGTACTGTGAAGGAGTTATCAACGAAGGAAGATGTGTGTACAGGTGTGTACAGGTCATTTAACAGAGATTATTACTAGAGCGCAAAGAACGGGAATGAGGAAGATGTAGGAAATTAAAATATTCCTTTAAATAAGAAGGAGACGAGGATTAAAAAGGACATTATGCAAAAAGATTATTTAAATATTTTAACTGAACTATTGATTTCAAGTCTTTAATAATTTATACTTCTAAGTTAGCCTAGCCCCGCCGTATCTAGGACTGGAGTTTTTGTTTTATTTTGTGCAACATGTTGTATGTATTACGGTAGATGTGATTAATCCTATGATTATGTATAATAACCGGTCATTATGCATGACCGAGTTTAGTGAAACTCGGTAAATATGATAAATAAATTAAATTTATCAATTTACCCGCTTTCTTGAGTAATTCCCAACTAGTAGTAATAAAAATTAGTAAACAAACCGGTTAATTTGAAAAAGTTTAATTTATTTATTATATTTACCGGTATTTATAATTATTATGGATAATTACCGCTTATTATATATAAACACCAGTTTATCACTTTTACTATCTAATATATAAAATTCTCATGTCACAGTTTTCGTTGCCATACTCCTCCGAAACGGCTTGACCGATTTTGATGAAATTTTTTGTGCTTATCCGGTATCTATGAGAATCGGCCAACGTCTATTTTTCATCCCCCTAAATATTAGGGGTAGTCCACCCCTAAATTTTTTTATTTATTTTTTAGACAAAATTTTTAATTTCTATTTTTTTATGATACAACATACAAAAATACATACAACCCTAAATTATTAACCCTCTGCGACAAACCCCTATTTTTAATGGGCAGGACCACGTCTGCCGGGACAGCTAGTAATATATACAGAAACACAATTTCAAATTACAAAGAATAAACAGCGGGAAACGGTTAGCCTTGTGTCATAGTGCTTCGTACGACAAATGAGAATTCGGTCGGCCTTTTCTCCCTCTTATTCTATTTTACCTAGCCCATCTCTCTATTCCAATCCCATATCCCATTCCCTCTATCTCGTGCTGCTGACTCATCCTCTTTATACTATCCCAAAGGCTGGCAGAGGATTAGCTTCGCTATGGTGTTGCAAATGTTAATAAGCGGCGGTACATGAGCTGCGCAGTCTGCTTGTTTACCCGCTTCGCAATCAAAGTAAATCCCAGCAGTGCAACAGACCTAATGAAGTCACAACAAATGAAATCACAACACTTACACTGTTTTATCGCCGTCAGTACAAAGTAATAGTATAATCCACTCATAAAGCCAGCATTAATCCTTCCACTCTGCAGTACTGTCGTGTCATCAACGGTAGTCGAAATTTTAATCACCGTCCCCCGCCCCGCGTCCCCCTGGGCCCCCTCCGACGCCCTGGGGCTCCGGACGGCCGCTCCTTACACGATATTCCCATTACTTAGTCCAGGGCTATAATAAAATTTAATATAATGCCACGAGGAAACGGATGCGACCACAATGGCAGACGCCATAGGCTTTAGCCGTCAACTGTTGAAATGTACAATTTACCTAATTATCAAAATACATTTAAAATGGATATAAAATTTTGCATTTTCTGTTTTGATAAGTATAAATTTTTTGCATGCGGCTTTGCTCACGTTCATGTAAATTTTGTCAATCATGTAATTAATTATGTTTCACAACGATCGTCTGAAAATTATTTCTATCTAAATCTCGGAAATAGTAGTTGTTTCTAGATGAAAGGTATTTCTATGAACTTTTCTGTACCCCTGACGAATAAGCAGAAACTCTTGATGATCGGTTGAGTAGTCAAGGCGCGAAAGTACACCTGCAAAAACAATAACAAATTATTTTAATAGGTTTGAATTATTTTTATTTTTTTACTTTATCTAACAATAAAGCTGAGTTGAAAACGAACGTATCGTATAGTTTTGCGGTGTAAAAACAAAACGTTTTTCATTCTCTACCGTAATCCACTGACACCGGGGAGACTTAACAACGTTAACCGGTCCATTTCTCAATTTTGCCAGTAGCTGAGTGCCGACCCCTTTCTCAAGTATGGACGCACAATGGATATGCAACGGAACTCTAACCCTTCTTCGGCCTGCGGCATTACGGGATCCAGTGCCGTCTAATTTTTATTGCTTCTTCAAGTATTTTAAGGCATCGAGTTTTGTGGTGGTGGTCTGATTTATCATTCATTATCTTGACATACATCTTAAAACACACTAAGTACAATTGCGTTAGGCTACGTGCACACTACGCCCTTTAATGATTGATAATTATTTTCGTATAGTTGTAACATTAGGGTTTCAATGAGAGTACTCACATATACGATAAAACGTTACTCTTTGTGCCTGCGGCGCTTATAAATTGGTATCGCAAAAAAGGAAAAATATTCGGCGCTTAGCCTAAGTCTTGTATTTTCATCTTTATACTTGTCTTTGTAAAAGGACAGACGAGTTTAAAATTGAACAATCGGCGAAGTTCATGTCCTCTCCGTCCTTCTACGTTTCGTACAACTAACCGAAAACCCAATATACCAAACTATGAAACAGATTTTGTTTAACCAAGTATTAGACCAAATGTTGGAAAGAACACACACACGCCTTAAAAACTTTAGAAAGGACTACGGCACTGCAGTTTTTCGTCACTAAGAACGTAAGAAGTTATTTTTAATTCTTGACAAGCGATTTTTCAAAAATCTAATGATATCACTTTAGGTTTCATCATAACCGGCCCCTACACTCCTTTGGAATGTTTTTCGCTACTTCGTAAAGGTTTTCATTATTTGAGTTCAGCAGGCAGGCAGACCTGACATTTGTGACACTAAAGGTACCACAAATGCGCTGCTGCTGCTCTCTTAAGGGAGACTAGAACCTGGCCACTAATACCGAAACAATACTCATGGTTGTTATAGCGACATACTCTAGACCAGGGGTGGTGGCCATTCAGACGGGCATATACAGGCCCTTCCACCTGGTTGTAGGCTCTCTGTCGCATCTTACGACAAGCGGCCAAGGTACAGGAAATTATATTCGTTCTCCTTTCCTGCACGGATACTATACATATAATATACTGTCATTAAAGTATGAACAAATTAAAACTAAATAACTCATCTTCTTAACGCTTAAGATAATATGGTACTTATACTACTAAAGAGTAGTAGTTCAAAGTCAACGCAGCGGTGCCGGTAACTTTAATTGCAGGCACCTTGCTGAAGGCTGGCGGCAGCGGCCGTGCACTTTTAAAACTCCAAAGCTTGAAGACGTAGTAAACTCATTAACATGAGTGCGGGCACTTATTAGACAAGATAAGGTGACTTACATACGGCATGGAAGAATGATGAGCAGTATAAACTTATTAATACTCCGAATTTGTATATAGCATCTAATGAAATTTACTTACTAAAAATTACATATGTCAACTTAATATGAATTCTCGATTAATTGACATTACAATGTATCATATTGTTACAGGGGACTCGAATTATACAAACACGTATAACACAGGTAGAAATATAACCGAACACAAGAAATCCAAACGTAATGCAGAAAGTCGTAATTCAATGAAACGCGCAAAGTCCGTCACTATTAGATGTATGCACACACACATCGAACGTACACACGTCACGCCCGTATCTAATCATAGCGCAACTACCCCTCTCTCCATCAGGCCGTCTTTTATACTTCACCAATGCAAAAGTATCTGCAACATCTAGCTAATGATGCTAATGAGCGAGTACAATCGGACAATAGGCTATTCTCCACAATAATTAGAAACGTATGCCAATAAATAAGTGAACAAAAGAAAACGATCATAAAAGAATTACAATTAGTTCAAATGTGGACAGGTAATGTATTTTTACAGATTAGTACGTGGAATTTGTCTTTATCGGGGCTTATCTGATGGAAAGTGGTTACCACCATCAATGGACGTTACTAACACCAGGGATGTCGCCAGCTAGCTGCCGGCTTCAAAGAAGTTTTGTGACACCCTTTTTAAAAACCCCATATAGTACATACATACATAACTTCACGCCAGGTCCCGCCGGGGTAGGCACGAACAACAGAGCACCATTTAGGCTTATTCTTACATACCTCATTGCTTCTTTGACATACATAGCTCTTGTCATGCACGCTCGTCTGTTGTTAAGGCTCCTGACATCACCTTCTGCTAGTGTACGATCGATTTGATCATGGAAGGTGTGTCGTGGTCTTCCGCGACTTCTGCATCCATCCGCTTTTGCATTGTATATATTTTTAGTAATTCTTCCATCATTCATTCTTTCCACATGCCCGAACCTCATATAGTGTCTGTGTTAAAAATCATCCTCATGTCACCCCTTTTATTGGTTAGGAATGCGGAAGCCATGGAACCAGAAGCGAAGAGTCAATGCAACTCTAACCAAGACTTATTAGTAAAGTTCACTGAAGTATTCACTTGAAATTCACGAATAAATACACAGCATCATATAGCTTTTCTTACAGTGCAGTCATAAATCACGCGTGTTTCGTGCGGTACATCGCGTAATTAACCGTATGACGCCGCAGCTTACCTTCACATGTTGGCGGGGCAGAATGTAGCTCGGAGCGGAAAATACTTGTCTGCGCAGTATTATTACACGTTATTATGTTTTTAAAAGACTCATTTCCTCTACCGAAAACCCTAGCTCGATAATATTCTCTAGGTAGATATTTTGAGGAATGGGGTAGTTAGTAGTAGTGGTAGTAGCCAGTCACATTAACATAGATACTTTTTACTTACTTGATTTTATAAGAGCGAAGCAATTTATAACGTCATTTCCTTAGAGTTAAAGAAAATATTGCTATAACTAGCTGATGCCCGCGACTTCGCGTAGTGCGGTTTTTTAACAATCCCATGGGAATTCTTTAAATTTTTCAGGATCAAAACTATCCTATATGGTGAACAGGGATATAAGCTACCAACATACAAAATTTCATTTAAACCGGTCCAGTCGTTTAGCTTCGTACAAACAGACAAACAGAGAAACAAAAAATTGAAAAAATCAACAATAATTCTTTTTCAGTTCTTACATCCCCCTGACTCGATTTTTAGATTTTTTTTCATTTTACAGAAAATCGATCTCTACAGTTTTATAATCTGTATTGTCTAAATGTATATTAAAATTATTTCTATCATGTTACTTTAAAAGTACGATGATATAATATGTCGATGTGCAGATTACATCACGATGTCTGCCTTCATCGTTAGCTGGTAATAATTGTAACAATATGGGCAATTACGTCACAAAACTGCCAAATGGTGTATGCCGTCCGACCAGGATTCGCACTCGCGCAATGTGAGTTTTGGGACGCGAATACTCTATCTACTAAGCTACCAAGGCTTATACTGATTTATGATAAAGAACGTAATTATGAAAAGGTCTACATTTATGGTCTACTAGATTGCACCACACATCCTGATAATAGTGTAAACGACCTAGGTGCATACCTGTAGACATTCATTTTATTACTCTTTCGGCAATGTAACTTCTTTTGTTTACTTTGTGTTTAACATTTGTGAATAAAAAAATAGCCCTTGTGTTTTGTGATCTTTTATGGTAGTTATTAGCCAGATGTGATTCTAGGAAGTTCAGTCCACGAAGACATATTGTATTTGTACAGTATAAATCAATGCCCCAATTGAGAGATGAGGCAGTCAAGCGAGAACCACGATCACAGCAAGACTTGTGTACGTTCGGTAATCTATTTAGTGACGGACTTTGCGCGTGTATTTGAATTAGGATCCTCTGCATTACGTTTGGACTTATTGCGTCCGGTTATATTTGTACCTATGTTATACATGTATACTAACTTTACAAAGTTCTAATAATTCCAACGGCATTTTAATTCGAGTCCTGCAACTAGTAACAATATTTTCCCCTGTTAATATTTTATTGTTTGAAAACAACAAGACTTAGAATTAGAAGTTAACAAATACTTTGTAAATATAACATTCAACTAACCTTACATCATATCCGTTACGTCAGAACGTCTGTAAGTTCGTAGACTCCCGGCAAACTAGCATTTCCTTTGAATATGAAACTAATGCATATGCACCGGCAGATTTGATAAATGCAACGATATCCAAGAGAATGAACTATAATTGTATTTTGATGTATATTTATTATTATTTTTATGAAGATCTAGTTCAGTATCTATAACGTTTTAGCACTATTCTAATAACGTTTTATACAATTGTTTCTATGATACGAATGATTTAGATTTTGAAAAGACCGGTTTAACCGTCTGTTCATACTTATATCGATATTAAATTTAAAAATAAATGCATTACATTTAATGATCTATCATCAAAAATAGCTCAAAACTTGAATTATAATTAATTTGTGTTCAAGTCATGAATGAACAGACTCAAAATTCATTCGTGTTTTTGCTTTTAAATCCCAAGTACGTTTACCTTCTATTTCAGAACTCGGACGCACTTTCTTAACTATGCTTCTCTTTTTACTTCTCGTTTTTTTACCTTCTCCCAATTAATTGAGGTTGGCACAATGTCTTTTCTTTCCATACTCCTCTATTAGGGCATACGTCGTCTGCCACACTACAAATTATCATTATAACCCATCCATTTCTTCTACTTCAAAACCTCATCGTTATTCATACAGCCATTTTGTATTATACATTTAAGGCCATAATACTGGTTTACAGCGTTTAATATCTGAAGATTACCTAAATAGCCGATAATGTCACATTAAAACTATAAATCATGAGCTAAATCCAGACGCTAGAGAAGCTACCCAAATCCCATATTGCAAAGTGTCATAATGGCTCGCAGAGCATAACTAATATATCTGAAGAAAAGCAAACACCTCACAGGGTCGGCTAATCGCTTAATCAAAATTTATTCCGCACTTTGATTTTAAATTTGGGACGCAACATTTATTATTGGGCCCCTCTAAGCAACCCTTCGCGGGGGCGCTTCATTATCGCGGATTAAGGCTGCGGAATATTTTATCGATCGCATCGACGCCGGCAGTATTCATTTTCAATTAAGCGCCAAGTATTTTATTAAGTTTGAGCGCGGAATTGATGAGTTTCGCGAACTAATATTTACAATGGGTGGCATATGTGGTGGGCGCTCGCGCTCCGATACGTCGCTAGACCCCACCTGAGTTGCGTTGAGTACGAGCACTTTCCTCGCCAAGCAACTGTATATTTGAAACGTTTCAGAAAATCATACCAATCGGTTTGCTTGTAGATAGAGAGCTTCCTTGGAGCCTGGTGATGTTTCCGTAGGTAGGGAAAAATGGGAGTATAGATAATTTTAATAATGGCTTCAATATGGTTTTGATAAGTAACAAGTATAATAAATAGGAGTATCATCCCAGTTTAGACTGCAATACACATATCCCAATAGGTTTGTCGCATTTTTGTGTACATATGTGTCATATTGCATGATAAACGATTTATCACCAAATCCGTAATTTCATCAAATACTAAGGTATTTGATAAAATTCTCTTACTACGATGCCACAACAGTTGTCTGTAAGGCTGGACGAGATCTAAGGGTCTCAAGCGGTCGCCTATGGAGAATCGCTTAGTGAAATTGACTGGTGTCTAGATATATCGGTAGTTGTAAGATAAAATACCGCTTTATTCCAATACTTATTATGTTCATCAAATGAATCAGCGATAGTGACCTCTTTAGGCCCTCACATCATTAAACATAATTTCGTATGTAGTTCCCTTTTTAAGTCACTTTTAATTGCAACTTAAATACATAATACTAATTTAATTTTGAAATGAGCCCTAAAATTGTATACCTATTTTGTGATTTGAATAAACCGTTTTTATAATTTTTATATTTTTGTTTCAGGTACCCTTTTTTGTCGGTATATGAAAACTGACACCTAATGTGTTGGTTACATATGTTTTAAACTCAAATACGAAGTAAGTACTTTATAAAATAGTTTACGTCAGTGTATGTGTTGTTATTTTATACAGAAAAAGCAGCATTTCGCAGAATCTAATGACATTTCAAAACGGTAAAGTAAACGACGTTTCAATAATTAAATAACTTTCGAACAACAAAGGGTTTCAAAGCAAAGATAGTTTCAAAACATATACTCGGTTGATACTAATCGATATTCAATTTAAATCGAGCTGTTTCTGGAAACAACTCGGGAGATAAATTAGATGTTCTTTCACAAAGCATTGTTCGTACAGAGAATACGATGAAGTGACTTCAATTTCCTGGGAGTGACAGCGTTTCCGTGGCCCCGGCCTCGAGCGTGGAACTTTTGAAGGCTGCACCTCGTCGTGGAATCCAATGCACCTCTATGAGTTGTGTTTACACGTCCGTGTGCAAATAGGCTATCGCTTTGTTATAAACCAAACGGGCGTTTATCTTTAATAAACTATATGATCATTGAGTATAAAGAATCTCGTCTTCCGTGATCATGGGTAGTGAAAAGTGGTATAAATGTCAGAATATAGACCAAATAAAATACAGAACTTAAAATCGTTATGTCTTTATTCGCGAAAAGTCTCCTGCTCTAAACATTTAATAGATAGAATGCAAAACTGTACCCAACTGATATTTTTTTAGAAATACCAATACGTATAAAAAATTAAGAACTCTTGTATATATTATATGTCAGAACACGTTTATCTTTACCAGCGGTCAGACTTAAAAAATATTTTTGTACTAGTTCTTTGTACCAATCTATTAAGGCAGGTTAAGGTAGTACTCTAAGAATAATTGTACCTTGCTATACTTGCATTAAAAGTCTGGGGGGATGTAAGAACTGTATAGATTTAGATATTACTACGAAAGTTGGGCTAATTTTTGCTGCTAACATAATTTCCAACGATGATTTTTCCGAACACAGCTTTTAAAACCTGCTCGTCTGCACATTATTCTTTGTAATTTATTAGCTATTTAGTTAAGGTTGCCTTACGGTAGAAATTTCCCGGACTAACCTCATATTACCAATATGAGTTGATATTTTTTTATTATAATTTATGCCGCAATTTAACAGTGACTGTAAAGAAAGTTGATACATGAATCGCACCTATGGTTTGCAAAGTTTTCTAAATGTTCTGACAGCAGGGAGAATCGCTTCCCAGGGACGAAAAATGCTCCTTTCATCCTTGTAATTTGGTAACTCCAAGCGAAATTTCAAAATATGAAAATACGTTTTATCGGTTTTAAGCTGAAGCTAAAGACTTTCTTACACCGCAACTTCTCTTCAAGCCACAACTTGTTAAGAAGCGGTCGTGAATTAGATTAGGCTTCAATAAAGTAAATCATAATCATTAACAAAAAAATAAATAATGAACAGCTTGAAAGTAGGCTAAATAATAAGTTAAACGTTGCTCATTGACTCTTGACAACTTTGTCTTCCGTGATTTCAGCTACTGAAAAATGGTCGAAATCAAAAGCAGAAAATAAATAAATACCGCGCTTAAAACCGTTAAAACGTAGTTTTAATTATATATGTATGTAGTTTCTTGACAACATTAACCATGTTTTGATTTATATAAATAATATAAAATGTAGAGAAGTAGTTAGAATTTTTCCCTAATTATTTTTTTCTTCTGGTAACCCTATACCTGAGCTTTGAGCCTTGTAGGTTATCCCGGCGGCTGGTTCTAATGCAATTTCCTCCTTCAGGTGTACAAGATAATGCGTTCGCGTCATTGCATCCCGTTTATAATAAAGAGACTTTATCATAACTTTCATATTAGGTTATCACAAGATATTGTTTGGGATTTAATCTCATATGTTTATAGAGAAATTCTTTTATCCCAGTTATATTTTGATAATATAGCAGTGGTTTTGTGTAGTATTTATCTATGTCGGTGGACTACTAAAGATAAATGAAGTATTAAAAAATATATATACAAATTCTCACACCTCCTCTATGGGGTAGACAGAAGCGATATAAACAGTTATAGGTGCTTAGCCTCCACGTATTATACCTATTTTCGTTTTCTGACTATAATTTTCTTTTGCTAGTACATGCTTAATTAATATCTTGCCTTTATTCAAGAGTCTATGAATCTTTATAGCTTGGGTCGAATTACCTTTCATATTTATCGGCTTCTTTGACGTGAATGAGTACTCCTTGTCTGGTAAATTTAATGAACTTTACTGCATACATAGTTTCACATTTTTTACCGACTTCAAAAAAGAAGGGGTTCTCAATTCGCCTATATGCTTTATTTGTATGTTCGCTACTCCACTTCTCCGTCAATCGTGAATTGACCTTATTTTTTTTTGTTAATCGAAAAGATACACTCCCGAATAAGTCCCATTGTCACCATTCAGGATTCGATGAGTGGGTCCCGAGGAAGTGGAGAAAGTCACTAAAAAATTTAACCAATTTCTTCGTAACACTATATCTCCGGCAATTGTTAACCAATTTTCAAATCTGTTTCTTTACTTTATTTGGGTTTTTTGTTTGGTTTTTAGTGTTGTGAAGTCGGTTTTGTCTTCCATTCAATAAGATTTTATTTATGCTTTTATATTTATTAATTTAGAACTCATTGCTACTGAGATTGGGAATTCTTCCCATATGGAATTCGGGTGCTTGAATTTTTGTACATGGTCTATATATAAAATAAAATGGAAAAAATACTGACAAATGGCAACCCATGGATGAAAAGAGGAGAGAGAGAAAAAGACGGTAGCACAGAAGATGGGAAGACGATATAAGAGAATTAACAGGGGTTTCATGGGAAGCACAGCAAGGACAAGAGGTGACTGGAAAATGTTGGAAGAACTCTACGTGCAGAAGACTCGATAGAAATGGAACATGATTATAGAAAAAAAATTGATTAAGATTACAATATAGCAATAAAGGCAAGTAAATAACTAATGGTAACTTTTATCGACCACCAAAAGCTATAAGCGCCTATGTAGATGGTACCGCCGCCGATACGCCGCTACAGGCTGCATCGCGTCACTGTTTTAGTCATTTCTATGCAGTAATACTATGCGTCCGCTAAAGAGCGAAAGTGGGATGTCGGCACTTCGTGGGTGTAGTGGCGGTACGCGGCGTGATGGTGACGTTGTCGTGTATACCCGCGCCAAAGTTACATCGACTTACATGTTTCAGGTATACGAGAGGTTTCAGGAGACGATTTTATTATAAAAAGTAACTCAACATTATTTTCTTTAAGCTTTTCTTTCAAGTATTTCACAGCGTGATTTCTTACTGAGCTCAACTTAAAACCAGAACAATACCCCGTATACATATTTCAGGGCAAAGATACATAAAAAAATGATTTCATTTTTGTTTTGAAAGTTAAAGCAGTTAACCGTCAGTCATATCATAAATGTATGAAAATTTTACATACAGCTATTAGGCACACGAAAATGCTTGAACGAACTCGTCGAGGCTTAGCCGGGCTCATTGTCGGCGCAATAGCGTTCGCCTTCGCGAAACGAAAACTTTTCGAAATGCCCCGTCGGTGGGGCCTTTATTAAAACCTAGAGAGCATATTGCATAACTGACGGCAATAAGTAAGGCGACCGCCTCTCCTCGCCGCAACGGATTCAATATTCAGAGAGAGTTGGAAAGTTTTATTATTGCGGCGTAAATATAATGAGTGCAGGTGAGGCAGTTTTGTCTGCTGGGATTTACGGCGGCTATTATTCGTGGGCCACACCAGGATAGCGGAACGGCGGAATTAACTTTGCGCCAAGAGCTCACTTAAATCAGTTACTAGTTTTAACTCTCGCAATGAGTCTTATAAAATGAGTCCCAGGAACTGTCTTGAACGAAACTCAAAGTACTTCGGGTGAAAAACTTGGAAACAATCTTATCTCTTAATTCTAATATATACCAACCACAAATAATGGCTTTAAACGTATAAGTGCAAGAATCTTGAAAATAAAGAATACAGAAAATATCATCTAATCTTTTATTGTAATTGAAATCATGATAATACAACGGTTGTCGTATTCGCGTTTTGTCTCAGTGACGAGAGTTTCAATCTTTTAGGAGGTTTAGTGTATTAATTTTATTATTTTTACAATTAGCATGTTTCGCACACAAAGATGACCTGTGTATAAAACTCTCCAATTCATATGAAGAAATCTTGGTGAGTACCGAGCTCACTTTTCTGAAATGGAGAATCATTATTGTTCGCAAACATAGTAATAAACTAATGCTAGATCATTTATTTTTGTTAAGCCACTGTATCGAAAATATTCTTAGAATAAGTTATAGGTTTTTTTTATAGCAGGAGTTCAGCAGACAGGCAGACGGCCCACTTGATGAAAAGCGGTTACCATCGCCTATGGACATTTGCAACACCAAAGGCTCTACAAATGTGCTGCTGCTCTCTTAAGGCAGACTGGAACCCGGCCACCAATGCCAGAACACAACCCAAGGTTGGTGACATGCTCTAGACCAGGGGTGGTAGTTATCCAGCCGGACAAATGCCCTACCACCTACTGTGGGTTGTTTTGTCGTCTCTTACGACAGGCCCCCGCAGTAAATTGTATTCTTTCTCCGTCCCTGCACGGATAAATATTTATACGGATTTGGACACGGATTTAAAAAAAAACGTGGCTGTGGACAATGATACGCTCAAAACATTCACCAGCCCACCAGTCATATCATGATATATTTATGAATTCATATTATTAATGGTAATCTTGACCTGCGTTTATTTGTTCTTCACTATTTTGGGCGAACTACAACCATCTCAATCGTCAATTCATTAGCACTTATATCTCTGTTCCGTAACTTAGACAACATTTTCTTGGAAGGCCATTGTAAGATCATGTTCCATGAACAAGTAATACACCTCATATCATAGTCCTCCAGCAAGCCAAACGCATTTAATCGAAATTAGATTTAATAAACGGTCTTAAAAAAGACTACATACAACATGCTATATTATATAGTACGTACATACAGTGTACAGCTGTTTTACAAGTGCTTAAAATATAAGTCAATATTGCACAAACATTCCTCTGATCGAATTGAAATTAGATTCACCAACGATCCAAGCGTAAGCAATCCCAAAGACAAGCCCATAAATTACAGAGATCGTAATAATGTCGTTCGGAAGTATAATAAGTATATTGAATTATTTAATTTTAATGCAATTAGAATAAAATTATACGATGGCGGGCCCCAGCTGCGGTGAGGCTGCGTTTTGCGGGGAACCTTCGTCACGCGACGCGACGCGCGCCCAAACGTCAACCGTCTGCTTTTGATAAAAATTACACTCACGGTTTTAAATTATAATGATGAATAATAAAGTATTATTGAACAATCAGTATTAGAAAGTTCTTTCGTATGAATGATGTCGTACATGGAAATAAGTTATCTGGGAGTAAAAAACATTAATTCTCTGCAAACTCTCTTTGTATGAAATTATTGAATTAAAACAAGTACAAATAAATTGAACTTTATATTAAAATTATACTTACTTACTTACTCCGTTGGCTCAACGACCCAAAGTGGGTCTTGGCCTCCGAAACGAGAGCATGCCACTTTCCTCGATCCTGTGCGGTTTCTCGCCAATTACCGGCTCCTATCTCCGACAGGTCAGCCTCTACTCTGTCCTTCCAGCGATATTTAGGACGGCCGACCGGACGCCGACCAACCGGCCGTCCCAAATATGCTTTCCTCATGCTGCGATCCTCTCCCATCCGTTCTACGTGACCGAGCCAGCGGAGGCGGTGAGCTTTTATTTCTCCTATTATGTTAGGCTCGGCCACGAGATTCTCAATTTCGAGGTTACTTCGGACCCTCCAGCTACCATCCTCTCTTTTGGTTGGACCCAGAATCTTACGGAGAACCCTCCTTTCCGCTATATTAAAATTATGGCATGAAATATATTAATTAATTGTAATTAGGTGGCGCAAAAATAATTAATCAACTTAATTATTTTATTTCAGTCTAATACCTGGTTTATACCTCGGGCAACGCATCAGCATTGCTATTCAACGAGGCAATGTAGCCAGTCTTTAGGGCACGTTTCCGACTGACAGCGGTCTGGAACTAGATTTTATGGTTTAATTTTAGTTTGTATATATAGTTTATTTTATTTATAATTTAGTTATAAAAAAAGTTATATTCAAGTTGGTGACCTAATAATACAAAAAAGGAAAAATAATCAAAGCAATTCGAAATTATCAAATTATTTAAAATACATTCCAAGCTTTTAGTAGGACTGCATTTTTAGAGTAAAATCGGATTTTTACATAATGCGTCATTCTTCCATCGAGTGTATAAACATTTTTTTGATTTATTATGAATTAAGAAAGCTTAAAACTAAGCTTTAATCCGTAGATATCACGCATCCCAGCTATTTACTTTATAACCTGTATAATTTATATAGTTATAAAATAACAATGCGAGATACGTATGTTTGTAAGTAGCTGTCTTCCTATTTCTAACATAGCTCAAAGGATATGCCACAATCTTCCCTCTCGCATCTAAGATATACCTCACAATATTTAAAACAGATCGCCGTCACATAAATCAATGTGGGCCCGCGGTGCTCATATTTCATACTTAATTCTTTCCCGTTTCAAAGCATCCTGTTTAGTTTATGAGCCGTCAGTCTTTACTCGTGGTACGCCATTGCATACACCTGTATTAAGTAAATTCCCTTTTAGCTAACGATCCTTTTATATTTTTCGCCGGCCGTTTGGAGATGCTCTCAGACATTGTACGTTCTGTACCGACACTAAACCTAAAAGCATACATTAAACGTCGTCTTTCCGACTTTGGTAGACACGTCTTCCAGTTATCTTTTAATGATATTATTAAAATCGTATTAAAACTATTTTATTCATTTCACATTCAGATATATTTTCCTGTTAAATTCGACATTCAGGTCTATTATGTGCATGTGTGCTTTCGTGTGTGTGTGTGTGTGTATGTATGTGTAATTAATCAGGCTGATATTAGACGTATCAACGAAACTGAATCAATTTGATTGAAAGGCACAGGATCTGAAAGGAGACAACGGCCTTCAATGACATTGAATGATTCAAGTATATGTTTAAATGGATCACTTTTTTAGAATTAAGGAATTTATTCAAACCATTAACATAAGTGTACAGAAACAACTACTGTAATATATTACTTTATGTAATCAATGGAAACTTATTAAACGATTTTACAGGAGATTTGGTGTATATGTACTTTAGATAATGGTTATAATAAAATTGCTTAATTCATTCATTTAAATTAAATCAATTATTATAATTTACTTTAAAAAAGTTTACTTCACTATACGAAATAAAAGTTATAAGGAATAATGTAATGCGATCCACGAAAACGCTGCCGACAAACTGCGCTGCAGTTTGGCAATATAACTGTATGTATAATGTTGCAACTTTATTTTTATTGAAAATAAATTTTAAAAAAAACTTTGGTTGATACATCCAAATTGAAATAGAATTGGCCATGTAATATCAGCTTAACGGTTGCTTGTAGCTGCAATGTCAATATAAAAAAAAAATTCAGATTATTTACATTCCTATTCTACTTTTTTTTTAAATAATAGGAACTGTTCCGAAACCGATGACTTCTGGGAAATTGATTAAAATTCCCAAAGCCAAGTCATAAATCTAGCGTTCCGAATCTCAGCTGAGCTTCTACTGGACATATCCCATGGCACCCATATATTGCGATACGGTAAACCCGCAGAGACCGCGTGTTTGATTCCTATTCTAAGCCACCCTTTAACAAGAAATAGCTTTCTGTCTGCTACAAATCCAATCACTACATAGATATTTAGACTTATAGTATAAACAATACTTATATTATAAATGCGAACGATGTGAGTTTTTTTATTTGTTATGGTTTACGTCTTCACTACTGCACCGATCATTATGAAACTTTGAGCACACACGAGTATGTCAGGGATACAAAAAAGCACATAGGGTACCTTTAATTAAGAAAATGTTTTGTTTCCCAGGGACCGAAAAATAATTATTAGACGGTCGTGGCACAAACAGTAATTTAATACTAATGTTACGAGTTGCAGGACTCGAATTAAAATGCCGTTAGCATTACTATAGAATGTATTTGAATTATATGAGAGAATGGATGGAGAGAGAGAACGAAAGAGAATACAAACACGTATAACACAGGTACAAATATAACTGAACACAACCAGTAAAAACGTAACGCATGATTCAATAACACGCATTTACTCCGTGCAGGAACGGAGAAATAATACAATTCCTGCGCCGGCGCCTGTCGTAAGAGCGACAGAACAACCCACAGCCAGGTGTAGGCATTGCCCGACTGGATGGCTACACCCTGATCTAAGTATGTCGCCATAACAACCTTGAGTTGTGTTCCGGCATTAGTGGACCAGTTCCAGTCTCCTTAAGAGGCAGCAGCGCATTGTAGCACCTTTGGTTGCAAATGTCCATAGACGATGTAACCGCTCTTCATCAAGTGGCCGTCTGCCTGTCTGCTGACCTCCTGCAATGAAAAAAAAAACACGCGCAAAGTCCGTCACTATATAGATTATCGAATGTCTTGTCTCGCTTGTAATTATCACTTGACTGCCTCACCCCTCCGTTGGGGCATTGCTTTATACTGTACAAATACAATATGTCTGTAGACTTAATTTCTAAGAATCACACCTGGACTACTATATGATACCATAAAGATTACAATACACAATGGGCTGCTTTTCCACTCACAAATTTTAAACTAAAAGTAAACAAAAGAAGACGGTCATAAAAGCGCTTCTATGTTATTAGCTCAGACACCGACGGGTAATAAATATGCTTTGTTTACAGATATACAGGTGCCCCAAATTGTAACACTAATTTGTTGAAAAAATCTACATTAACGCAAGCGAAGCTGGGAGCATAATTTAGTAGTAATGCGAATAAAATCTACCAGAGAAGTTTTTTGTTAAACTAATTGAGAATAATATACAATACTATATATATATAATAAAACCTCTTCAAATTATTTGTTAATTTTCATATATCTTTTAGGCGGCTAGCTAAATACCTATAAATACACCACAATAGAACATATTTGGGAAACAAAAGTTATTATCTTCTTGGACAAATATGAAAGATGTACCGTCTTTTCTCTTTAAAAGACCGTGTCAACTACAGGACATTTATAGTCTGGGATAATCTAGATGTTTATATATAGTTCAATTTATTATAACCAAAGAACATAGATGACATATTAACATATGCATTCCAACTTGTAACACTGACAATACACTTATCCCCAATCAAAAAGCAGTACTCGCTCAAACATATTGTCAACTACGCCGAATTGTGTATAGGTGGCGTCCCATGTAAATGATGGACCGTCACAATAGACTCGGAACAAGTTGTGTAGGCTCTTTGATTTCCAAATTCACACCCCGTTTTACGCTCACTAATTTTCTTGTTCGGACACAATTTCGTCGGCCGTGGACCCCTCACAATAATAATTTCGCCGGGAAACTATTATAGTCGATCCTCTCTAGCCAGTAATTAATTTCGCTATAAACTGGCTCAATTGAAGCGTAAAGATTTCGTGTGGGCCGGCCTCGGCAAGAGTTTTGCGAATGCGAATTAATTTTAAACGGCCTCTTGTGTTTTTAGGAAACTTCAGCAATAACAATCGAATGTTTTGGTGCGATTGTTTGTAATGAAAATAGATGATCCAAAAGTCAATCAGACTTTGAGTTTATCGTTTATGAAAATAATCAGAATTCTGATATATAGTCTGTAAAAGCAACCGTAAATAAAACAATGAGCAAGTCCGCGTCAAGCCAAACACAATGGAGGGCTTTATCTATCTAAGAGGAGAATATAATAAAAAATAGCATATAGTCAAAAACATCCCAAAACAAATCTTATACTAAATATTTGAAATAGTTTGTTAGTTTTGCCGCTTTCATAGTGTCGTTTGTTAGTTTAGTTGAATCAAATATTTTCATAATTTCAGTTCGTATACCAGATTAAAAGTTATCAGAGAGGCAAAGTTTTTACGACTTTAAAGAGCAATTTTGACTTGTTGATTGAATTAAAATGTCATTGTTGTAATAAGGCCTTGGGCTCTTTTGTCTGTCTGTCGTATTGACGACAGATTCAGATGCCCTCCTCCAAGCGGAAATAACCAAATGTCGTTGTTCGGACGCGACGAACCTATTGATGGACCCTCGGTGTGTGAGCACATGATACAGAAATGATTTACCATAATGTACAATGTGCACAAATTTACCCTGAACATATGAGTCTCAGAACTGTTAAGAGACCTCTTATTCTTGGGGAAAGATTGGGGAAGTATATAATTCAAACTGGCAAAACTCAATGATGCAACACAAATATTAGCAACATCATTAATAATTTCATAGTTAAAGAAACTGTTATTTCTGCAAGAGCTTGTAAAACCGGTTTTATGGAATTTAGAAAATAGGTAGGCAAGCATAAGCTTGTCGTCATGGAAAATATAGCTGCGGGATACGTAGTCGAAATGAAAAGAAAGGCCGGTGTTGTATAAAAAATACATTATTATTATATTTTTATTTAAAGTTCAATCTCTTTATTCAAAACTCTTTCGCTGTTTTCTGTTTACACCTTCTGTCGTTAAACTGTTTCTCCTTTTAATCCAAAGCGTCACTATCAAAATGAATTAAGCAATTGAATATATTTTTTGGATATCAATTATTTCTTCCACGTTTATCCAACCACATCTTTTTCATCATCAAAATAGGTAAAAATTTGAATTAAAAAATCTGCGTTCTGTTGTGTATGTTACCTGTTAAAGACACCAGCGCCTAACACAGTTATCATTTTAAAAACATATGTAACCATACTTCAGTAATTGTTTAAGTAGAAGGATATCTGCGAAGTGACGCTCGCGGACCGCGTTCGTAATACCGAAGTAAGAAAGAGAGTTGGTTAGACCAAAGAGAGTGTCGGGGTGAAGGTAAGGAAAGGAATGCTCCGGTGGTTCGGGTATGTGGAAAGAATGTATGATGAAAGAATGACTAAACAGATATACAATGCAAAGTGGATGGATGCAGAAGTCGCAGAAGGCCACGACACACCTTCCATGATCAAATTGATCTTGTATTAGTAGAAGGTGATGTCAGGAGCCTTAAGAACAGACGAGCGTGCATGACAAGAGCTATGAATATTAAAGAAGCAAGTGAGGTGTGTAAGAATAAGCCTGTATGGCGCTCTGTTGTTCGTGCCTACCCCGCAAGGGACCTGGCGTGAAGTTATGTATGTATGTATGTAGAAGGATATATAATAAGGAATATTTAACAAAAAATTACTTATAAGTATATAAAAATGAAATGACAATATTGCTCTGAACGTAGTTTAGTTAAATTTCTTAGACGAATTCGGTGAGGTATCAAAATTGGAAATTTGCTTATACAAATTTATATGCAAAGCAGTCGATGTTACCTTTAGGATGCCGCGTGTGTGCAATAAGATACATCACAGTACAGGGTGAAGTTTCCAGAACAAAGCCGCAACTTGCGTCCTCCACTTATATTGTACAAGTACCTATTCTGTATTGTCGAATTCACTTATACGTCAGTGACACACGGACATACAACTTATGACGCAACATGGTTTATACAATAACTGAATTCTAAAAATTCTTTATTCAATTTTGCGTAAAAATATAGGCATTTTTTTATAATAACAATGGAAGGGGATCAATTACTCATTCATATGTAATACCGAGAAAAGAATAAGTAAAACACACTTTTTCTTTTTTTTTATCTGAGTTCGCATTATGAGTAGATTTAGTTAGTCTCGAGTTTCAACGTCAAGAGTAATTACATTAATAATAAATGGCAACCTTTTTCCATTAGATGAGCTATCTGCCTGTTTGCCAACTTTGCTATAAAAAAGCCCAAACTTGAATATATTTATTTCCACTCCCAAACCTCAGCTTAAGTGTGGTTATTTTTTATTCTACTCGATTTAACTACTAATAACTGCAATACAAAAAGAGTTATCGTAATATGAAATGTGTGCAGGTGTCACGAGTATGCGATACACATCAAAGCGCAAATTGTGGAAGGTAAGGTAGCGAAGGAATTCAAAATTTTCCGATGAGGACTAATTATATTAATTATCATCATAATTAATATAGTTCTAATAATATGTCACAAATGTGACAAGGGAGACTATGGAGTAATCGCACATTTTGTACGCACAACTAAATAACAATGAATCACAGACATGAAGCATTATTGGCTCGCGGGCAGCCCGTGACTCGTCTAGCCAGTTGGCGTCTAGCGCATTCTCACCTGAGGCCCGGACTTGGTAAGACTTCGCAACTTTGACGTGGCTTCAATACGAGCCTGAATTACCGCAGCCAACACAATTTCCACCTATAATTTAGCATAGCTATGCAAATTAGTATTTTTAGTTGCTGGTGTAAAACATGAGGAAATTTTCGGTAAAGTCAAATTAAAAATATAATTTACTATGATGGCTTCCGTCCAAGTGTTAAAGTTCCACTGTTTCTTATATGTGGTCCTGAAAGGACTAGAAAGGATTGATAATATCCCATATCGCAAAACAACTCAAAAGATCTTGTTCTTGAAAATATATTTGAATCCTTAGTATTTTTCAGAGTTTTCCACCATATACTTCCAAAGTTATAGAGGAGAGGTCAAACTTTAAAAACAACACTATATATGATTTTAAACGCAAATATCTTACCACCTATAAACTACCAAAAGTCATTAAGAAAATCGTTATGTACATATTTTTAATATCTATCCGACGAGGCCCCACACGATTATGTATATATAACTAACTAACATAGAAAGAAGTACCATATTTTATTTCTTTGAAATCGTCTCACAGTTACTCTGAGATATAGTTACTTAATTTAACCAAAATTCATATTTTATTGAAGATAATCTCATAAAATACAAACTCATTCATTACTTTATTGAAATTCGTGATGAACTATCAATTAGACACTTTGAAAGTTACCGTGAAATATTTGATCCACATTAAAACCAATAAACGCGTAGTGAACCATTAAAGTTGTCGGTAGAGAGTTTTTACATTTCGTAATTAACTCCGGAGCCACGGCGGCACGTAACTACCCAGTTGAACCATAAATACAGCAAGAAATCGGGACCATCCCCATAAATTCCTCTCGTAAAAGGCTCTGCGATTATGTTAGAGGGTGGTATTAGCAAAGTTTGTCCGATCGGGGGGTGAACACCCCTATAATACATTTTTCGTTGATGTAACACGATTTCTCGACGGTTCTCGGTTACGTGATGGATTAAGAAGAGGCTTGCTCTCACCACCGTTGGATTAAGACGGGGGCTTCAATATTTAGGGCATCGCAAGCTAATATACAACGTCGGCTAGTCAATAGACTTATCCCCATAATGCGCCCAATCCGATGGCCGAAGGAATTCCCTTCTAGAAGACACCCGCTTCGTATCTCATTTATTTTCACGATAAAGCTTTTTTATGGCATAAAGCTGACAGCAAGTAAATTAACATCGCGTGAATAACTGGTACCTTACGGAATTAATCATACGCATGCACATTTATTTATCAATTAATCATTTACCTTAGCAAATAGCCGAAAAATATATTTTTTAAATTGCAATCTGATATGACTAGTTTCACCGTCATTCTGACGAGCTTTCATATTGTGGACGCTGACTTCATACTATGGCATTAACATTTTGTATACCTACTAGAAAATCTTTTTTTTATTGCCGGAGTTCAGCATACAGGCAGACGGCCCACTTGATGGAAAGCGATTAACATCGCCTATGGACATTTGGAACACCAAAGGTGCTACAACTACGCTGCTCTCTTCTCTTCTAAGTATGCACTTTGATTAAAACTAAACTAAAATTTTGACGTTACGATTCAAATTGCATTACAAAATTTCGTTTTTTGCTTATTATTTTTTCGTTACTTATTTTGGTATAAACGAACCCCTTTAGTTTTTCGACATATCCGTCCATGTTTTTTTATTGCATGAGTTCAGCAAACAAGCACACGGCCCTCTTGATGGAAAGCGGTTACCATCGCCTATGTACATTTGCAACACCAAAGGCGTTACAAATGCGCTGCTGCTCTCTTAAAGGAGGGAGAACCTGGTCACTAAATTAATATTAGTTCATTAAATAGAGGTCGGCAACGCGTTGGCGACACCCTTGGTGTTGCAAAAGTCCATAGGCGACGGTAACTACTTTTCATCAGGTAGGCCGTCTGCCTGTTTGCCTGCTTAAGGCAATAAAGAATAATCATAATAACTTTCAAAATACATATTAGCTGCAAAACTTGACTATCTTTTTTCTCACGTATAGGCCGTGTGTGAGTCTTGGCAATAATAATAAATACATTACGCTCGATTGGAGATGTGATCCCGTTCGTAAACAACGCACCTCGCTTGTTCCTCCAGCGTAACTCTTTATTGCCTATCTAACTTTGTAGGATTTTAATAATACGCCTTTGCCTCTGTACTGAGCTTCAAATTCAATTACATACGCTCTTCCAAGAAATTCTCTTTAGAAATAAATACATCGGTTATTTCGTGATGTTACAGATTTGTAAAGTTTTAATATCGTGCAAGCTGTGCGGTTGTAGGTCACGGCAAATTATTTATTGGCTCACAGTAATTAAAGCAAATTTTACAAATTTTCCTTACATTTGCGAACGTCTAGAGCGAGTGGCAGCCCCCTTAGCGTATAAATACTGAATAAGCAGTAAACTGTATTACTTCGGCGAACCCTTTTCACTTGGCGAATTAGTAAAAAGCTACTGGGGAGTGAAAATTTTAACTTAAAACGCTCCCGTAATCCGCCGTACCTGCGCGTGTGTTTGACACTGCCAAGTGATTACATTGCATGCCCTTCCATTTGTTTGTTTTGATTTGGCTTAATTTGATTTGTGACATTTTTCACGTTTACCCCAACGCGAAACAATTAAATGAACTGAATTATTTTGTGCGGGATACGTCCAACCGAGGGAAGAGGAGACGCACTCCTTTTTCCTCTTTTCAGTTATTATATAACAGCCTATCCTCGACGGGTCGGCTTATCACTCTCAATAAAACCACTTAAGCAAACAAGAATTAGGTAACAATGTTGTAAATTGTGTGTGTATTGTGTAAATTCTCGTACACCAGCGCAGTGGTACCGCCCGCTACAACAGACAAAATTATCGGGCGTAATTAAAAATGCCAACATACTCGCAGACGGGCCCGGGGCCTGTCTAATTAGCAAAAAGTTAATAAACAGACGTACGGGCCTGACAGTGACAAGCTCCCGTGAAAATGCCAAGATGAAACACGTTTAATTTGCATACTCGTACGCTGCGTTGGGTTATGTGACGGGCGCACGCTGTAATGGGGGCAAATAGACAACCGATCTACATCCAACTAATACGCTTAAAAGATATTAAAATTAATATCGGGTTAAAGGACCTAATTTCTCATAAAAGAATTTTTACAATTCACTTAAACTATGAGAGCATTTTTAAGATACATACAAAACTTCACGCCAGGTCCCTTGCGGGGTAGGCACGAACATAAACTAAACTATAAAATTAAATACTACTGTAAACATATTTACAAGTAAAAGATGCCATACAACGAGGGAGTGCGGCCAGCATTTTGGGAACGCTCCCCACCGACACCGATTTGGACTACATCTTTTACTTGTAAATATGTTTATCTGTAAGTATAATCTAAAATGTTTTAATTATAAAACTTGGTCCTTTGTTTTTTACATTTCTTTATATATTATTTAGATGTGAAATATTCACTGTTAGATAAAATCTTTAGTAAAACAATTGTCATTGTGTATGCCTTTAGTAACATTACTTATCCCAAGATTTTACGCGAGATCTTGGGATTTATGTTATGTTATTATTTCCATACTAAAAAATACCCAGCTAAAATAACTTTTCACTTTATATTTAGCAAAATAACAGTAATCTTTGTTGCCTAACCTACGTGAACAAAGTCGCGGCCAAATGCTAATTTTATTTATTAATAGAAAACATGTTTAATTACAAATAAAAATATAACACTCAAACCGGTAAACTTAACTGAGAAGAAAGGCATTTATGGATTTTGTAATATATTCACCGCAGACTAGAACTACCTTCATTACATTGGGTACCAAGCCTTTTGAACCCAAAATAAAGGGTGATAACATTGGGGTGAACGCGCTCGAAATATCTTAAGCCCATACACGAAACAAATTCAACGTATCCCATACTATCATTTGCAATCATGTCTTACAAAACCATGTCACGAATATAAAGTCCAAGTACTCATAGCAACGTGTAGTACATAATACTGAGAGACAGGTAAAGTAGAAAGAAGGAAACACGATTAGCTCCAGAATAACCGTTTTACAGCGTGGTAGCCATCCAGTCGGGCAAATGCCCTACCACCTGCGGCCGGGTGGCCTGTCGTAAGAGGCGACAAAACAACTCACAACCAGGTGGTAGGGTCTTTGCCCGACTGGATGGCTACCACCCCTGGTCTAAAGTATGTCGCCATAACAACCTTGAGTTGTGTTCCAGCATTAGTGACCAGGTTCCAGTCTCCCTTAAGAGAACAGCAGCGCATTTGTAACACCTTTGGTGTTGCAAATGTCTATAGGCGAAGGTAACCGCTTTCCGTCAAGTGTCCCGTCTGCCTGTCTGCTGAACTCCTGCAATAAAATTAAAATTTTATTCAAAGATGACTTTTCAAAAATTAATTTATTAATTTAGCATTTGATGCAAATTCAGTAACTAAAAAGTTTCCATAGATTTACATGTTCATAAAAAAAACTTAGCCGGTTTTTTTTCGAACATATCTAACAACTGAAAATGTGATCATGATAATGGATCCATGGTTTACTACATCAATGCTTAGTGTTACAATTCCAACATGTTGACTATTGTGGAAAATATCGTAAGGAAATCTGCATATCGAGATGACCAGTGTAATAACCGGCAATTCGCTTTGGACAAGCGTGACATTCGTAATTAATTCGTAAGCCTTATGGCCTAATATTTTAGACATGGAGTTAGCAAGGCATAAGCAAGGACCATCGAAACATTGAGTGATTAAGGTGACCTCATACAATACAAGGCGTGAGGCGGACCATCGATCTGTCAAATTAGTTGCAGACGATAGAGGGCTCTCAGGCGAAGACGAGCATTGCTAACAAAGCCAATCAGAGGCATACGTCGCTGCCTTCGAATAATCTATCATAATGACATCGACTACCCATCGGCTTCAGGCTTGATAGACGGACTAATATCTTAGGAGAGTAATATTTGTAAAAGGTTTTACAGGAAAAGTCTGTATCAATTTGGTTGCTATGTCAGTGCTGAAAAAACTTTAGTAAATCAACAATCTTTTAAAGGTTCTTACAGCAAATGTGTAATAAGGCTATAAATTTCGTCGCGACATCGATTACGTAAAGAAAGTTCCATCATTATAAGGTATGCAGGTATTACTTTAAGTTAATGAATATGGATGTTTAATAAATAAATCGACTAATATCTGCAAAGCTGTTATTGCTTTCTACATTAGATCAGTCTGAAACAAAAAATGAATAATTGTGTAATGTATGTCAACGTCTGTATGTTGTTGAAAGAGCTGTGGTTGGGCTATTTTATCAGAGACCAGGGCTCTATAAAAAGGACATAAATAGATTCTTAAAGTATGAGTAAGGTAGACAATTAATCAGCTCCCTTAGTGGTAGAGATTTATATAGGCGTCGTTAACCATTTATCATCAGATGAACCGTCTACCAGTTTACTTAAAGACAAACATAAAAGAAGCTCCTTCTGCAACGATAGTGCAGATACTATACTAATACACACTTGATGTCTATTATATTTGTGTGATTGTCTATTGTACTAATAGGTATAATGTAACGCATATTTCCCCACGTCTGCTCGTCTCATCACATCACATCTGACGACATGCCGGCAACCGGAGGCACGCCTCGGTACGTGTCTAATAAGACGCTCTGTGGCCGCTCATTGCCGTGCCATCAACGCACGCCAAATTAGCGTCGTGACTTGTTCGTCTTGAGGGTGCTTTACACACGTTACATGCCATTATCATAATTTTAATTATTAATTATAAATATTTTAATTCTTTTTTGTAAAAGGTATTCGACTTTTTGGAATACTCTGCCTAGTACTGTTAGACAAGCTAAATTACTAACATTATTATATTATGAATAGTCACATTAATGGTTACTTATTTACATTTACATTGAGGCTGGTGTGCACCGACTTTCAATCGATGGTTAAAGTAAGATAATCGCCAAAAATGTACGGCAAAACAGTTATTATTTTTGGTTAACCGTCGGTTAAATTTCGGTGCACACCAGCCTTAGTGCTTATTAAGTATTGATATACATTTAATATAATATTTATCATTAAATAAAATATAATTATAGAAATTTAATATCGTATAATATGTGAACCACCTTTGACACATTCAATCTGTTCTAGTCCTGCCTCGGGTTGGTTCCAAGAGATCGCTTTTTATCGATAAAAACGCGTTTTGTGCACAGTTAGAAATTTAGACTATAAGTTTTATGTAATGGTGTACAATAAAGAGTTATCTATCTACATATAGTGTAACTTGTACATTCTACATTCATTACACTTAAACTAGAGTGTACAAGTTCAGTTAGCAAGTTAAAAAGTACCTATGTAACTTGGCAATAACAACTCAGATGTCAAGTTTTTAAAATTTGGATCCCACTTTTTTTGATTCCGTTTTATCTTTTTATGTTGTCGTGTAATGTTATTAACAACACATAAAACTTGATTGACATTTATGTATTAATTTTGTATTTTATATCTAAGGATATTAATTTATTTTTAATTTTAAATAAATTAAACAAATAAATGTTAATATCCCCGATAAACTTGTATTAACAATACCCACTCCATCACCAGACCACGGCTGATCTTCGATTTCCTAAGTATTTGAAGGAAGAACGGCGTACCTACACTTTTTACAGATCATTATAAAATAGTTGATCTTGAGAATTTCTACATCGCATTGTCAGTAAAGAAGGTTTGTATTCAGCATATTAGTGTGCCGGAATTATATCCGATACAACGCTTCTTCAATCCCAACATCTTTCACCGTGGTATCAAAATAGCAATTTAAAGTAAATTAACTTCAATTGTATTTTTATAATTAAGCTAGTAATGATATTTGGCTAAGAATATAATAATATATTGCAAATAATATTTCGCTAAAATACATATATCCAGTGTCACATCCTTATATGTGTAATTACTTTATAGGACTAGTCTTCAAATGCTGGGAAGATTATGATTTAGGTTTAAAACCAATATAGAAATCATCTTTATTTAAGTACGCCTGAAAAAATGAGCTTATGTGTATGTTTTACTAGCAATGTCGGCAGACGTTATTAAATTGATGGGTTACATTATTAACGTTTTAGTAGGGATTCTAATTTTTATATTAATAAATATAATACAATAAATTTTTTGAAATCAGTCCAGTAATTTTGAGTTATTCGTTACAAAAATACAAATCTTACCTCTTTATAATATTAGTATAGATAATCTAAGATATTATTAGTTATCTATAGCGTCTCTTATCTATAACTGTAGTAAATATTTTTTAATAATAAAATTTGAATCTTAGCGGCATTTAAATAGTAATTAAAAGTAAACAGCTTCTTTACAAGTTAACAAACGATAGTAGGTATAATAAAACAGCGTAGTTTAAACCCGCAATGGGTACCAGTTACTAGTGGGTCGAGCTAGCGCATTGCGGGCTCTTACGCCTCTGGCACTCTCTTGTGACTAACGCAACTTAATGTTGAACTCAGAAAGCAAACAAACTCAGTTCAGTACATAATGTTTAATTACTTCATTTGACACCGTAAAGATAAAGTTAACATTACAGAGTAATATTGGAAAAAATATATTACATAAAAATAAAAATAACACTAAATGAGCACTTAGTATTAATTCTCCTAAATAAAATCTCTCTGTCGATATTAATACATATAATATGTGAAAATGACTGTTTGTATATTTGTGTGTTTTTTTGAGCATTCTAATTTGAATTAAGTAAGGTAGCAAGAGGACTCCGCAAGCGTAATCTTGGTAGCAAGTTTCTTAATATTGTGAGGAATCTCTTTATATAATATATTTGTATATAATGTAACATGTTTTATTACATAAATTTTAGCGCGCGAATGGCAAGAAATTTTTGTCATATTTAAATAATACTTTTTACATTATTCTATAAACCAAGTTCTAAGCGACTAGATACCATGTGCTGTATGGTTGCACCCTCGTTTCAGTACGGGGTAAAATTAAAACGAATAAACTGTCGCAAAATCTGTTAGAAAAAATAACACTTATGTATGGAAACTGTTCGTGTAACAAGAGTATCCCTCTAAGATTGGACGCGTCATTCCGAGCTCTAATGAAGAGGCTGCGGCACTGACGTCGAGTGTCATAACGGTTTCCTCCGCAGCCTTTGTTGAGCCAACTTCACAACTCTTAAGCTGAACGACTGCGACTAGAAGTGACAGTGGCCAAATTACTAAAATAAACCTGTGTGGGGAGAAGAACACTTTTTTATTTATATTAAAAATAATTATTAGAATGTACGTTCAAGCAAATTATGTAGTGGTTTGATAATGTTCATTTTAATGTCACATTGTTAACTGAAGTCTCGCGGGAGAGAACAGGATCTACTAAATACTATGCAATTAATCAATTAGTTACTTAATATGCATATAATAGATACCTATATGTTGCATTTGTTATATTAGTAATTACTTTACATTTATAATATTATATTTTATATTAGTAAGTAATTAAGTTTCATATTGTTTAAAAGTGTTTATCATTTTTTATAAATTCATAATTCGAAAAATTCTGCCTTAAGAAAGTATAACTTTATACCTTAATTGAAAAAAAAACCGACTAGAATTTTCTAGGCTGTTTCTTTTATTTTTAATTAGTTCCGTATACCGTGAAAACTATGCTTTTTTCGGGATAAAAGTATGCTACATAATCCTCTTTATCGAAATTACATTAATACCTAGTTTCATGATAAACGGCTTGCATTGGAATTAAAATCAAATTAACAGTAATATTGTAAAACAAAATCACTATTAAAACAGCATGGAAGTTGTCACGCCAATGTCATAGATTATGGCAACAAAAATCCCCATTACGGCTGATTTTCCTTTTAGAACAATAGTAGAGCGGGGTGTATCAGCCACCATCCCAAGACGGCGTAGGCACGATACTCCATTCCTCGTTGATCATTCAACACCTACACACGCCACAAGTCAAGTACTCTAAGTATTTTATATCCAACTAGTTGTATGTTTATATGACCAGCCCGTGCAGAATTATAAATTTAAAAGTATCAAGAAAAATATATTAGAAAGTATCAAGATTTGTACAGTATACAGTGACAAACCCAAAAGCAAATAACAATAAAACCTATCAATCAAAAAAGCACTTCCATCCATACAAGGATCCGTGCTGCACATATTTATCCCAACCGAATAAATAAACACTCGTATAGTTTCTTGAGACTTCTTCAGCCTTCATTTAGACGCATGCAAAGATACGTCCCCGATTGAACACGCCTCTGTTTACCCCAGCCGTAATTAAACCTCGCGACGATAGACTCCACTCAAAAGAAACTCTGTATTTATTAATTTGGTAGTCAATATTTGATTTTAATAATGCTTATTTGGCTTTGAGAGGTAGTGACTTATAGATTCTGTCTAGGTAGGAGCTGTAGCTTTGACGAAGTTAAATTAGGGTTGATACAATTAAGGAATGCTCCGGTGGTTCGGGCATTTGAAAAGAATGTGTGATGAAAGAATGACTAAACAGATATACAATACAAAAGTGGATGGCTGCAGAAGTCGCGGTAGGCCACGACACACCTTCCATGATCAAATTGATCGTGTGCTAGCAGAAGGTGATGTCAGGAGCCTTAAGAACAGACGAGCGTGCATGACAAGAGCTATGAATGTCAAAGAAGCAACTGAGGTTTGTAATAATAAGCCTGAATGACGCTCTTTTGTTCGTCTCTACCTCGTAAGGGACCTGGCGTGACGTTATGTATGTATGTACAATTAAATGCAAAAAAATATATTTTGACCGTAGAAATTAATTTGCACTATAAAATTGTATTTATACTTATCCGTGCAGGAACGGAGAAAGAATACAATTTCCTGCGGCCCGGCGGCCTGTCGTAAGAGACGACAAAACAACCCTCAGCCAGGTGGTAGGGCATTTGCCCGACTGGATGGCTACCACCCCTGGTCTAGAGTATGTCGCCATAACAACCTTGTGTTGTGTTCCGACATTAGTGACCAGGTTCCAGGCTCCCTAAAGAGAGCAGCAGCGCATTCGTAGCACCTTTGGTGTTGCAAATGTCCATAGGCGATGGTAACCGCTGTCCATCAAGTGGGCCGTCTGCCTGTCTGCTGATCTCCTGCAATAAAAAAAAAAAATTCTGTTGATAACTTTGTATCACTTTTAAATATTAATAAATGTTCGTAACATTCACAAAAAAGAAATACAAACTGCAGTAATATAGTTGCATATCGCAGGTAATGCAGTTAATCGTGCATTACCTGCGTCAGGGTGTGGCGGTAAGTACCTCGATTTCATGTTATAATCTCCATAAACTTAAATCGGAAACTTCTCGAATATAATTACCGGGCGTCACCTGCGAGTGAGCCGGTTGTATGCAAATGTGCCTCGGATCGGAAATTTTCTGCACCTTATTATAAGAATTGGGGGGATGGGGTCGATTCTAGATACCGCTTCATCTGATAAATATGCCTTCGCAATTTCCTCGTGTTCATACATTCGCGTTCGAATAACATTTAGGGTGAAAATATTGGGCATAACTAATTTATTTGCCGCTAAAATAGGATTCCATTAGTGTAGCACAAGCGTTTTGGTACAATTTACAATTCAAAAGCAGCGTAAAATATGAGTCTTAGCCTCTTAATGTAACATGATTTTATACTTTATAGTTAATCTACCTGTTTATTTGATCATAGATTTTTTGGGTCTCAATATCTCTCAAAATCTTTTTTGTAAGTAACGTAATTAATATAGATAAGTATAGTAATTCAGTACTTGATCTACATTTCTGTTTTCTCATTAATAACCAGTTCATATGTCTCACTATTCTTTCACATCAAGGCAAGTGAATGAATAGTGAGCCGATGGTAAGCTATCGATTGAATTTTAAAATTGTTTAGTTTTAAGAATTAAAAAAAGTTTCCAAATGAGATCTGCATACTACCTAGGTGGATCAAAAAATTCTTAGTAGTCCATAGATATAAAACCTTTTTGGGAGAAGTTAGGTATTCAAATTAAAGAGTATCAATCACACATATTTATGCAAAATGTCACTTGTTTTTGTCAGTTCGCATTTAATAAAAGTGTATAAAAGTGAGTTACGTGCGGTGATAAAATATCTGAAAAAAGTCTACGATAGAATTTTATTCGAACATTCAGCAGATATTATGCTTTACCCCATTCTACGATTGCGTACTGGGTGACTGAATTTAAGAGGGATAAAGATCAAGCTGTAAAGACGATCCGAGTTCTGGCGGACTTTACCGTCTGTTACGGAAGAAATTTTTAATATTGATTCCAAGAACTTTTTGATTCACTCTCGTATAATTCATAAGCATAGCGGTGTGAACCCGCTACAGCTTATGCAACAAAACCACAGACAATTTTCAGGACCGTACAGTGGAAATGAAGGCGTGTGCACAATATATTTTAATAATGTACCCTCTAGAGACTCCCAGCCTTGTACCTAGATAATAAGGTTAAAAATATGTATTTTTACTTTTCCAAGGTTTTGACATGCCTCAATTAACAAAATATGTAATATTTTTCGTTTCAAAAAAATTGAATTATACAATTTGTTAAATGATATTATAATAGACTTAGAGCCGCTTGCATAACGATGGCCTTTAAATATAATTAATTATTCATATTAAACTGCCTAAATACGTTTTACACAAAACGTATTGACAGTTCTTTAAACGGATTTAGCGGCATATTTTGCGTTGTGATAATTCTATTTTAAGGTGTTAATACGTTTTGTGTTTCTTAAATAAATTTAAGCAACCTTATGCAAGCGGGCCTTGAGCTTGTAGTTGATATTCTTACCATATATAGGTATACCACAAAATGTTTAAATAGTAATAACAAGACACCAGTATAGTATTTATTTTTTTGTGACCAAAAGGGTGGTTTTATAATTCGGGTTACATTAGCACTGTTAGCCTATCGGGCGATGGTCAATCTCTTAGTAAAGTTCTCTTACGACAGGTTTGGGAGTAAATTTTAACTTTATTTTTAATACTAAGTTATGCCCTTGAGTTCGTCCACACTTGATTTGGAATTCACACGAGATTCCTGAGACACAAAGCACCACAGCACTTAACAAGATTGTAAACTATTGTTTTATGAAAACTGTGTCCGAGTAAGCTAATTTTTGTGCACCCAAACAACTTAAAACCCCTCCCGGGAAAAGTCCCACTAGATTCCTGGTATGAACAAGATATATACATTTTATTACATAAAATTTGCTATCGATCAGTGAAAAAACACATTGGAATTTGTTTTTGTTTAATCTAGCCGTTTTAAGTCATTCGCAGAAATGTTCCTGCGGGCTTCCCGGGATAAAAAGAAGAGTAGATTTAAGTTTAAGAATTCGCTGTCGATCAGCGAAAACCGCATCTAAATCGGCTTAGTAGTTTTTACGTGAATCCCAAACAAGCAGAAAAACCGACAAGAAATCTAAAAAATGTATCGTTTCTCCATCCCGCAATTACAGTTGTTTTTTTAAAGCTTCAATGTACAGATAAGGCATGTTAATATTTTTATAATATTATAGATAATGTATTTTAAAATCTTTAGGATTTACTTTCAATTCTAACTATTAACATGTCTACGTTTAAAATAACAATAAATTAAATATGTAAAAAATAATTTTAATGTAAATAAAAGTGTAATATTTTATACTACTAAAGGCTTAACGAAAACTATAAATACTTTTATAGTTTTCGTATATAAAACTTTAATTAAAGACTTAGATCATATATATACCTTTATGATTAAAGGCATAAAATTGGTTCCAGATCACAAGGGACAGACGACTGACCATACAATATTCAAAGTACACGTCAACCAAGACAGTTGGGTCTGCCTGAATCAACTGACTATAGTCGTAATCAATCTGTTTCTTTAGCAAAGCACTACCTGCAACATAGTGAAGTTTGATATTATTTTATGTATATACATATATTTATGTATGTAATATTAATAGGTCTGTTAAGTATAATTCTTACTTACATAATATTTTATATACTTATATGTTTATTATTAAATAAAATATAATACAAGTGTGGCGAAACAAACCTTTTCGCCCACTGCCTGGCAGGCGATATTATTATAATGTTGTCAATTGTGATGTGACATAAGACAGAGAGAAAAAGTCGTATTCAAAATGTATATATTTTCATCCCTTTAAATCTCATTATATATTTAATTTTATCTCTTTCGGATATGTAAATATTATGTACGAAATTACATATTTTATAAATGAACGGGTATTTATTTCTTCAACGACCCGTCATTAATGGTGACCCCGACGTGATTGAGCACAAAATTTTCAACATACAAAATTTGGAATTGACAATCGTCGTTGCCCACTACTCAAACTGTTTGGGCTGGAGTTTCAAGCCGAGCGATCCCGGGCGTGGACTTCTGGGACTGATTCAGCGGGCACCGACAGCCCGCAGCGCCGACTCCATCTTCAGGCGAGGCCATCTGGATTGGAATTGCTCCAGCATAACATTTAAGGCCCGCAGCGGATGATTTCGACGGTGATTTCAACGATTTTCCGATTGTTCAAAAATAAGGGCGATCGCATACGGACGACTATAAGGTGCATCGTATACCAAACAATTTAAATTGGTTTTTTCTTTTATTTTAACAATGTTCATTCTTTAATATTATTATGTAAATATTTAGCCTTGCACATACTTATTTTTTCAATTTTAGGTAGGTGAATTGTGAACTTTTAATTTCTTTATTGTTTTCCTGTTACTGTTAATTTTAATTTGCATTTTCGTATTTATCTTTCACTATGTCTCACGACGAATTCATTCAGCAACAGGTGAAGGACTTGCAAATTAAATTAGATTTATTAATGACACAGGTTCCACAGTCCTTTCCCACTTCAGTTCACGGTGTGTCTGTTAAGCTTTCAGCGTTTTGGCATGATAAACCAACAATCTGGTTCGCGCAAGCTGAGGTTCAGTTTAGCATAGCTGGCATTACGCAGGATGCTACCAAGTATGGCCATGTTTTGTCCATGCTTGATTCACAGACAGCCGATGTAGTCGAGGACATTATAGCTCACCCACCTCTTGAAAATAAGTATGAGCATCTTAAAACAGAATTAATTGCACGGTTTTCAGCGTCTAAAGAACAACGCGTGCGGAACTTGCTGAGTGATGTACAGCTTGGGGACCGCAAGCCTTCCGTTTTCTTACGTCACTTGCGTTCGATGGCTGGCACATCCCTGTCTGATGATGGTATTATAAGGGAGCTGTGGATGCGTCGACTACCCAGCGAGGTACAACGTATTTTATTAGCTCAGCGTGATTTGCCGCTGGAAAAAGTAGCTGAAATAGCTGATGCTATCGTTGAAGCACCTTCTCCTTCGTGTGCTTCATCCTCATTTGTGCACGCCGTTTCCTCATCTTCGTCAGAACTAGATGAGTTAAAGAGAGAGATGAAGGCGCTAGCCCAACGATTTGACACTTTTATTGGCCACGCGCCCGCTAGCTCACGCTCTCGCTCTAAAAACAGATCGCGCTCCTCCTCTCCATCCAGCAACCGCATATTGCTGGTATCATAAAAAATTTGCAGACAAAGCCAGTAAATGCTTGCCCCCTTGCAGTTGGAAACCGGTTCAAAATTTAAACGCTATTCACGATCAGTAGTGACGGCGACTGATTGTGCTACACCCGGCCGTCGTTTATTTGTGACTGACTTGTCTGGGATGAATAGTCGATTTCTGATTGACACTGGTTCCGACATTAGTTGTTACCCGCGTACACTACTCAAAGGAAGACACGTAACTTCTTCCAATTTTGATGTTTCTGCGGCTAATGGAAGTCCCATAAAAACATACGGCTCTATATCTCTTTGTTTAAATTTAGGGTTACGCCGGGATTTCAGGTGGAATTTTGTGGTAGCCGACGTAAACACGCCAATAATCGGCTCTGACTTTTTGGCATATTTTAATTTACTGCCAGACTGCCGCAATCAGCGTTTGTTAGATGGCACTACACGTTTGTCTGTCCACGCTATCGTCGCGGACACTTCTCAAACAAGTATCAAAACCATTATAAGTAGCAATTCTACTTATTTAGATCTCCTGAAAGAATTCCCGGATATTACACGACCCCCTGGTGTTAATAGGGTTGTCAAACATACAACCGTACACCACATCCTTACCACAGATGGTCCACCTCTTGCGTGCCGCCCTCGCCGCCTCGCTGCGCAAAAACTTCAGGTTGCGAAGAAGGAATTCGAGGACATGCTGGCCTGCGGTACAGCACGACCGTCCAAGAGCCCTTGGTCCTCACCTTTGCACCTAGCAAAGAAGGGCGAGAATGGTTGGAGACCCTGTAGGGATTATCGTGCTTTAAATGCCCGCACTATCCCAGACTCTTATCCAGTTCGTCATATAGGTGACTTTGGCCAAGACTTGGCTGGTTCTACCATCTTCTCGGTGTTAGACCTGGTCAAGGCGTACCAGCAAATCCCCGTTCATCCGGATGACATCTGCAAAACGGCCATCACCACTCCATTCGGGTTATTTGAGTTCCCGTATATGACATTTGGACTGCGAAATGCTGGGCAGACCTTCCAAAGGTTCATAGACGAGGTTGTGCGTGGTTTAAATTTTTGTTTTCCCTATGTAGATGACATTCTGGTGTTCTCCCGTAATCCACAGGATCACGCTGAACACCTTCGCGTTCTTTTCAAACGCCTGTCAGATTATGGGGTAGTTATTAATTCATCTAAATGTGCTTTTGGCGCTGATGAAGTGAAATTTCTTGGACATTGGATTTCTAAAGATGGTATTCGACCACCAGCTGAAAGGATACAAGCATTGCGGGAGTTTCCCTTACCGAAAACGGTTGAGGGCTTGCGCAGGTTCCTCGGCATGTTAAATTTTTACCGCCGTTTCATCCCGAAGGCTGCTGAGCTACAAGCTCCTTTGATCAACATCCTGGCTGATTCTCAGTTAAAGGGTCCCAAACCAGTACCTTGGACTACTGACACTATTCAGGCTTTCCAGAACTGCAAAGACCATCTTGTCAATATCACTCTTTTAGCCCATCCAGATCCTACTGCGAAGTTAGGCTTATTCACAGACGCATCTTGTAGCCATGTCGGTGCTTGTCTCCAACAACGTGTTGGAGATCTCTGGCAGCCCCTTGCTTTCTTTAGCAAGAAGCTTACCCCTCGCCAGACAACTTGGCCTGCGTATTACCGTGAGCTCCTTGCGGTGTACGAAGCTGTTCAGCATTTTCGACATGTTTTGGAGGCACAACATGTGACGATCTATACTGATCATAAGCCTTTAATTTATGCATTCCTTCAGAGGCGCGAAAAATTACCTCCTCCACAGCTAAACCAACTTTCATTCATCTCTCAATTTACCACTGACATTTTACATGTTAAAGGTCAGGAATGTAGTTGCAGATGCAATGTCTCGCGTTGAAGCTATAACTTTGGAGGAGGAATATGACACTTTAGCCAAGTCACAAGAGTCTGATGAAGAGTTAGCCAAGTTGTTGACTGAAGGTTCCAGTCTCAAGTTATCTAAGGTTAACATTCCTGGTACAAAGTTCGTAATAGTATGCGATACATCAAGAGGTAAGGCTCGTCCCTTTATTCCTCGTGACTTGCGCCGTGCTATTTTCAATAGGCTTCACAATTTAAGCCATCCGGGCATACGAGCGACCACAAAATTGGTCACTGACCGCTATGTTTGGCCTTCGATAAACAAGAACTGTCGAGAATGGACGCGTTCTTGCCTCGATTGCCAACGCTGCAAAGTTACCCGGCATATATCTACTCCAGTTGGTACTTTTACCACTCCCACTCAGCGTTTCCGCCATGTCCATGTGGACATAGTTGGCCCCCTTCCACATAGCAAGGGCTTTCAATACTGCCTTACCGCCGTCGATAGGTTCACTAGGTGGCCTGAAGCCTGGCCTATGGTTGGAATCACAGCTGAGGAAGTGGCTGAGACCTTCTTCAGAGAGTGGATAGCTCGCTATGGTGTGCCTCAAATTATCACCACCGATCAAGGCCGCCAGTTCGAATCTGCTCTTTTTCGAGCTTTAATGCAACTATGCTCTATCAAGCGCGTTCGTACCACGAGTTATCACCCGTGTGCGAATGGCCTTGTTGAGCGCATGCATCGGCAACTAAAAGCCGCAATTATGTGCCATCAAGAGTCCTGGGTTTTATCATTACCCATCGTGCTTCTAGGCATGCGTTCTGCGCTAAAGGAGGATCTACAAGCTTCTTCCGCCGAGTTAGTGTACGGGGAACCCCTGTGCCTACCCGGAGAATTTCTTGCTCCTTCGCAGACTCCCAATTCAACTGTAGATGCTTCCGCCTTCGTATCCCAGCTTCGCCGCCACATGGCACAGCTGAAGCCTGTTCCTGGTTCACGTCATGGGCAAAAGTCATCTTTCGTTTTCAGAGACATAAACAATGCTTCTCATGTTTGGTTGCGCGACGACACAGTCCGCCATAGTCTCCAGCCTCCGTATAAAGGTCCATATAGGGTGCTTAGCCGAAAGGACAAAACCCTAACAATCGCCATCGGAAACAGGAGTGCGGTTGTCAGCATGGACCGTGTCAAACCCGCATACCAGGTGGTTGACGACACTCCATCTTCGGTCACAGTCTCATCTCCATCTCCACCTCCACCTCCCACCCAACAACAGAGCACCACAGACAACAAGAAAACCTACACCACCCGGTCTGGTAGGACAGTTACGTTCAAGTTACCATTTGGTTCGTAGGCCCTTCACCTGTTGCTGTGCTTGTTAGTAACTAAGTTTTTTTTACTATTGTAATAATTAGTATTTTTAAGTTCTTCTTTTTGTCTCCGTGGGGGGGTGGTGTGGCGAAACAAACCTTTTCGCCCACTGCCTGGCAGGCGATATTATTATAATGTTGTCAATTGTGATGTGACATAAGACAGAGAGAAAAAGTCGTCTTCAAAATGTATATATTTTCATCCCTTTAAATCTCATTATATATTTAATTTTATCTCTTTCGGATATGTAAATATTATGTACGAAATTACATATTTTATAAATGAACGGGTATTTATTTCTTCAACGACCCGTCACAAGAAACTGCATATCGTATAATATTTATGGTTACCACGTTTGAAAAATGTAATCAGTTTTATTCCTGCCACGGGTTGTCTGGAAGAGATTGCTTCATAGCAATAAGACCCCCCCTTGTGCACATTTATAATATTTTTAGGCTACAAGTTAGTTAGTATGTTTCTGTAATAGTCTATAATAAACTATTACCTCTCTCTCTTTCTCAAATGTATACACATTATTAATAAGAGAACAATATTATTTTTTTCTTGGTAACTTATTTTTATTTGCTGAAAATACAACCGATATTATTATTTACGATCGTATTATGTTCTACAGCCGGAAGCAACTTCGCAAATGTTGTTTTTATATGCAGAATATTACCATACCCGCGGAAAGGTTCACTCGCTCACCTTTTACTATTACTTTCCAGGAAATATGATGTGTCCCGGTTACGCGGTATCAGTACGCAGGTCGCCGCGACGACGCCCGCAGATCGAGTTAATTTCGCTCCACAAACAAATTGACAAAGTTTAGAGCGGGGCATATTTCTTCTCTACCGTCCCGCTTCCCGCTGACAGATCCCCGCATAGCGGAAATTAAATTTCACATCCGAACAAGAATGGGAATACGGGAACAAGCGCCGCGACAAGCACTTGTACAGACATGCTCCGGTGATCTGATGTCTGATCTACCTAATACGGATACAAGTCAATATAATTACTATTGACATAGAAAATAAGTACTAGGAATGCCTAACACATTTACTCATATATGTGCAGGAACAGAGAAAGAATACAATATCCTCGGCTGGGCGGCCTATCTGAAGATGCGATAGAATAACCCACAGCCAGGTGGTGAAACATTTATCCCTCTGAATGTTTACCACTGCGGTCTAGAATATGCCGCCATTACAACCTTGAGTTGTATTCCGGGATCAGTGGTCAGGTTCCAATCTCCTCTTCAGGAGCGGCAGTATATTGCTAGCAGCTTTGATGTTACAAATGTCTAAAGGCGATGGTAACCGCTTTACATCATCAGGTGAGCCGTCTGTCTGAGTCTCTTGAACTCATGCAATAAAAAAATCGCCCAGTAAAGATGTTACTATAATAACCTCTTAAACTCTCCATCGCTATGGCGCTCTAAAGACATTCTTGTCTCGTTTTTTGATTTTTTATTACATAAAAAATTCATATTTGAAAGTCTTGATAAGTTTTAACCGACGTTAAAAAGGAGAATGTTCTGTTTCAAATGTATATTGTTTTTTTTTGTATATTTGTTACGCGAATTCTCCGTCAATTGATGACCAATTATTATTTTTTATTTAAAAGAGTATACTCCTGACGTGACCGTATAGTCACCAACTTGGTGACAACAAGTCAAGATGTGATGAGTGGATCCCAGGGAAATTGAGAGCATCCCTTGTTGAAGAGCGCCTATACTTCACGAAATCTAACTAGTACCACTGACATGCTTATAGCGTGTCAGTAGTACAATTTCTACAGGCGCTTACAAAAATGACTTTTTTGTATTTTGAAAATTTGTTAGTCTTTTACGTTTGGCTTGCTACAGCCTTCAAGATGTTGTAGAAAGTATTTATTTTTTGCTCTTTAGTTTTAAGTCGGTTTTATTTGTGTATTTTTTCTTTTGCATTGATTCGGTCATTAAATTTTTCCATAAAAAAGGCAAAAATGGAGACAATGTAACCATTCCTTTATCTAGATATACTCGATAGCGGTTAGAAGCTCTTCAAAGTCATAATTGTACTATGTTGTTTTACAATAATACTAAGTATGTACTAGGCTTTTGACGCATAGTTTAACATTTAAAACAATAAAACATTAGAAAAAAGGTAGTAGTATTTTATAAAAATACAATAATAATGTCAGCCCATAAATGTCCCACTGCTGGGCTCGGGCCTCCCATTATAGGGGGCACGGACAGTATACCCGCCACGCTTGTCCAAGGCGGCTTGACAGGTTGTACACATCGGTTATCTTGATATGCAGGTTGCATCACGATGTTTTCCTTCACCGTTTTTAGCACGTGGTAATTGTAACAATATGCACATTAGATCAGAAAACTGACTAAGAGGTGCATGCGTTCCGGTCAGGATCGAACCCGCGCCCTTCGATTTAGGGGCGTGTGCGTAAACCATTACGCTATCACGACTAGTAGTGTTTTGCTGTATCAAAATATAATAAAAGGATTGCATATAGATCCATACCCTGCACATGATAGTTACAAGAGCTTATAAACTATTCCCTAACGCTCCACAAACGTGGACAACGAAACTAATTCGAGCGTGTTCTATCAAAATTGCAATTAAAACCCCATTTACGGCGGTGGCCTTAGACAGACCTGGGGTCACCTCGAGAAGGACGCACGAATTGGCCATTAGCGGGCGCTTCGGACCTTGTTTACACCGCGCTTGCCCTAATGACGACCTTTGCTCTGCTTCCCTTCGTTAAGGCGAGCGAAAACCTCACACTAAAAGGCAGTAGTCCCCGGACCGGACCCGCAGAGACGCGCGAAACAAAAGATAATAAAGGGGCAAAGTGAGAAAAGGACAAAGGTCGATAGCTTTCGGATTAATACCCATGTACACGGCCGTTAAAAGGCAAGCCGACTCACTCGGTGCGCCAGGGTTAACAAGGTTATTACGGGATCATCCCGACCAACCACCGCCGTAAAAGTGTTAATTATGTTTTAGAAAATGGAGTTATTTAAGGGTGACATGACATGTCAAAACAATTGGCGCAGTTTCTAGTTTCCAAAACTATATATACCAGACATTATCACACCTCCTTTCACAGGGGTAGGCAGGGACCATAGTTTTTTTATTGCATGAGTTCCGCAGACAAGCAAATGACCCACCTAATGAAAAGCTGTTACCATCACCTATGCATTTGCAATACCAAGGGTGTTACAAATGTGCTGCTGCTCTCTTAAGGGAGACTGGAACCTGGCCACTGATGCCGAAACACAACTCAAAGTTGTTATGGCGGCGTACTCTAGACCAGATGTGGCAGCTATCCAGACAGGCATATACCCTACCACCTGTCTGTGGGTTGTTTTGTCGCCTGTTTGTATGTATTCTTTCCCCGTTCCTATTCTCTCTCACACACATACACACACGTTTATTATAATTGCTTCTGACCTGACCATTCTTTAAACATCTGCGATTTGAGCGAGGTAAATACGTCGCGATCTAGCATCCTATACTGAAACTATGTGTTACCTATTTATTCCTAGAATATGTTAAAAACATTATTCGTGGCTTCGTTCGTACACTACAAGCTCTTTATTCGCTGGGTATATGTTCCATAAATATGCCGCGAATACAGAAACCGTGAATACGGAATGGTAATTTATATAGGATTATAGGGATACGTTCCTAGGTGACAAAAAAAGAACAAATATATTTAAAAAAAATGAATTTTTTGAACATTTTGATTAATTATATTAATGCTTAGGCAATATTTTGAAGAATTTTGTAATTTTCTATTGCTTGACAGTTTTTAAAGCAGCAGCACTTTCATTCTGTTGTTTACTTTCTCAAAAACACCGATCGCGGCGAAGGCGGCTTTAGGCAAAGTTGTAATAAGATCTATTTTACTTTTTAATTACCTAGTCCATTTAACAGCCTTTACAAACGTTATATTGGGTTGGGTACCTATTGGAATAATAAAAATGTATTATTATGTTGTACTTATTAGATCCGCGAATAGTGAAAACGCGAATGAAGGAAGTGATAATAAGGAGCTTTTACTGTATAAAATTTTATATCCTCTGGAAACTATCTCATATTTTGGAGTTATATTGAATTTAAAGATCCGGTGTCTTGTCCATGTAAATCGAATGCACATTCATCTAAAACTATAGGTAAAATAAATTTAACAATAAACACACAGTACATTCACATTCCTAAACTAAATTTGTTACTTTTGGTTTATCGCACAACAACGGAACATTCATATAAAAAAATACCTGTCACGTATTGAACCTGGGAGCAATGCATTCCAGCGAAGTTTGCCAACTTATATTAACTGTACTAAAAATATCAAATGTTTATTTAATTTATTGAAAGTATACGTACACAAAATTTGATTGGTCAGTTTGATAGGTGAAGGTCGTTAAGCAACAACAACAAACAATCAAACGAGGTAACTTTCACATCTATAAGTATACATGGAAATATAGGTATAAATTCTGTATTATTATTCGGAAACATCAATTAGTCTGAAGAAAAAGAAACTTTATATGGGATGGAATAGCAGCGCAGGGACCAATATAGGTACACTGGCATTAAAAAACTTACAAAACTTCGTCGAATCCTAATGGACTCCATTGACATAAATGTTTTATTCAATTGGGACTCGCGCCAAAACAAAAGAAGGTATGTGCTCGTCATTATGAGTTGGGCAAAGTTTTTGCATTTTTACTCGTTACCGGACCAGCGAAATGAAATGCGTAAACAAATACAAACAAGCGTCTAGATTCTTGTAAACTAATTATGATTTATGCCCAATAAAATTTATTGTACAACACAAACGTCCCTGATACTGTATAAAATAATCGTAATTTACTATCACATATAAACCTTTTATGGTAAATACAAAATTATGTAACAAAAACCGTTGTTAATGATCGACACATATTTACCACGACTACCTGCAAAATTGTTGTATTTTTACCGTTATACTTTGTAGGTCCTTGTTAAAGTGCGATTTTGGCTTTTGGTAAAACTACTGAATGTGATGGAGATACTCCTCAGGTAATATTTTAAATGAAAAAATTGGATATAGCCATTTCGTGTATGGAGTTCAACGCCGAGTTTTGACGACGGGGCACTTCTAGCAACTGTTAGAACTGTCAATACTAAAATCGAGCAATCCATGCCACACAGTATACTTGTTGTTTTAGTTAACGTCGCTAACAACTACCTTCCAATACCTTTTCTAATCGTTACTAATTTTTAATTTCTTAAATTTGAAATTTTATTTTGAAGTCACTGAGGATCATTTACGAGACTAACGTTTACGAGAAAGCAAGTTGAACGCGAAAAGTCATCTGAAGATTGAAGCCAGTCAAAAGATTTTAACTATTTATATATTATTAAAAACGATGTATGTACATAAAGTTATAGCCGAGCGTTTAATGGAACTACTCTCGTTCATATGGGGCCCTAAAACAACTAGCTAAGTTGATTACTCAATGCGCACCACGTGTGCAAATTCACTATAAATCCGAGCATTAGGTAAAAGCGTTCATTACTTAAGTCCCGTAAAACCCTTATCCCATAACGTTAATAACACAATTACTATAAATCTATCATCGCTGAGCAAACACGGTCCGAATCTCAGCCTAAGCTAATACATTTTGTCCACACCCGTATTCATACTTAACGACTAGGGAGTAGTATTTGCTAAACACACATGCGGCGCCCGCACGAGCGCAATATAACCTGGAAGACGGCCGGGTCGAGCCCCGGGGTCCTTCCCCAACCCGAGAGGACAGTAATTACGGTAGGCAAATTAAGCAGTAAGGGGCCGCAGCGACCCCGCTCGCGCGCCCGTGTGCCGTGTCCATCTTGCGCCGCTGCGTTAGGCGCGGTTTGTTTTAGGTTATTCCTCGTCTTATTACAATGTAGCTCGCCTCCCCTGCGGCGCGCTCACCTCCGAAACTGATTTGGTTCCGGCATCAGAGTTTCATTACGGTCTGTCGAAAACAATCCACTCTAAATATCTATTCTTGGGCGCGCGCACTCCGAAATTACATTAGTCTGAGGTGGCGAAGGCTCGACTCAATTTGTTTGGCCGTAATAACGCCACGCTATCAGGTTATAACAAATGAGCTATTGTGAGAGCAAATCTGAGGAAAATGGTTTCGTACTGTCTACTCGGTTTTGCAGTGATAAACATAGCGGATATTTATAGGTCGAGTATAGGTACACTATAGTTGGTTATAATAGTTCGTCCGGCTACCTACATACATCTGTCAGTATTTTTTACAAAACCAGAAAGAAAGAAAAACTTTATTTGAAGAAATAGCGACGTAATTGCATTCCTTATACATTATTATACACAGAGCAGATTTTGAGAATTTATACGCCGCATTTTCAGCAAACAAAGCTTGTACTCAGCTCACTCACTCACTCAACTATTAGATGAAATTCTACACAAAAGTGTATATTCATTATGTTATGCAATAAATGAGTGAACCGCGAAACAAATAATATTACGGGTAGCCACCATACTTATGGAGAATCGCGGTTGACTGAAGAAAAAATCATCATTAGATAGATCTTGAAAAAGCATATCGATTTTTCCTAGTAACTTTTCTACTTAAAATGGTGAGATGTTAGTTTTTAAATTTGTACAAATTGTAAATATGGAAAGTAGAGGTAAAGAGTACCGTCTTATATGGAAGGGGCGATGAAAAAGTGTCCAGCAATGAAAATAGAGGCTCATATACCTACCACAATTGCGTTGTCACACAAAAAACTACGATATGAATTAAAAATTGTTGAAGTGCCATAAAATACTAGTATAGAAAATCTCAACTATTATCGTTGTCTAAACTAAGTGAGTAAATATAATGCTGTGAGAAAACACTTAGCGGATTTAATTATTGTGAATTTTTTATATTAAAAAATGCAGAAATATTTCGGTACTTGTTTATTTTTTCCTTAATCTTCCTTCTTTCATTCACCTCCTTTAAAATCACTTTCACAGATAGTAGTACTTTTTACCTCTGCTCTCCATAATTGTGGATTATTCTGATAGTCGAAAAAAGTTATCCGTTTTAATGGGGTGTTTTAACTAATCTTAGAAATAATGTCACATTCAAATGTTATAACTTTATCTTTTTCTTATGTTTTAGCGTGTTGTATACAAACATACTGGGATATAGCTTATACTAGCTTGGAGGTTAGAGTTTATTTAATTAAATGACTAGTAAAGTTAAATTTTAAGCTCCAGCTATTAAAATAATTTGAAAATAAATTTATGTTCATGGAAACAATCATTTTTTTGATAATAATTTAATCAAAAAAACATTGTTACCATATTTTGTATAAACAAAGATATTTGTCGTTATTTTGAAACTAAGCAAATGTACGAAATTTCATATCAAGATAATATACGTGCATAGAATTTTGTTTTGTATTGGTATAATAACAATTCAAGTAGTAAGACTCGGTAGTAACAACGTGCATTAGGTACAGATAACGATTTCAACTTTTCCTTTAACTTTACAAGGAAAAAACCTAATGCAACTTAAATTCCTCCGTGGAAACTTTTCTAAACGACTCGCCGTTCCACATAAATCCCCACGAAACACCTCGAGTCGCATGCGAGGCTCGCGTGTCCCCTACGGCTTTAAAAGGCACACCACTTTCACAATAGAGTTCGCCACGCGACTCCGCCGGGATTTCCGGACAAATATAATTTGTCCATTAAAAAAATCAACAAGCAGTGACCACACTCGAGCCGTGGAGATGGTCACAAAGCGTCTCGTTAGCGTCCGTACGTGCCGCTTGTCAGACACTTCAGCCCATCGGCCCTTCGTAAATAATGAGAGAGGGACGCCCTTGCGCACTAAATATATAAAATATGTGAGGGCGTGATTTCTTGGACACACATTTTTAAAGTTAACAAAATATATTAAATGGGAGGTCATCACAAACAGTATAACATAATATATAAGATATTACAAATAAGTTGGAATTTATATCCCGCCGGTTAAGTGCTTTAAAGATAGTGCAAAATCACCAACACCCATGGCTTTTTAATTTAAAAACTTCTAAAAATCAATAACTTATACAGAAGTGCGTAGTTTGGGTCAATATTCTGTTTGTCGTCTTGAAGGATCATAGGTAGAATATATGTAATATAATTAACTAAGTTAGGTTATCTTTATTTTGTTAGTTTAAGTCTTGTGCATTAAAGAAATAAAATGCTGTGTGTGCAATTCACACGGCTAAACTGAAACTTCAAAACAGTAGCCTGCGAGAGAATGAGATAAATATAGAGTATCTGGAGTATTAGGATAATTATAAGGTTTATTATTTTTATAATTTTTTTACCAAGCTCAAAAATTATTTTAAATTTTAACGCCAAAATTTACAATTTCATATATTATATATTTAAGATACAACATATATTAAATATTATCTCCATGCAGGAGGGGAAAAAGAATACTAATTCCTGCGGCCGGCCGGCCTATCGTAAGGGCGACAAAACAACCCACAGTCAGATGGTAGGGCATTTGCCCAACTCCACAACATCCGTTACTAGTCATAATTAATAATCAAAACTATTTTTATGGTTATCTTTTAAAGGCAGGGTATTTTAACGCCTACTCTTTTATTATGTGTGTAGATTGTATTCGAATTTACTATAAAATGTGTCTTAAACACAATATTCAAAATAAATGAATAATGTCGATACCTCAAAATGTGGTGTGGTCTTTCAAATCATGCTTAGGAACTTTAAATTTAGACCGCTCGATACCGCATCCAAATTGACTCTAGCAAACTTCGCAGCTCTTATTCTCATGGGAAACTAAACCTACGTGGGGCACTGTAGACTTGTAGCCGGCCACCTCAGAAGGCTGACTGCCTCTTAGATTGCCACCGACCTCCTAAATATAGCCAAACAAGGAGTATATTAGACGCGTCAAATGGGATTTCACTGCACTATACTGTGCATGTAGATGTATTCGAGATATTACTATTGCATGACTTGGGGATCTTAATAGTTTTAAGGTTATTATTGTGTACGATTTTATATATCTACATTTGAAAGCGAGTGTATTGGTGAATAGGAATTTCTAATTTGATTCTACAAGTATATACCTCATTTTAATATAAATATAATGAAACTAGGACATGTTCGCAACTTCGTCACGTGACTCGAAATTCCCAGGACACAAAGTATTTAAAAAATAAGTTATTGGTTTAGTGAGGACTGTGTCGGAATAAGCAAATTTTTCTTCACCCGAACAACTACAACCCGCTCCCGAGAAAATTAACGTAGGATTCCCAAGACAAACACTAGCGCAGATTTAAAGTTTAATAATTTTCAGTCGATCAACGACAAAGCGCATCGAAATCGACTCAGCAGTTTTTACGTGAATCCCGGACATACAGACAAACAGACAAGAAATTTTAAAAAATGTATCTTTAGTCTGTAGTTTTTTTTAACAGTTTTATTATTTTCGTCCGTGGAGTCATCTATTTTTTTATATGTTACAGTGTTTTTTCTCGGAATCTATTGTGTCTATATTGCATGAAATTTAGTAGAAATATGTGTTCAATAACTAGTTTTATTTGTAGAGAAATGACGAAAAGGTTAATATTACTGTTAGCTGCATACATGTTACTAAGGGTTTGAAATAAAATTTATGTGTACACAAAATTATCGGGTATCGTTAGTCAGATCTTAAATAATCATAACGATATACTGAATGACTTTTTTATTTAAATTATATAATATAGGGAGATATTTGCTTCCAAACTCGTGTTTATGATTCGTCCCTCCATCCCTGTAAGTTTTGAAATATGACAACGTAAAAAAATCTTTCACCGTGTTCGATTTTTAATTAAACTCTTATTATTATTTAGGTTTATGGCTTGGCAGCTAGCCTTTAAGCCAAATCTTATTTTACAATATAGTGCCTTCATTTTCTTAAGCTATGTGTAGCACAGCTGAACTGTAGCTAATCAGCTAGTGTCATTCAACGGAGTTCTTGTGACAACTCAAAAGGCCACATTTGACTATACAGTTCACATTTCTCACAAAACACACAATTTCTACTCAAAAACTATCAAAATCCTAGAACTATTGTTCATTTTCGAGTAATTTTAAATATTTTTAGAAAATAAAACTGCACAGCACAACACCTCCTTTCAGTTCCCACCACAAACTCTAATTAAACTCTTATGAATGATGTTTCAAAAAAACAACATACAGATGAATTGAGAATTCGGTTAAAAACAGAATGGTACACCGATAAAGCTATTTACATGAATTGCAGTGACACTTTATGTTTCCCGCGGTTGCAGAGAGAGGCGAAGTTACTACGCCACCTGGCGGCGAGAAAATTATATACGCTCGTAATTCGTTTCACCGCTACAGGGCAATTATAGTGGCGTTTAGAACTGATAACACTGAGATACTACTGCTCTTTTTAACTGACTTCATAAAGGACGTTCTCCATTCGTCTGTATCCTTTTTTTGTATGTTTGTTACTCCATTTCTCCGTCAATTGTGAACCAATTTTCAACTTTTTTTTTCATTTGCTCATTGTGAAACTATCTGTTATAATGTCGTTAGTATTTTTACCTGCATGTTTTCAATTCCATAATATTTAGGTATTTATAACTTATCCATTAAACATTTTGGTAATAGTCAATTATTGCATTTTACGAATGCTAAGCACCATATGAAGTGGAGGACAAGCGTACTCTGGGCTCCGTTAGAGTAATATGGGACAAAATGAAAATATATAAAATTACATCTAGACTGTCGATGTGTGGAAGCTGCTGATCCGCCTAGAATAAGCCTAACGGGTTCATTGTTATTTGCTCTCAAATTTAGCAATGGGACGTTTAAGAAAGAAAAATATATTTGTGTACTCTTTAAAACCCGAAGTGAGTAAATCCAGCAAATTGTTTTAAAATAATTGTTTGATTTAAAAACATTTGAATGCTAATATAGTGTACAAGCTGTTGAGAATTACTCGGTTGTTACGCGCTCTGCCGCCCCCGGGGTGCTTATCCTGGAAGCGCTATCTTTTAAATAGCTCTTTTGTGGAAAATCTATCGGCAGAGAGTTCGGGAACCCGTGGAGACACGTATGTAAATTGAACGTTACTTGGGGAACTAAGTTTGGCTCGGAAAAATCAGCATATCCCGAATAGATGACCTGGATTTTTGTTTTAATAAATATATTATGTAAAAATTCTAGTACGAAAAATATTTTGCTTTGAAATTGAAAATTTGATTTATTATCAATATCAAAGTTTAATACAGTCATGGAAGAAGAATACTGTAATAATATTATTTTTCCATGGCACAGTTAAATAAATATAGTTGAGATCATGATTCTATTTTTTCAAATCCCTGAATGTATACGAAGCGCCGTAAAATTGTCAATTAATCGTCCAATAAAATATGTTAACACCTAGACGTCTATGCTGATATAACTCTCATCGGATGCTGAGTGCTGGTCCAGTGCCGTCTGTCTCCGGCGCACCTCGCGCGTTCGATTTATTGCACAGTTTTGTGAACTCCTAACCGTTACGTGATCTGCTTTCGAATCCAATTTATGCCCTCCATGGGAAAACTTCGCCCGTAACGCCCTATTCTTTACGACTCATTTCGATGTGCACCAGGCCTCTTTATAATCGAATTGGGCACTGGGTTTATTGTTTAGACAAAATTATTAATAGTTTTAATTGAATAAAAATGTAAATCGATGCAAATAAATCATGAAGTATTTTAAAACTTTTAACAATTTAAGAATTAGAATTTTAAAGTTTTTATATTCAAGTCCAGTGCAAGCGAAGTGATAGCTTGAGCTAGTTACACATACAATGTATGTATATGTTACGGGAAATTTGATAAATACGGTCACTGTTAATAATGAACCATCCGTATGCATAATGCCGTATATTAAGAGGGCAATATAAATAAAACTGCATGATACATCACATTTCCCGGTCAGTATGAATAATGACAACCTTATCTTGGGCAATATAATAAAACACAGATGAGCAGTAGTTTTTGTTTATTAAATGAGTTTAGGGTATAGTTATAAGGCACTGTTATTTGAGATATAAAATGCATTTTGGGTGGTTATAAAGAAAGTTATAGTCTTCGTGAACTAAGGCGGGCTTCGCTTCGCATGCACGCATCTTAGCCTTTATTCCGATTTTTAAAAAAATCGGATCTGGTCAAAATTAATAACAGATCTTCTAACTCCAGTTGTGGCGTGTCGGGCATATGGAGATAAAATGAAATAACTTACTAAACTATATATCTGTCTATAATTTAGTACGTACGGCTCGGAAAGGTGATATGAGGCAAATAACTACAGAATTGCAACTGTCGCTAGCTGACACAGGCACCAACTCTACCATTCAGGATGCTGTAATACACTTGTTTTGTAATTCTACTTACATCCATACTCGCATAATGGAGAACAAAAGCAGTAAATAACTCCTGTAAATTTTATGTCTGAAACACTGTTTAAAATTTCGAAATTATATAGACAAAATAATAAATCATAGCAGTTTAGCCTCCGGTCACCCGTTGGGTATTTTGTATTATTATTTATTGACTCTGCAGTGCCCCGGATTCACTTTTCATTCCCCTCGGCGTTGTGTCCGAAACGGACCTCGCAAATAAATCGGGAAGTAATTATTAAGAATACTGCAAATAGAAGGGCATCAACCATTATTAGACGTTTCAATGGATATGCAAACGAATAATGTAGGCATACAAATTTGGGTTTCGAACGTTTATTAGCCTTGAGGCTACTACAAGCTTACGATGCGAAATACGAACAATTTGTACTGAAGACACTAGAAGCCAGGTCTACAAAACTCGACCCAAGCACTGCAAGCATCTGTTCATTTGTGTCTATATGTTTTGTTCCTACAAAACATATAGACACAAATGAACATATATATTGCCTCCGTTGCAGCTGAGTTTTTAAGAAAAAAATCGATTTTGCAAGCCATACTCGTGCTTAGGTCAGAAAATCATAGCAGAGGTCGCTATTGACGGTGTGAGACTTAAGTCCCACACAGAGTGGCAGTTTATTAAGCTGTAACTATTTTAGGCGAAAGTAATACATTTGTTTGAGCCAGATGCAATTTTATATGTATTTTATAATACAGTGACAGAAGGAATAATAATTAAGTCAAGTCAATATTTGAATACTTTTCCAAAAGTCGCCAGTGCTTTAATTATAAGAAAACATAGATTTTAGCAGACGGATACGGTAGGGAAATCATCATCACACTAGTGTAAAAGCGACTTTATTTTAATGTTTACGTTTGTCTTCATCACGGTCTGGAGAATGAATTGTTGTTTTGGTTTTTATTTTTTATTGCAGGTGTTCAGCAGACAATCAGACGGCCCATTTGATGAAAAGCGGTTACCATCGCCTATGGAAATTTACAAACAACAAAGATGCTAAAAACGCGCTGCTACTCTCTTAAAGGAGACTGGAACCTGGTCACCAATGCCGGAACACAACTCAAGGTTGTTATAGCGACATATTTAGACCAGGGGTGGTAGCCATCCAGTCGGGCAAATGCCCTACCACCTGGCTGTGAGTTGTTTTGTCGCCTTTTACGATAGGCCGCCCGGCCGCAGGAAATCTTATCCTTTTTCAGTTCCTGCACGAATAAAAATATTATTCTTATTGTTTCATATATCATTGCTATCCGTGCAGGAACGGAGAAAGAATACAATTTCCTGCGGCCCGGCGGCCTGTCGTAAGAGGCGACAAAACAACCCACAGCCAGGTGGTAGGGCATTTGCCCGACTGGATGGCTACCACCCTGGTCTAGAGTATGTCGCCATAACAACCTTGTGTTGTGTTCCGGCATTAGTGACCAGGTTCCAGGCTCCCTAAAGAGAGCAGCAGCGCATTCGTAGCACCTTTGGTGTTGCATATGTCCATAGGCGATGGTAACCGCTGTCCATCAAGTGGGCCGTCTGCCTGTCTGCTGATCTCCTGCAATAAAAAAAACAAAAAAAAAACATAAATAGGGAAACATAATTTTATAATTCGGTTAAACTAGACTACAGTAAACCAACAATATATTTATATCCCAAGCTAAGCATATTACATTTATGTTATGAGTAATATACGTATGTCGTCTCCGTCGTGTAGGATCGGTCCTAGAGACCCATATACACCAATTTTATATTTATTATAGATAGACTATTATACTTTTTCGAAAACATACGTAAATGACTGTATGATTACTTTTCATCCCATTTTTAAAAAATCGATCTGAAGTTAACTATTGTTATTTAACATGTATTCAAATTAACGTTATTTGAAATAATGTAAATTTAAATATTTGTATGATTATATCCTATTAAATTGTTAGGTTTGTCTGATTATATACATCTTAAACCGATAATGTGGACGCATTTAAGCTATCGTAGAGTTTATTTTTCCCGGCAGTTTACCGTATATTTTTGACCTAAAACATGCCATTGTAAGACTTCTCAAACTAACAATTGCCTACTAAACTAACAAGAAACGAATAAGATTTTACTGTTTTGATCTGAAAATCAGTAAAAAATAAAAAAATCAAAAATCATATAAACAAGAGGAGTACTTATCACTATCATTGTGTATAGTGGTACCATCTAGTTATATACTTATACGCATGGAATAGTTTTAAAAAACAGCCCGATTTTGAAACATTGTTCATTGGTGCTCCGCTCCTATTGCTCTTAGTGTGATGATGTATAGCCTGTAGCCTTCCTCGATAAATGGACTATCTACGGCTGAAAGAATTTATCAATTTAGACCGGTAGTAGTTCCTGAGACTGGCGCATTCAAGTAAACTAACAAACAAACTCTTCAGCTGTATATATTAGTATAAGATTTGCTGACTTATTAAAATTGCGTTACATAGATATTGAGCGATTCTCCTGTCTAATAATTAATTCATAGACCAATAATCGGGATAACAAATTTTTAAGTAGTGTTCTTGAAAGAGAACTACAAACACAGTGTGAAATTCTTGGTATAAAGACGTTCTAACAACCTGTTTTCAATTCTATTATATATATACCTTTAGAAAATCTAGTGAAATCTCCTCTGGAATCATATAAAGAAGGATTGGTAGTTTTGTTATTTCGTGCGGGAGATCCTTTTGTTGCATGCATTCGCGTTAAATGGGAGGGAAGTTAGTACAGGGAGCTGAGTTCAATCGGCCGGATCGAGCAATCTTTGTTTCCTAAGGCCATGTAAGAAAACCAATCGCTATTGATACTCGTAACACTATTAAAAACCTTCCATCTACCTTCGAATATAAACGGAAAGAGGGGCATGGGGGCTCAAGTTAAGCTGGTACTTTGATCACCGAACGGAAAGGCCTCGTCCACCCTACAGGCTCGCACGCGAATAAATCAGAATCTAATACGGTGTGACAAGATTGCTAGAATTTTTCCATCTTATTGAACCTTTTCCGCACGTAGGAAAACACGAAAATTTGTTTTTAGCTACTAATAAAAAAACCTTATTCCAAAATATGAAATTCAATATTTTCATAGATATTTAAAACTGTGAGACATAATTAAAACTATGTTGAACAATTTTCAGCGCGCTTTAGTCTTTTAATTTCGTCTCATCACTCTACATTTTATTTAACTGAAATATCTAAACTATTAAGTTCATAGAAAAGTGTTAAAAACTATATATAAGTAACCTATCTTAGATTATATCTTTACCTTGATTTAACAGATAAACTTTCTTCTCACGGGAAAGTGCGACATATTTTTTATATCATTAGTACTCCGTTTAGATATAGTTTATGATCTAAAAACCCAAGTTTGATTAATAAATAAAAACCGATGTTTCGTCATTAGTGCCCAGGTTCCATTCTCCCTTTAGAGAGCAGCAGCACATTTGTCGCACCTTTGCTGTCGCAAGTTGTCCATAGGCGATGCTAACCGTATTCCATTAGGTGAGCACTTGCACTTGTGCACTAAATTAAAAAAAAAAACATATTCAAAACTACCGTCATCATAACATCCCATAAAATATATATCTGAAATTAGCTACGTATACTAAAGAACACGATGTTTATTCGCTTATTATAATTTATGTGTTAGTTACTAGTACGTCCAAAGTTCCTTAATATCCAAAATAACGTCTAGAGACTACCTACAAAAACCGTTTAATCCGCAACCCTTCACGTCCTGTTCATCCACACACGAGCAGTAACTCAAGCACTGACAAACTGCTTCATATCCGGCGGCAGCATTAGTGCCGCGCTTTTAACTTTAGACACAAAAATTACATTAATGAACTTTCAGGAAAGTAATATGAGTGGAGCCGTTTTTAGATAATGGATTTATACAGTAATCATTTGACTAAATACTCAGATTTTACTAGCATGTTGTAACGAGTTTAACGAGACTCGAATTAAATGCCATTAGAATTACTATAGAGTTTATTAGAAAACACGTTTAACACAGGTACAAATATAACCGAACACTACAAATCCAAAGGTAATGCAGAAGGTCGTAATTCAATAAAACGCGCAAAGTCCGTCACTATTCGATCCCTGAATGTACACACGTCACGCCCGTATCGTGATCGTAGCACGACTGCCCCCTCTCTTCATCAGGCCGTTTTTTATACTCCACAAATGCAAAAGAATCAGAAACACTTGGCTAATGATGCTAATGAGCGAGTACAATATGACAATAGTTAGAAAGTTAGTTTCACAATAATTAGAAACCTATGCCAATAAATAAGTCAATAAAAGAAGACGATCATAAAGGAATTACAATTAGTTCAAATGTCGACAGGTAATAACAATGTGCTTTTACAATCTGTACGTGGAATTTGTCTTTGTCGGCGCCTATGTTGTAACAATATAGGTAAAGACTAAAATTGAATAGGTATCAAATTACTTGGGTACATATTTAGAGTATATGGAACGTAGGTATCTTGTAATGTACAATAAAACATATAGTGGCTACAAATACAATTACTAAAGAACAAAATGATTTTATTCATATGATAAAAATTTATAACATATGTCGCCAATTTGCTTCTGTGTTTTTTTATCTTCAAAAAATAACTTTATGGAAACAAATAGCTTTTTTCTATCAATCTACAATGTATTTAAAAGATACCAAGTTATTAGTTTCGATACAATTATTTTTTGAAGGTTAAAATTCTCTTCTATTATAACAAATTATTGAAGCAAAGAGGCGCTGTAAATTCATTATGATATACAGATCTCTATTTTAGATTAAGCTCCTCTCTCTTTTCTTTCACCATATCCCAATTCATTGGAGTCGGCATAATATCTCTTTTCCTTCTACACTCCTCTATTCTGACATCCCTCTTCTGTTACACCACAAATCATCATATCATCCTTCACACAAGCCATCCATCTTTTTTGGGGTCTACCTTTACATTTGTAATCCATCTTGTAGTTTAATATTCTATTTGTCACGTTACTTTTATCCCTCCTCATTATATACCCATAACAACTCAGTCTTCTTCCTCTCAAGTGTTGAGTGAGATTAAGCTCTTAAAGAGTAAATAATAATAGTACTAAATACATAATAACACTGGCTCACAAAAAAATAAAAAGATATCTCTACTTTTGACCAGATCTATCTATTCTTATGTAATGCGCTGAATGTGGTTTCCTCCATACACCTCCAAAAACCTGAGGGTGTATGGACCAAACCAGATTCGGATTCAGCGCATGGAACTATGTACAGACCACTTTTTTCATAGCTGGAGCACACAGGCAGACATTTTTGGAGGCATAATTAAAATAAATTGAGCGAATGTAGACCAAAATAACATCCTGAATTAAAGTTACTGTGTGATCACGAGTACTAAAAATCGGACAAATCAATTAATTAAAATGGAATACCAAAGAAAGTTGGTGCTTTTCAATTTATTCATTAACAATTTTCAATCACAAAATAGTATGTATCTTTGTTACTGCGTTAAACAAACTTTGTGAACGGAACGTTAAACGTCATGTTTTGTCACTTTAAAAAAATATAACCTCTTCGAACTGGAATCGATTGACATTCATTTTCTCCCAAACATTAAATTACAAAGAACACGTTATAATCAATCTTTATTTTTTTAAACAAAATAACAGTGCATGCCAATTTTATTCGAGTATTTCTCTAATAAATATGTAAATTTATATAATATAGGGCTAAATCCTGAAAGGTTTTTAGATCTTCCCATATTAGGAAAGCAAAAAAAGTGTACCTTCCTCGCTCGTTAATAGTGGATTCGCATACTTACCTGCCTCTTTTACCGTCATTATATGATAATTGTAACGAAATGTACATTGCACACACTACACAATACACTAAAAAATACATAAGATTATTAGAACCGCCTCAGCAGTGCATATTTCTTGGCCATGATTCAAGGTCATGTAATTGGATGTTATGTGCATCGACTGCTAACCCTATTATACATAAAAATAATTTAAAAAGCATTATTCATAATGGCATTTTGAACACGATTGCAAATAACACGCTTTTAGTTTTTTTAACGAACCTGTCAACATATTAACTATGTATAATGGGCAAGTTACATAATAGTTGTAAATTCGATACAAAATCAAGTGGTAATGAATAACCGATACAAATGAAGGGCTGTGTCTCATTATACAGTTGCAGAACACTGAATGGAATTAATTTCCGAGCTCGCCGCAGACAGGCGATTTTCATCTTACAAGAAACTACAATATATAGTAATACTATTAGTATTGTTAACAAAGCTATTATAGTAGATATAATATATATCTACTTTTCCATCAATATTATTGAGTACGGTACTTACATATTATATTTAGTTGTTCTTTTTTATGCCTTCCAATTTGTATTAAATCATGACAGAAAAATATTTAAAACTAGCTGACCCGTGCCCACTTCGCTGGACATCAGAAAAAATTAAAAAATACATATTGTTAATCACAATTAAATATACCCTATATTACTCAGGAATAATGTAGCTTTCCATTGGTAGAAAAATTTTCAAAATCGTCCCAGTAGATCCAGAATTGCAATCACCTAGTAAAAAAGAAACTTATTCTTTCCAAAATTTTACGTTTACTTTTTACCAGATGGTATCACGTTCTTTTTCTAACTGTTTTTGATATAAGAAAAATATAATTGAAAGTCGTAGTTCCTTAACTTATCGTATAATATTATTAAATTTCCTACATTTAGAAAAGAATGGTTTTCATCACATACGTGCACTTACTCGTATGTAATCCCTTGATTATTTCCACATATTAGACCACACAAACAAACGGGGCAATCTGTTTTAAGGCAAAACATAACTCAAAAACCCCACTTTGAGCGTACGAGCATTAGTAATTATAATTTGAGCTCTAAGCAACGGACCTCCGGCGATAAGATGTGCCATGGAGCATGAAATAAGGCCCTCCACACGTCGTCCTCTGTATGAGCACATGTTACGACAAAAGTACGAATCTGGGCAACGACAACAAAAACGTCGTTCAATATTTGATATCTATACTATACTATTTCACCTGTGCCCACTTCGCTAGAATTAATTTACAATATTATTAATCACCATCAAATAAAGCCTATGTCACTTAGGAATAATGTAACTTTCTTCCTTTCTTTCGGTGATCTGGGCTCAGTATTCTACTTATAGTCTTGAGGGACTATTAGTAGAATACAATACAAATAAGTTAAGTTTTCTTACATTGTATTCAATAGTATGTAATTTTATAATTGTCAATATGCGTAATAAAAACTTTTGAATTGATAAAAAACTTTCTATTGGTGAAATAATTTTCAAAATCGGTTCTGTAGTTCAAGAGATTGTTTCCTATGAACAAACTCACAAATTTTACCTCTTTACAATATTAGTATAGATATTGTTCTAGCGGTGTTGCGTTGCTGCGAAATATATAGCATAATCCTTATTTTATGTAGGTATATAATTTTGGAATTATTTCCAAAGCAATAAAGATTTCACAAACCATGTTGATCATATGGTGACCCGCGTCCTGTCTTATAAGTAACATAAACTATAGGACAGTAGATAAATAAATAAAAAAATGTACTTTCTTCACGTATAAATAGATAAAACATAATAATTTAAAATTTTAATTAATTTTTAATTTTCTGTTTTTGACTGAATTCATTTTCAACTAATTATTACTTTTAAAAAGAAAACATTTACATATTCCTCAAACTATTTTTTCTAAACATAAATACGTTACTAAAACTTTATCTGGTAATAAAAATAAAATTTAAAAGTAATTTAATTTAAAAAGTAAGTACATACATACATACATATTATCACGCCTTTTTCCCATGGGGGTAGGCAGAGACTATAGATCTCCACTTGCGACGATCCTGACAAACAACTTTCACTTCATCTACTTTCATTAACCTCTTCATACATGCACGTTTATTTGATATGCTTTTTACCTGAGCTCGTTTTAAAACTTCTGTTATTTGATCATGGTGTGTACGTCGTGGTCTACCGGTACTAACTCTACCATTCACAATACTGTCATACACTTGTTTTGTGATTCTATTTTCATCCATCCTCTCTACATGCCCAAACCACCTTAACATTCCTTTTTCTTGATATTTCTTTCTTGCTTTCTTTTTATTACATCTTTTTTCAATCCACAGCGTTCCCTTATTACATTATTCCGTATCATATCATAAAGTAAGTAAACAGTACAAAATTCTCATAACTTGAATTTTTTAACACAATGTGATGTGCACAATAAAGCTAATCAAACTGAAAGAATTTAATGATAAAATCAAATCATCTATGAATATAATTTCATAAAACAAAACATAATTATTTAAAATTAATATATTTGCCTGGTTGTTTTAAAAAAATACTATTTCTGTATACACCTGCAACGAAGTTAAGTAGCGAGTCCATGCAAATTCAGTGATGCGTCAAGTGTGCGAAGTGGCTCGCCTCTTCTGCGGATGAGTTGAAGAGCTAAGTGGCTACTTTGCCTGCTTAAATGCGATATTCATAGAAATACATCAAATAAATACCTTTTCCTAGCATTGGTTTGGGATTTATAAAACAGTTTAACTTCATTTTTAATATCAAACGATTCAACTGCTATTATAGTATCTAGGTACGGCGGTATTAAATTACACGTTAACATTTTAATGAACATGTCGCAGTACAATAATCAAGCCTGTCATTCATTGGAAATTTACTCCGACACCTTTATCCGTGCAGGAACGGAGAAAGAATACAATTTCCTGCGGCCGGGTGGCCTGTCGTAAGAGGCGACAAAACAACCCACAACCTTGAGTTGTGTTTATTATTATTATTGACTAGGTTCCAGTCTCCCTTGAAAGAGCAGCAGCGCATTTGTAGCACCTTTGGTGTTGCAAATGTCCATAGGCGATGGTAACCGTTTTCCATCAAGTGGACCGTCTGCCTGTCTGCTAAACCCCTGCAATAAAAAAACAACTTTAATTTTCTTTAATACTCAATTTTTAAAAAGTATTTAGATACATAAATTAAACATGTTTTTAAATAAGCTGGTTTTTTTGAGATATGAGCTATTTTTGATGGAATGCTAGTTAGAGTTGCATAAACAATTTACAAAATCAAAAACGTCTGTCACATACATTTAGCGGATGTTTAATTTCGAATGATTTTATCATCTAAAGAGTTGGTTTGATCTTACAATACAGGCTTCACGCTTGGTATATTCTTTCGTTTTCAATATAAACAAATGCAGTAAAACCGTATTACCGCCCGCTTTTAAATTAATTGCTTTGAGTCTGAAATAATGGAATTAACTTAATCGAATAGTTGTTTACATCGTGTCACTGGTGGCAATTAAAATTGTTTCGGAAGACAATAAATCATTGGTGTGAAAGTGAAACATCACGGTGCTCCTCCGCCAGCGGCTGCTCTCGCACCTTGCGATAAATTTAACAATTACAAGGCAAATTTTAGCAATGGCAACCCCGGAGGGAGACTTACGGATATTGGAAAATAAAATTAATTAATTTCCTCACAGCGTTTGGTATGTATGAGAAGATTTAATTGATATAAATTTTACGGTCTCTAATTGTGTGTAGTGGCACGAGAGTTGGTACTCCCATGTACAATATTTTCTCTGGTATGTGTGCTACTGCAAATATCTACAAAGTTTTCAATTTTATGTCAACCAAAACAAAAAATGTGTGATTATTTGCCGATTTATAAGTAAAAGAAAATTTAAAATATTTCATCACGCACTGTATGTGTATGCTTCTCAACTAGAATGTTTGACAGTTGAGTCAGAATGTAAACACAGCCATTACGAAATGAGTGATCAATTCGACAGAGTAAACCATGAAAAATCAAAATAAAACACATTTAAATAGGTTAAAATTTAATTATAATCAAGGTGGTCTAGGCATGTAATAAGGAGGATGGAAGACACTTGACAAAAAAAAATTAAACTGGAAAAAAGAGATGGATGTATTATGTGAATTATGATAGGTTTTTTTGTTGTACGGCAGAGAATGTATGTTAGAGTGAAGGAATTTCGAAAGAAAAAACATATTATGCCGATCCCAAATAATTGAGAGAAGATAAAAGAAAATATAAATTTTATTTTAATTAAGAATAAAAGTTGCTAACTCCTAACAAAATGCCGTTTTTTTCTGTTATAACAGCATATATTTTGTGTAGCGTTCTACTCAACCAGAGTCTCACTATAAAACAAATAAAACTTGGTTATAAAAGATATGAATATCAAACCTATCAAATCAAATCAAATTATTCAACAAACACCATACATGGCTTAGCTATGTAAGCTTATGCATTCAAAGAGCAAATTCGACAGAATTTGCGTCCAAGAAACATAATGCCAAGTGTCGGGGTGCCGGTTAACCTCTTGCCTATTATTGTTGGCGCCAACCGAGCCAGACGAAGCCCCTCAGCCTGAGGGGCAGCTGATCGAAGGTGGGCGAATTAGCCCAACTCTAAAACCTCAATTAAGTCTCGTCTAGCGCGTATTCAGAAAGGCCGCGTCCAATTATCGCGGTTGGTACCTTTGTTTCCATTTTGAAACCGACTTCGGCGTCAGACAATAGCGGTGTGGAAATTGTAACATTCGCGGTGTAGTATTTAATCAATGGATATTTCATAAGTGAATTTAGAATATGTTCTGATGGCTTTATTATTAAACTTTTCGAACTTATAGAAGTGAAAGTAGTTTCCAATCGTTGTGATTTGAAACTGGATGAAACTGAAACAAAATTACGACACAAAGATATAAAAATATTAATGTATGGGACTAAGCCTGTGAGAGAATATAGAGAACTACGCAGCATAAATTAGAGAGTCAATAAGACCGATGATTAAACAGATGCAATTTGGACCGAAATACAGATTTATTTCGGTCCAAATTGGAAATAGTAATATTTAAAAAAAAATATTTTTTATACTAAAACAGTGAAAAATTTCAAAATGGTACTCAAGAAATTTATTTTGAATTATAATATGTTGACGGATGGAGGCTAAATGAGTGAGGCGAATTAGATGTGATTATATTGTCTAAAGTTTCGCGTCTACTGCGTGTGAACTGCATACATATATATTTTTTTCTAATATAAGTAAACTAGCTTCTGCCCGCGACGTCGTCCGCGTGGAGTAGTAAAAAAAAGTAAGTTAATAACACCGCCCGATTTTGAAACATTATTCATTGGTGCTCCGCTCCTATTGGTCTTAGCGTGATGTTATATAATATAATAATAGCATTTAGCCCTCCTCGATACATGGGCTATCTAGCACTGAAAGGATTTTTCAAATCAGACCTAATCTCAGGTCTTCCTGAGATTAGCGCGTTCAAGCAAACAAACAAACACTTCAGCTTTATATATTAGTATAAAATAAGCGCAAGGCTTGTCGGTCCACATACGGTGAAGGATTTCGTAGAAGTAACGAATATTCGCTGGCTTTATCATTTTTGCAACGAAACAGAAATAGCACTTATTTAATATCACATATCTCAAAAATTACTTAATGGATCTCATTTGTAGCTAATTTTGGTTTTACTATTTGTATGTTTGAAAGTTAATATCTTAAACAATAAACAAACTTAGAATAGTCATTTTTATTGTTATAGATATATTTTTTATTTGATCTTCAATATATAAACCTATCTGTATCTATACAGCAACTGTTGGTACATAATACAAATTAACAATTGAAACTAACAATATCTTTATTTTAAATTGCATCCAAGTTCCTAGTTTCAACTCTTTGTTAAAGTTTTACGAGTCAAAAATATGATAAATTTGTTTTGTATCGTAATTTGAACAGTAAGAAATATTGCTAATCACTCCTTCACAATACTCTCACCCTTTCACAAAATGATCTTCAAATTAGACGTCATAAAGACGTGTCTCGGGCCTGAGGCGATGACGGATGGCGGTGCGACAGTCATCGTCAAATTAACACCGAGCTAAGTGCGGAAATGTGTACACAATGTCACGTAGGAACTCCCATTATATGCGTTATAATATGTAAAATGGGAGATATTTGCCAAGTTTTAAGTGGAACAGTTATTAATTTTTACGAATTCTTTGGCTAATGTACTCGCGTCCCGAATTTGAGTTTCAAATGACGTGACCTTCGAGTTGTAACCGGAAAGCAACTTACTTCATGTAGACAGTTTTCAGTAACCTAAAGCTTGATTTAGTAAAAAATTTTTCTTAGATATTGACGTGATAGAGCCAATGTTGAATCACTATTGTAACGGACACAACGTCCAAACGTGCGAAGGGCAATAAAAACAAAATTTTTGGGTTTTAAATGTAGCCGTTGAGTGCTAGAGAGAAATCGAATGTATGGCACGTATAGCACGGTCGGTAGTCGCGGGCAACTGGTTCGAGCCAATCTCGAGCAAAGTTCGTATCATTCGCTCATTCTCTAGGCACTCAAATTGCTATTATTTATTAAAGAAGTACACAGGTAAATACACAAATATTTATTTTATTTTTATTATAAGTTATAGATATCATAGTAGTAATATATACAAAATTTTATCTTTTATATAATATTCAATATTTATACTTGTATGTAATTTAATGATTTATTTTATTTTACAAGTACACTAAGCGGCCTGTTCATCCAAAGGAATCTATCGTCAACAACTATATTCATTACAGCTTTCAGGGCCAGCTCGACCGGTGTGATATCACGCTCTCACAGAATATCTAACGTTTTTCGTAGTTCGTTCCGATAGCCCCTTCCTTTATTTCATCACTATGATCCTATACCTTTTGTCCCATCCCTCGTGTCTCTTCTCTTCCCATCCTAAAGCCTAGCAACACGTTTGCTTTTCCCCTGGTTTTGTAAATGTATATACGTGACGGTAAAATTTGCATTAGATGGGCAGTTTTCGTAACTTTTTTACATTTTTTATTGCAGAAGTTCAGCAGACATGCAGACGGCCCGCTTGATGGAAAGCGGTTTTCATCGCCTATGGACAGTTGCAACACCAAAGGTGCTAAAAATGGCTGCTGCTCTCTTAAGGGAAACTGGAACCTGGTCACTAATGCCGGAACACAACTCAAGTTGTTATGGCGACATACTTTAGACCAGGGGTGGTAGCCATCCAGTCGGGGAAATACCTTACCTCCTGGCTGTGGGTTGTTTTGTCGCCTCTTACGCCAGGCCGCCGAACCGCACGAAATTTTATTCTTTCTCCGTTCCTCCACGGATAAAACCTAACTGCCAGCTTGGCAATAAAAAAATTTTTTTCAATATTATACAATTCATCTACATACTCAACATATCCATATGAGTGCTTTTGTAATCTAAATATCTCTCTATTTATTATGTAAATTTTACTTAAAGTAGACATCTCTCTGAAAAACACTCCACAAAGCAAAGTGGTAGGCACTCTATGATTAAGAGTTCGCTCACGTGCAGTACAACAAAAAGTAACAACTAAATATTTGGGAGACGGGCCGATAGAGGTCGGGTGCGGATAACAAAAAGTAGGGGCTGTCCGGACCGGCCCCTCGACACCCGCGCCGATATGATAATCCCAAGTATGTAAAATAGTGAAATTTAAGGTCTCTCCATGTGAAGAATTGTGTTCGTTCGGTAGGCAAATTATTCTAATGTGGCCCTTTTATTCGAGGCACACTCCGTACATGGGTCGCTGAGCTCCTCCGACACTCATTTGTATTTCAATAAAACAACACTAGCCCTATCTAAACAGAACTATGATTCGGCTATCGATTACGAGCCTACTCGTATTGAATGTTCAAATGTATGATGGACTGTTATTTCAATGTTTTCAGCCCAACGAAGTATTCTCGCAAGTCGGTCATCCGTCTATTAGTTGGTTTAAATAATATTGAACATTCAACTGAGTTCATATAAACATAGTTAATCTCAATAAAGGCAGTCTCTATAAATAAAATAATAAACCGGTTAAAGGGTTCTTTTGTAAAGATGTGGACGCTGCCATTTATCAACTATATAAAAACTAGCCGCCCCGTTGGACGTTGTCCTGCTCTGAAAAAAACATCCAGGACCAGATCCCAGCGCCACCTACTGGTTCCGGCGGGATAAAAAGTATCCTAAGTCCGTCTCCTGGTTCCAAGCTACCTCCTCATCAATTTTCAGCCAAATCGTTACAGCCGTTCTTTAGTTATAAATAGTATAACTAACACGACTTTCTTTCGTATATATATAATGGAAAATGAATACCCTTTCAAAAACTACTTTTGATTCGTGTATTTGAAAGTTCAGTTGACAGTGATTTTTTTTCAATTCTTGCCTCCTTAAATTTTTTAAAATTTTATGTCATAAAATTAAAAAGTTAAATGACAAGTGCATTTTTATGTCTTTAGAAACGAATATCTCGCCACCTACTAATGCACTTGGTAACAAATATCGTTATCAAGTATACCATAGTTGTAAATCTTTCAGTTCCATCTAACTATGTCCGATTTTGTATACTTATATTTCTACCGTACCTTACAGGTACAGTGCCACCCATAATTTTTATTTTTCACTAGTAAAGCCTTTGTGGTACATCTATATTAAATACATACAAATTTAATTGTACTTAAAACTTACCTACTGTTTCTTGCTACTAAGTCCACTAGAATAACAAAGAAACAAAGTCCATAAAGTCTACAAAACTGCGCTGTGAAACAGGCGAGTCACAGCCAACCTGATTTTAAGTAATGCAATGAATGACATGTTGTTTATGGCGGCCAACATAGGTATTTGTTAGTGAATTGAAAACAAGCGATTGCAGTGCCATCTATTTTGTTAATCACTTTATTCCATAGAAACGTATCAACGTAGATTACGTTATTTATCGGGATAAAAATTATCCTAAATGTTGTTTCGGGATATAAGTCAGATTTGTGTCTATTTTCATTCATAAACGTTCAGTAATATTCGCAGCGCCATCTTTTCCGATATTTTCGTCTATCTCGCGCAAACGACGTCATTTATCGGTATAAAAATTATTCTATATTACGCCCTGGAATATGAGCTAGCTCTGTATCGAGTTCCATTTAAATCCATTCGGTAGTTTTCACGTGATCCTCTAACAGTCAGACAGACAGACAAAAATTCTAAAAATTGCATTTTCGGAATGTGCTGTCCGAGTTAGCTCCCTGATTTTTTGAAATAATAAACTTGTCACTCGAACCATTTACATTTTACTATAGTAAAGATTGTATTTACAACTTCACACTTTCAGAAAGTGAGTGAATTAAGTGACCATAATTTTTTTATTCCAATGATCTGCTCATGGAACAGTTTTCTACCGCAGAGACCAGGACACACAAAAATAAAATATCTTCATAATACCTCTATATAACGATATATAAAAGAGTTTATAAGACCTCACATTTCATCGATACAGACAAATGGACGAACAAATCGAAATGACAAGGTTTCTATTTGTGCCCTTTGACTAAGATACCCTAAAATAGCCTGGCATTGTTACAATCCCCAGTTAAAGTCATGGTGCATTTATTGATACGTCAATTGAAATGAGAAAGTAAGGCATCTATCTCTCGGCTGAATCCGGTCCGACCGGCATATATCGTTTCGCTTGTCCGATTTACATACCGTCGAAAAGTTCACAATCACATTTACCTCATCAGCCTGCGGGGAGCGCGGTTCTTCACCCCATCTGTCGTCTTCCTGTATCAGCCCTGGACCTCTTTTTGTCGGAGTCCGGCCGCCGGCAATGTTCGCGATACATAAATTTTCACAATCGGTCATCCCTTAAAAACAAGTTTAGCTCTTTATCCGTAGGAGAGTAAGTTAAAGAATGGCTCGTCCGTGCGTTACCCTCCGATTCGTTACGTATTCAAATTATTTCGCCATCCTGTTTTTGCGTCCACTTGAATTGTGTATGTACGCAACGAATTCTGCGTGCCTTTAGAGGGGTTCTGCTATTGATTTTGATTAATTAATTTGCAGTTAATCAACTTTTTTTCTTTGAATTGTTATGCAATAGACACAATTCTCAATCTGTTTCTTTTCCTCATCCGACTGATTTATTTTGCAAGATTCTTCTTTATCGTTTTAATTTTACATTAGTTTGTTTTATATTCTTCAGATGTGTTTCTAGTTTATGTATGTCTCAAGACTACCTTCACAAATAATTTACTAAATTCACTTCGAAACAAAATATTTTAAATATTACGATAATAAATGGACAGATGCGCTAATAGGGGTTAATGTTAATTAAATGTAACTAGTTATTTCTCTGTAAGTGAATTGTAAATTCTTTTGAGAAATAAATGTTTTAAACCTTAAACCTATAATTATGAATACTGTATCTATTTATGCTCATTTTTGTTATATGTAACCATAATTGGAATTCTTCTCCACTACTTTCTCTTCGGTATTATTTATTTTATTATAATCTGTTACCTACGTTACATTATTTTTATAATTTATTTATTGTACTATCTAATTGCTATGGCTGTAAATATATATAACAGTGATATATATTTCTGGAATTCTTTTTTATTACTCTTTCTGCGTCTTTAATGCAAAAGTGAATAAATGTATAGCGGTTGTTTTTGCTAACTAATTCTTTAATATTTTGTGGCTTTACTAAGATCATCAACTCCTGTCCTGTTCTAAACCGCTGATGTTCGTAGATCTAGTATGCATAAAGGATGTGGATTACGGTCTTACCTTCTTTTGTCCCAGAGAGACATATAGAGTCCTCCTTGCACTTCAACGGGTGCAAATACGAGGAAAAAATGCTCAATGTATATATATCATCTAACTTTTGAACTGCGCACGTAAGAGGAAGTTTGCCGTATATCTAAATAATTGCCGTATCAGATAGACGAACAAGGTGACTGGCCGCCCCTGGAGGCGACTTTAGACAGGTCGTCTATCGGCGTAGGAGTTGCTCCTTTCTCAACCCTCATGGGATTCCTTATAATTAAATAATGAGATTCAAATCGGTCCTTGTGTGATGGTGGAGGACAGTTTGTAATTACGGAGTAGATAGGCACTAGTGTTCCATTCCAATAACTTCGTTTCGAATCTTGGCATGAGCGAATGCACCGTTTAGGCGGTTTTTCTTGTCTAATCTGCATATTGTTATATTTATGCTGACAATAAAGAAAAATATATTAATATTTATTATTATTATCTTTTGTATGTCTTTGAAGATCACGGACCATAAATATGACCCGTATTTTTGGAGGTCTTGCTTGGGGCCATTTGAAGGTCCACATGTAGAGGCCCTTGACAAATTTGATTTAAATGTGGCATGATACTATCGGATGATTATCCCTGTCTACACCACATAAAAATGCATCCAAAAACAAGCCCAATTGTAGGAAATTAGAACTAATGGTACCGGACTCTTGGGAACTGTGAATATAGGTAGTATATTTTCAAATTTGGTAGTGTAAAAATAAATTGAAACTAAAAACTAAATTAAAATCATAAATGAGCATGAAATTTTGAAAATTAACTTTGTTATAAGATACTATAAACTAAAAAATAAATTTGACCATGGGTAATATTTTCTTAAGTTTTCGCGACTTGTACACATAATAAAACTACGTTTTAACGGTTTTTAACGGTTTTGACCATGGGTACTTAAAAAAATAAAAATCTTGTGCATAATACGCAAAGAATTTGAAAGAGTTTTATTTTCGGTTAGCTGTCAGTTGCAAACAGAATGCATACATGGCCCAAGGTGTCACATCTCTTATTTCACATGTTCTTCTTGACACCATACGCTCTCAACGACTCCATACAACGCCATCCGCGCGTCCGGCACGCCTAATCTACGTTCCGCTATGCGACGATGCCTATTCAGCGGTCCGCAGCGAAAACTTCACCAGTAAGAGCCAAGCAAGATAAAGCTGGTCATATGCATGCGACACACGTCTACTCTTTACAAATTCAGCGCTGATGTGAAGCCATTCATATGGCGGATAAGTTTCGCTGGTGTGCGACCGGCTGAATGCCGTGATAAGTCCTCGCAACTTGACAATGAGCGAATCGTGAGTCGGTTTCGTATTGTCTTGAAGGTATATGTATGAATAATTTGCAGTGACTCAATGCGCTATTTTTTAAAGTTCCATAGCTTTTTTTTCCAAAAACGATACCTGTTTAGAATTATCATATCCATCTGTCCCTCACGTTATACTTAATTTTAAAATTAATATTTCTATCTAAGAATCATTTATCATCAGTACATAATTGTATTTATTTATTTTTCCGTTAGTAAAATTTTAATTGAACCAATTATCGACGAATACAAAGAACCTTAGTATACCTACTACTATTTTTCTATAACACAAAGTTGATAAAAACAAAATTTTATACATCATAATTTCATAACATGTAATAAAACCAAAGCGAGCATACCAAATAACCAATAATAATAATATTTGCTACTGTTGGATTTGGGGTACCCGTTATCGGATTTGACACCTCGCTCCCGGCCGTGGTACGCACCATGGTCGGGAGCCCTACCGAATGGGACGCCGTCTCCTCCTTCTGCGAGCAAGTCTTGTTTGCGAAGGAGGAGGCGGAACGGGAGCGTGACCGTAATTCCCTGCTCCGCTCCCGACAAAGGAGGACGCGTCGACGCCGGAGGTCTGATCTAGACCTTCGGCCGCCGTAAGCGGGCGGCGCGGGTGGGGCCTCTAGGAGTATAGAGGTTCTCACTCACCCGCACATACCGTCGAGATGAGAGCGCGAGTGTTCCGCGCGCGCTCATCTCTCTTCCCGTGGGGCGAGTTACAAACCGCCCACGCCGAAAAGACCCAGTAGTGGCCGGGGGCGTAGTGGCCGGGGGCATAGCCCCCTGGCATTGGAAGAGGCCCAGTGAGCGGGGCCCACGCCTGCCAGGGTAGCGGAGTTGGAAAAACCGCACACACGTAGCCCTGGCATAAGGCGCAGGACGGAACACCCAGGGGTTTTAGTGGGTATCCCTAAGTGGGGAGTGGCAATAGCGTGGCACCGGTTCTGACCGGGCATGCTAGTGCCACCCCCGATCTGGTGAATCCCACACTCTCACAGGGTCGCGAGCATCCCCCAGGCTTCTGTGCCTGTCGCGGCTTAGTCCTCAAAGGGATTTCCCCTGGCCAAAAAAAAAAATGGGTACCCGTTATCATCTAACCCGACTTGTTTGCCCTGTCTACGGCAGTGTTAAGTTTTACATACCTATCTCATTGTATAGTTTCACATTATTTTAAACTTTAATATAGTTCTAATTCAGATTCAAACGTGTGCCCAACAAAGAACAAATCGAAATCTTAGAGCAAATATTACCAATACTTCGACAACTTCCAAGTTCATATCCCGTACCAGTAGACCGTAACGCAGTTGACGTTTAACTACAATGTCCAACGTATAATCGTATGACACATGTCGCAAAGAGCATTAGCAGTTTAGAAGTTATCGTATACGCTGAACAAACTTGTGGGCAATGTTTGTTCGCCATTCAAAATCCAGTTAAATATATATGCAAATAAGACTTAAAACTCTATAGTATCTTATAAAAACTGATTATTTAGTAATTATGTATTACATCACGGATGATAAATTTCTGGCGTGCAATAAAATAATAATAGAAAATAAGTCAATACAGATTCACTAGGTAATTTGCAAATGAATAATGAAGGGATTATAGCTAATTGTTAACGGCGAACTATTTGGTTTTTTCTTTTCGTCGCATCTGTCATTATGTCAATGTGACGTAGTCTACGTTCGATCGCTGTTCGTGCTGTTGCTTCCACGAAAACCTCGCCGCATGTGTGTCGTATCATATTTACACCCGTATTTATTAAATCACGTGCTGAGAGGTGCCCCTTGTACCGTACTAGCTGGTCCACTTGTCGAAAAAACCACAAGACGTGAAAAAGGATCTTGAGGAAGACGTGCCGCCGTTGCGAAGCCCGCATCTTCCGTAGCGTGTTTAGTGTGGCAACCTTATCCTGTAAGTCCTTTTTTCTCTTTTATATCCACAAACTGTGCCAACACTAATTATAATTAATTTTCTAATTACGTAGGTTGTATGAAAGAAATCGCTGTAAGCAATAAGACTACCAATTGTTCTAGTTAAAATATCATGAATACTTATGTAAACTACTTTCCTGTGTGCAATAAAAAATGTTCTATTCTATATTATTTTATAATCAAGTCAATCACCTTACAATGATACTAACTTTACTCATTTAATATCAAAATAAAAATCCGCATAAGCTGTTGATTCCTACGTGGTATTGATTTTTTGCGAGAGTCGCGAAAAATTAAGAAAATGCTAGAAACAACTTCAAAACAAATTGAATGGGCATATTGTATGTCGTGTAAGTTATTCTTAAGCGAGATAAAAAGCGCCGTACTCGCGTGCATAGAGCGTAAAGCTTGAAACTTCGGCCAGCATTCGATCGCAACAAAACGTATGGGGAGCCCAGCGGAGCGTGCAGCGGTGATTCATTCTGTTATTAAATAAGCCGAGGATGTTGCCGTTTCCATACCGTGGATGTTGCATATGGATGTATCAATTGCATTGTGTTCGAATTTCAAAAAAAACTTGTCAACGACTTTTATATTGTTCCAAGCTGTAATATGGAGTATCACTAACTCACCAGGATATAAAAATACAAATAAAGGAGACAATATACGCCCAGATTGGTAATAAAGGGCTTGTAGATCAACAGATATTTTGTTTCATGTTTTTGGGATCATATTACTGGTCAAATTACTACTATAATCATTAACTACGCCTATTCGTTCGAGATATTTTTTTGCCAGTACAAGGTAAAATGACTGTCGGCCCACCTGATGGAAAATACCACCTAAAATATTTACTAGTTTGATATTTTTTGGATCCAATTTAATTTTAATTGTTTAAGCTGGTGTTTCTTTCAGGGTATTAGACTATTGGAGTATACGACGAGCTGGCCTCGGACTGTTCAATCTAAAGCAAACACATCGTATACCGATTACAGACCAGTCTACGAACCCACAGCATTACAATAGCATGCAGCTATCTTAACCAATGAGTCAGCACGACTGCAAAGCGTCGGTTCAATTACAGAAACGATAATTCAAGTCTTTTCCAGCACACGAATGTTTGTGTCAAGTTTAACACGTGCAATCGACACGGGTCTCGGTCCCCAATACCGGCGAGACGCACAAATCATGTACCATGCCTTAATCGCAAAGACCTTAGAAAAAATTGGATAAGTGGCTAACAGTCCGCGCACAGTGAAGGCTTCCGTATATGTGAAAAAAATTGTATCGCCATCATCTTTATCTAAATACATAGTTATATATAGTATATTTATATTGTATTTTATTTTTAATAGTATTTGATTGTGATTTTATTACTTTTATTTTAGTTTTGTACACCACCAAAAATCATTTGGAATTTCCTTTAAAAACTCCTCAGACAAACCCAGTGTGGGTTGCCTGAAAGAGATCGCTACAAGCGATAAGACCGCCCATTGTTCTAATGCAAATCTATCCATACCAATTGTCTATATTTAAGTTTATAGTGAACAATATAAGTTTTCATTCATTCATTTATTCATCGCCCCTTTTCTCGATATTTGACTACGGAACAAAATATAGTATTTACTCAAAAATACACCATATCTCAAAGAAATGGAAATCAATTTTAGTTGAAATTATTTTTAGGCTCTACCACCAATTTTCTTTAGAATTTTCCACTTCATACTTTAAAAATTAGAGGAGAGAGGCAGAACTTTCATTACTTTGAGAGCAAATATCTCGTTACCTATTGACTTTGTTCTAAAAGTCATTAAGAAATATCATTTTATTATTTTATGAATACTGCTATGCTAAATACACAAATTAAAAAAAAATCAGTCCTTAGTTACACGTAAGGCGGCCAACCGTATTCATTATTTGTTCACGATTTCAATATCATATTTATATAGATCATAACATCGTACTGCTAAATAGACTAAACTTTCTATGGAAGGTCATCCATGTAGATCCATATTTTCCGAAAAAAATATCTGTGACACAAACATACAGCCAGATATAACTTTTACATAAGGGTTTCGGTTTTCCTAAAATGGTCATGGAACCCTAAAAGGAAATAAAATAAAACCTTATTTTGGTAATGTCGTTTTGAAGTGAAACTTCTTTAGAATCGTTATGATTTGAAACTCGATGAAACGAAAAAGCAACACTAGAAAGAGATAAACACATAAATATATAGGACTAAGCCTGCGAGAGAATGAGATGCGCATACAGATAGAGTCGAAATCAGAAATGAAAAGTTTCCTCAACAATTGCTCAATACGAAACCGTAGTACAGTAGCTGGTTTACAGCGCAATAAAATATTGAAATAAAAATTGGTTCGCGAACCAGCAATAAAATAAAACGCTAACAGTTTTTACGGCGCCACCAATATAATGAAATAATCGTAACGGCCGTCGACGTCACATTGAATAGGCCAATAAATCTTAAACGGGTCATATTGTCCACAGTCCTCTTGGCAACACTTTAATATCGAGAAATATCATCCCGATAATCGAGAGAGCGCCCGCGCCGCCGCGTTGCCCGCCGCCTATAAATCACGGCCCCGCGCTCGCCTGCCGTTTATTTTTTTAGACTTTCCATTTCCAAATAAAGTCCCCGAGCAGCGGGCCAGTGCTTCCTCCTTCCGGGGCGGTTTTTATATGATTTGTTGGCTGTCGGCCATTTCCCTTAATATTGTCAATATTTCAAATATTAATTGTTATAAATCAGAAAAGTTCGCCATTTAACTTTTTATTACCGATCGCGAAATTCCCGATTTATTGTTGTGAAATTAGTATTTTATTAAATCCGCTATGACCGCCCAGTTAATGTGCTGTTGGTGAATGGAAAAGGCGTCGATGAACGAGCAATACTTCCGAGGGAAACGTGTTAAATTATGTAGGTACACTTAGCGTGTCAATCTACGCACTACTTTGAAAAAGTTCCGCCCATAAAACATTAACAAGCACTCAAGAAAATTCCCGGGCGATGGTCCGTTCGTTAAGTAGTGTCAGCCGGTAGTTTTTCCCACCTCGAGTTAGCGAGTGTCCACTTCAGTCGGAAGGGTCGCTGTCAACGCGATTGGCGAGCCGATATCTCCCTGGAGCAGCGCCCTGCGGCCCTCTTAGGGACTCCAGCGCGAAGATCATCGCATCGCAAGCCCTCAATTAATGGCAAACAATGTCTCGGCTCTCACGCGTCCAATTTTCAGTTGTCGCTCTTGTTTTACTCGGTGACAGTTGGCATGGGTCGACCCGCGACGGCCTCCTCTCGGAAACTTGCCCGCCTTATTCCCAAAGCAACAGTATTCAAGGATAAACAAATAATCTTCTAGTTCTAGCTCTATTATATTGTAAGTGTTTATAATAATTGTACACTTTCGGGTTTTAAATGTGGATTAATATATTATAAGTATTATGACGTAGAGAAGGACGTAATGACAGGGTATTTGATTTGTAGTGTGACAGAGGACGTATAGGAAAATAGAGGAGTATAGAAAGAAAAGAGATTATGGTACAGTAAAAAATATAGTATGTCCGGACTTAGCTTCTAGGTAAACGTTTCCCCATAAATGATGATAATCTATACGAGTATTTTGGTGTGGATAGATTAACTGAATTCTGCTATACTTGCAGATAACAGGAAAAGATGGCGGGCCTTTGTTATTGCCTATGATAGGCAAACCAGCAGACGGCCCACTTGATGGAGGTGGTTACCGTCGCCTATAGACATTTACAACACCGGGGCGTTGCCAACGCGTTTTTTCATGTGTAACACCAAACGCCTTTATCCGCTTTTCTTCTAAACTATGAGTTTTTGTTGAATAACCGGGTCCTCTTTGACCTATTAGTGGCAGCTGAATCCACTACATGCCCGTAATAAGCAAATCACATGGTCACACACTTTAGTACAAATTTCAACGCAAAACACGTCATGGTAAACACTGAGGCGTAGTGTTGTCCGGTATTTTCACGAGGCAGAGATGCGAGACTCGGCTCGCTCGCTCAGCGCCCGCTATCGATCGGGGGGCGAGGAGGTGGCGCGCGGGACGCGGGGTGCACAAATTTGGGAAAACTTTGAAAGTTTCGCGTCTAATTCAGGCGCACGCACACCACGGCGCAAACAGCTCAACCGCCGCACACACAGGCTTCGAGTTACCTCGTAATTTTGTTTTGTACCCGTTGTTTTCGAAATGTCACGTGTCTTCGACCTACGTGACTGGACAAATCTTAGTAAAGGGTTTATGAGCGTGCCACTCTGAATAATAGCATATTGAAGCGTACCCCATGTGGACTGAGTATTAAATCATATTAAACGTTGGCAATGAAAACTAAGTTAACCTTGCACGTTTTAACTCTACGGAAATACACTAAGTTTAAATAATCAAAACGATAACAAAGGTTGTTAGTATGTAAAATAATTTATGTACTAATATGTACCACACCATCACACCTATTTCCCATAGGGGTAAGGGGTAGGGGGGAGGTCCGTTGGCTACAATTTTGAAATACATCTTTTGCTTCATCTACTTTTAATAATCTCGTTATACCTATATACTAGTGCACGTTTGTTATAGGTGATTTCTACCAGACCACGCTTTAAGCAATTTGAGATTTGATCATGGCAAGTACGTCACGTCTTACCAGCACCAACTCTGCGTACTACGTGGAATAGTGTAAAAAAAGTAAGTTAAAATACCCCGATTCGAACATTCTTCATGGGTGCGCTCTGTCAGTCATAGCGTGATGATATATAGCTATAGCTTCCTCGATAAATAGCTATCTAACACTGAAAGAATATTTTCAAATCAAACCAGTAGTTTGACATTAGCGCGTTCAAGCAAAAAAAACTCTTCCACAAATGTTCATTTACTTTCCCAAACGTTTGGGGGTAGCGCAGTAGATATAACTTTTTCTTCTATACTTTATTATCGTGTAATAAATAATCATACAAATCTGGTTGCTAATGTACAATCTTGACATGTCAATTAGATGATGATGAAATTGCTAAGTGATTCAATGTGGAATTGCTTAAACTCATTCACATTGTATGTTTCCGTATGTACTGTTTTACCGATGCGATAATTGAATATAAAATATATATATATATATATATATATATATAATATATATATATATTATTTGATCAAAAAAAAAATCCAAACAGATTCAAAAGTTTTTTGGTATAAATAAATTTCTGTGAAAAAATGACCATTAATAACAGAAAATTTTTTTTGCTTTGATTTTTATACCGTTCTTGTGTTGCTCGAAAAGTAGGGTTATACATATATACATATATATATATATATATATATATAACCCTACTTTTCGAGCAACACATTAGTACATACAGAACACAGACACATTTTCAATTTATACCCTTGAAATAAAAAAAATAGCGTATATATGTATTAAGATTTATATAAACTAAATACATGTAGGCAAGCAGATCAAAGCAAGTGTCATTATCCATTGTGGCGTGAGTGCTTCGAAAGAAAACAATTAAGGATATGAGACGTAGGGCCGCTCTGACTGCGTGATGCCCACAATAGACCGGAGACGGCTACTTCCTGCGGCTGCATCAAACATTTACTCGTTCTTAGTTCTATATAATTCATTCCGCATTTGATGTTCATTTTGTAGTCTTGCTGGAATAATTATTTTGTTTACAGCTATTAGGGCCGGGTCGTTGGTGTAATACCACTTACCATTAAATAAGAGTTCCGATGACCCACTTCCCCCTTTCTCTTTCACATCCCCTGTTTTTGATGACGCAGGGAGAATGTCTTTTCTTAGGACATCATCCTCGGGTCTGGGGTAAAGGCTTTACCGAGGGATGTTAGGACCCTTGAACGGCCGTATGCCCTACGTGACCTCTACCGGAAGCCGCGGGGATGTCGAACGTCAAACAGCCCACTTAACCTAAACCTGCGCCCTAACTCACATGCTTTTACGGGTTGCCAAGGGAAATTGAATAGGTACGGCATGTTAACGCCCCAACGCTTGTCTGACGAACTCATGGTCCTGCGGGTAGGACACCCTCTTCAACAGGAGAGGGGGGAAGTCCGCGGGATCCCAGTATCCCATCCAACTATTCCATCTCTTCTAATCCACCTCTCAATCCTATTGTCTTTATTCATTCCCTCGTAAGTAAAAGCTAGCAAAGTCAACGATAACTACTTTCCATCAAGTGGACAATCTGCCTGTTTACCAGCTTCGCAATAAAAAAATGCCAATCAACATGAGTTTACTAATTTGATAAATATCTTTATTATATTTAGCCAGTTGGTAGAGTATTTGCCCTTCTGGATGGCTACCACCCCTGGTTTAGAGTATGCCACCATAACCAACTTGAGTTGTGTGCCATCAGTGGCCAGTGGAATATAGCATCAGTGGCCAGATTCCAGTTTATCTTTGAAGAGCGATTACAAATTGGTAGCATTTTAGTGTTGCAAATGTCCATACGCGATTGTTACAGTCGTGGTAAAAATAATTATTCCTGGTTTAAAACTAACTTTTTGGAACAAGAAGTTATTGCCTTATCCACTGATCTCCACAACCGACATTCAGTCATTTCTATATAAATTTCAACCATTTCATTCGCAATATTCCCGGGGCATAATTTTTAAACGTCCTTTGTCACCACCCGCTGTTAGTAAACAGCCTGTTTGTGTTCCGCCAAATAATGGAATGGAAGGAATTCCATTCATTGCGTCTCTCTGGCCGACGAAAAATTACGCCGCAAAATAAAAACAAAAGCGCAATTAGCGTGATTTAATAGCCTTTTAATTAGACAACAATTTATAGGTTATTATTTAAGCTATCGCCTTCCTTTTTTTCTTTGACAAGTCTCTTTTTTGTATTTTAAGAGAACAAGCGTAATACTATGATTTTTTTGGGTTCTAAGTAAACAAAGTTAAACTTAAAAAACATCTTCTTTTTATTATAAATAATAAATTGCTGCTCATCAGTCTGGCTAAAACTCAAAAACAGCATTATGGATTTTGATGAAGTTTTGTGTGTGTGTTTGACTTTCCCTGGATGGTTTAGATTTAGAGTTTCATAATTAGATCCGGCAGGTGGTGCTGCAAGTGGGTTCTAGATTTTTATTTTTTCAGGGCAGAACAAGGTCTGACGGGCCCTATAGTACCTATATATTTATTATATTAGAAAATTGTTAACTTTAGACATGAGTCTTTAATGATGAGGACTGTTGGAAGTTCCCGTGTATCTCCAAAACTTAGGCCAAAACTTGGCAATAATTTGCATATATATATACACATCTTATTTACAAGTATACGAGTACGAACATACGAGCGAGTTTTCGCTTATAAGTATTTATAAAGATAGAATGCGGCTTGCTACGGGCACGACATTGAAATTAACATAATACCGAAATCTGATAAACTTACAATTGAGACGACAGTCTCTGGCGATTTAGACGAGATAGTAATAGCAGAATTTCAACCCCCCCCCCCCCCCTTGTTTGGTAAAAATACCATATCCGACTTGATTCTAAAGAAATATAATTGCCGAGTTTTAAACAGCATTAATTTAACTGATCATTAAAACTTTGAAGACGTATACTACATCAAAATTGAATTGAATCTAAAACGATAATGCATGTAGCAAATGGCAAATTGGTGCTAACAGTCATCGCCCTCGGCGAATCTCTATTATAATTAACATTCGTACGCCATTAGTTTAATTAAAACACTCTCTTTTACAGCGAACACTCTGTTATGTTATATTATGATTAACGTGACGCCCGCTGATTGTTGTTTCGGTTCACAAAAGTTTACACTCTTATGTGCTTATGGATTTATTGTGAATACAATGCTATTAGCGTTATTTTAACAACACTCACATATTATATGCTACAGTTTTCGACGTCGTAGTGTTATGCTTTGCTATATATAATGTTTCCATCATTATATCTTAATTACAGCTTTCAAAGCCAGGTGATACCACGAGCTTTATAGCTAATAAAATATTTCAATTTTTAAATAGTTGCTAATTTACTGGTACATAATCTATAAATCATTATTAGTTCAAACATAGAAACAATTGTGTTTTTAACTCAATTCAAATTGGTCGGGTAAATGCCCTACAACCTGGCTATGGGTAGTTTTGTCGCCTATTACGACAGGCCGCTCGGACGCAGGAAATTGTATTCTTTCTCCGTTCCTGCACGGATAAAAAGCTTACCTTATCATCGATTGAATTTTGACATTTTATCAGCTTTTATCAAATTTTTACTGATAGCAAGGCAAATTAACGTTTGTTAAGATTAGGAACAGGCCATTAGAATATAGGCCTGAATCGGTTAGCCTCAGTAATAGTATTAAGAAAACATGTATCAGCATATAAGATTTGTTATAAAAGAAAGAAAGAAAATATAAAAAAATAGTAAAGTCCTTACTTATTATTCCTGAGTTAAACCTAGAAAATAAAAAAACAAACAAGAGAAGAAAAGTCTCTGTCTTGAGACATGAAGGAGGAGAAGGCTTAATATCAAAAAAGCTCACCCTCGAGCTAATGGCGTTTAATACAGTGAGTGAGAGCCTCGATATCCTCCTGCCCGTACCCCATGTTCCAGATCGCATCTCCCCGATCTTATCTTCCCAAGCCTATGTTCCCGATCCCATGTTCTCGATCCTATCTTCCTGATCCCAAGTTCTCGATCTCACGTTCCCGATCGCATCTCCCTATTGCATTCAACTATCGCGCCCATCTATCTCTTTTTTCTGTCGGACCCCTGTATACCACACCTCATATCCCAATCTTTATACACCATCCCTTTTATCCCATCCTAAAGACTGGCAAGTTGGATTGGCTCCTGTTGTTGCAAACATCTATAGGGGACAGAAGCCGCTTTCCATTACGTGAGTAGCTAGCCTGTATGCCAGGCTTCGCAATAAAAAAATAATGTAATGTTTAAGACAAAACGATGATTGCACGACATAACATTTATTTTTTGTCTTGCCTTTTGACCTTTACTGATCTTATTACGTTACGTAAAAACAAAATAAGAAACTTAATAAAACATGTAATGGATACGCCAATTATAAAATATACACAAACAAAATCAATATACACGCTGTCCAAAATGGAATTATAATTTAGTCATTAAGTGTATTATTAAAAACCCTTACCGATATCTAGGTCTGAAAGGGGTTGGAATCCCACTGTCTGGCGGCATAATTACCAGCCGAGCATTAGAGATAAAACCAACGCTGGTAAATTGAAACTTGTCGGTAGCTATCGTTTTGTACGTAAAAATGAGTTGCCAAAACTTTACATGAATATGAAATATATTTTAAACTTAATGTAATTTTAAATTTAATTTTGAACTTGAACATTATTTTAAATTTTCACCTTTAAAATAAGATACTTTGAACTTATTTTATTTATATTTTTGAATCAGACAACTTTCTATCGATCAGGCAGAAATACGCATATAAATCAGATTTTTTCACCCTAACCACTTTAAACTATACCCGAAAAAAATTCTTCTAGATTCCCGTAATAGTCTGACAATTTGCTTTCAATCAACGAAAATAGTATGACATCAGTAAATTTTACGTGAATCTCAAACAAACCGTTAAGAAATCTAAAAAAAATATGTGCGTCTCGGAACGCCCGACCGAAGTGATAACTTAAACTAATCTAACGTGAGAGAAAGGGAAGCCAGACAGACTGGTGCCGTAACGCGTTACGTAATGTAGCGTTTAACCCTCCCATAAACCGTTATCATTTCAAAAATTCATTACTCGCTATTTATATTATACATTTGTACAGGATAGACCCGCGACTTCGTCCGGATTCCCAGGACGCAAAGTACCGCAGCATTAAAAACAGTAAGCTATTGTTTTAATGAAAACTGTGTCGGAATATGCTAATTTTTCTGCACCCGAACAACTTCAAACCCCTCCCGGGAATATTCCCGCTGGATTCCCGGGATAAAAAATCACACATTTTGTTATATAAAATTAGCCATCGAACAATGAAATATTTGATCGTTTTTCAATCTGGCCACTTTAAATCATTCCCAGAAAAATTCCCAGAGTAAAAGGTAGCGCAGATTTTAATTCTAAGAATTTGCTGTCGATGAGCGAAAACCGCATCGAAATCGGCTCAGTAATTTTTACGCAAATCTCGAACAAACAGACAAGAAATCTAAAAAAAATGCGTTGCACTCCATCGTTTTTTTTAAATAGCTTGAATGTACAGACACGGCATTAATTTTATAATATATGGATTATAGATACACGGGTATATATAGAAATTGGTTTAGACATGATTCGTTGAGTAGCTTATGAGATATTTTGTATACTTTTCGATTAAATAGTTGATTTAAGTGTCTGTAGTATATGACAAAAAATTTATACATAAGTCACCTCTACAGAATACATGTTACACGGGACAGCATTTATTTTAGCCAACTAATAGGTGCTGCATTTAAGGTGAGTTTAAAAGAGCGGTGGCAACAAATAAAGCAGTTAGATTGTTATCGGCAGTCGGGTCACGACGACGCACGGGATCAAGTGCACTTCACTACTGTACCGATATACACGATACTAGAGTTACTGACGGGAGTCTTAAGATAATATATCAATCTCAAGATATTATTCATTGTTATTTCATGAAAATTTTTGTGATATAATTTTTTCTCATGCGGCTTAAACTACGGTTATTAACGCTAAGAAAATCATGTCTTTTGTTATTATGGCAGACAAAATATAATGACATAATTTATTATTATATATATATCGATAAACATGGTTTCGGACGCCATCCAACCCGATGGACCGACGACCTATGCAAGGTCGCCGGTAGGTGCTGGATGAGGAAGTCAGAAGACGGATGAGTGGCGCTAACTTGGAAAGGCCTATGTCCAATAATGAAAGAAAGAAGAAAAAATACTTATTTAGGGCAAGATACAAAAAGTTTTACATGATAATATATATTACAATTCAGTGTGATGTCCTAAAAAGGCTCTTGCTCAGCATAATGCTAGTTTCACAACCAGCGCTGGTCTTCCGCAGGTACTACCTCTAAGTGATGCCACGGCTTAGCTCCACAGTGCAAATTAAAACTATAAACGTTCATCATAAAATTATACAAAATAATTACTAGTGTATGAACATTGTTATAATTACAAATAAAAGAAAACAAACATACAAAACAAAACAACCGGACAGAAGGGACGAACAAGACAGAAATGAATAATAGCAATAATAATAGCAATGAATAATACCAATAATAGCACTTGTGCTATTAAAGATGAATGTTTAAGTTCAATAAACTCGTATTGTGATTGTTTATACTCGACTATATTATATTTACTCTGTTTTAAAGCAAAACTAAATATGTTACTAAGTAAGTATTTTGTTTCCTCCGTACTCCTAAATAATCCCGCATATTTGTTCTATTACATACCGTCCACTTATATCTATAAATAGCGCCGTTGGTCGCATCACTAACAATGCTACTACTTTTACTGTTCACAAGATTATACCCAATGCAATAATCTCGTGTATGCCGGTTTCCTAGCTCACAAGAAAACCGAAGCGAAGTAATAAGAAAGGTAGGAGTGCCCCATTGAATGATAACTCGCGGCCCTTTGTCTCCTGCGTCCGTCTTGACGAATCGAATTAAAAGGCTTATTGTGTCTACGTGACAGATCCTCAGCCCTCACTCCTAGGGCCGTGAGACGCGTTTTTGTTTCAACCAAACTAAAATATTACAGGCCATTCACTAGACCCCTGCGAGGGTGGCCGGGGGATTTGCTACTTGAATTTGTACTCAATTTTTAACAGGGACCGTTAATTAAGAGAGAGTTGCTCTTTATTGGCGAGAGAAGTCTTAATGTGTTAATTGTCGAAATGCAATCTTCGGAGAGGGCTTTTTAATCATTCGAACGCTCCATATTTTTAATTTAGAAGTTTGTTGTTGCTGTTTTGGCGGGGAAATGAATTTTAATAAAATTAAGACGTGACAGTTTTAAGATCGATCGCGTACAGCTGTAGCTGTGATAAATTTTGTTTTGAATTATATTTTAATATTTGTTTTTTTTTGTTTCAGGCGTCCTTGCGACATCGCATGCCTTCGCCTTCAGATCAAGGTAAGGGAGAACATTAAATAGTTTTGAAGCTGCTTTGTTAATATTTTATAGCGTATTCACTTCAGCTAAAAAAAACTTTGCTCCTAATATTGTGTCAAAATGTATAAAAAGTGAAATTGGGCATAATATTACAACTTAACTCAAATTTTACAAACATTGATTTTCCTACACACAAACACTCTTGTAACTTGTTTTTATTTTATTTTTTCTTTCATTGTAGTTATCTTTGGTGTGGTTATTATAGAACTAGTGCTTAATGGAGGCGAGGGCCAGGAGTACCATCATACAGGTTTACCTAGTTGGGCTCCTGTCTTCCATTTAATTAAGTTTGTCAAATTTTGTACTCTATAATTTTGTTTTCTTTTTATGGGAAGTAAATTTTTTTTTTTTTTTTTTTTTTTATTGCAGGAGTTCAGCAGACAGGCAGACGGCCCACTTGATGGACAGCGGTTACCATCGCCTATGGACATTTGCAACACCAAAGGTGCTACGAATGCGCTGCTGCTCTCTTTAGGGAGCCTGGAACCTGGTCACTAACGCCGGAACACAACACAAGGTTGTTATGGCGACATACTCTAGACCAGGGGTGGTAGCCATCCAGTCGGGCAAATGCCCTACCACCTGGCTGTGGGTTGTTTTGTCGCCTCTTACGACAGGCCGCCGGGCCGCAGGAAATTGTATTCTTTCTCCGTTCCTGCACGGATGAAAATAAATAAATTATTTAAAAAAATATATTAAAACTATCTCAACATAACTTTAAATATCAATTTTATGAACTACTACTAAGTAAGAAGTAGAAACCTTAAGAACAGACGAGCGTGCATGACAAGAGCTATGAATGTCAAAGAAGCAAGGGAGGTGTGTAAGAATGGGCCTGTGTGGCGCTCTGTTGTTCGTGCCTACCCCGCAAGGGACCTGGCGTGAAGTTATGTATGTATGTATGTACTACTAAGTATTACATTTATAGAGCTAATAATTCGATAAAAATATATTAATAGGAGTACATGTCTAGTGCATAAATTTTTTGAAGAAGTTTGATTTAACGTTTTTCTTGAAGAAAACTTATTCGAGTATGAATTAATTTTAAAGTTTTGTGGGCGATTAGTATAATTTTAAAATTATACTAATTGTGATTTTTTTTATTTGCTCAATATTACTTTAAATATACATAGAGCACTTTAACTTATTAGTTAGCATATGATGACCGATAAGTTTGTTTATACGAATATCATTTGATCAGTATTATTAACAAACTTTATATAGCCAAATGTTTCATCTGCAAATATAAAAATAACATAACAAATAACTTTTATAAATAATAATATAATTATTTATGAAATATAAGGAAAGTCAAAATGAACAAGTTGTTCCAAATCTTGTCAATAACCTTGAAGTAAAAAAGCACTTTCCTGGTACACGTCTTAATTATTCATTACATCTCACGAGGAGGCCTGCAGCCGCCGTCAACCGAAAAGGCGAACCATAAAAATATGTACTGTACTAAAACGAACACGCACATTAATGAGGGCCGTGCAATATTTATACACAAGCTACCCTAATTGTTAGGGTGGAGAGTGGAAAAAATGGGCAATTTCACGTAATGTAATATGTATATTTAAGGCGAAGCTGCCGAAGGTTGTGGGGCCGGTGGAATTTTGTCGCGGCTGTGCTTATTACGCGATACCACTCAAACGTCTTTCCACGCTGAATGCGCCTGTGTGCGTGCATTAACGACAAGATGCTCTACCTGTAACTAATATTCATGAAGTGGTCAACTTTTGCTTTCTATATAAATGTAGTAATTAGAAAGTACGCTGTATTTTCTAGAATCTATAAATATAGTATAAAAAAATCATCGTTATCGTCAGTCAATCGCAATCCACTGCGGGACGTAGGCCTTTCCAATCCCGCTCCTCCGCCTTCCTCATACAATGCCTATAGGCGAGCTTACGCAGGTTATCAGTTCGTCGAGCTGGAGGGCGTTCAACACTACGTTTATCGCGACGCGGTCTCTACTCCAGGACGCGACTATCTCATCGGGCATCGGACATTAAAAAAAACCATGCGTTAAACTAAAATTATTCTCTTTAACTGGGTAGATGACACGTGTTACTACAACAAAATCTAAAATTGTTTTCATATAAAAGACCGAGTGGTAGCACCCGGTTATTGTAGAATAGCCCTACATCCTACTATCAAAATATCATGTTAAAAATTAATTTAATGTTTGTTTAAACAACAATTAATATGCTTTTTGACTCTCTTAAATGATGGCGTCACAACTTACTATTCTCGAACAAAATCTAGTCTTCAGCGTCTTATAAGATTATAAAAAGTGTATCAATTGGCTTGACTATCAATTACACTATTACATTAATTATTTTTTGTCATAGTGCTCAAAGCCTATAATGCTATCCTATAAATATTATTAACGTGAAAGTTTGTAAGAATGTATCTATGGATGCATGTTTGTTACTCTTTCACTTAAAAATGACTTTTTACAATAATAATACACATACGCTATAATTTATAAAGATATGGCGTGAATTATCCAAAACATAACGATTTTCCATCACCACGCGGGTGAACCGCGGGCGCAGCTAGTATCTAAATAAGAGTATAACGTTTATTTACAAACACTAAAACTTACTCGTATATGGCATTTGTAATAATATTACATTTCTGTATCAAAAATAATTTCACTTCAAAACATTTATATTTTCAGTTTTGTTTTATGTAGAGTTACAGTCCAAGCGTGATGCAAAGAGTAAGTGGCTGGGATTTTTATTTTTTCAATATGTTTAGGTGCTCAGTTCGCTCCCCTCGCCGCCACAATTTCCTCTTGACGGAAACCCTCAATCTAATGATACGGCTGTGTTAAAAAACACAAGGAAATTTAATAACGCGAAGAACCCGCGGCCCACCAGAGGAAAACAAAGAAAATTTAATTTCAACGACTCCCACATGCTCAATATCGCAAAGGAGTTACGCCCTCTTCAGGCAAATTAAAAAACTTGATATATTTAGGAAAAAAAAATCCCGGTAGTTTGGTGGCCAAGACACCTGCATTTTTGCTTTCTGACGGCGCAAGAAGACATTGTAAAAATATCTGCATATCGAGATTACCATTCTACAAAAATTGTTCTACATTAAGAACGCATGGCTAATATACTATCCGTTCCCCTAAAATTTCTCTACCATATAGAGACTTATGAAAAATAAAAAACTTGACAAGTCAAAAATAGTAGTTCGTTCCTATACTAAATACCTAACTAATATAAAATCAAATAATATGTTGCGCAATTTGTTTATTACTGGATTACGGCAGGCAATAGGGCTGGAGTCGTAGCCGTCCAGATGAGCAAATGCCCTACCACCTGGCTATGGTTTGTTCTCACCTCTTACGACAGACCACTAGACCGCAGCAAGTATATTCTTTGAACAGCGATATCACATTGCGAAGCGATCTATATACCTAGTCCAGCCATAAATTCTGTTAGAAATGAAAATGCATTTTTTTAAAATGAAGTAAAGTAAGTAATATTATTAAAATTTGCACCTACATATTTATTCAAGCCTCAACAAAAAATAAAAAATATTCTATTCGATATGACCACCTTTAGCTTTTATACAGGTCTTTAATCTGTTTGGCCACGAATCTATGGATTTACGCACTGTTTTTAAGGGAAATTGCGCCACTGCTTGCTCCAAAGATTTTTTAAGAGACTCAATGTCACCGTGTCGTTTAGAGCAGGTCATGTCCTCTAAAACTGACCATAATTTGAAGTCTAAAGGGTTGAGGTCTGGGCTAGATGTGGGCCAGTCTTCAGCTATTATAAATTCCAGATAGCACTGAGAATGTGTGCTGCAATTTGCGAAATGAGGTTGGCACTCCGTTTTTGCTGTGCCGAAGCATAGTCCGACACAGCACTGATTTTTAGTGCCCATCTCCTTAATCACATAAGCCATGTGACCCACGGTAAAACGCCATGTGCATATTAGGAAAAACAATCCACTGGTCCGACTTGGACTATTAAAATAAAGTTAAACAACCAAACGGTGCCCTGAAAAACCAAGAGTCAACACAATGTGCATATCACGTTACGGGGATTGCTACCCTTCAGTAATTATCCGGAACAAAGCATTTACACATTTCAAAGGTAAGCAAATTAGTTCCGCACTTAATGATCCGACAAAGCGCGTAAATCTTTTTAAAACGCGCGACCCGAGTGCTTCCTTTTCCCGTGTAGGGAAAATGGCTAATATAGGGAACGTAAACAGTATGTAAAAAAATATTTGCATAATCCCGGGGCGCACGTATGCAAATCAGTTAACCCGCACGGGGAAAAGGCGAAAATTGTATCAAATTGTGGCAGCGACACGTAGGCTTTACCGGCAATTTGTCAAGCAAGCAATAATTATTTCCAACCCTCGTAGCTCAACGGGAACAGCTTATACGATATGTCTTGAATTGACAAAATGGCATAACTCTTGCTTCCTTAGTGCCTTGTTACTTATTAATGTATAATAATTCTTTGGCAAAAATAGTAATGATATGTTGTATGGGCATCGTAACACACGAAAGTCAGGTCCACTATGGAACTAACCCGTGTTCGCACACACACACGTGTGTGCACTGTCCCCAAGTTTATGACGACAAGACCAACCGGGTTGCCCACTAATTTTATTTCAAAACCCCCGGTTTTAAATATTCTTTGTTGGTGCTCCGCTCCTCTTAGTATTAACGTGATGATATATAGTCTATAGCCTTCCTCGATAAATGGGCTACCTAACGCTGAAAGAATTTTTCAAATCAGACCAGTAGTTCCTGAGATTAGCGCGTTCAATCAAGTAAACAAACTCTTCAGCTTTATATATTAGTATAGGTTAATAGAATCAATGGCCGTTTTGCCATTTTTATGAGCGTCATTTAAAGGAATGGCCTCATGTTTTAAACAAAATTTAAATTGATTTTCTGCTTATACTAGTAGTGGATATATTAGGCTAAAAGTCGGGGAAAATGCGTGGTAGGCCAAAAACTACAGTTCTGTAGAGGAAAGACACGTCCGCTGTGTTTATCGTTTGACTATGGAAGCCTAAAAAGCATTTCAACGAAAACATCTTATTTTTCAAAAACTACTCAAAGAATAATGTTAAAACTAATTTCCGTCAGTACCTATTTTAACTTTTTTCGGAAGTTTACACTACCGTAAAATTCCGGAGTAAGAATTTTTAATTATTTTTTCTTTAATTACGGCTTTGTAAGCGAATATCTTTGCTATTTAACCAAAAAAAGTCGCTACGGAACATTATCGTAACTTTTTTAAATCTGACGAGCACGATGAAAAATCAATCTTCAATTAGCAGCCACCAATTCATCCCACCCATCTTCTCCTTCTCCAAGCGGAGGGTTTCCGCATATCGACGACGTAGCACCTATTTAGCGTGCGAGGTTGGATGAGGGGTTATACCACCCAGCCCAACTCCTCCAGGAAGTCCACCAGCCACCTATAATACTACAGTATAGCATAGTATACATTATATATTCTTACTAAATTTTATGCCTTTAGACCCAGTAGTTGCCCAGAAAATGACTGTAACATACAAAGACACACGAGGAATGTTACAATTTCGTAAAAGAAATCTAAAAAATGCAATTTACTTTCCACATTGAGCTTAAGTCTAAATAAATATTTTTATCATAAAAAAATCCCACGCTTTTCAATAAAACAAATACCGCAAATCGGCGTGCTGGTGTCGGATTAATCCGTACCAACAGTGCACCCGGGTGCGCAGCCAATGGCCCGTCCGGGCCGTTGAAAAATGTTATACGCCACCTGTGGCTCGTACGTGTAATCGTATGCGTTTATCTCCACCGGGATATATGCAGTGGGCTCATGTCCTCTCACCGGTTGCCCAGCTGCAAACCAAGAACTAGAAATCATTGGAGAGACCTGAATAATATTTTGGTTTAAAGCAAAAAAAATGCTTATAGGTCGTTGATGCTTTTTGCAAGGAACAAATGAAATACGAAAGCATTTTAGCTGTACCTACCAAATATCGATTTATAAATTTACTTTTATATATTTGTATATACCTACTTAAAATTAGTTCATATTGTTATTAAATTATGGTCCATAATATTACGGAAATATTGTCATTGAAATTCGGTGATATTTAGTTTTAATAACAGTGAGGATCATATTATTATATTCGAAATAGTATTATTAGGATACCAATTTGGAGTTTATTCAATTGAACCACTATAGAAAGTATTAAGTATTCTGCCCCGTTCATTGCTAAAACGATATTAGCAGATATATCTAAATGATAATATATCATATACACATATCCTGACATAACAAGAAATAAAATATTGACTGTGAAATATTTTTCTAAACTCAATTGCTTTTTCGTATTTTCGTACGCACGTGTTTTTAATATCCCCTCCATATATGTTCCAACATCGGTGTAACTCTAACCGGGACCTGTTTGCATCCATTCAATTCCACGCCAATAGGCTGAATTTATGCGGCAGCCGGCTTGCAGGCAATTATCATTTAGCAATGACTGCTCACTGTCCACTCGTCGGCCTCGAGCACGATGCCACACGATACACGGCCGGCATCCGAGCCCGTAGTCCCGCACCCAACCAATTAACACGCCCATTGCATCCCGTTCAATTGACCAAACGATTTATTGACTCGGCCCGAACCGTTTTTATTCTCGGGAAAATTTTGTCAACCGGACATCGAGTGTTTGACAAAATTTTCCCACGCTTATGAGGTCTTAATAGTGAACCGCCGTCCTTTATGAAGCCGAGCGGACACAATAACGATAAAGGTGAGCAGAAAATCCGGACAATAAAGCCCGACAAAAAAGCTGAGTGGGGGCTAGTGCGGGGCAAATAGTTCGTGAAATTTCGAAGGGTCCCACTCGTAGGGCTCGAGGTTGTGCACTGGACGTCGCGGACGGGACATTTTACGACGGTCCTCTCAGCAAACCGGCCCATTATGTTGGGTTAAGGGATCGTACTGCACGAGTTATAAAGATGCCGAACGCTCGCCTAAGATTTGTTACCGGTTTATGGATGTAGAAGGGGTTGTTAGATGCAGCGGAGGGTATTATGATCACGGTGAGTTGAGAGGTCGTTTCCAGAAGTCAACATTGCGAATATGATTGAGCACTCTTCAAGTGCTTGCATGTAAATAATACGGAGCAGGCATGGTTTTATTCCGAGATGGTTTATTAAAGCAATATTTTCGTCTCATTCTGATTTATAAATATTTGGACTTTACTATGATTTAATTTTTTGATTGCGCTTTATAATAATCACGCTAGTAAATTTAAAGTGAGCTGGTTGGTCAATAAAATAATTGTCTAAAATTATTCTTCTGAACGGAATTTATTTTTATTGTGATATACTTGACCATTAATAATATCGAGCCGAGTGGAAAACTGCCCTCGGAGGTCCCTATCGTAAAGAAACATATAATATACCAACCACCAGGTCAAAGCGATGCAGGTTTTAAACATCCTTTATATCGATGTGCAGGTGCAAGCTATAAAAATTGCTTAATGCCGTTTCTGAAGTATATCTATTCCATATCGTTTGTTTGACGTTTTGTTTTTGACAGTTTTGTTTGATGTAAATAAATATTAGATATTCCTTCTTAAATAGATCCATTTAGTGGCCACTTTTGATACCAGTTGTAGGATAACAGTTAACCTAAGTTTATCTATTACATAACTTTATGGAATCAATTGTTATTGAACTCATAACTGGTAACCTCAGAAACCAAACAACGACACTTACAAAATTCAAAATAGGTTCATTAGAACAGGCTGATTATTTATTTTATGGCCGGTTTCTATTTCTTACTAACCTGTAGGTTAAAATTTCATATGAACCGGCTATACAAAAATAGAATTACTCGGTATTAGGTACTCCAAGATTTACTTTGAGCTTTAACATGAAGGTAAGTATTAAATAATTACAACATGTGGGTTATTAAATACATTAATACGGTCTACCCTTAACACCTCAGCCTTATTCACCTATGCCCGACCGTAATTTAATTATTTATGCTACTTACTTAATAACGCTTTACACACCTGTATAGCGTAACTTATAGAAGTGCTCGTGTTTCTATGTTGATAATTAGGTGTTCATCGATTGTATAAAAATGGTTTTTGCGTCTTTTATAAGGGAAAATCTGGGCCAAAAGGCTCCACTAATGAAAGTGTGCCTTGATAGTAATATTAAATACAGACAGTAAAGAATTGCTCTATATGCAATAAATGCAAGCTTCTGTAAAGTTCGGCCAAGTATAAGACGGGCCCCAACCGGTGCAAAGTTCCGTATTAGCAATGAAAGATTACTCTCTTTGCCATTTAGCCTCTGAAGCCTAAAAAGCTGTGATCAAAAATAATAACCTTTAACTCAGTGATCTTTAATGATGTCTTCTTAACCCATTTTGGTTACGGCGATCGCTTCAGTTATTGGCTGTTCGACGTTCATGCGCACACGCAGGTGACTTACGTTGCCAACCTTATTTTATTAGTCAACCTTATATGGTCTTTAATACACATATTATAAACCTTGATATTCCCAGATTAACGTTCACTTAAAAAAGAAGACACCTTACACCTTTGAAATTTGAAATTAAAACATATTCATAAATGTCGTTGTAATTTTATTTTGAGCTAAAATATTCAGAAAAAGTCATGGGATAGAGCTTGAAAAATACTTTAAGCAAAAATTGTTTGAGTAAGCTCTGTTGAGTAGATTCAAAGATTATTATTTACTCTGAAATTCCTTTTCCAGTGTTCCATAGCAAAATGACAAAAACATAATTATTATTATTCTATCACACATTCCTTCTAAATACACAAAAAGCACTCACGGGCACTTATACGAACATACACACGCAAACATATGTGCATGTTACGCACACACATAAAAAACTCAATTTAATATTAATATAACTAACTGTTAACTCTTTAAACTCTAGAAGTGGAATATATTACTATTATACAGATATAAGATAGGCTATATGCTATACATGTATAATGAGGACCATATGAACGAAGCGAATTCAACTGTAGCCCCTCACACAGCTCTAAAGAGACCTAGCGCGGGCATCAGAGTTTCCTTTGGGACGCATCGTGTTCTGTATTGTTTACAAGTCAATAAATTTTCATTTCATTTAATTCTACAATTTCTCGCTAAAAACAAAATTTCCTCTAAAATTGTACATACATACATACATACATAACTTCACGCCAGGTCCCTTGCGGGGTAGGCACGAACAACAGAGCGCCACACAGGCCCATTCTTACACACCTCACTTGCTTCTTTGACATTCATAGCTCTTGTCATGCACGCTCGTCTGTTCTTAAGGCTCCTAACATCACCTTCTGCTAACACATGATCAATTTGATCATGGAAGGTGTGTCGTGGCCTTCCGCGACTTCTGCATCCATCCACTTTTGCATTGTATATCTGTTTAGTTATTCTTTCATCATACATTCTTTCCACATGCCCGAAACACCGGAGCATTCCTTTCCTTACCTTCACCCCGACACTCTCTTTCAGACCAACTCTTTCTTACTTCGGTACTCTAAAATTGTATTTGCGCAATTTTAAGTCGTTTCATTTATGTTGCCAAGTTCAAAAATCCTTACAAATCTTAAATCAACATCTATTTAGGTAGCAGTGCAGGACACGTCTACGGCTAATTGTACCCAGCAATCGTGACCGTCCACTTCAAACGAGCAAAGGCGTTTACAGGTGTTTGCTGACGACCCTCACGTAAACAACTCGTGTCGAGTTCCTTTCGACTAGTCTTGATACTTGCTATGTTCATTTCAAGAGTGTGTACCTGATTATAAGGAAATGTAGGTTTTATTTTTGAAATATGTTGTATGATTTATGTCTGCGAACTTTAATTTTACTCAAATATTAGCAAAAGTAGTAACAACTCAAAAGGATATTAAATCAGGGAACAATTTCAAACAGTCAATAGCAAATAACTTATTTAAATGCAATTTGAAAAATCATCTTAATTTTAAGCAGGAAATATAAAAATCATATAAAAGTTAATTGCTTCAAAAGGTGCCAAAAACAGTTTTTAAATGGATCATCTCTCAGAGACTCTTCAAGTATTATTTACCCGTAGTTCATAGTAATACCTATTTCGCAGAGACAGACAAAAAATTTAAAAATAGGGTAAAAGTTAGAATATACATTTGCGGAAAATGAGGAAAAAATATCCTAAGAAACTGGCATCGAGTTATTCGGCATGTAAAAAAACATTTCAATTCACTTTAATCTAAAAACTCCAGCAGTGGGTTGTTTATAGGCTAGGCTAATAAATAATTATCATAATGTATGTGACGAATCACCGTCTGCCCATTTTTCTAAGTTCCCTGAACATTGTGACAGACAAAAGCCATAGTCCCCATATTTCAGACCCTAGTACCACTAGAAGTTTGCCCCAATAGCTCAGTACTTTTGTTCTCATTTCCCACAATAGTCTTACACTTACCGGGGCTTATCCTTGGGTGCATTATTATATGGTGTAGACAGGGATAATCGCTGGTCAGTGTCACGCGACATTTACATTAAATTTGTCAAGGGGCTTCTACGTGTTGGCCTTCCGATAGACCCACACAAGCCCTCCAAAAGTCCGGGCCATTTTTATGGCCCGTGGTCTTCAAACACATACAGTACAAATATAATACTATACCGCGAACGTAATTTTAAACATACATACTTGGTTACAGTCGTACACAAGTCAAATATCAAAATGCTTACTTCCAAGTTTCATATAAAGTTAATAGTTCCGTTTAGAATTACTTTGAAAGGTGGAAATCGGCATTCGTCCAAAAACACCAAACATGGTTGTTTAGCGACTAGGCTGTGGTTACACCACTTCACCCCAGACACGATTCGGTCAATCCTTTTGACGTGGCACCGCAGACTGCGCTCGTGTGAAATGGCTCTTTGAGCTCTCACCTACGACCGCAAACGTTTTGTATATTCGGCCTCACCAGAGATGAATTTTAACTGGTTTATTGGGTAACACTTTGGAGTGAATTCTGTTAAATTGAAGAAAAAATCATGGAAAGACGTTTTAAGGCGAGAGAGCTTAACTTAAAATAGTGTTACGAGCGCGGGACTCGAATCAAAATGCCGTTGGAATTACTATAGAATTTATTAGAACTATACAAACACTTATAACACAGGTATAAATATAAATGGACGCAACCAGTACAAACTGCACGATTCAATAACACGCGCAAAATCTGTCACTACGTCAGCTTGTCGAATGTACACACATCTTGCTAGTATCGTAATCGTCGCTTGACTGCCTCTCCCCCCTATTCGGGCAATAGGATATTGTCTGATTGTACATTTTAAACACATAGTAAACAAAAGTAGTCCACTGTGGAGAAAGGTAATAAACCAGGTTTGCATTCATTTTGTCCGCATGTAACAATATAGTTAAAGTAGTAAACTGGTATAATATTATGCTACTAATTTTACTCTTATTTAAAATCATTCCACAAAGTCTACAATGTTAATTTATGGGCTGTAATAGATAACTAACAATAAGCGTGCTTGATATCGTCAAAGTTATCGAATGGTGAAACTCACAAATCCTGGAACGCATCATGACTGTACTGTCTTCTATACCTATTAAATGGGGAAGCCTGAGTTCAACAGTAAAGTAGTTATGGGCTGATATTTTATTACAACTTATGAATAATTCACATACATTATACCGAGTCACCAACGAGGCAAAAATTCGATTAATTCATTATACTCGTATGTATTGCTGTAATTCGTTACCGCAAGCTATAATAAAGTTTAAAGGCAATATAAGTACATAATATTGGTTGATACGAGCATCGGCTCATTATTAGCATGGTATCATGAGAGACAACATCCAATCTATAAAGAAGATTTTTTTACAAAAAGGAGTCATCGAATTTCTTCAAGACTGACAGCACACAACACCGAGCAGCACATCTGGGGTTGCAAATCTCCAAAAGCTACGGTAACCACTTGCCATCACATGAGCCTGTCTGGTGCATGAATTCTATCAACGATAAATCTTTACTTTGCTACAAAGAGAGTGTACATTTAAATTGTACAATCTTTTTCCTGCTCAGCCTGCATCGCTATATTAGTAATATTTTTTTTGAAACTAGGTTGCCTGGAAGTGTTCGTTTTAATGATAAGGCCTCCTGTTGTTTTGCCAAGGAGTGTCTATGTATTAATATGTGAAGGAAAAGCTTTGTACCCCTTTTTACGAAAATTGCACGGATGGAGGAACAAGAAATTTCGCACACTTATAGTCTATATTAAGAAAAAGCGACGAATGCTAATGCTTTTTTTTAATTATGAAAAAAAAATACATTAAATCAATAAAAAAAGCCATTACACACACTACCATGTATTTGACACACACACGTATATATACTCTTTTGTGTATTGTTCAAGTCAAACTATACACTGCCCTGGCGAAATATGTGATTATAGTGTATAAGTCTTTAACATTAATTATTATGGTCAAATTTCGACCACCGGCGACCACTTCTTTGTTATAATTATGCTTTTCGTTTTTGTAATTGTATATTTTGGTGAACAATAATTAATCTAATAATTGTCTAATCAGAGGCAATACAGACTTAATATCAACGAATCATTCCCCTTGAATCTCATGCAGTTAATTGGATTCGATACCCCGTCATATAGCATTCGCTTTCTCAATTATACCTGCAATAGTAGCAAATAACTAGATTGCACTTGAAAATTAATTTCATTTGCTAATATACACCGTACGTATTTGCTCGCCATCCGTGTTTGTGCTTCACCGCATTCATCCTATTCCACAGACACTATATTTTCCTTTTGTCTAGACGAAATCTTAAGGAATATTTAAGTAGAATGAGATAGAAAGCACACGTTTTAGTACCACACGTGTACCTATGTTATAAGAAAGTTTGCAAATTATTAAGACGCTGTCTTGGTTTTTTTGTGATTAAGTGTTTGTGTCCTAGATCACGAACTCTCTATTTGTGACGGGATTTTTTAATTTCTCATTCTTAGATTCAGTTAGCTGTAGCGCCCATTTTAAAAAGGCAGTGTGAAGAGCTCACCTCTTCACACTTGTCCAAAGTGTTATGTTGATTTGCACACCTTAGTAAATTCAATACGTAGATGTCTTCCACTGATACACGTCTAATAACTGAATCAAACACAATAGACGCTCTTAGTAATATACTTAAAATAAAATAAATGATAAAAAAGAATCGGCAGACAAACACATTGCACAAGTATATCCCCAAGTTAAACAAGTTACGCTTGTGATATGGGTATACAACAGACCACTGCGGGGCCGATCCGACTATCTTGCTAGGATTCGAACCCAGAGTCTCTGCATTGTAGTAAGGTCAGCCGGCAAAGAGTTAGGCAGCTCCATCACAGAGGCCGTCACTAGTAGGCCATCTCTACTACTAGAGATAATATAGAAGTGTGTACAAACTTTAATTGAAAGTGAAGATATTTTTAGTGTTGAAATATAATATAAATAGTAAGTACGCGAGAAAGCACGAAACAAATCTAATTTGAAAATGTTATCCTGCACTAACAGCAAATGTAAGTTGTGTACGAGAGCGGTATCTTCAAATTGCTCATGTAAGACAAAATTAACCCTCACCCACATTAACACAGATAAGTCGGCGAGCTCATTTGCGAGCCTTCCGGCTGGCGCTCGTTACATCTTGATATTCTTTACCCCTTTGCCGATACCCGGCAGTGGCGGCACCACACGAGCAATAAATGGCGCGGAAGCGACCCGCTATCGCGCCACCCGATATCTTCCATCCGAATTAATTTCGGAATGCGCTCCTCCACAGAAACGAACTAAGTTCGCGGACTTGTTATTTCTATGTGCAGCCGAGCGAGAGCGCGCGCGTTCTAATCGCGAAGAGTCGCGAGATAAAATGGCGACCCGTAATTACCATAACACGCCTTTCGAAGATATGTGGAGAATCTTAATGGTACGATGGCTCCGTAAATAATGGGCTCTTATGGGAAACTTGGTAAAGAGCACTGTTTCGTGTGTAATTTTAAGGGTCTTCGTGGCTCACGTGCTTTTTGAATAATGTGTTGAACAATGAACGGGTGCGTTAATGGCGTGTTCATTTTAACATAGAAAGGTATTTTCATTTAATGATAGAAAATTTATTTTGATTCATTATAAATAAGACACACAAAGCAATACCTCAGTGTAGAAACGCAATGTGTATATCGCCTCTTTGCTTCAATAATGTGTTATAGCGAATAACTTCTTTTTCTGATAATCACAATGTATTTTAAAAGATACTACGTTATTCGTTTCGATATTATTTTTTAAGGTTAAATATATTTCTTGAATTCCAATTTTCAAGATAAAACATTATTAAAGCAAAGAGGCGATATACTTCTTTTATATCTAATAAATAAATATTGATCTGAAGAATTAAATAACGGTTTATCTAATATTAACTATAAACTTTTAGGAAGCAGTAATAGTTTTCCTTCCAGTGAGTCTTCTGCCTATTCGCGTAATTGATGGAATCTCAAATCGGCATCTCCACTTCCCTAAAAATTCTTTATTGCCCTGAGGCGACAAGTGAAACAAATCGAATCCGTGCAGAACGGAGAAAGAATACAAATCCTGCGGCGGCGGCCTGTCGTAAGAGGCGACAAACAACCACAGCCAGGTGGTAGGGCATTTGCCCGACTGGATGGCTACCACCCCTGGTCTAAAGTATGTCGCCATAAACCCTTAGTTGTGTTCCGGCATTAGTGACCAGGCTCCAGTCTCCTTCAAGAGAGCAGCAGCGCATTAGCAGTACCTTTGGTGTTACAAATGTCCATAGGCGATGGTAACCGCTATCCATCTAGTGGGCCGTCTGCCTGTCTGCTGAACTCCTGCAATAAAGAAAAAAAAAAAAAAAAAAAAATCGAAACATTATAACTAATATAACCGTGCTGTAGATAATTATAATAAATATTGCACTTAATTATTCACTGAAATTGCATCTAAGGGTACAACAATGGTTTCGCGGCACGATCGCGCTATCACCCGCAGGATGCAGCGTTGTCGCGCGACTCGCGCAGATTACGCGTGAATTATGAGCTATTCCTGAATTGTGGTCGCCCGCGGCGCGCGAGCCGTGCCACTGTACCAGTCGTAGAATACTACCTTTAGATATTAATATTTCGCTAAGACGTTGCCATATTTTACTAAGCTTGGCCTTTGTTAATTTCGAATATGTTGCCAGGGAAATTATCTCATTGTCCCTATTCAAAACTATCAGACTGCGCCCTAAAAATATTCTCGAAACAATTTATATGCAAGTTAGAGAAAACCTAAGTTTTTATTTTATAAAACTATCGATAAATTGAAAATTAAAATAGTTATTTGTAATTAACTACACAGTCATATACCGTAACCCTCATAATCATTAGATAACCTAAACAGGTATAAACTTTCACCAAATATTGTCTGTGTATTTTCAACTAAACACCTTAAATAGGGCTTGAAATATAAAATGAAATTTTAATAGCATTTTTATTATACGGTCATAAAACCAGGATAACTCAACAATCGTATTAGTATAAGTGTGATAATATTTACTCACCTCTCAGCATTGTTCCATAGTGCATATTTGCAAACTGAGCTAACACGTTTCAAAATGTTCCTAGTGTACACAAAACGTTGAATATACACCTTGGCGAACGGAACTTGTTCTCCCAAAATGCAAGTAATGTAAATTAGCCACCAAAAACAGTCTCATTTTCCAGTCGAGTGCCGCAGCTAATATTGTCTCGCTCCTAAAATATGCAACCTTACCTGCACTCGGGATATAGTGTAATTGTCGAGTGTACCGCGTCGTTTAATTCCAGCTACATCTTCTGGAATGTTTGAGAATGCAGCCAAGATTTGCAGTCTGCGGCATGAACTTGGCCGCGGGCCTAGCGTTGGCTTAACAGACGGCTTAACTTCAGTCGAGATTTCTTGAATTCTCTGTACTACTACGCCACAGCTTTTAGCAACACCGCAAGCACATCTGTAAACAAACATTAAAAACTCGTTTGCTTTCTTGAACCCTTTTAAAAAGAATTAAAGTTGTAACACCCTTGAAAACCTCCTTCTACGATCCCGAAACTCGAGGTGGGCAAACAGCCGTCAGGCGTCGTAGATGAAATTGCAAAAATGTAAAAGAGCTAATGTTTGCTCACCTTAAACCCCTTCCTAACCCCACGTGCCGGCGTGACGAGCCGGATAAAAGGCTTTAATACACCCTCATCCCTTATTACGAAACTTGAAAAAGACAACAATATAGATCCAATGTGTCGCGAGCGCGGGCAATCATACGCGCATCAAAGGTGACGCGCCTGTGAGCTAGCCAAGTGTGGAATCGCCTTTATGTTAGTCGTTTTGTGAACCTATTCTGCATGGAAATGGGTATTTCGAGTCAAAGGGTTACATGCGTTATGAGATATGAGACAATACGGATCATGTCAATCTGTTTCCTTACTATGTAACAAAATGATTTGTCGTTCAAATGTTTGATGAAATATATAAATTGTGTTTTAAATCAATATACGTGTATATTTACATATTGAATTAATATAGATATTACGACTCAAATATTTTATTATTCAAACGACATATACTTAAACCTAACTAATATCAATCCCTAGTACCTAATGCTAATTTTGTGATTGTGCACTTTGATATAATAGTAATAAAAAGTTTGGAAAATCAAAGACTTTATTAATTATGTTATTTAGTTTAAAAAATGTCTATCATTTAGGCCGTATAATGTACTCTCGTAATAAAATTAAAGTTAGTTCTATTTTACATATGTTTATATTATTTTTAAAATATTTCTAGTATTATAGCAAGGTACGAAAATCTATTTTCCAAATGCGAAATATAAATACATACGTAATTAACTTCATAAAAAAAAATCATTCTTTCTTTGATAAAAAAAAGAACAAAATATTTTTAATTATGAAGCAATTGGATAATAGATTGATTGATTGAGATTGATCTATATTTGGCTGTGCCAAAATATAATCAGACGCACATTTACTTTTAAGTATTTTTTTTATCAATGTCTCTTTCCATACTAATCTAGATCGAAACACATCAAGCAGTCATTACCACCCTAGTGAAAAATCTCGGCGCTGCTTTGCAAGTCAAAACTCCTTGACACCCGTGGCACCTCCCGGCAAGCTGAACCCGCCCTCGCACACACCTTGTCACAATGTTACGTATCAAGTGGCTACCTACCCGTGACGAAGTTTTCTGCATAACAATGATTCCGTTGGGTAAGCGGATAATTAGCTGAAAATGGTAGATATATTAGTACACCTACTTTAAAACATATCCTTGCTGCGGTTGCTGAAATAATCGACTTGGACGGAACTTTCCATCTAAATTTTACCTCTGTGTCTATGGCATCATTTAAGAGAAGTGTCATATTTTTTAAAATAATATTGTAAATACAGCTGCTGTTGCACACATGCACCTATTCCAAATATAAAACAGATTGAATCGTAACTTTGTATCCATTGTATTATAGTAAATATTAAAATAAAACAAAAATGGTGATATTGTGTGAGGATTTTCCTTTTAATTAAATGTAATTATTTTTTATTGTAGTATAGGTTCGCGTTTGACCACAATCTCGCCCTATGATGAGCGAAGATGTGATCTAGGATGGAGCACGCTTATCTTGAAAGTACCTATTCACACGAAACTTGGAGACACCTAGGTTATAAGTATCGGGAAAGACAGACTCCAGCAACGTAATCCAGTCCTTTACGGTACGTATGATGAAGCTTGATGCTAGAATGAGTCTTATCGAAATATAGGAACTAGCAGTTAATCTCTACGGTCTCCCCCTTAGTATTAGATATTGATCACAATTTAATCAATTTCAGAGTGCAATAAATCAGTTGCTACACTGGATTTCAATTCGTCATTTGATACACCAAGCACGTAGTTCACACGCGCTGATATGAAATCGTTTAAATGAGGCAAAGGACAAAAAAATTGATAGAAAAAGTATCTCTCAAAGACAATATCCATTTGGCAAGTGTTGGAACATCGCCCACATCGTTAAGGCTACGTGTGAGCCATTACATGGAATTATTCAGCCGACAGCCGCAACGTGTGCGGCGCGAACCGCAAATTGACATTCAATCAGTGTCGCGACATTGTTTCCCTATCAATCCTTATTGGGAGTAGGCACACGCGCACCGCGCCGATATGCCGCCATCAAATCGCAATTTGTTTATGAAAATTTATTGTATTCGCCATTACCGCGCTGCGAATTCTTTTCCTACGGGAGCGACCCCGCGGAACGAAATCACCTTATTCAATTCCCTTTTTGCATACATCACATACGCGAGTGTCTTTCGGGGGGAACGGATGCTGGTTTTTGTCTGTACACGTGAATCGCGTTTGGGACGCGTGTATGCTTCTTATTAGTCCCCGATTGCGAAGGATTCTTTGACAAAGCCCCAGGCGATGAAACTGGTTACATTGATTCTGAAGAGTATTTATTCGCTTACTATAATTTTTGGTCCATACATTTGAGACAGACTTATTTACGGATTGCATTTGTTTAGATTTTTTGTGGTAACTGATTCACCTATATCTAAACCAATATTATTTTAATAATTGTTCTTAAATTTCAGAGAAACATATATCAGCTTCTTTACAAATTAAAATTTAGACACCCTATATTTATGTGTATATTGTGACATACTGCTTAGGTTAAATAAACAAAGAAGCTAAAAATAAACACCTAAATGTATTTATATCTATAATATATACTATAATAAATCTGTAGGTGGTTCGAGTTTGTATATAATGTTTAAATGTGTGAAAAAAATCAGGGGGGCTAATTCGGAGAAGCATATTCCAAAAAAGCAAGTTTTAGAATTTTTTTCTATCTGTTGAAAATGAAACTCGAAATGGAGCTAACTTATAGCACGGGGCGTAACTTAGGATACTTTTTATCCCTATAAATCACATCGTTTCCGTTATTAAAAAAAGATAACGCTGCAATCGCGATGTAGACAACCATCGCTGTAATTCGGTAACAAATACGTTGTCAGGTTGCCCACATGTCATTCATGACCTATTAGATATTTCAAATCAGGTTGGCTGCGACTTTTCTTTATGTTGTGCTGAACAGTTGTCTATACTATATTGATTTAGTTTCTTTTTAGTTGTAATGAATTCAACAAGAATCTTAAGTATTGAAGGTTGTCCATAACAAAGAGCTACTACTGGCTTGCTGCGGGAAAAACTCTAGTTTAGCCTAAATTAAGAAGTTTTAGTTACTATAAAATATATTTTTATTAATGGACCATTATCCAACTCTGAAAGCTGTGCTAACAATTATAGTTAAGTGATTTTTGGATTACCAGTAGGTACGAACAGAAATACAGAAAAGCAAAAGGTGTCGATGGTAAGTGGAGCGCGCGATATGAGTTCGCTTCCCTTCTGTTCCGAGGATTTGGGAAAAGAATTGTCGCATATATCACGGTTAATAGGGTGAGGAGAGAGTACTACTTATGCCTAATGTGACAAGGAAACATGCTATGCGCCCGTACGCCTGAATACATTTTCAGCACTGGATTTCCAATGGCAATAAATATGTGAGTAAGCCGAGCAAAGCGCATTAACCTTGCTCTTGCAAAAATAGCATACATCATCCGTGCTACTTTATGATTTTGTATCCGGGTTCTAATCGATGTGTTTGGTTGTTTATTTATTATTAGACCTGGGCCCTGCTTCTGAAATCTTGTCAAAATCGCGGGACACTGTCATCTCAATCGTAGGTTTGGCTCAATTGTGGTATTCTGTCAATTCCAAGCGCGTGCAAGCGTGCCCGTGGCACGCCATTCTATTTTCATTAATGTTTATAAACAATCACGTGAAATTAATATTTAAATTTTGACAGCTTTTCAATATTCATTCCAACTAACGGTAATGCCATTTTTTGTCCACCGCGACGATATCGAGTAGATTTTGTGTAGTAGAATACGTATTATTGACACTAACGCAATGGAGTCGTACTCTAAATACATTTACAACGCTAAGATATGGGAATAGCAGAATCAAAGTTGTGCCTGTTTTTCTATTTTAAAACATATTTATTTACCTTTTAGTATTTGGATTACACTCTTTTGATCTATAAATGTAAAATAACTCCATGCTAAGACACAATTGTCTGCATTAAAAATACGCATTCCCGCGTCGGATGGCAATGCTGATACGTTGCCCTAGGTGCAAGCCTTTTAGTCAATATCGATGCTTTCCAATATACTAGCTTATGAAAACCACCCATCCTCCTTGGCTAAACGTGACGCATGTCTTGGTGTCCGGAATTTGAGAGACTGAATCCCACTAGAGAGACGTTTATGGGCTACTATTTAAGTATCTCTCTATTATGTAAGATCACTATTTAAATTTGTAAACAGTAATCTATGTATGTCTATGTAACTCTATATACATATATTTGTATACAAATATGTATATGTATTTATTTATTTTTACTTACTAGTAATATAATTATTTTAAAATATGCACACTAAATACCAACCCATTATTAAACATATAAAATTATCTCAAGAAGGTTGTCTGGAAGAAATCGCTGTTAGCGATAAGACCGCCGGTTGCACTAGTTATAAGATTGTTAATTCATGTGTGTTATTATTTTCTTGTATGCAATAAAGAATATTCTATTGTATCTCGTAAATCGTAAAGGTACTCATGACATCAACGCAGCCGCCATGATCAGGCATGACAAGCTTTTCCTCAATGATATCAATTTATATTGTACACCTGTAGCCATAGAAAAAAGCAAAATTAACCCCTTTACTTGTAACATAACAGTAAACCTGTGACGTCATCGTAAACACCATTGAATGATACTTCGTAAAAAGCAACGACGATAATAAATACGGGCAGACGATGTCTTCTTGCTACTAAAATTATAGCAAAAACGGTAACGACATGTTCGCCACTGCTGGGGGATCTTGAAGCAAATATTTTATTAATATTGTTTTGTTTGGGTTTTCTAAAAAGTGCTTTAAACTAAACTGATCTTTGATAGCAAACCAACCAGATTCTGTAAAAATAATATGTCATATAATTCATTGGGATCCGACAAAACGTTTGTGATCATTGTATCTTTTTATGGGTGGGTCGTCATTTTGTATGATATACTTCACTAATTAATAAAAGGGTAAGTGCATGATAATCCGCGCACAATGAACTGTTACCTAGATGACCTAGAGGATATATCGTCGCGTTTTGTCATTTGGCTACGGAATCATAAAAACCTATTTAAGTAATCAAAAATAACTCAAAAACCATTTTCATTAAAAATATTTTTCAAATTGTTTTTTTTTTAATTTCTGCATCATAGATTTAAAGTTAAATGAGGAGGGATGCAAGTCACCTGACAAGAAGAATGTCAAACTACAAGATGGATGGGTACAGATGTAAAAGTAGGCCAAAATAAGATGGATGGAGTGCGTGAAGATGATATGATGATTTGTGGTGTGACAGAAGATGTATGTAAGAATAGAAAGTGTGGAAGGAAAAGATATTGTGCCGATTCCAATTTTTCGGGATATGGTGAAAGGAAAGAGAGAAAGAGAAAGTTTTAAAGTTAAATGTGGCCCACAATTTCTTCAAGTCAAGCTTCTGAAGTTTGACTAATAATTAATTGAAAGACATCATCACGATTTTTTACGTTCACCTACATAATTATGACTTATTTTTTATATTGAAAGAAAAACAACTCTTAATGTAGATACATTATAGCGCCCATTTCGCGATTTCAGTAAACCATTCTGTAAACAACTTGTATGATGTACATTCATGTCATGTTTTCTATACAGTAATTCAGTAATTAGCAAAAAGAGATCTGTGGCATACAAAGGCTGTAGAAAGGATGAGATGCAGACATTTTACAAGAATCTCGTTGGCCACTGAACGCCAACGATTGGCCAACCAAGTCGCAAATTAAGCCAACGCAAAGCCCATCGGATGCCGCACACCGGCCAACAAGAGCCGTTGACGGACTGCCGTTACGAGGCAAGTTTCCAACGGTTCCAAACCTCACCACAGATGGGTAGTCACCGATCAGAAGCTGGGACAAAGAGGTTTTCCTCAAGGCCCCTGTTTTGATAATGTATTAAATTTAAAGTCTTCAGTATAATATATATTGTTTTACAGCTTTTTTTTATATACTTAGTTTTTAGATATTATTTAGGTAATTTATGTTAGACGTATGTAAGGTGAGTGACATGTGTGATTTATAATAATATTATGCAGTAATGAAATGAGGTTGTAATGAATCAAAGGTTTTGTTAATCACAGACAACCCTAATCTCTTCACCGCGTCACCACTCGCCTTACCAAGAGGAAATGTCCCGTTTTTTTTTCAAAATGAGGAGGTCTTTATAGCATGTATAAATATATGTTTAACTTAGTAATATATCATGCAATTAGTCCAGAATTACTTCTTTGTATTCAATAACAAGCCCGCGAATTTTATTATAAGAAATCTCATAATACTTCCGAAAACGAACATTATTCTAATCACCCTCAAGTATTGTTTTCTCAGACGCACAATGCATACTTAAGTTTATAAAACACCCCATTGCTAAAAAGCTGTTATATTTTCAACACATGATTATGTAAAAGAATTCCGAGATTTCAACATACGAGGGAAAGAAAATGTGTGTCGTTAAGACGCGGGCTTGCCACGATTTGCATCTTTACCACTCTTTCGAGGGGAGCGTTTTCTCACGATAAAGCTTGATTATTATATTATTGTTGCATGAGGCATTGTTCTTACTTTAACTGTGAATTATTTCAATGTTTTTTTATCTTGCAATAAATTTGTCGTGTGTAGGTAACCCACGTGACAAAATTAAAATTATATCGCGTAAATGTTCGATTGGTCTCCCAAGAAAACCGTCGAAATTTCTAGGATAATATATATGTAATATGTATGTATGTTTTTGGTAATTGCTTATTTTAGTATGCAATAATGTGTTATCTATCTAGGTACAGGTAAATTAGTACCTGTTTTCAGATTTTCTATTATCTCAAGTATATTGAATGATCGGGTTATTTAGTTTTACTCACATCATATTATTATTTGAACTCACATCTGACGCAATACAATTTTTCGGAATAAATAGTTTCTCTAATGTTGAATGTCCCGAAATCGAAAATATGTGTAAATCAAATTGTATGATAATCGATTCTGTCGTAAGGTCCTGCAGAAGTGAGAAACAAATTTACATTCATGTTTATTATATTATATAATGATATTATATGATAAATAGATTGCAGATATACAATGCAAAAGTGGATGGATGCAGAAGTCGCGGAAGGCCACGACACACCTTCCATGATCACATTGATCATGTGTTAGCAGAAGGTGATGTTAGGAGCATTAAGAACAGACGAGCGTGCATGACAACAGCTATGAATCTCAAAGAAGCAAATGAGGTGTGTAAGAATGGGCCTGTGTGGCGCTCTGTGGTTCGTGCCTACCCCGCAAGGGACCTGGCGTGAAGTTATGTATGTATGTATGTATGTTTATTATATTAGATGCACCAGAAGATTGACATATCTTGCCTAGCTCTTAGTTAGTTAATAATAAACAAGATACAAGCACAAAATGATAAACCGGTGATCACATTAATTTATTCAAGTTAATAATGAATGCTATCAAACAATTGAAACATGGAAGCTACAAACAAGATTGAATGATTTGAATTTTCCAAATCACAAAACGAATTCCTTGTCAAATTAATAGCTCAAAACAAATTGCCAAGGCAATTTCCTTACTGAGTCAAAACAATTAATCATAAAAATCAACCGTTGCAAAAAATTAAAAGGAAAGCTCTTTATTCATATTTAAATCTTCAAAATTACTCGACAAAACTGTACGATATAGATATAAGACTGCAATAACCCATTTAGGAGGATAAGAAAAAGGGATGGTAGTCATTAGCATATAATGACAGTAATTAAAATACACAAATAGAGCTATAAAGACGGGCCGCCGTTGAAGGGTTGTCTTCATCATCCACCGCGTGAATTTATACATGGCAAATATTTTGAGTGCGGCTCAGAAGCCGCCGCGGAATTAAGAAGAGCATTGTTTAATTTATTAATTAATGGAACCAGTGTTGCGGAGACGCGATGATGACGGCGACCTGCTGAGCGGAACAGATTACGTCAATACGAACGCTATTCATTTTAGAGAAAATTCAATTTTTACGGCACTGGGATTTCCTAGTCAAGCCCTAGTACGTAACCCTTATTTATTTACCAAGCAAGCTTTCGCATAGGTTATGTTACATAAAAACTTAGGAAGGTTTTTTATGTATATAAACATTAAGAGAAAAATTATCTAACTGATGGGAAACCGCTTAAAAATCCGTTGCGTGGTTTAGGAGTAAGCGGATATACAGATAGACGCGAAAAGTATCTTTCCTTTATACTATATATATAGAAGTTTGGGTCCATGCTTGGATAATACTATCTGTTTGAATGTCGTTCATAAATTTTACATTAACGAATTAACTAAATATTATTCGTATAGGAATGGAGAAATAATGCAATTTCCTGCGGCCAGGCGGCCTGTCGTAAGAGGCGATAAAACAACCCACAGGTAGGGTATTTGTCCGACTGCATCGCTACCACCCCTGGTCTAGAGTATGCCGCCATTGTTATGGCGTTAGGTAAGGTACATCCTTGTGTTGTGTCCCGGCCGGCATTAGTGGCCAGCCTTAAAAAAGCAGTAGCATATTTGTAAGTACCTTGGGTGTTACAAATCCCCATAGTTGATGGTAACCGCTTTCCATCGGGTGGACCGTCTGCCTGTCTGTCTGCTGAACTCATGCAATATAAAAAATATTATTATTTAGAAAATCTCAAGCTCAAGTTGAGCTTAAAAATATTCTGAAAATTGGATTCAACAAACTACGATTTTGTGACGTGCGGTATGTTAGATTAAATCTTTGTTTAGGATTATGTAGCTAAAGACAAAAATAAAACAACCAACGCTTGAGAATTTTAATTATGCTGTAGCGAAAAACATCTATTTAATGTAAACAGATTATTAACTGACTCTAAGTGTGGCAGTCCTATTAAGGATAAGCCTTTTATCAATCTGAGAAATATACTTCAGACAACGGCTTGACGGGCATGCCTTTCACCCGAATTATTTCAATTCATTTCTCGGCTCCACTCCGCCGCCTCCGCAGACAATGGGTCGGCTAATTACGAGATGTAAGGCTTTATTAACGCAATCGGGCGGTTATTAACATAAAAAAATAATATTTACTGAGCCCGCCGACGGCAGAGGTACTTAATTTACGAATATTGCGGCATTAGGTTTACTGCTGCCGTCTCAACCCTTCACTCCTACAAATAATTGCAGTGATCTTACTACGCCTTGAGGAATGGGATAAGAGTTGAGATTAAGGCTCGTCATGGCCTTTGTACTGAATAACCCGATGTAATAGCAAGCTTAAACGTTCAGACATTCAGAAGAATTTATTCTCATTGATATTTTTAGCACGATCTTGAAATTCGGTAGTTGACAATTTTTGAGACACAGGGTTATTTTGAGCCTTATGGTCTATTATAGCCAAAATATTAATATTTCAGCAAAAAAACAACATTAACATATTTAATTTAGCAATTTTATAAATATTTTGACATCTCGTCACAAAAACGCGTCAAGCTGTCATGGCGTCTCGCATGACGTCACAGTGTGCAAAACAAACATTTGTTTCATTGAAGTGTTATCTGAGAAGTCATTGATAACTTCTTGTGTTTTGAAAACTATGACGTCACGCGCTCTGATCGGCGTTCATTGTCACGTGGCTAATGGCTGCAATATAACAATTTTATTTCTCAAAAATGTCAATTAATATTTATCATACTGTCAACTACCGAATTGTAGCATTTTAGTAAGACCGTCTTAAACGGGCACCTCACAAATTACCCATTGATATTTTAATCAAGGAGCATCCCTTCACAGATTCCAAGACTACCACATTAACATATAAATGGCGAGTAAAATATGACATCAGCATTTTAATTTTGCCGATATTACGAAGCGATTTACAAATTAGCGGGTAGAACCGTAAGGAACGCCTTGAGAGGTCCGACCTCGCAGATGTTCTATTTATATGTAAATTTTTACCGAAACGTGGCTACACGGATAAAAAAATCATATTATTTGATGAGGCTGTCAAAATTATATCAAATATAATATTTTGTATGGTTTTACGTTTGTAGGGTAGAATCAAAACTGCGTTTTAACTGAGATTCTAATTTTTTTGCATTTTATAGTAGCCATTATTACGTATCTATAATTCTATTGACGTTCATTAGTAAATAACAATATTTATTTTTAGCCTGATACTTATCTATTAAAATTATTAACTAGGCTTGTTTGGTAGAAAATTATTTTACTTCGTTTCTTCTCTTCAAACGATAACACGCTGCCTCTGCGTTATTTTCAATACGAGCAGAGTAACTATATATATATATAGTGATCATAAACATAATTAAAACAAATGGAGGATATCTTTATTATTAATAACTAGCTGATATTCTGTGGCTGAAATGTTTGATTAGAAAGAAAAATCATTATAAATTAATCGTTAAAAATAATGTTAAGAATTTCTAAAAGTGGGACTTCGTCTGGAAAAGATATGGAAACGGTTTTAAGGTGCTATTTGTGATAAGACATCGGTAATGGCGTTAAATATTGCTAGATAACGTAATAACATTAATGTGGCTATGCGGTAAGGGCTTAATTTTTTAACGCTTTAAATAAAAAGTATTCGGCCACAGCCTAAGGACCTTACTTATAATCGTTTCTTAAATGTAAACAAACTGCTCAGCAACTGATTAGTGAAACCATAAACCCATAAACTCTTCCTTAGTCGAATATTTTGGGTACAACCTAGGTTAATCATTCAAATTTCATTTATCTGTGTTCTTCTTAGATAAACAACATGTAATACACGTTTTTAAGTGAAAATAAAAGATATTCATTGATTAGGGTCTGATTCTGATTCTCTTACTTAAGAGATGCCTAATCGTTTCTTAACGAGATTATTATAAGTAAGGCCGTAAATCTTCAACGCTAACTCAGGCGAAGCCGCAGCATAAGAGTAAAATTATATCAACATTAAATATAAAAAGCTTCTTTGATAAATAAAATGAAGCAAAGCCAACAAAACATACAAGAACAAATTAACTAATGTTTGAAAGAATGGTTAATCAACTCTCGCAACAAGTACTACCGGAGGGTGACAATTGCACGCGCCGGATGAGAAAAAAAAAATGAGCAAAGAAAGAATTCTTTTGAACGGAAAAGGCAACAATGAGAAAAAGAATTGCACTGAGGTCGGAGCGGAAGTGTAAGTGACAGATCGTCGACAATGGTGAAAAGTCACACCTCTTGTTTACGGGACGGTGGGCACGACGCTGAATTAGCTATCATTTACTTAAGCACTTTATATAATTAAGCCGGGTGGCCATTAGTGTCGTTAGAGCCACCGTATTCTTTTCGTGGACTTTTGTGATTTTAAGTATCCTATTCATTTTTATATACGTATCCAAAAACAGTTACTTTTTGTGAAACGTAAAATTTTACGAGCTGTTAAACGTAAGAATTAACTAATTTGGTATGGTATGTAATTCGCACTTAACAAGCATGCAAAATTATAATCGGTTATTTAGGAAGTTTGGGGTTTATTTCCATCAGGAGGAGTTTGGTAATTTCTCCGGCCATTGTAGACCGATTTTCGATCGTTTTTATTTTTATTTTTCAAAAGAGTTTAGTGTGAGGGAATCTCATTGTTACCAAGTCAAGATCTTATGAATGCATCCCAGGCAAATCAAGAGAAACTCTAGAATATTGTAGGCATGTACAGCGTGTTTCATATATTTTATTTTCTAAAGCTATTCAAGTAAGAGATACTTAAAAAAAAGAAATATTACATATTTATTTAATATATTTCATGTACAAATAAATATAATAGTTCGATAGCAAAGTACATACATACATACATAACTTCACGCCAGATTCCTTTCGGAGTAGGCACGAACAACAGAGCGCCATACAGGCTTATTCTTACACACCTCACTTGCTTCTTTGACATTCATAGCTCTTGTCATGCACGCTCGTCTGTTCTCAAGGCTCCTGACATCACCTTCTGCTAGTACACGATATCGATAGCAAAGTATGTTTTGAAAATTAGATATGTACCGATTCAACTACGTTTTTTAAAGTAGTTGTACGTTTTACACACCTTACAATTCCGATCATCGGTTTTCTTTTACTCAGAAAGGTGCAGATCGTATAAACAATTTAATTGAACAATAAAATTAATATGATTCCAATAATATAGAAATAAATTATAGATTTTACTTTTACTGAAAACAATATTTTAAATGAATGTATTTATTTCAAATAGAATCCTACAGATTACTTATTGAAAATCATGAGTCTACCATCGCTTCCAAAGATATTATTATTATAACAACTGGTTTGGGCTTACTATAATATTATAATCAAAATTTTAAGTTATACTTTACGTTGTTTTTTTATTACTAGCTGTCCCGGCAGACGTCTTCCTGCCCGCAAAAGCTTCAATCGATATGCCGACAGCAGCGCCACCTACAGTGTCCAATTGTGAACCAACGCGGAAAACTTCTTTGGCTCATGCACAACAACTTTGCTAAAGATCATCACATGATCAAATGTATAGTTTACGATTCTATAAAGGACATGCAGACAAACATTCTTTTTTTATATAGAAGAAGAAGAAGATAATATTTTAGGTTAGGTTTAGGTGCATCAAAAATATAACTAATAATTAAGACGATAATGTTGCTTAAACTCTTTATTAGAAATTTGTTTTCGTCAACATCGAATAGTAGGTATACGAACAGAATTAATTCCCCTTGCATCCCGAATTAACGAATCGATCATAATTGATTAAGTACAACGCAGAGCCAAGGAATCCCACAAAGGAGTCCATGCCGACCACCATCGGAGAAAACAAAAACATGGCCCGTTCTCCCTTCCCTTTTTTGACCGTACCGTTGAAAGCGAAATCTGGCTTTGTTCATTTACTCGGTAAACCGATAATTTCATTAAACAACAAAGTGGGACTCGTCGAGAGCTCTCTGTAAACACAGCAAGAAGCCAATGTCCCCCAAGATGGGAAATTCATTTGGAAAAAAAATCAGTCCTACGCCACGCAACAAATTAAGAATCCTGGTCCCCCGCTTTGTTTATTCGAGTTTGGTAAAAAGTATCGTGATTGCAAAACCAATTAAGAAATTTACTATTTAAGATTTACAACACGAATATTACTTGTGAGACAACTGATCAAGAAATAAAATAAGCCAAGTATGATCAGACTATAGACATTAAAGGTTTTGTAGAAGCTACAATTACTTTTTTTGTTATTTGCCTATAAAACCTAAAAAAATAGACCGTATCATCCAATACATCAACAATTACTCAACAAAAACCCTTGAATTATAATAATTCAAAACAATTTTTTTGAAAATATTTTTATTCTAGTATCTGGATTTTTTAAGTTTTTCTCACTTCTTACTTTAAAAATTAGAAGAGAAAATACAATTTTCACGATTTTGTGATATAAAATTTAAATTGTCTAGGGTATCCTAAAAACCTAATTTATTATTATAATAAATATGGTAGATAAATTTTCATTTTTATAATATGTATTTTATTTTAGGTTTTAATTTATTTTATGGTTTTATCTTTAGACTTTCATCGTGTTTTACTTTGAAATCTATAATATTGTAAAATTCTAAACTTGCCGTACATTGAAGCTAATAAAAAACTGAATGGACTATATAATATTTATTTATTACCATTTTTGATGTTACATACATTTTTAGTGACAAACATTACTATTATATATAATATTATTGAATTTATCTAATCCTTGACTAAAAACCTCTTGAATTGTACCTATAAACCCCATGTCTATTTTGTAATACCCAAAACGGTTACATTCCTGACGTTAAAAATATCGCAAAGTAATTTGGAGCATTTCGTTGGGCTACTCGCATTAAGGCGGCGGCCAAATGAAGCCGAACCCCGATATATTGAGTTTGTTCTTTTGAAGCTGCCGGTGAAGGGTTAAAGCCAAGAATGCTTTGCTTTTTATAGTAAACTTGATACACTAGGGCGAATTATATACACATACCTAGCGTTGTAGACTATATTTTTCATTGCTGATTTCATTCTAGTACGAATTATAAAGACCGTATGTGTATTACAAATATCCAAGAGCATAGGATATTTCCAGAGTGGTAATGGCCTTCCATATGTCCGATTCTTTTATAACCCGGAATATATGGTTTAGGAAACCAACCACTGACCTGACAAACGAAAGAAAGTTAAGATTCCAAAAATACTAAGGTATTTATGTTTGACCAGTGTCGTATTTCCTTATAGGATCTTAATTCCAAATAAAATAATAATTTAAAGTAATTCAAAATAATATAAAGCTTTATAAAAATGAAATAAATTTCCTTTCGTTAAAATATAAAATTTAGGAAGTAAGTGGAGTAGGCATCACATAAATGACGACTGGAGATGAAAAATGGTCCCTTTTTTCGGCCAATATATATATTTTTCCACACACGAATACCCACAAATACTCGTTACGATACACAATGCCAATGAATTATACCTCAGCCAGGTAATTAGACCGAAAATACCATTAAATTAATAAATAAAAAACAGAAGCGGGGCCCCATCGACTTTCGGAACAACGCATGGGCCCCTCAGCGAATAAATTTATGTAAAAATTTTCATTAATATTTTTGAGACCGAGCGTCCGCTCGCCCTTGGGAGTGAAAATCGAGTTCGCGGTCGCGATGGAAAAATGCAAACCGAAAATTATGGGGTCCCTCGCCTTGTATTTGCTTATGAATACCGGCCGTACCTGCCCGTGCCCCCATATTGTGAAATATAAATACACGATGCGATACGGGAAAATAAAATTAAAAACAATGTTGATGGAATCATTTCATATGGGAACACATTATTCGACGATCTGAGCCCAAGTGGGACCGAATGTAATACGGCAGTAGTTTTTGCTCACCTACAACCTTTAAGGCTGTAAGTACACTATGAAAAACGCCCCTCGTGGGATCTTTTGAGATTATGAAAGATTTGTGAGTCGAGTGGCGCCCGCGGCCGGTCGCACTGAGCTTAAGAGATTTAAATCGCGCGCTGGCCCGGAATGCCAGATACAAACAGATTTCTTTGCTGCCCTTCGCTTAGTAGAAATGATATCTTGGAAATGTTTTATTGCCAACTGATATAACGCTATTACTTTTATGCATTCTTTCGCTTACTTTCAAAGTACCTAATCATGCAAACCAATTATTTATTACCTATCTACCAAGTTTTTCATGCCAACTAATACAACGTCATAGTTTTGTGCACGCTCTCAAATAACTTAGACATTTATACTCCCACTACAGTGTATTAAAATATTTATGTTTTTTTGTATTTTCATTTATAGCATAGGTACAGTGATTTAATAATCTTATAGTGCTACTAGTCTCTATTAATTTACGCTTTAATTAATTACTTAAATTAATTTCTACGTTTAATTTTATCCCAAACTATCTCAGTTTTTTAAGTAAAAAGTATTTTAAATCCATTTCCCTGGTCTTAAGTAATTGGTCTTTAATAATTACATTGTTATTAAATGTTAGGCTAATCGATTCATTTTCGATTTTATGAAGAACGAATAAATAAATAGAAACAATCCTTTTCATACTTTAGTATAAATACACATGTTATGATACCAAATTTAAAAAAAGTTCAATAGACAATTCCAAGTATCTTCGAAACACTCTTATGTTGCGAGAGAAATCAGACCCTACCACAATGCAACCGAAATCAGTAAACGATATCTGAGCGAAACCTGTAAATCTTCCAGGTATTTTTATATTCGCCAGCTCCCCGGGTCGGGGCTAAGCAGTCGCGCCATCCCTAAGATTATATCTTGACACTTGATGGATGAATGGTTATTGGATCTGAGCATTTTTATCATTTTGATACAGCCGCCAGCGCCACTGTCGGCTCAGCTTATTCATCTCATTGCAAGGGGCATAGTTTTATAGTTTGTATTCTAAACTGTAATAAAGTAAAGAATTTGATTTACAGTAGTAATAGTTTCAAATTCTACAGTATCGAGTATACGTACTAAGGACATAAAGGACTCATTGACGCTTCACGTGATCAGCAGGCCTACCTACCTCGAACAACGGATCAGAATGGCGATCCAGCGAGGAAACGTAGCCAAACTTCTGGGCACCTTACCCAAGACGGTGATCTAGGCTCAGAATTCTACTTATAGTTTTGAGGGATTATGGGTAGAATACAATATAAATGAGTTAAGTTTTGTTTTATTGTATTAGATTATTTATGGTTTTGTAAACTGCATTATAACATATTTCAGGACATAAATGTATATATTTTTGGCGGAAACAACTTGGTAATTTTTTTGCGGAAAATATTATTACGTATTTGGATGGTACGAATTAAAATGCCGTTGGAATTATCACAAAGGTTATTAGAAATACACACTCGTACTTTACAGTTCTTGCAATCACAACCGAAATCAACAAGTCCAAATCGTAAATCAGAAACTCGTAATGATATAAATCGCGCAAAGTCCGTCGTTAGAAGATATTTATTTCGAAAGTGCACTACGTAACGCCTCGATTGCAGCTGAAACTCAACTTACCGAGTCCCTGCTGGCCGACCTTACATATTTGTAAAATATACAAGGCCCCTAGCAACATGACCACTATTCCTTGGAATTTTCAACTTGTATACTTATAGCTTCTAAGAATGTGGATGAAATGCAAACAAAAGAAAGGAAGGGTTTAGGCCGTCTTACCGGGAAATGTACGAAGAGATTAAAGAGAATAAGTCACTGAAATTTGTAGAAGTAATAAAACACTTGTAAGGGATTACAATCGGTTTGCAACAATATCATAGTTTTCATGAAATATTGATTCAAAGAATTCACAAACAATGCCTGTGTTAAATCCAAAAACATTAACATAATTTTAAGTAATTGTACATACGTAGCTAATGTATATATATGACTATACTTACGCACATTTGCAACTACAGGCTAAACCGAAGAGAAAGCACGTAGGGTAAAATATTAATTATATTTTTTTAAGTAACTGTTTGGTAGATTCGCAGCTTTTTGTCATGGAGGTAATATGTTCCTAAAACTTGTCAATTGAATGTAAAAAACTATAATTATAGATGACAATAACTCATAAGACTATAATTCAAAGAAAGAAACAGTAATTTTCAAAATCCTAGTTTTATATATTATACGAGTACATGTTTTAAAACAAGACAAAATGTTAAACTAATAACGTTTCAAAATTCGAGATCATGATTGTTCCAAGATTCATCTTAATTTGATTCGTTATAAAATATGTGGAATTGGCAATGTTCTCAGCGTTCCACAGAACAGAGCGTCTGACACTGCGACCCGATCGTTTGCACTCTTTACTGCACCCCTATCTCACACATCACACACTGTATCATACATGTACAGTGCGCAAAAAAAAAATACAGCATTACATCTTAATTTTAGGAATCTAAAATTACAATCGTGGTTTTGATACAAAATAATATTAATATATAAAATTAATTTATGATCTGTGGAATCAAATGGCACATAGTTTTTATATATTTATGGGATTTTTTACTGTTAGAGTACATTAGTCAGGCTGACGGTCACCTGCTGGAAAGCGATTACTGTCGCCTATGGACGTTTGCAACACCAAATACTGCCAATATGCTGCCGGTCTGGAAGAGGAATAATATCCTGGTCGCCAGAATACATGTCAAGGATGTTACGGCTGCATAATTTAGTTCATTTTTAGACTTTTTCACCCTAATCAACGCAATGGTTCAGAAAACATTAATTCCGCGGACAACAATCATATGGAAGGAACTTCCCTCCATGATTTTCCCTCAGCGGTATGATTAGAGGTTCTTTAAGGGCGTTAAAGAATTTCTTAGATGTCGCCAATGCATTGGCGACACCCCTGGTATTGGAAACGTCCATAGGCAACGGAAACTGCTTGCCATCATATGGGTCGTCGACTTATTTGTCTGCTTAAACGATAAAAAAGATAGTGCATTTATTTTTAAAATGAAAATTTCATTTTATTATAAATTATTTAATTTATATTCCAACGGTACATAAGCAGTTTTCCGCCCGCTTAAACGCGTATCATACGCGATACGGTATGAAAAATGCCGCAACCGTAGCCACCTACCGTTAGCAAGAACATAGCAATTCAATTTGAAAATCGCGCTCTCCTACGTCGGGAAGCGCCCCGTGTGATATACGGCTGTCACACGCTAAATCATGGGACACCAACGTGATAAACATATCGGAAGGGGTTATGTTTTATTAGCTATGCCAGTGGTGTACCTTACCGGAAAATAAGTTGATTCTAGATAAAAATCATAAGATTGTCGCTGTTTATCGGTTAGATGATGTTTTTATTGGGCTGCTTTTATTTGTTTTTTTTTATTTAATTTCAATAATTCTTTCTTAAACCAACAATGACATAGATTAAACTGTAATTAATTTGTCGTATTCTATAGAATACACTTCAGTGTGAACGAATAATGAATTTTCTCTCACATTTACACTGGACAAGACGTACCGTTACGACGATATATGTAAATACCAACGATGCGACGAAATTCCACTTCATCATACCACTGCTGAGAGTGAACCTTACTGTCGGTACTGAAAATAATCTAGGTTTTAAGTTCGCGTGAACAGTACGACCTGGTAACTGCTCCACCTCAGACTGCATTTCCGCTGACATCAGACAATGTCGGTAAACCGAACCCATTCATTATAAAAAAGACTGATTTTTATTTGGAAAACGTAAAATAGTTAGACCAGTCGAACCGTATAAAATACATAATTAATACGCATATCAGCTAGTGTCCACTAAAAATGATTTATATTAGACATTTGATTTATACAACTACAAGAGCATTAACATATCTCTATTCGGCAATATTGTATTAAAATATTGGCAAATTAGATAGAAAGTAAAATTAATTATAAATACATCTCACATACACAAAGTCACATCCAACATTTGTCACACCTGTTTCCTGTGTTAGTCAGATTGACGCTTGCAATAATCTTAGAATATTTTTATAAAGCTTTGCAATAAAACAAAGTAAAAAAACAATATATATAAAATAATAAACAAAACTTTGAACCGTCTCTGACTTTCAAACCATATATACACATACTTAACTGTAATATGACAAATAGAAATTATATTAAAATAATAAATTATGTGTAACAGTCGTACAAATATATCGAAATACCACACCATAATACAATGATACAATAATTACAATACTTTCACAGTATTTTTAAGTCTTTTTGTGTTCGTAATAATTTTGTAGTGAAAATTACATACATAAAATAAATAACCTTGTTAACGAAAGCACGTAACACTTTAAAACGCGTCCACCGTCGGCACTAGTTAAGCTTGTTTCACAATTAACCCGCCCTCGGTTAATAAGACAGAAAGTGCCCGGTTCAGTAAAAATTCAACGCGTCATCTACAGTTGAGTGGGTATTAAAATTAAAAATGCACACGCGCCTACAACGCCTCAAGGAAAATATGCTCAACGAAACGAACACCTCTTGAAAATTTAAGGGGAATGTCCTTTTTCTTCTAACAAGCCACCTTGAGTGTGTTGAACTCTTAAATAGAGTTTTAACGGCTCCAAAGCTTCTATTTCTTCCAATTTTACTGCTTTAGGCATAATTTATTTTAAAACATAAAATCCTCATTAGCCTGATAGACTGATCGTAATACCTTGTGCTGTAAATGTCTATAAGCGACGGTAATTGTTTTCTATTGGGTGGCCGGCAACCTATTTGCTGTACTGGCTTGTACTAAATTAAAAAAAACCATTAGTCAAACCTTCTTATTCGGCTGCTCCCTGTCTACTGCTGGATGTAGGCCTCCCCATGTTTACGCCACATATCCCAGTCTCCCGTCTTCTTCATCCAGCCCCTGCCAGCGATGTTACGCAGGGCATCAGTCCACCGGGCTGGAGGGCGTCCTACGCTACGTTTGCCCAGACGCGGTCTCCACTCTAATCTAACTACTAACCAAAAAATAATAGTTAAATAAATTGAGATACTTTATATTGCCATCTTACAAAACGGCGCGGCGAGAAGTGTGTGGAATATATATATATACCGTCTATTCTTGTGAAGAGGATATAGCCACAGTGAGACATCAATATTTATAAGCGTCAGATTTTTGTTGATTATTAGATCAGAATATGACTTTAAAGCAATGTAAAACGGGTACTAATTTTTGGAGGGAAATTTTAATAGTAATATAAGTTCGTGGCAAAACAAGCGCGCGCTCAGCGTCTACACATGTACCCGCAGATAGCTACCGATTTAATATCCCACTCATAATTGAAGCGAACGTTCTTCCAAACCCATTAGTTGGAGCTAGACTCGAGCCCTGGCGAGGTAATGAACTCACATTATAAATGCAACGAGGCATCGCCTCCGCCGATGCACCGCGAACACTCGCGACGCGAAGAATTAATTCATTTGCATGTAAAACTTCACCTACGGAACGCTACTTAAGATTAAGGATGTGATGTACTCTGGGGAAAATCGATATCTAGGACTTGCAACTTTGTATATGGAGCAACCAAATTATGTTAGTACAGGATATGGAACTTGTTACAGTGAAACTTGATGTAACCTTGCAGACACTATTTGTTTCTCATTCCAAATATATTAAATATGACAATTGTATGCCAGTACGCACAATGAAAAGTTCCATAGAGGTCACAAACACCCACTGTTCTAGTTATGTGGTTAGGAAATCTTAAAAAAACATTTGTTTGAAAGTACCCAAATTTTTTTAAAAATCTTAAGTTTTCGCAATTAGTATACATAATAAATCTACGTTTAACGGTTTTAAACGCGGTAATTTATTTTAATTTTTATTATTCCGACGTTTCAGCCAGTTTTCAGATCACGGAAGACAAAAGTGTCAAGTGCCAGTAAGTATTATCAAAGTTTTATTTAGCCTACCGCCAACTTGTTCATTTTATTTATTTAGTTTTAATTTTTGTTTATGTTACGAAGAAGTCTATTATCAATTTTCGTAGGTTTCTGTATTTCCTTAGAATCCACGGTTCAGATCCTGACAAGGTGACATTGGGACCAATTAGGGGGAGTATAACCTTTTGAATGCCGGTTTTTGTACACAATAACCTCTTCGGCATTGTTTTGTATCATAGTGTATTTTATTTACAATTACCACGCTTTCACGGTGATACCGAGATTATTAAGACTCATATCAGACAATCAGCACACCATTCTTTTTCTTGAAACAGAACGGCCTGTAATCCAGAAGTGAAAGTTTTAGGTTGATAATATTGTTACAACCTAGGCCCCAAAGACAAATTCCACGTACAGATCTATAAAAGCACATTTTGTTACTTGTCGGCATTTAAACTAATTGTAATCTTTTGATGATCGTCTTCGTTTGTTCACTTATTTATTGGCATACGTTTCTAGTGGAGAACAGCCTATTGTCTATTGTACTCGCTCATTAGCATCTTAGCCAGGTGTTACAAACTAATTCTAGGAACTGTGTTGACGTTGCGTCGACGTGGGCACATTTGCATCTGTGGAGTATAAAACGAAGGGCTGATGGAGAGAGGAGGCTTGAGCTACGTCTACAATACGGGCGTGACGTGTGTACATTCGAGAATCTAATAGTGACGGGCTTTGCGCGTTTTATTGAATTACGACCTTCTGCATTACCTTAGTATTTGTTGTGTTCGGTTATTTTGTGCCTCTATTATACGTGTTTGTATAGTTTTAATAAACTGTATAATAATTCTAAAGGCATTTTAATTCGAATCCCGCTACTAAGTATCACTATTTTTAGGAAAAATATTCGTACACTACTTAAAAGACTTGACATCCTAATGGCACTAGTTAGCAAAGTTCGTTGACTTTCGCTAAGCTCTCTGCGCTGAGACACCTGCATTTCTCCGCAGCCTTAATGGGATCCGTGCGGTCCCCCATTCGGGACCAGATCCTCATTCTACCTCTCCACTCAAACACTTTTACAGACACTAGACGCCGCCGAGAATAATCAGATGGCAAAACGACGATTGTACCTTTGAGATTTGATAAGTAGATGGGGTAAGCTTTCACGGCGAATTTTTAAGATTTACAGTCAAACGCAGCCTTATAGCATTTATAGCTTTTGCTTTTTATTTTCTGATCAATGTCAAGAGCTTAAGTTAAGCTATCCTAAAGTTTAAGTTTAAGGTTTTTTATATAATTTTTTATCCCAGTTGTTATCGCTATGATTAAATTAAAAATATTTTTATACAGGTCTGTAGGTATTAATATGTGTAAACTCAGAGGTGCTATGGTGGATTATTATCGTATCGTTTCGACACAGGAATATACAGAGTACCAACTTAATTTGTCCAATTGCGGCATTCAAATATAAAAATGTTTTGTTTTTTCTATTTTGTCAGTGTCGCGTTTGGCAAATAAACGTAGACAGGTCGAATTTCTGTACAATGAAAAAAAATGCTAAAAATCGAGTCAGGGGGATGTAAGAAGTGAAATAGAACTAATTTAGATTTTTTTCAATTTTTTTTCTCTGTTTGTACCGGCTAACCTCGGAAATGACTGGACTGATTTAACTGAAATTTTGTATATTGGTAGGTTTTATCCCTGGTCAACATAATGGATACTTTTGATCCCGAAAAATTAAAGAGTTCCCGCGGGATAGTTAAAAAACTTCCCACGCGAACGAAGTCGCGGGGAGAAGCTAGTTAAAAATATACCACTACTAATTTTTAGTTGCTTCGCGCGCTCCTACATTATTGTGTAGCGCCATGTAGACTACATTTTCCTGTCAAATACATTCGACATAGACCTATTTATTTCGGAGACAATTTACGGTAACATACACAGACGCAGACAGATAGACGACGTACATGATGAAAACACAAGGGTTCTGAAAGGTGACTTGCTAAGAAAAAAATATTAACTAGATGTACAGAATTTTCCATTTTTACACCATTGAACAATAAACACCGTGGCAATGACTTGCAAAATAACAAGCTAAATTAAGGGGGATGCACAATGGCAGTGCCGGCACAAATAAGGAACGGGGCGCGACAGGCTTTAGTAAGAAACGCGAAGTGCTCGCGATCGTCCCCACGAGGCCGCACTTATCATTGACATTAACTTTTTTGTTGTCCATAACATTTGCATAACTCTTAAACTCTGTATCGGCGCAGCACGCCTTGGAGCCCCGAGGCGTCGTCGGGGAGCGATGGCGGCCTACACTTTGTAAGATCATTTTCAGACTTTACTCCACTCTGGCTGCGCTAGGGGACTGTTACGAAACTTACTTCTAAATTATATTTATAATCGCCGAAGGGAAATACTTATCTCTGTGATTTAAGACGTGTATTATACAAGCAGGTAATTGCCAAAAAAAATCGGGGTAAATAAGTAACAGTTCACGAACTATTTTACAACCGGACAAGCAGACGTACGCACTCACGTCACCGATATATGGTGGAAATACCAACGAAGCGGACGAAACGCTATGCTTCCACATTCATCATACGCACCGCTGAAGAATGGAACTCTATATCGTCGTCTGTTTTTCCTGAAGAATACAATCTAGATGTCGTTAATACTCGCGTGACCAGGTGTCTTCTAGGTAAGCGTGCTCCACCTTAGATTGCATTTCCGCCTGACATCAGGCGCAATGTCGGTCAAACGGGAACCTATTCATTATAAAAAATTAAAAAACTGTGAATGGGTCCATAAAGTCAACAAACGTCCACTGATTGAATACGGAATTCTAACAATACTCCATATCTGTAAAACTAATAATTTTTGTAATTGTTCAAATGAATTTTCGTTGAAATTAAGATCTTGAGCTCTTCCAGTTTCTATTTGAATTTTTCACCTCGGAGTTTAAAAGATAGAGGAAGGAAGGTGGCCTCAATTTCATTACGTATTATCATTTATGTATTTATTTATTCATTAAGAAAAAAGTTATGATTTTTCAATGCCTACTTACTACACACGGCTATTTACGAGTATACTGAAAACAAAATTTAACCCTCATTTAAATGTTTACTTCCCGAAATATATTATCCCCAGTTGTACTATAAATTGAATTTTATTCATTATTTTCATATTAATTATAATAATAATAATTATAGTTATTTTATTCAAAACTTTTCAGCACGTATAACTATATACAAAAAATATAATAAACTATTTTCATATTTTATAAATATTCAAACACAACATTTTACAATACATTTCTCAAGTATTATCTATACTGACATCATTTTATATAGGAAAATGCGGGAAAACTGAAAGAAATTAACTCATTTGAACTGAGGATATTTTGACAGCTGTCATATTCAGACAGCCCTTCGGCAAACGAAGCTAATTTGGACCCTACAAGATTATCAAAATTTTATAAAGCCAACGTTTAATTTTAATGTGGCATATACCGGTTTTAATCAAGAGAGTAACGTATTTTCTTATATCTGAGTTCTCACAGAAACAGGTTAACAAATTCTCTTCATTATTTCTTTAAACAACGCAATGATTGGTGTATGTTATTTTAATTGTCTTATTATTTATTTAGTATTTAAATTAATTAAATTAGTATTTAATTTACTTTATTTTAGTGGAGCTCACGTTTCCAGTTTATTGGTAATAGGCAAGTGGAAGTAAATAGTGGAATAATATATGTATATTAGAATAGAATATCATATATTGTGTTTTTCTAGCAATTGTTTCCTGGGATTGATTTATTAATCTTTTAAAAACTTTTATATTACTAAAATTAAACTAATGATTTCTGAAGTTGTAGTGATAGTTCTTGAGATTATATAATTATTTATTAAATCTATTTAATTTTATAATATTTTCTTAAGTTTTCGCGAGGTGGTTTTCAACTTAAAACTACGTTTTAACGGTTTTCGTTCGGCGGTAATTTATTTGATTTTGGTTATTCTGATGTTTCGGCCGCTTTTCAGTGGCAATGGTCACGGAAGACAAAGATGACGTATGAGTCCCAAATCGCCGTAGAGTATTCCCAAAAAGCTGGTCGTCACATTTCCTCGTTGGGATGCTGGCAGCGGTAATGCGTTGCCCTAAATATAGGCCAGCCCTATCCTATTCCTGCAGGAACGGAGAAAGAATATAATTTCCTGCGGCCGGGTGCCCGCCCTGTCGTAAGAGGCGACAAAACAATCCACAACCAGGTGGTAGGGTATTTACCCGACTTATATATTTGCCCGACTGGATAGCTACCACCTCTGGTCTAAAGTATGTGGCCACAACAATTTTGAGTTGTGTTCCAGCATTAGTGATCAGGTTCAGCCCCCCTTAAGAGAGCAGCAGCGCTTTTGTAGCACCTTTGGTGTTGCAAATGTCCATAGGCGATGGTAACCGTTTTCCATCAAGTGGGCCGTCTGCCTGTCTGCTGAACTCCTGCAATAAAAAAAGCCCTTTAGTCACGTTAGACTTCTATCAAACGTGTTGATAGATCTCGATAAAGTCGATGAGCTTCAAGACCCCGTGACCCTAGAGTTTCTACCCTGAAAACCACAAATATATCTCAACTTCAACCAAATTCTTCTGTTTGTATATTAAGATCTTCATACAAACTTAAAATATGTTAACAAGGATTTAAAAATGTATAAAACTGCTATGTTATTTATTTGCCTACGTATCTCATTACCTTAGCAGCGTTATAGATAAATATTTGAAATTTATTTTTTCGTGTCGCAGCCCATACAGCCTTAATTGGCTTTTCCGTCATCCATCTGCAGATTATAATTTAAAAACATGAGCAGGTATAATGGCGAACGACAAGGCAGAGGTTCTGAGGCGGACCGATGGCTTAATAAGAAGGTATCGCTGGAAGCAGCTGTTATGATACCGGTAGAGTGTCGCACCACTCGCCCTAAAATGCCTTTTTACGGACAAACTTAGTAAGGAAATGGACGTTGTTAACATTTTATATCCCATCATTTTTTAACCTTAGAAAACTAAAATGTACGTCCATTTATATTTTAGCCTAACATCGTTTGAGTGGTGGTACAATATACACGTATTGTTATTAACAATTTCCTTAAAACAACGTGAATAATGCTTTGCCATTTCTTCTGAAATCTTTCTCATATCGATAATAACGACAAGCCCTTTTGTAAGAAATTCATATACAGTATATCAAATAATGTTTATTTGATCAGCTATTTTTGAGACCACAATTAATTTTCTTCTAGTTACACTTGTAATTTCAGTTGACAAAGAGTTATAAATAAGAGAAGGCATAAAAATTAAGTTCCTTCTGAAAATATCCAGAGGAGGCACATAAAGTATGACAAGGTATGGGAGGGTTTCTAAATGTAATATAACGAAATTTGAAGTATTAACGAAAACCTTCAAACATTTCAAACTCTATCTCTATGAGCTTAGGGTTTAAATTATCAAATTTTTTACCTCATTCTCTTGCAGGTTTCCTATAGGTTTATGTATTTTTAGTGTCCTTTTTCGTTTCATCGAGTTTCAAATCCCATCAATTCTAAAGATGTTTCCCTAGCTAGAACTTGTTAATAGAAAAAACTAGTATTTTTAGCTAGAAGTGTTGCTGAGCAGATTTTATCGCTGCGTCTCCTTAACAGCAATAACACGTTGCGAAACGATGTATATATAATAGAAAGTAAAATTAAATTTTAACCTATATGTATGACCGTTAAAAAGTGTTCTCCAGTGAAACTTATTTTGCATTTAAATTAGAAAATGCCTTTCAATTGACTCAATTTTGTAAATCCGTCTAATATCAACATTACTATTATCGAAGATTTCAGTGTTAAGTACCAGTGGTTTTTTTTTTAAACAACTCTACGAACTCTAGTTCCGTACCCTTTTTACAACTTAATTTCTATATTTAATTTTTAGTTTCAACACGCTTATTGTTTATTTTTGTTATTGTGTGTAATTAATTTAGTGATTTTTGTGTTGTGGTGTACCTTACGAAAACTTATTATATAATTTATTCTAATTATAATACTAAACTTTACTAACGTAGAGCGTATCTGTTACATGCTTATGTTGTGAGGAAGTGCATATGCAGTTTGTGCCAGTGGTTCAAATCTGTGCATTTGAAGATAATATTAAAACTATAACAAAACATCTTCCATACTTCCCCAGCCGCGGTGATTCAAGGCGATCACTTTTTTTGTCGCCCCAACCTTTGGAAAAAATAGGGGAGATTCCTATCTTGTCGCTTCTAATTTACTTATTCCTCTTTTAAAGACTTATTTACCTTCAAAATCCCATTGTGACCCGAGCGGGGCTAAGCGCAGTGCTCCAGTAATAACGGACGGAGCCCGGGACGTGTCGAACGAGGTTTTTCTTAAAAAAGCAATAACAATTTACATAAATACCCGGTCCTAGTTAACAGTTAATAAAGGAAACGATGTCACAATTGACGAAGCAGTCTCGTTTAAACGCTTTTTAGATGGAAATGTTTATTGAACATTGTTTTACAAGTGCTTTTATACTTCAGTTAGAATAATAGGTTTAGTTTTACTTCTTATCAAAGCTGCGTTTTATCGGTTATTAAACGCATTTTTTTATCAAATGGTTTAGGCAGTTTTTAGCCGTTGTCATAGAATTTAATTCTTATTTATTTATTTTTTAGATATAATAGATCATGTCACGTACTTGAAAAAATTTATTGCTACATAATTATAGAAAAAGAAAGAGAAGAAAAAGATTTATTTAGAACTACAATAAACACCACTTAAACTATTTAAATTAAAACAAATAAGTAAATGTAGTCCTAAATTGGTCATAGCTCAGCAAAGTTACCGGTTAAGATAACCAGCGCTGATCTTCCGCTAGGACCGTCTGTGACATACACGGACACGGGCAAATGAAAAAAAAACAGGTATGAAGTGAATATACAAAAATTGAGATTGAAATAGAGAAAAAAAAACCACAAACAATACTAAATCAAGGTTAAAACTAAGTAGTCCATGTACGTACCAAAATCTGTCAGTATAGAAAGAAGAAAACCTTCGGAGATGCATCTAACACCCGCACGGCGATAGATCTACGGGCTCTCGCCATCAAAGAACAGCTGGCCTCGCAGGAATTTAGTAAACGCGACATCGTAGTGCGTCTGGAATACTTCCAGAAGAAGTTTACTTCAAATTCCTAAGATATACAAGAGAACTGTTCTTAATCAAATTTACGTACAGGAACGAATATTAAGACTTGCCCGGTGAAAAATGCCCCGGCGACTGTAACCGGTGCAGTAGTAACACACATCGCCCCACTTCTGGGTGCCACTGGCCTCTCCATTTATGGGGGGCAGAAGAACGGACAGTATACTGACTGTTACCCTACCAAACTTCTACAAGGCAGCATGGTCGGTTTGATATATAGGTTATCTCAAAGTGAGGTTCATCACGATGCTTCACATTCTGATTCATGATCCTTCACAATCTGAACGTGGTAATTGTAGCAATATACATGTTAGGTCAGGATACTGTCTAAGCAGTGCATGCTTTCCAACCAGGACACCAGCTCGCGTCATTAGAGACGCCACTGCTGCCACGATACCGTGGGCGGTGCGGTGTGTAATCAAGCTAAAATACATACAAACTTATAATTATTTCTTAGTATTCATGGCGTTTATCTGCAAATGAAATTATATCTGAACATAATCAAATGAAATCCGTGCCGTGTGCTCACGAGCGTTACGCATAAGTGTAGTACACAATGACCCAAATTCACTGAAGTTACGGAATTGTTTCATTAAAACCGACCCAAAAGTTTGACGTCAACCGCAGCCGGGCGCACTTGCCACCCATTCGCGATCGATCCCTGGTTCATCGTACCTATTTTGAACATAAAATGTGCATCATACTTAACTCGTTCACTGCAAAACGGGTATAAGTGGCCCCGAACGTGTTTCACTTGCAGTGGGGCTAAGAAAATCATTTATACTTCGCTGCGTTACGGAGGGCGTAGGTTCAATTTGATACAGCATAAATGATGAGTATATATCAAACATGTGCTGTTACGCTAAAGTTCCGAGGCTTCCTTAATGCGGGGTTACCTTTACCTAGTACCGCACAACACAAAACAAAAATCTATAAACTATTTTATATATAATCCAATAAGTCTCGTGCCGCCACAATCGGTCATTGGTATCGCAGGAATTGATAATACAAATAACTCAGTGCCGCTATGCACGTGTTAAATAGTTTTGTTAAAGTCAAAATATTACTTCTAATATTTATGACACGAAGACTTCATTCAGCGGCTCCTCGACCCCTTTCCATTAAAAACTTTCCGTCTTCAACATCACTAATAGTAATCTGAAACAAAGTTCACTCGGTTCAAGGTCGCAATTTAAAGTTTTTCCAAAACTTCTTTTTCCCGTTCACTTTTTTTATAAGTATATAAATCTTTTTGCCGGCGAACTTCTACGAAGTTTTTGGCCCAGATTGTCATCGATTTTTGTTTGAAGAGTTTGTTTTTTCATTGTTCTTCTTTACTTGTTTGACGGTTAATTCATAAAAGTTTCCCGCCTGCACAATCGATAACTGCTCTGTCAGTTTGTAAACAAAACGGAACGAACGTCAGGTTTTAAGTTGCATTAGCTACAAGAACACACATAAAATAGACAACTCTTTTATTATATATCAAAAAAGACTTGCAAAAACTATACATGTACCTAAGTAACAATGTGTTGGACATTCTTATCACTAGAAAGCGATCCTTTCCAGAAAATTTAGTAATATACATTTTTGAAGTGAAACTTATAAACTGTCAAGGCAGCATTAGTTTGCTAAGACGCAGATGATTTAGCCACTGAGCAACCACAAGATTAACATTAACACTTCATAGCAATAACTTACAATTTACTACTTACTACGTTATAAAACAATAAACCGCATCACGTTGAATATGCAGTGAGGTTCCCTCGCATGGTTGCGCTATTTTCAGAAGGTCCATAAATATTGCGTTTTCGCGCCGACAGTAAATATTTTCCCCATCATAAATGCTATGCATGGAAGTCACCCGGAGGGCTGTCATCACCTCGACCCTGAATATTTTTGTATGTATTGTAAGAGACCCTCTGTATCAACTTATGATAATATTGCCCTTACATTTTCTCCTCGTTTTTCGCACAATACAGCTCAATTTGATGATAATCCCAACATTACGCGCGAGAGCTTACCTGATGACTCGCAAAGATTCTAGGTATATATAAATTGTTGATCCAGTAGGTAGATTAGAGGTATTTCACACAATAAAGTTATACAATAGAAAGTAAACCGGTAAGTTGAAAAGTAAAAGAGAAAATGGGTTTACAAAGTATTTCCTAAGTTTTAAAGACTTCATCACAGCTACTGAAAAGTCTTTATAACTTAGGAAAATTGGCCCTGTCGTCAAAATAAAAATCAAATAAAACGCCGCGCTTAAAAATGTTAAAACTTAGTTTAAAAATTGGATGAAATTGAATCCTATTTCATTTTTTTGCGGGAAAACTACCATGTATACTCAGTTCAAAATATACAACACATATAATATATTTTCATTTCTCATGTTCTGAAAGTACGCTTGGAGTTGCTTAATCACAAAGATGAAAATAGCACTTTTCTTCCCCGGGTAACTATTCTCCTTACTGTAAAAAATTAAGAATACTTTAAGCCTTAGATAATATATGCGATTCATATCCCAACTTTTATACAGCCAGTGTTAAATCGCGGCATAAATTGTAGTAAAAAGTAACAAAAAAAATTAACATGATTTTATGCATATTAATAACTTTTCATTAAATTATTATTTAATTTACATAAATTTGAGCTAAATATTTATTATCTCATCAGTGACAAAAAATACTAGCTGGTAGAATGCCACAGAAAACAAACATTGACTTGACGTTTCACATCTGACGTACGTGATGACATTTCATCAGATTTAGATAGATATATATAGAGAAGTAGTTATTTGGCTGACTAATCAGTTTTTATTTACTTTGATCATATTCGAAATGAAAAGCAGAATGTTAACTTCGAGTGAAAGGCCTATTTAGGCACTCAAATTATATGCGCCCCGCCACTCTCGTGTGCCAAAACATATTATGCCTAATTAGGTCACTTTCATCTCTCGTGTAACAATCTAATATTAAAATTTGCTACACATGCACACTACTTTCGTTTAGGTAGATTTGTCAGCTTATATATAAAATTCTTGGGTGCGATATAGTTATAGCGCACATTGGTTTATTATTTGAGATATGAAATTATCTTTGAGCCGATTTTGATGAATATTTTAGTGTCTTCAAATGGGTCCGTTATTATTTTTAGGGCTTGATAACGTCTGCTGGGCTCGCTTGTACCACATAAAAACCAAAATCAGGATAGCCAGCCTTTAATGTTTTTCTGTATATATTAATTGCTAGTCGTGTAGACACTGTAGACAAAGGAGGCATAATGAACAGCAGTCCCCACTGTCCGTCTCGGCTGATTTATTTCATGACTTCGGATATGCAAATAGCATTAACATTCAAAGATGTAGGTACCTTCGGCCCCTAAGAAATCCGTGGCGACCGCAGAATCATGCCAATCCAGGGTGAATCTTAATATTTTATGTTGTGTTATTTCCCTTTTCTTTTTCCTTCCTGATATAATTTATATCTTCGCCGACAATGAGATTCCCACTTTGGTGAGTACTAAAAAAGAATTATTGCTCATCTTTTTATGGCTGCCGTTTTGTGGAGCTTCATATTATCGTGATTGAACTGATATAAATTTAACACTCTTTATTTAGCTTTTCTTTATTTCTATTTTAAATTGTAAAGGGATTTCACAGGGTAGGTTTCTAGTGGTTTTTTTTTTCCAATTAAGAACGGGACATCCACAGAATCGCTATGACAAAATATACCGACAGATGTAAAACATAGCATAAAGTTCCACTTCATTTTGATAGTTTTGATTGAAATTTGACAAAAGGTTCTCTGGCTCTCTCTTTCTGCTTTAGGCCACCAAATCTATATTTAAAAGTATCATGACGATCGGTTCATTCCCAAGGCCGTGAAGAAAAACAAATGATACTAACATCTAATCAAAATCAGAAAAGGTAGATAGATAACACTTTATTGTTCCCCAAAATACTAATTACAAAAATGCACAACAAGACAATAGTTACATACTTGATAAAACAAAAGGAGACTCTTCTAGGCAACCTGACGTATACGTGTACGAGCTTTGATTATATAACCTCTAGAATCAGCGTGTACAAGTTAATAATGTATCTACTTCAAAAATTCTTATTCTATGTAAAGAACTTTTTCTGAAAATAAGGTGAAAGGAACTTAATTTTATATCCAGTTGTTATTACGATTACGTATAGATGTGCACAGATTATTTTGAATAAAAAATAGACATCATTAAAGAAAATACATAAACAACAATTCGCCTCATTTTATTGACCTGGAGCTCATCATCTCTATCGAGACCTCGCAACACGTCTAATTGAGCTCTTGCATATCCAAAAAGCTGGCTTGCATCTAGGGCAACGCATACATCCAACGTGGAAATGTGGCTAGCATTTTGGGTACGCTCACCGATAGCGAATGGGAAATATTTTTTTTTATAGATTTATCTAAATATAGTTTTATTTATAGTATAGTTTAATTTGTAATTTGTTTTAATCCAAATTTAATAATAATAAAGTAATGTGAAACTACATAATAATAACTATCAGATAACGTCATTAAATCCTCTATAGATGTGTAAGAATCCAAGATCAACTTAGTGTCATGTATATAAAAAAAATATTTGACTGTCAACATTTTATATAGTATTCTACACGTGAGAGATTAACAAGCCCCCAGTGGTATACACAACGAGTGGGAAAAATCATCCCGTTGCAGGCCAGGGGACCGATCGGCCCGATGATTGATGACGTCACTAATTATATGATGGATAACCGCTAAGACAGTGTAGCTTTAAAATATGTACTGAATTCCCTTTTGCTAACGGAGTTGATAAAAATAAGTTAGAGCGGAACAGGACGCTAAGAAGCATTCCTCTCTGTCTCTCTTTTAATACAATGATCACAGTAGATTTCGTTACTAAATAACTTAATAAGTAATAATAAGTTTTTTAATACTGTTACGAGCTACAGGACTCGAATCAAAATGCCGTTGAAATTACTATGGAATTTACTAGAACAATACAAACACGTATAACACAGGTACAAATATAACTGGATGCAACCAGTACAAACTGAACGATTCAATAATACGCGCAAAGTCCGTCACTATATAGCTTATCAATGTACACGTCTTGCTTGTATCGTAATCGTCGCTTGACTGCCTCACCCCTCCCTTCGGGCATTCCTTTTATTTTGTACAAATACAACATGTCTCGACGCAAAACAATAACAACAAAAATTAGTTCAACACAGCTGCCTAATGATGGCCATAAAACAAATACAATAACAATAGAATATTTTTCTTAATTACAAATTCTAAACACAAAGTAAACAAAAGGAGTCCGAATGCAGGAAAGGGAATAAACGAGGTTTTATGGCATTTGCTTTTGTCGGCATGAAGCAATACAACAATTAAATATCAAAATTCATGAAATTTTCTTAAATATTTTGTGCTTTTAACTACAAGTTTAATTGTAAACATAGTTAATAAATTCATGTATTATATTCTTTTCAAAATAAATGCACTTTTATTATTTACATAAAATTTATTATTTAAAGAAAGAGAATTATAAATGTGACTTAGCTCTTTTAGTAAAATAATAAACCAATACTTTAAAATACTGATTCTTTATTTGAAGTTAATCAACGTCGTTTAAAAAAAAATCTTGAAATACTGAACTAATTTTGTTTAGTTTTGTGGACTTTTATGAACATATGACTTTTTATCCCGATAAAGTTAAGGCTAAAGCTCTATTTACTTTAAAGAAAACATGTGCTTAACCTTATATTTTAACGCTAGCGAATAAAATATTCATTGAAATTACTTTCTTTTATTACTTTATTTGACATGGATTCCTATCTAAAATCTATATCTCGTCCTCTTACGAAAACAACTTCAATCAACTTTGATGATTCCGAAAGCCAAACATAATCTTAATCAAATCAAAAGCGTACGTTATTAGACGTCAATTAAAACATCATGTACGTTACACGGAAGACATCACAGACTAATACAATATTTGGAAATAGTAATTAAATTCCACATTAGCGGTACAAAGCAGGAGATACACGCAGCGGAACCTAATTTTCATAGCTGATTAGACCCAACCCACATGGGATCACACGATTACGTCATGCCCCTCATTCTACTCGGTAATCAAGAGAAATGTGAGCGAATGTCATAAGGCAAATTATTATAACGAACACTGATCAAGAACTTTTGATAGCCTACATCACATTTGGCAAATTATTTTTAACGTTTTGATTCTTTTATGCATAATAAAATCTGTTTCGACGAACTCGCGAGTGTTAAGTCGATTTGTATATTTCCGTGGCCATTTAGTCAAAAACGGAATTGTCTGTCTGGCTAAGTACATCACAGTCAGATTTATGGTCTCATTTCAGAATTTAAAAGACTATGACATTTAGACGCTACTATGGAACTCTTCAACGTGCGTGGTCCAAAACCCATTTACCTAATGTCATTCATTTAAATTATAATATTCCAACTATTTTAAAAGAAGGATAGACAGCATCAGAAACTCCAGCGGACACACCAGTAGACAAACTGCAAGAGATTCGCTAACATTAGTACGATTACATTGTACAAAAACCGGATAGTTCCTGGTAGAAGAGGAAGACCTAAAAGTGCTGGCTTGACATCGTGAGTGATGACACATGTACCAATTATCTCACAACAAGGGATATGAAGAGCGTAAGAAGTGGGAAAAAAATAGGAAAGTTTCGAAGCAGACGCTTCGAATGCAACCGGGATTAATGTCGGATGATTATGATTTCAACAATTTTCAAATGGAATTCATAGAGAGAATTCATTAATTAGAGATTTATTTTATTTTTATTATTCACACATTCTATCAAAGAAAATAAATAAATTTTTATTTATTATTAGCTGTCCCGGCAGACGTCTTCCTGCCCGGAAAAGCTTCAATCGATACGCCGACAGCAGTGCCACCTACCGGGTCCAATTGTGGACCAACTCAGAAAACTTCTTTAGCTCATGCACAACAACTTTGCTACCGATCATCACATGATCAAATGTATAGTTTACGATTCTATAAACAACAACAACATTCACTTTTATATATTAAGATTTATTAACCAAATATATTTTTTGCTTAACAGAAATGTTCAAGTAATATTCATACAATGTGATTACATCAACAAACACAGGAATAAAATAGATTGTTCATAGTAGAGGCACGGTGTCTTGTGTGCTGAGCTCGGTTGATGCTTACCCCTATCAAGTGTCGGATGCACGCCACGTCACCGCTGACGTCATACTTGACGTCTTAGCTATGAAAAGCAAACAAAAATATACCCCACCATAATTAATTAAAACTTATAGGATATACCAGAATAGTACTTAAATGAAAATTTACCATCTTTATTAAAAAAGCTGTACCTGTACAGATCAGACGATAACATTAATCGGCAGACAAACACACATATTGTATATACCCAAATTAAGCAAGTTGCGTTTGTGTTATGGGTAATATACAACGGACTACTCTGGGCCGATCCCAGACACCCAGATCATGGAAAATCACGAAGAAAATTCATTTCTAAAATATACTATATCAGGAATCGAACCCCGGAGCCTTTGCGTTGCAGCTAGGTAAGTTGTCAAAGGCTTAGCCCTCTCTAAAGTAAATCTGCCACTGTTTGGTTTCAGATTTTTCCATTTCCATATACACGTGAATTTTTCAAGTGCACCTTAAGAGACAAATCCTTAAGTATATTGTAACGAGCTAGCGGGACTCGAATAAAAATTCCATTAGAATTATTATAGAGTTTATTAGAACTATACAAATACGTATAACACAGGTACAAATATAACCGAATACAACAAATCCAAATGTAATGCAGAAGGTCGTAATTCAATAATATGCGCAAAGTTCGTCAGTATTAGATTTCTGAATATACACACGTCACGTCCGTATCGTAGTTGTCGCTCAACTGACACCTCTCTCCATCAGGCTGTCGTTTTATACTTCACAAATGCAAATGTGCCCGCCCGGCAACGTCGATTCAATCAGCTTGTCATCGTAATCCGCAATACCTGGCTAATGATGCAGCCTGCATGCGGTCGTAAACGAGTACAATAGAATAATATACTGTTCTGTACAATAACTAGAAACGTATGCCTATAAATAAGTGAAAAAAGAAGACGATCATAAAAGGATTACAATTAGTTCAAATGACGGCATGTAATAAAATGTGTTGTTACAGATCTGTACGTGGAATTTGTGTTTGTCCGGGCCTAGGTTGTAACAATATGAAATAGCGAAAAATATTCAAAGGAGTCTCGGAGCCGATTTTGATGAAAACTAAAAAATTCAAATCAGAAAAATCAATTACCTTAGTCAGGCATGACTGATTTTGAAAAAAAAACTCAGCTGTATTATAGCACCAATCCAGTGTAGCTCATAAGGATCGATTTCTGTAAAGGTGTGTCAAATCTCAAACTAAGGAAAAGATTGATGTTTTAATTCATCGTTTCATATTTTCAAGTTATTTATAACATACTACATGGACAAAGTTAAGACTTTGATTTACGATGGCGTTTACTGATTCACAATTTCCACATTACTCGTCTTCTAAACTAACTTTAATTATCAACAAAACATTGTGTTCATGTACTATTTGTACAAGCTTTTATTTAACTTGCAATAGATGTACCTATGTATGTAAGTTCGCGTGGAATTTTACAAGTTTAATTTGACCATCTTCCCGGTTTCTGATTACGCTGAAATTTTGCAAGCATTTGTATATCGCGTGACAATTCAATAATATACCACCATTGAGCTGATCATGGAGTAGGAAGGTGGTCATATGAATTCCTGTACTAAACAAGACAGACCCGTCGTGTTTGGTCTCGTTTGACTTGTCTTGGCTAGCACTCTGTTGCTACATGATATCAAAGATCTCAAAAGCTTGTGTTAAAAGCTTTGTTCAAAAAGCTTATTTTATTAAATCTACAGACTGGATCAAAATAACGTTTGTGATTTATTTAATATTACTCCTTACACTCTAATTTGCTTTTTGTTATATTATGATATTAGTTACGTTATCAATTAAATCCAACAGAACATTAATTTCATTAAAAATTGTAAAGGAACCTCTTCACTGTACATAATATGACGCTAAACGCATTTGATTCAACGTAGCGACGTATACTTACCGTAGACGGGTAAAGAGTCGTTGCATATAAAAGCTGTCTAGAAAGTTTTCTGTCGCTCCACGGTGCGATCGATACCGCACTGAGGTACGCCTGGGAATCGTACCCAGTTCGTAATGTACGTAACAACGGCTAGTTTCACTTGTTAATTTGGGTTATTATGTCATTTCACGCCGCTCAATTGGTCTTTTCGTTTGTAGTAATTTGAGTAATTTTTCAAATGTCTATCTGCTTAATTAAGGCAGTGTTTTCTTAATTACATGACAAGTCACTATAATTTAGGGTTCCGTAATCTACTTAGCAAAACCTTAGGTAAATAAAGATAGAAAATAGATTTTATTTTTAAATTCAACATACACTAAAACGACACAACACATATAACGATAAAAAGAAAAATATTGCATGAGTTCAGCAGACAGGCAGACGGCCTATTTACGGGCTACCATCGCTTATGGACATTTGTAACACCACACGTGCTACCATCTGTGAAAGTTGCACCAGTGACTGAACAATTGAAAGGAAGGATATGCAGTTGGTGCACACATACATACATAACTTCACGCCAGGTCCCTTGCAGGGTAGGCACGAACAACAGTGCGCCATTGCGACTTATTCTTTCACACCTCACTTGCTTCTTTGACATTCATAGCTCTTGTCATGCACGCTCGTCTGTTCTTAAGGCTCCTGACATCACCTTCTGCTAGTACAAGATCAATTGATCATGGAAGGTGTGTCGTGGCCTTCCACGACTTCTGCATCCATCCACTTTTGCATTGTATATCTATTATATATTGGTATGGGCATATAATGAGGATGGATGAAAGTCACGTGACAAAATGAATATTAATTAATAAAACTACAAGAGGGGTCGATACAAATGTAAATAGTTGACCAAAAAAGAGGATTATGTGAAGGATGATATGATAATTTGTGGTATGACAGAAGACGTATGTCAGAATAGAGGACTATGGAAGGAAAAGACATATTGTGCCATCCCCAAATAATTGAGATATGGTGAAAGAAAAGAGAGAGAGAGGCGCTACCAATAAGCTGCCGCTCTCTTAAGGGTGACTGGACCCTGGCCATTAATACCGGAACACAATTTACGGTTGTTGTGGCGGGATACTCTAAACCAGGGATGGTAGCCATCCAGGCTAGCAAATACTCTGGTGTGGGTTGTTTTTTCGTCTCTTACGACAGGCCATCCGGTGGCAGGCAATTGCGTTCTTTCTACGTTGCTGTACGCATAGAAAATGAATATAATAAAAATAACAAAAACAGTCGACATAATGTAACCTTTCCGGAACCATTCATATTGCGCGGACTCTCCTAACAACTTCAAGAATTAAACTAATTTGTTTTAATTAAATTACTATACTTAATTAGTATAATAGTATACTTAATTACATATTTATAAGTAATTCATAAGTTTTGGTTACGTTAAATGTGGCTCAGTTGACGTCTTTCACACAATAAATGTGCAAATTTAAAACTGTATTTTCTTTCACTGTCAGCACACGGTAATTATTGCAACATACGTAGTAGTTCTGAAAATCTGTCTAAAGAAATGTACTGTTACAAGATGTCCACTACAGTAGTCATGAGAACCATAGTGTATTTAATATCACATAAACAATCGTCATAAATAATATTTTTAGTCGATCTATCAGATGATTCGATTTAATTAATTTACCATGTTCCACCGATTAGTTCATTTTATAAGCATAGTGCATGAGCAACTAATTATTATAATTATTTTTCTGATCCTGGTGTTAGCAATGATGCAATATTATTGTTTTGTAGGGTAGCATTTTTGTATAAAAGGCGTAGTGGCGTGTAGACGGTGTTCACTGTGCAGTGTGCATAGTCACATCAAAATCTGAACAATAAAGAGGAAACCCTCCCCAAATAGTCAACATTTGGTGAATTTGGTACACTCTGACCCAAATATCTGCAAGGCTGTTATAGTATGCATCCTTAGTCAGGTAGCAAACCCACATCGTTGGATTGAGATGCTAGTGGCTTTTTCACTAAGCCACCACACATGCAAGTCAATCTATAAGCGTAAATAGCACTGTTTATACAAGGTATATGATGCGGTAGATTCGGTCGTCCCCCAGAATCGACTGTGTATCGGTTAATTTCATTAATATCCCGGCCGAACACGCACTAAGAAACCTGTCCCTCAATAGTCGGCTCCAATAGGGATTTGGTCCCAATTATATATTAGCAAAACTTGGATATATCGCTTCGCATGCGAGACCCCTTCAGGGATTATAGACTTTTGTGTTGTGTGCCATGAATATTGTAATAAAAACAAAACCTTTATTAGAACTTTCTAAATAATACATCTGTTACAGATAAATAAAAACAAAGCGTCTGTTTGTAATGTCGGAATATTTTTTTTTTAAATCAGGGTTATTTTGGACCAGGAGATACCGAAAAGGCAATTTTTAGAATTTTTTTCTATCTGGATGTTCCGGCTAATTTTTTAATTTTGACGGGACTTTCACTGGAAGATAGCTGATGTTCTAAAGAGTTAGTTAGGTTAATTTTTTTTAGCGTTCCGCTAAAATATCCACGTGGACGAAGTTTCTGGCACAGCATTAGTACAATATATAAAGCAGGTGGTAGGCGTACTAGCAAGGATATTTGAATTTATCTGCCAATTTTCACTCATACAAAAGCTATGCACAGAATAAAGGATAATATAAAAATGCCAGTTACACGAATAAAACAATTGTAATTGTGATTGTAATTTATTCGACTGATAACTTTAATCTGATGATGGAAAATACGGCCCTTAAAAATAAAATCTGTTATCACGACTATATTGCTAATGTTGGTTTAAAAATTTCTAAACATAGTGTATATTCAATTAACAAATACTTCATAGTAACAAATACCATCAATAAAATGATTACGAGATATATACATAAACGGTCTTATTCATTTTGAGTTAAAGTTTCTAGGCTTCTTTAAGGAACCTTAAAGAAGCCTACAAATTACTCTAACGACGCTAAAACGTAGCTTATATTTATTAAGACAAGACACATTCATATAATCACCTTTACATCGTACTTAAATTGTTGTAAAAACTATGATGGTGGTCCTTAAAAGTCAATAAAAATGGATAGACACTATTGACATATCCAGCCTACTACATTTCTCATCATCATCATCATCATCTTCAGCCAAATTCAGTCCACTGCTGGACGTAGGCCTCCCCAAGTACGCGCCACATATCCCGGTCTCCTGTCTTCCGCATCCAGCCCCTGCCGGCGATCTTGCGCAGGTCGTCAGTCCATCGGGCTGGCGGGCGTCCTACGCTACGTTTACCGAGACGTGGTCTCCACTCCAGGACTCGTTTGCTCCATCGGCCGTCGGTCCTGCGGCAGACGTGACCGGCCCACTGCCACTTCAACTTGCTAATTTTGCGAGCTATGTCGGTTACCTTAGTTCTCTTACGGATGTCCTCATTTCTGATTTTATCCATAAGAGAAACACCTAACATAGCTCGCTCCATAGCCCGTTGAGCGACTTTGAATTTGTGGACCAGTCCCGCTGTCAGTGTCCACGTCTCGGCACCGTACGTCATTATGGGTAGGACGCACTGCTCGAAGACTTTCGTCTTCAAGCATTGCGGAATGGTCGACGAGAAGACTTGACGAAGCTTACCGAATGCCGCCCAACCTAACTGAATCCTCCTATTGGCTTCCCCCTCGAAGTTGTGCCTGCCAACCTGTATTTTCTGTCCAAGGTAGACATATTCCTGCACAACTTCCAGAGGGACACTCTCGACGTTTACCGGTCTCGGCATGACGTGTTCGTTGAACATGACTTTCGTCTTGTCCAAATTCATGCCGAGACCGACCCGTCGGGAGGATTCGTTTAGGCTGTTCAACATGTCGGCAAGCTCTTCCAATGTCTCTGCAAATATGACAATATCGTCAGCGAAACGTAGGTGGGAGATGCGCTCGCCGTTGATGTTGATGCCCCGTTCATTCCATTCCAGAGTTTTGAAGACATCTTCCATCGCGTTGGTGAACAGTTTCGGGGATATGACATCCCCCTGTCTCACCCCGCGACGTAGAGGTATAGGTTTCGCCCTCCGGTCTTGGATCTGAACGGTCATCGTCGCGGCGTCATACAGGCATCTCAACACCTCGATATATCGCCAATCGATACGACATCTCTGCAGAGACTCTAGAACAGCCCAAGTTTCGATAGAGTCGAAGGCTTTTTCGTAGTCCACAAATGCCATACACAGCGGCTGATTATACTCTTCGGTCTTCTGTATAATCTGCCGAACAGTATGGATGTGGTCTACGGTGCTGTAGCCTTTTCGAAACCCAGCCTGTTCCGGTGGTTGGAACTCGTCAAGTCTTGTGGCGAGACGATTCGTGACGACCCTCGAAAACAACTTGTAGACGTGGCTCAAGAGTGAGATGGGCCTATAGTTCTTCAAGAGAGTATTATCACCCTTCTTGAAGAACAAGACCACCACACTCTTGGTCCACGCCCTTGGCACAGTGCCCCGGAGGATAACGGAATTAAAGAGCTCCGCCAAAGCCTTCAGGATTGAGATCCCTCCCGCTTTGAGGAGCTCAGTTGTAATACCGTCATTGCCCGGAGCCTTGCCATTTTTAAGTTGCCCGAGTGCCGTCCTAATCTCGCCAATGTCGACCTCCGGGATATCTTCCGTATAGTGGCGCGTGAGTGGTGCACGTGAGTCATTAGCGCCTTGAGCCGAAGGTCTTTCCGCCCGCGAAGAATACAATTGCCCGTAGAACCGTTCCACCTCCGCTAGGATCTCATGGTGAGAAGTAAGCTCCCTGCCATCTGCTGTCCTCACTTTTGCAAGATGGCTTCTCCCCAATGGTTTTAAGAAAACTTTGGACCCCCTATTCTGCTCTATAGCAGCCTGAATGGCTCGCGTGTTTGAGCAGCGGAGGTCCCGTCTTACAAGTTTTCTTATCCGTTTGGAGAGAACCCTATGCTCCGGTGAGGCAAAAAGAGCAGGTGGCATCTCACGTCTCATCTTCATGAGATCCAAGGTTTCGGTGGAAAGTTCAGAGCGTTTGTTTCTTCGCATAGGTGGAAAGTGCCTTCGGCCCAGCTCTCGCAATGTTTTTACCACGTTGTCGGTTATCTCGTCAACATCGCCAGTGGTTTCCAGCGATTCAAACCGATTTTGTAGTTCCAATTGGAACTGTTCGGACCCTTTCGTAGTCTGGGGCGGCGTAGGTCGGAAATTAGACTTTATCAGGCGGAGCCTTTCAGCTTTGCAGTCGATATTTAGAGTGCCTCGTACAAGTCGGTGGTCACTGCCAGTATTAAACCTGTTGACCACTGAGACATCTCTAAATATGTGCTTCTTGTCCGCCACGATAAAGTCTATCTCGTTCTTTGTCACAGTGTCGGGGCTCTGCCAGGTCCACCTCCTTTGGGGCTTCTTCTTGTAGAACGAATTCATCAAGAAGAGCCCCTGCATTTCGAGGAAGTTGACCAACATTTGCCCCCTGTGATTTCGGCGCCCCAAGCCATAAGGTCCGATTCTCGGTTCGTCGCATTCTTGTACTCCCACTTTGTCGGCAGACAAATGTCGTATACCCCAAATTAAGCAAGTTACGGTTGTGTTATGGGTAATGTATAACGGACTATTCTGGGGCCGAGCCCAGAAACCCAGACCATAGTAAATAATAGAGAAAATATGTTTTCGAAAATTACTATACTAAGAATCGAACCCGCAGCTTCTGTAGTGCAGTGAGGTAGACCGGCAGAGACTTAGCCCGCTCAACCACAGAGGCCGTTTAATAAAGCCGCAGGTACACAATTATACTGCTCACGTACTCGGCACTCGCCGTCACAAATGCACGCACGTCACGGTGTGGGTCGTGGCTTATATATCACCGCTGGTCTGTTCGCACCTTTACCCCGCTCTGGTGTTGACGCGGTCGATTTATAGACCAATATACTCACGCGGATTTCTCCAAAATAATTCAGCCAGTTAATACAATACTAACAATAGAATTATGTTTGAGTCGGATGCTTTTCAATTAAAATAAATTTCGGACAAGTGTTAAGTCCGCACACTATTAAAGGTTTCGTAAAAATTGCTGATATCTATATCTTGCCATTACACTATGGACTTTTATAAATAATTTAATAAAAAATACTCACAAACTACCTAATTCTCGTTAAAAATATTTTGTAAGTAGGATATGCCCACGACGTCGTCCACGCTCGACGTGAAATTCCCGCGGGATATATACATCACAGGTATAAAAAATATCACAGGTATAAGAAATATCACACAATTTATTACATGAAATTTGCTATCAATCAGCAAAAAAATCACTGAAATTTTATTCTATTCAATGTTGAATTATTCCCAGAAAAAAATCCGCGGGATTTTAAGGATAAAAAGTAGCACAGAGGCTTAAGTCTAAGAATTAGCTGTCGATCAGCGAAAAACGCATTGAAACTGGTTCAGTACAGAAACAGACAAGAAATCTAAAAGAAATTGCATGGTGTTCTTTTATTTAGTATATTCCACTTGTTTTTTTTTAATAGCTTCAATGTACAGACGATGCATATTTATTGTAGATAACATACTTACTACATTGAATTTTTCAGTAGTGCAAAAGCTGAGAGGTGTACACACGCACTTCTAACGACTTTGTAATGAATTTCCCGATCGATTTACATGAATTAAAAAGTCACTAATATCCGTTTCATTTTGATAAAGCCCCAAAAGGACATGAAAATAATTTAAAAAAAAATCCGTTAAATAGATTACGTTAAGCTCTGGGATTATATGCAGTGTTGTCCCAGTAAACTTGGCTCTCGGCTCTTTATATGGATAAATCGTTCATATCTAAGGTCATGAAGAAGCAACTAACCAATATCCCAATAAAGTCACTTTCACATTTGTACTAGTATGGATTCACATAATTTAAAATGCCAACTTCTAAATAAACCTATTTATTATTTTCTTTTTTGAGAAATATAATTATAAATAGAGTTATTAAAATGTCATTATTCTCGCTTCATTACGGTTAATTGCAGAAGTAACTTTTAATTTGTTTGCTCTCGGAAACAGCGAGACATTCGAAACATTTTCCATAAACTTCAAACTCGGTCTTTGAATATGCTCGTTCACCTCAATAACTGACTAGGTTCTTTTCACAGGAACTAAACTGTTTTCAGTGCGCTTCTGTTTTCGTTTCGCAATTAAACTGCTGTTAAACTTCTTGCAGCAATGTTTGTAGAGTACCTGAACGGTTCGCGAAAGTTGTGCGGGCGTCGTGCTCTTTGTTTGCCTCCTAATTATCCCGGAATCGACAACCAGTGGGCGCCCAAAGTGCTGACCCGCTCCAAATGGTCAAAAGGGGCTAAAAGCCTTTCACGGCTCCATTCAAATACGGCTTCCGTCCAACCCGACCGTAACCATAGTGACCGCCCAACACTCCGCTCTCTATTATTTCATTGTAACAACATTCATATCGACAGCATGTGTAACGTAGGCTCGATTAAACGAGGGGCGTTCCGAAGCCAGATTTGTCAAGGCTCTTTTAAATTAGACGCCACGGTCCGGCACGGCCCGGCACCAGATCGCACTTCACGCGGCGTTTAAAATCAAAAGCGCAAAAGGGTTACATAATCCCGACCTTTTTCGTAGCGACTTCTATTTGTGTGTGCCTGTCTCGTCTTTTGTCACGTATTCTTAATTAAAGCCCGCCGGCTGTCGAGTTCCCCACTCGTCACATTTTCATATCGATTGTGAGAGCGCTGCCCCTACATGCCACTTCGGTGGATTATATACGAATAGATCGGAATCAATTTGACGTATTAATTTTTTTCGCCAATAAAAGGAACAACGGAAACGAATTTACAAACGTCCCCTCTGTTTGCAAATCGGAAGTTGAGCCTAATAAACCGGCGCTTAACCTCTCGCGACAAAGCCGATACAAAGTGAGTGACATCCCGCCTCTAAAGAGATCTTGCGAAAAAATCCGGCCGCGATGTGTCAAAGACACGGCGAGGCGTCGCGACGACAACCGGGGGCCCTTTGTTGCCTATCGAAATATTTTTTAAAGCTTAACTCCTTAGTGAATTGAGAGATTAAGTCCTTTTTGAAGAGGCAACCGGTCCCCGGGGTCGGGCGTGATCATTCCTTCAGATCTCATTTCCGCGGATGCTCTATTTGATTGTTATTTTTGTTACTTTTTCCCATTTTGTCCGGGCGTCGACGGGATTTGAAGTGACAGTCGACGATTTGCACTCGAGCGCGATAAGTGTTTTTCAGCGTGTTTTTTTACAAACAGCTTTGTTAGTGTCCCTTGTTTTTCTTTAATGTTGTTGTATTCTTCAACTGTGGATTGCCTAACAATAAAGCAACTGTCATATATTTTTTTCGACTTCTAATAACAAAAAGATATTAGCAGTACTTAGCAATATTGAATAGAAATTTTCCTCAAGCATGCTTTAAATATTACGCTTTTCTATCAATCATCTATCACCCCTTCAATTTCGACAGGTTAATACCACTTTGCGAAGCTAAAATTAACCCTTTTCAAGCAAGCGTGCCATGGTTTGCTTAGTCATCTATTGTCTTATAGCAGAAAACATGCGAATACTATTTCAATGAAAATTTCTTTATTGCTTATTTATTACGTACTAATATATAACGTACCTGTATATTTATATACAGCATTTATAGCATCGCCAATCCAATCAGTAATATTCCTGGCTCAAGTTGTCTGGAAGAAATCGCCTTTTAGGTATAAGACCGCCCTTTGTACACAATCAGGATCTAGTTCTTAAGTTTTTGTAATAATGTACATACAATAAAGAGTAATTTATATATTAAATATCCAATAAAATACTTTGGGAGGCTTCGTATGTTATAACACCTAGATAAAGGCCGGCAAAGCCACAAGAAAATATGCAAATGAGTATAAGGCAGTAGGTAAACGCTCGTAAGCCGTGTAATTATTCACATCGGATTTGCAAATCGCGCCTGGAGCGCTCCGTTTCCGCGCCACCGTATTAAACTGACCCTTAGCGCGTATTTAAATCAAAACACATGTGCTGAGTGCCGGCTTAGCCGGACGCTGATTTCGGATGAGGGCATCCCCTTTTTGCGGGTCTCTGCGTCGATTCCTTGGCGGGCGATGATCGATACCCCTCCCCCGCCGGCGGCCGCGACCCTCCGCCCTCGCTCTTAATTAGGACTCGGAATCTGCGGCGGACACACACACGCACACAAGTGTGCACATACACCCACGTACGCTGGCTCTCGTACGGGTATAATGTTAATCAACTTTCATTATGCACTAAGGAATTATATGGGTACGCCTGAGGAGTGATTATCCGAGTTAAGGCCGCGTCCCCGACCAAGAAATCATACTTTATTATGATCACTCTGTATTCGGTGCGGCTTTGGGGCGACACCTCGCGGGGCCGACGCTCGCATTAGAATTTACTGCGCATATATCACCAAAGAGCATTGTCTACAAAGTAAACACGGGATAATTAGCTTTTGTTACTAGTTACCCGCGCTTTGTGTTGCTCTTTTTCTTAATCTTAAGATTTCCGTCGTGATGAAATTAATAGCGGTTTTGATTAATTATTTTTGTTTTCAGTCTTAGAAAAATAATAAACTCTTCATACCTCTTTCGTTCGTTTTTCTGAGATAAAACTTGTAAGAAAAGAGATTTATTTTGAAAATTAATGTTAATATACATAGATATGTATAAACATTTTAAATGACGCATGAGAATTTCAAATAAAGTTGAAAATTTTCCAAGAACTTTGTCGCTTTTGCACATATTAGACGTAGCATAATCAGAATACTGCGCCGGCCTTTACTTATTCCCATATCTCCGTCCTACGGGAAAACCCAGATTTCAAAAATCTATTTGTTCTACTTCAACTACTGCCGCGCCGTATCCTATTGAAACATGTAATGATGTCTAAAAAATTTGCAATAAAATAAAATAAAAGTGAAAAAATAAGTCCCTGTCATTTGTCCAAACAGTACTTAATATAAAAATTATGGATCATCATATTGTAACTAGACATCTATTATATTAATTTGGATTCATTCTAATGTTAAATACACTTTGTTTTACACCACGATTGCGTCAAGACTCATTTTTCTCCTCGTATCCTAAGACAGCTACTATTAGTCGTAAACATACTGCACTAGAGTCATAGATATGCATTTTATCTACTGTTATTCATATAGGCAACTTAACGAACAATCTGACAAACAACATGGGTTAAGACACAACATTCATACATCTCATACAAACACGTGACCATATGCATAGTCACACCCGAGTCCCAGTACGGATCGCGAGATTACTTTGAGTTGTGGACCCGCAATATCCGCGCGGTAAGCGTTTAACGTCCATATTAATTTCACTACTTACCCACCCTCTACAGAACTGTTGTTTACATATATTGCAGTATACTAACTCCCTTAGTCATAATAGTTATACGAGGTTTATAAGCTCGTTAAAAATGTAAATTTTTAATTTATTATTTCTTCACCAGCCCCCAATAACGTTATGTCTAAATTATTGACTTCTGTCTCTAAATGTTTTCCATGCTCACATAAAACGAAGAATACAAAACATCTCTCTCATATACACAAAACACTCTACCGTAACATATATTTATTTTTAGTATTTTTTTGTTTTTCCTACTATCTTAAGTAACCTTATTTAAGCTAATCACAAAAATCCCCTGTTGTTGTTGCCAGGCGGACTCGCTCCGAGACATGGGAAGGCCATGCTCCGGGGCAAACAATTTCGGCAATCCGTGACCTTCTGTGACCAAGTAATGGCCCAAAAGGTAGCGGCTGAACGAGATATAGCGCCAATTATCTAACTGATGTTAAAAAAATGCTTGAAATTCTGGTGCATAGTTTAGGAGGCGTTAGCGGATATACAGACAGACGCAGAAAGCGACTTTGTTTTATACTATGTCACCATTTGCATTAAAGGACGAGAGAAAAATTATTTATATAAAACATCACTTGTATTGTCTACCTAACAATGCATATATGTATATATATTAAAGGCGTCTATTCAACGAAATAACTCAATAGTCTCAGAACACATACGCAACCCTTGTCCTAGGAAGGACTATCGCCAACCATCGGGTAATGCCCTTAAAGCTACGGTTATGAGGATAAACCTCCAATAAATCTTTCACTTAGGACGCCCTTTAATTAACGCATGTAATAAAATGTAATTGATCAAAGCGAATAGTTTGTAGACTATAAATTATGAGGCCTCTTCAGTTACCTTTGTTAGTTCCTAACCAACTGATCGGAAACCCTTATAAGACTAATGTTTAATCAATAAACTCGAATGAAAAAAATGTATTGAAATTTCTTTCTTAGGGCTTTTTATTATCAGATAAAAGTTATTCATAGAATACAGTATAATATAATATGGACAAATTAAAAATATCAGTTGCATGAATAAAATAGTTAAATGGTTTCACTTTTGAATCCACTCAGGTTATAATTTATTCGAGTGATAACTTTGATCTGATGGTTGAAAAATCAGCTTTTAATCCTATTAAGAAGGTATCTAAATATACTTCACTATCTCGCTCGTGCATAACCAAGTTTTTGAACGTTGAGAAATTAATAAAAATTTACTTACGACCAATAAATCTGTATTCTACGAATATCAACAAAATTTTATGAAACCCGACTTCAGGGGGCCAATGCAAGGCCCCTGCCTCCGTGCTTCCTTAACCTGCAGGCACGGAATCGCTAGAGATAAGACTCAAACTCCAGGTGTGGAAGTGATAAATGGTTAACGTAGGAGTTAGCCTTGGTAAACCTGCAGCCCACACTCGACACCCTTTAGCCACTCATACCCATGTTACATCTCGCTAATTTATACGGAATTTTTTGGGACCCATGCAGCGATTGGTAGGTTCACCGTCGGCCCATTTTATCAGTGTTCCCCGAGCATTGCGACGGGCAGACGTCACAGTCCCCATAGACCCAGGTCACTAGTTCCACTAACAGTTCATCCCAATATACCGATACCTTTTATTCTCATTCCCTGCAATAGTCCTACACGGACCGGAGCTTGTGATTGGGTGCATTTCTATACGGTGTAGACAGAGATAATCGCCGGTCAGCGTCACGCAACATTTACATCAAATTTATCAAGGGGCCACTGCGTGTTGACCTCCCTATGACTCCAAGCAAACCTTTCAAAGTCTGGGCCATTTTTATGGCCCGTGGTCATCAAGGACATATTATATTACGAATATTTTACAAAATAATCATTTTCATTCAGACAAGCTTTCATACATAAAAGTAATTCAAAATAATGTATTATTTGTGTGTTGTCAAATTTTTGTTTGATATTGTAATACCTTTTCATACTTTCTGATCATTAATTTTTCAAGTCATAAGTCAAAATTAATACTACAGTCCGCGCTACAAGTGAAGTCCCACAGACGCAGCACTACAATCGCCGTGCTAATCTTGCAAGAGTAATTTTTTACTAATCCATAAATGGATGTAGGTAATTATTCAATAAAAAATACAAAATATTCCACAATTAACGCTGTTTTATTTCATAGCTATTTTACGAACAAAATTCTATCAAACAGAGCAGCTGCCACTTTCATGGCGCGGACTTAACTTACTTACTCTATTCTATACCGCTTGGTAATGCCTTATCATGAAATTCGCTTTAACATAATTTATATTTAAAATTCTTTCCATACTTAATTAATTCTATTACTTAATCGTAATTAAAAAGGTTTGGATTTCCCACGACTAATCTAAAAGCAATTAGAAAATAAGTTCAAACCCATGTTACTTACATGAGCTTTTGATAAATGAATTTTCTTGCTTCATTTTCTTCGAGCAATTTATTTATTTTGCTAAGACTATATGACACATCACCATATTAATCGGAGCTCTCCCTTGCTTTCCCTCATTAATATAATTTAAGAGTGTGATGTGTCACGTTATATTGGTTAAGTAGCTCCACACGTATATTCACAGGCCCTTATACTAATTTAATAGATGAGGTGTTCCCATTAATTACAAAGAACGTCGAGACCAGTGAGTTCGCCGCGGGTAACGCGAGAACAAATTTATAAGATTATTAACTCTTTCCGACATTTTTATTCTAACTTACTGCAGAATGACATGGCGTAAAAATTGGCCAAGTGCGTGTTAATCTACCTACAATGAACCCTTCCTTGAAGTAGAGGTGACTAACGTCCACTGTTTCTGTAATTTGACTATACAACCGTTTCGAAAAAATGTAGTTAGTGTTTATTCTCTAAAAAACTACACAAAGAGGATTGTAAAACCATTTTTCACGGTTTCACGGTTTTACACACTAAATATTTATTGAAGCTTTTTGACCCCCATCCTCCCTTGATATGTTTAGAAATCTTGATTCACCTTTTCCTTACTTGTTGCATGGCATGTTTTTTTTCTTGTTTATGTCTTTATTACTATTTCATATTAGCATAATAGAGCTTGTCTTTGTTTCATATATAGCTTACTACATATATTATATGACGCTATATAGACTTAACCTTTCTGTCAAACTTCACTCTTACAGATCCAGTTGCTTCCGAGAAAAATGTTTTTCAGTCAGATGGATATGACGAAAGTATATGAGTGCTTTTTCTGTCAAAATTACTACGTAAGAAAATAAACGAAAGAAGTATGAATGAATTTATCTCGAACATCAGCAATCGTTCATTTTTCACACAACCCTATCTTTCAACACACTTAGGGACCACTTTTAAAAATATTAATCAAAGACGCAGCAACGCAACAAGCTGTCCGCCGCAAGGGCGTCCACATGTGATTGATTGTTAATGAAGTGGTGCGGTGCGATAGTTATTAATGACTCCCGGCCCCGCCCGCCTTTCTTTATTTACCCACTAACACCTATTAGCCGACCACGTCCGCTACAACGCCTTCCACGATATATCATCCCGCGAGGAACGTATCAATCAATTTGGTGTATTTGTAACGTAAACGAATTGGTTGTGACCTTTCACTTTTCAGACGAAGTAGGTACCTATGTCATAGATCGTTTACTTTGAAGTTAATAATGAATCATCCCACTACAATGCAAGTTCCTCACGATTTTACACGAGCGATGCCATAAACACCACGGTAGTTGTAAGCGACTTCGCAGATTCTTCTGTTAGTACATGGTAATTGTAAAAATATTATTCACTATAAGCCAGAGAAAACGCTAATCAATCCAAGGCTATTCATCTATTAAATTGTAATATTACTATTATGAGAAAATTTCAGATTGAACGCTTTCGACTCGTAAGTCACCCTCGAAATCTCGAGAAGGGTTTTGTTTTATTTCAATTAAGTCGCAATCACAAAGAGTTTTGAGACCACAGCAGTCACTCTATCGTCGACGATTTAAACAGATGTCGTGTTAAGGAGGTCCTCTGGAATATTCGTTTGGAATTTAAATTGCAAATTCGTGCGGTGGCAGGTGCAGCCACCCGATTGAACATGGACCTCCCTTTCTACTTCATATAACATTAACATCCGTCCCGTTCCCACGCGACTCACAAAATCAACGAATAATGAACGTCAACAAATAAAACTCGAGCGTTACTAATTACTCGAGCCTCTTTTCTGAAGAGAGGTAATTTTTGCACTCTATTTCGAAAAGGAAATCTTGAAGCTAATGGCGTTAATTTAAAAAAGGCCGATGACTGTGATTTTTCTTTAGAGAAGCTAACTTTTTGACTCGTGATTTATTGATGGCTTTTACACTTGAGCGTAGAAACAAGGTCGTATATAAAGTGTCAGTCACACAGCAGTGGTCGCTACCCAAAACTAAATAGAGGGTGAAGAGGACTCATAATGAATGAGCCGCATGGGCGGCTTGCAGGTACTGTGGCTTAAATTAAAGTTTCGCTCTCCTGCGATGTGTGTACACTGTACAATGTAGCGATCACTTCGGCAGGCCAGTCACGGAGTTGCGCCCGGCTTAATGAATGAAGAAATTCCGTAAAGCCCCCTAGCCTCTCACGTACCCTTAGAAATATCCCTAAGCATATATTATAGAATATCAAGGAACTAAACACAATTGTAAATAAAAAAAATTACTACGAAATTTAATTTGTTACTGTCTTTTCTTTTCTCGCAGTTAGCAAACTCCTACTACCTGATTAGCCACCATCAGCAACCTAAATTTGTTAGATCAATTGTCTCAGAGAAAAACAAACAAGGCGTTTGAGCGACGTAAATATACAGTCTAGTAAGAGTCACGTGTTTGTTTTGTTTGCTGTTGGACGCTTAGGCTATAGTTCTAACTTCTGAAGCCTTCAACTTTGAAGCTCTTTGAACTATATATAGACAGCTTGACTCCTCAGCTTGTAAAATGTGATAAAACGAGTTAATATTATCAGCCTTCTGCTCACCTTACACAGAAAAATACATTCACATGAAGAATTGAGAATTTCCTCCTTTTTTGATGTCGGTTAAAAATAGAACCCTAAGTGAACCCTGAGTATATATATATATATATATATACTCAGGGTATATATATACAGGGTATACAGTCTTATTCATAGAGAGTTAGAGTAAGTTTGAACGCTTCTTTATGGTTCTTAAAGAAGCGTTCAAACTTACTCCAACCCTCTGTGAATAAGACCGATGCTCTTGAAGAACTACGAGTATAAGCATATTCTGCTTATAATTAAAATCTAAGTATTGTTTTAAGTAAGGGTTCATTTTCGTTATTATATTAGGTAAGTATATTTTCCTGACCCTTTTCAAAACACTTCCTTATTTCGACTTCGTGTTACAACATGAGTTTATTTAAGCAGGACATCATAAGATTTATTTTCGACTGATAACGCATTAATAATACCCCCGGTGTTAAAACGTCTATGGGGGATAATGATCGTTTCCATCAGGTAGACCGTCTGTCTGCATGCCTTCTTTATAATTCTAAATTTCATTTTCCGCAAAATAAAATTACGATGGGTACAATGAAATTAGTTTAACTCCGCAATAATCTTGGTGATGGTAGCCGGTCGGGGGCTTTTCTCCGTGACGGAGTAATTAGCTTTCCAATTTTGAAGAGCTGCTCTACAGTCAATGGCTCCCATCAATCCGGTCCCCTGCCCGCAACCGAATCGATAATAATTAATTATTTTTGACATAATCGCGGCCAAAATCTATTCTCTTTTTGCTAATTCACGTCCCTATAATAAAATCGGGGCACCGCAACGCTTTTAAGGCTCGCCCGGGTGAAATTGATAAAAAATAAATAAGATTCGGCAAGTTTTTGCAAAGTCAAACAAAACCGAACATTAGTCCGCGTCGTTAGACGCTGTGAGATTAATAAGCTTGAATTTATTATTCGGCAATTTAAACACTACTCGCAAATAATTCATCTTTTTTTAATGCAGAAGTTCAGCAGACAGGCAGACAGCCCACTTGATGGAAATCAGTTACCATCGCCTATGAACATTTGCAACACCAAAGGTGCTACAAATGCGCTGCTACTCTCTTAAGGAATACTGGACTCATATTACAAAGCAGTTTATTTATAGTAAAAGTTTAATTACTCTCTCTTTTTTAATACATAAAACAATGTCTATTTAATAAATAATATAACTATGTTTTAACGGTTTTAAGCGCGGTAATTTATTTTAATTATTCCAACGTTTCGATCACTTTTCAGGAGCCCTGATCACGAAAGACAAAGATGTCAAGTGTCTGCTGCTACTTTTTATCGCTGGAATCCCGCGGGAATATTTCTCAGTATTATTTAAAATGGCCAGATTTAAAAAAAAATTCAATACGATCTTTTCACTAATCGATAGCAACTTTTATGTAATAAAATGTGTGATTTTTTTCTCGAAGTCCCGCGGGAATCTTCTCGGGAGCGGTTTATAGTTTGGGTTTGGGTGCATAAAAATTAGCAAATTCTAACGCTTTTTCTCTGAAACGATAGCTTACACTATTTTTTATGCTGCGGTATTTTCTGTACATCGATCGTCTCTACTTACCCTTTGAGGAAACAGACGTGATAATACATATTATGTATTTACACGTTACAATTACCGCATGCAGACAGTGAACTTACATCATAATCCAAATTCAAAAGTTTTTATTCAAAATAAGTTCCACTGGAGAACACTTTTTTAAGGTCATACATGTAGGTTAAAATTTAATTTTACTTCCTAGTCTATGTACACCGCTTCGCAACGTGTTATTGCTGTTAAGGAGAAGAACCGGCAAGATACTCCCCAGCAACACGTCTAGCTAAAAACTATGTTGTTTTATATTTATTTCTCTTATTCTATTTATATCTCAAATTCTTTTTTTTGTAAGTTTTATACATAATGAATGAAACCTGCACATCCAGTTAACCAACGTATAAAACCTCTCAATCTGCCTTCAACAAAAGTAATGTGTATACCGTCCGCTCTTGGAAAACATTTATGGCCTGATATTGTGTTCGATTTTCTTCTTTACCAGAGATAACACATGGTTTAATTCTGTTCATAAATTCTTATACCGAGGAAACAGCTCCATTTCTGGGATAAAAGTAGGTACTTTTATCTCAGAAATGGGTTAGTTTACGCGATATAAGGATTCAACAGGAATAAATATAGGATACCTATTCTATGTTCGTTCCTGTTACCGAAAATGCATATATATCTATGCGATTCCAATTGACCATGAGTGTACAAACCGCTTCTCTTTTATTATTAGTTTTTTAATATTAATTAAAATTAAATAGTTTAGGTACATTTTTTGTATTTGATAAATTAGCGACAATATTGTTTGAAGTAGAATAGTATTATTTTTTTTGACGCGTGAGCCAGTGAGGGTAGATATTGCTTCGAGAGTCACTCGCTGCGCTCGCCGTGTACGGACATAGTTCGAAATCGCTCGTTGTTAAATTCACCTCACAAGAGACTCGTTTCGCATTTTGTAAAAAACATTCGCAATTGTCGCCAACCAGTGCATCAGTGCTGCATCGTTGTCACGAGTGGTGAAATTACTCGTTATAAACAATATTGTGTTCTCGAAGAAAGCAGTCGGCGCCGACCATTGGACTCGAACTCAATCTTTGCAAGGTGAGTTGACCTACTCGTTGTAGTTTTATTCTCACTGGCCAACTTATCGTTTTTTCGCATAGAATCGCAAATACAGTCCGCTTATAACATTAGTTACAATCTCAGCATTGGGGATTGTACATTTTGGTCCATCTCACCGTGGATGCCTTCTATCTGGGAGGTCGGAGTATTGTCTCAGCTCCCTGATAGAATGGTGATCGAACCGCGCCTAGTTAGTTGTCGAAAATGTCGCTAATTTGCTCAATTTATCGTAAAAAACTTGTCATAATTCGCGTCGTCATCTTCATAGTAAGCTCATTTTGCCATCGTATTTTCTCGTTATCTAATCGATTTTAATAAAATTTATACATTAACATAGCAAGTTTAAACCCTAAACTTCGCATATATCGAAAAATAATTTGTCAATTGTTCGTAATATTTCTTATTTTAATAATATAATTTCAACGTTGGAAGGCGGTTAGATGATGCAATCGTGTATAAACCGTTCAAATTAAAACGTGTTCAATATTGTATTAGCTTGTTCGCAATAGTAAGCCACATAACGCCATTCTTAATTTGTTCATATAATACGAGTCGTTCCCTAGTTCATTTACAATCGCCATCTTTGAATCGCCCCTGCGCCGGAGTTTCGCCCGTCGCACACCGATCGGGTGAGCGATTCACGCATGTCGCAGTCATATTATGAAAACTTTATAACTTTGAAATTTCTCATTTATAATTTGATTTTTATGTTATTATATTGTGACTCTAAATAACCTATTAGTTCGTATTAGTATAGCGTACTAGTGATTGTTAATGGAAACAAAATAGTTTTATTTGAATTGATTACTTTTATGGAAATTTGATGGAAATAAATATATATTGATTTGGAAATCGTCGTAAAAATGTTTATTTAATCTTCGTCATTAAAAATATCGCACATTTGATTTCGATTTACTCAAAATTAATTAAAATCTTCTAATTTCTGGTAATTTCTTAGCTTCACCTTATTAACACAATTACTACGACATACATTATCGATTTTTAACTTCAATCGTCTGTTGATTTTGTTCATTCAACATGTCGAAATGCACTCGTCGTAACTATGAATTAAAACGCGACTTGGCGGTCAGTCGCATTAATGAATGTCTCTCTGCTGGTTTAGAAGCGAAAAATGATAGCTCGCGTATACCTATATTTATGTCCCGGCATAGTAAACTCGAAAGTTATTGTTCTAGTTTTGAATCTAATCATTTATCATTATGTTCGGAAATCACGGATCCCGATGAAATGGAGATCCAGGATGAAATTCGTCGTAAATTCGATGAGAAACATTTCGAAATTATTGAAATACATTCTTTGTTAACATCTTGTAATATTAATTCTAGTGTTTTGGAACGCAATACTTCGGACTTATCGATCAAATTACCTCGTTTGAACTTATTAAATTTTGACGGTGACTTGAAATCTTGGGGAACATTTAATGACATGTTCAATACAGTCGTACATCAAAATCGTAGTTTGTCGAATATAGAACGTTTTTCAATTTTAATTTCTTTGCTTCGCGGTGAACCATTACAATTGTTGAAAGGTTTTCCATTGTCTGAAAATAATTATTTAGATGCTTACGCGGCACTCGTCGATCGTTATCAATGCAAACGCAAAATAGCATTTTGGCATTGGGAAGAAATACAAAACGTAAAGTTGAACTCGAGTTCTCCGCGTGAGTTACGGCGTCTCGTAGATACATTCAAAGAAAATATTGCAGTGATGAGAAATTTAAATTTGCCAGTTAGAAACTGGGATTTTCCACTTTTTTATTTATTGATAAATAAACTCGATATAGAAACTCGACGTCGATTTGAACTTCAGAACGAATCTAGTGATATCCCTTCTTTCGACTCGTTGTTGGAGTTTCTCAACAAGGCTGGTCAAGCGCTCGAGCTCGCTGAGCCGACCATGCCTGAGCCCGCAGTGGCGCGCACTCGGCGTGCCGCCGCGAGCGGCAATCAATCGACTTCTCGTACTCTCGTCGCTCACACCATCGCTAGTGACTTACCTTGCCCACAGTGTAAGGCTAACCATGTCTTACTATCTTGTCCTTCGTATCGTAAGTTATCTCCTCGCGATCGATTCGGCATCGTGAAGGAAAATAACTTTTGTGTGAATTGCATTCGCTCGGGTCATGTCGTAAAATCATGTCCTTCAAAATCTCGTTGTTTAAAATGCAATTTTCCACATCATACAACTCTACACTTCGATTCCACTCGTTCGACTACTCCCTCGGAAAATATAGATTTTCCGACGGAGACAACTGCTACTCTGAAACATTCGGTTTCAGAAACCTCGCCTTTAGTTGACTGCGATTCGTCGCGCAGTCAACACTACCAGCCTCCAGTCGCCCTCATGGCTGGTCAGGCCTCGTTATCGCATTCGTCTCTTCTCGCAACCGCATTTGTTGAAGTTTTGGATAACTTCGGCAAAGTTCGTAAAATTCGTCTCGTAATTGATAGTGGCAGTCAGCTCAACTTCATTACAAAGGAGTGTGCGTCTCGTCTCGGACTGCCATTACAAACGACTACCATGCCAGTCGAAGGTATCGGTCGGTCGTCGACTGTCGCTACTGACTCCACCGTCTTTCGTATATTCGGTGGGGAACCTCGTTTCGCTATCGATATCAAAGCCTTTACTATGCCAGAAATTTGTAGTGAAGTGCCCTCTCGCAAATTAGATATTTCTCGCTGGTCAGACTTGAAGTCGATTCGTCTGGCGGATCCTGGTTTTCACTTGCCAGGTTCCATCGATGCCTTGATAGGTGTTGACATATTTAGTCGCATCCTTTTGGGCCAACATATCGTTTGTGGTACCGAAGGTCCAATCGCCTTAAGCACCAAACTCGGTTGGATCGTGATGGGAAATGTAGACACTCCACCATTTCCCACTTCATTGTCGTCCGACTCGCACAAGGCTTCTGAAGTTCGTTCGTTGGAGACTCTTGCTGCATCACCGTTTCAAAATATTCGCACTATTCGTTTATCGCAAACCTCTCGCTTGGCTTTAAAAAATAATTTGTCGAATAAATCATTTTCGAATTCGAAAAATCGTTCATTGTTATCTCGTACCTCGAATTACGTTGCTACTTATTTGAAGCATTATCCTAAAGCAGCTCAGTCAAAATTAGTCTCGCAGAAAAGAGTTCGAATGCCTCGTTCTAAATTTTGCGTCACAGCCTTGCTATGGCATCTTATTAAGTTTGTGACAAATACAAACAACCAAATTCTGCGCTGCTTCGACTACACAATCGGTCTCTCGTGGCGTCGACCACCATCCTTGCACTGGAAATCTCGTGCAGTAGTCGAGCTAGAAATCTCGCTTTTCGTTCAACTCCAACAATCTGACGGTTTCTTAAACGATTGCTCGATATTCAAGAAGATTTCACATTCCGTTGTAGCTGTAAAATATTTAGTTCCTGGTAATTATACTCAGTATGAGTATAGCTATTCAGGACATTTTGTTGAAACTGAGCTGAACGAGCTGATATCGTGCCTCGTGAGATTTGTTCAATCCCAAGTCTTAAAAGAAGGTTCGCTCTTGTATAAGACATTCGCGTATGAAACGTTAGATAAGTGTTTCACCAAAAACTATCGCGCCAAGGTGGGCGGTCGTATTGCTCACTTGTACTTGGATTGTAGTTACAACGTGGTTTTGACACCTTCTAGTCAACACCATTTTACTTTTTTCGTTGTCGTTGGCATTCACCAGGGACATCGCCATCTTCGTGTTTGTAACTACGTTAAAATTCGAAAGTATTCAAATTTATTATTATATCGCATTTGTAGTTTGGTTAAATGTATAGAATGTATTTGTAAACATTATTCATTTTTCGCACCTCGTCTAGCATGTCGTGATAATAGATCGCGTACTTTCCGTCACATCGAATTCGTACTGTTAAAATCAAATTCTTTGCTCTTAACCAATTTCTTACTTTAATACACCAAGTAGAAATATTTTTGAAATTTTGCTTACATTTTATAATAAATCCGAGTTTAAATGACAAGTCGGTCTTTACTCGGGCATATTTTCTTACTCGTAAACCATCAACAACAATTCCAGAATCGAACACTACTTTAAATTATCGTAATCGTTGGCGATTGTTTCGAAAAATGCATATAAATTTCTGGAATCGTTGCTCCTTGGAATACTTAAACACTATTAACGTACGCGCTAAATGGCATACTATTGCTAGCTTGCCTAAAATTCTTATATTAGTTGTAGTTATAGCCGAACGATTGAACCCATTATATTCGTTGCTCGGTCGCATCATCTCACTGTATCTTGAACGTAACAAACTCATGATTCAAATGCAATTAGGTGAATTGCGGAGATCTCTTATGAGACTCTGCCTTTAAATAATTAAAATACATCATCGTATTTTGGTGGGCGGAGTTGTACAAACCGCTTCTCTTTTATTATTAGTTTTTTAATATTAATTAAAATTAAATAGTTTAGGTACATTTTTTGTATTTGATAAATTAGCGACAATATTGTTTGAAGTAGAATAGTATTATTTTTTTTGACGCGTGAGCCAGTGAGGGTAGATATTGCTTCGAGAGTCACTCGCTGCGCTCGCCGTGTACGGACATAGTTCGAAATCGCTCGTTGTTAAATTCACCTCACAAGAGACTCGTTTCGCATTTTGTAAAAAACATTCGCAATTGTCGCCAACCAGTGCATCAGTGCTGCATCGTTGTCACGAGTGGTGAAATTACTCGTTATAAACAATATTGTGTTCTCGAAGAAAGCAGTCGGCGCCGACCATTGGACTCGAACTCAATCTTTGCAAGGTGAGTTGACCTACTCGTTGTAGTTTTATTCTCACTGGCCAACTTATCGTTTTTTCGCATAGAATCGCAAATACAGTCCGCTTATAACATTAGTTACAATCTCAGCATTGGGGATTGTACAATGAGAAAGATACAAGCGAACATTGATGTTAACAACAATACTAAGACTATGTACGGGTACATCCCAAATTCATGTGAACTGACAAGGGCTCTTTGAGACAGAAACACAATCGGCACGGCACGGCAGTGTCAATATTGGACACACAGTAGAATAGTCGCGACAGTCGGATGTGGGCACACGTCCGATACACCAACGCTAATAGATGTACAAGGTCCTATGATAGCATTGTTTGTGCATAAACAGAAGAGATTGAAATAGATCCAACAAATGTTTACGACAAAGCCGCTGGTAATGAAACTAAAGTTCTTAGGGTCTCAGTAGATGAGACACGTGCGACTTACTTTCAGGACATCAATTGGCATTAAAGTACTATGCTAAAATCTTATTAACTAGATATTATCTACTAGAATATACCCGCGACTTCGTCCACGCACTTGAAATTCCCGCGGGATTCCCAGGACACAAAGTACCGCAGCATTAAAATAAAATGTAAGCTATCGTTTTACTGAAAATTGTGATAGAATAAGCTAATTTTTATGCACCCAAACAACTAAAAACCGCTCCCGGGAAAGTTCCAGTGGAATTCTTGTATTAAAGAATATCACACATTTTGTTGCATAAAATTTGCTATAAATGAGTGAAAAATCACAGAAGTTTGATTTTTAGCAAGCTGGCCATTTTAAACGTCCAAGAAAAAAGTAACGCAGTTTTTATTCTAAGAATTTGCTGTCGATTAGTGAAAACCACATTGAAATCGGCCTACAAGTTTTTCAATGAATCCCGAAAAAACACACAAGAAATCTATCAAAATTGCCTGATGTTCTCCATCGTTTACGAGTATATAGTCTATTCCAGTGTTTTTTAAATAGTTTTTTTTTTTTTTTTATTGCAGTAGGTCAGCAGACAGGCAGACGGCCCACTCGATGGAGAGCGGTTACCATCGCCTATGGACATTTGCAACACCAAAGATGCTACAAATGCGCTGCTGCCCTCTTAAAGGAGACTGGAACCTGGTCACTAATGCCGGAACGCAACACAAGGTTGCTATGCGACATACTTTAGACCAGGGTGGTAGCCATCCAGTCGGGCAAATGCCCTACCACCTGGCTGTGGGTTGTTTTGTCGCCTCTTACGACAGGCCGCCCGGCCGCAGGAAATTGTAGTCTTTCTCCGTTCCTGCACGGCTAGTTTCAATATACACACGCGTCATGTTTAGAATTTTATAATATTATAGATTATTGTCTATAAATTCTCATGGTTACTGCTTGCTGGATCGGGTTCCATCTCATCTATTCCATTCTAAAGGTTGGCAACGTGTTGTCATCATCCGTGCTAATATGTATACACGAAGGTAACTTCATTCCCATATGTGAACAGTCTGTCTGTTTACTAATTTCAGTCAATAAAAACATGGGGTCCTTTCCTGCAAAAAACATATGGAGCAAATGAGTCTGGAGTGGAGACCACGTCTTACTAAATGTTCATTGGACCTTTGACCTGGAGTATAGACAAACTGTGCAAGAACGCAGACGGAAACTAGGCCAAGATGTTATCAGAAAACCGAGGTATCTGGCGCAAACTTGGTGTGATCTACATCCATCATTTAGCGTTAGATTTGAATTACCTGAGGAAAACAACGATGTACATACATAATCAATAATGAGAGTGAATATCACCAATTATTCACCCCTAATTCAAAGTATACATGAGCGAAACTGAGTAAGCTATTTGTCAAACATAACGAACATAAGATATTTTTTTATTTCTGGACATGGAGTAGAAATTTACAAAGCCATCTGAAAAGCAGTAGTAGACAGTAAAATATCTGGCTTATATACACCCTACAACCTGCCTATAAGTGCTGTTGTGCGCAAGTTAGGAGTGCCTAAAAAATACATAGTGAAAACATTAGCTCCGCCCGAGGCGGGGCTGTGCTGTGATTAAACCCAGCGAGGCATGCATAACGAGGCCGGTATGTTTGAACGCTTACGAATACTTTCCAAGTTGGTCCGGACAGCGGTTGAGGCAGGTACACCTGCGCTTGTTTATTGCGTTTAAGACTTCTACCGTACGACCTGATGTATTGTTTGTTTAGGCTACGGAGGAACGAACAACCCTCCTGACCCACTTAAAATGTATTAATAATATTCCATAATTCCAATCGATATACATAACAAATTTCCAACATTATAATGCCGCATCATCTATGCCTAATAATACTAAAATGTCTGTCTGTAATTTCCAAATAAATGCCAAAATTTTAGTAATAAGTGATATATTATATTCGACATCAAATCATAAGTAACCGTTTCTAAAATATTTTCTTTCAGTCTATTAGGAATTTTATCTCTAATAGTCTCAAACATTTCTCAGCGGATTTCAATGTAAATCTTAACTTTATGAGAGTCAATCGTTTTTTGGGAAAGTAAGTCAAAAAACAGTTGGCAAACTTCGCAATTCTACAGCGGCTCGACAATTAATCTATGAACATTTATAGGACTAAATGTCGACGTCTCAACTATTGTAACGTCAAAAGTTTACAGTCAAAAGATACTAATTTTCTCTTAAATTTTTGTTTTATGCATCATTTCAATTTTTCGCAGGGTACAAAAATCTAAGTCCAAGCGAATAAAGTGGTGGGCGAAGCTAGTTTTTAATAAATTCATAAAGTACGCTCCTTATTTTCGTTGAAAATTAAGTAAAGTTAGTAATTTGTTTCACCCAAATCCAAAAACAAGTGAGGTTCGTGCAAAATTAAATAATATTTTGTAGGTATTAGTACAATGATTGGACAGACACATGCTAATGTAAGAAGTTTTTAATTAAAACCGTCCTCCGTTAAGAGGCTGCGTAATGGCTGATCCTCAGGAGGGAACGGATATTGGGTATGTGTACAGGCACCGGCAAAGCCAAAATACAAACATATTTAGGTCCGGTGCTACCGCGGAGTGTGCCCACTGGCTAATCACCACTCGGGATACCCAGCCGTATATTTACCTATAAAACCCTTTCCTTGTTATTAATATTTCCAGATTAAACGATATGAAGACTTTAAACATCGTTTACTTATAATCGAAATACTTTACATAAACTAATACAACGAAGAAAACCTTAATAACTATTGGTTAATTTTTTTCTTTCCCTTCTTTCTTCCAATTATTGGGGGTCGGCACAATATAGCTTTTGCTTCCATACTCCTTTATTCTCACATATATCCTCTATCATACCACAAATCATCATATCATCCTTCACAAAATCCATCCATCTCTTTTTTGGTCTACCTTTACATTTGTAGAATGCCCCAAATGCTGGCTTCGTTCCCTTGAAAGATCGTCATACTGATCCGTTGTCCGAGAAAAGTACCAATCCTCTGATCACCTGATAAGTCGATTACGCCTTTCGAGAGCTCTTTATAGGGGTTCATGGCCTTAGGCCCGATGGTACAACAAAACTCTAAAGATATATTCAAAACTAGAGCGTGCTAAACTTCGTTCGCTTTGCCATGGTGACAACCTATTTTTTGGTAAATTGCAACGTTTTTATCCGTGTAGGAACGGAGAAAGAATACGACTTTATGTGGCTGGGCCACCTATCGTAAGAGGTGACAAAAAAACTCACGGTCAGGTCATAGTGGTATCACCCCTAATCTAAGTATGTTGCCATAACAACCAGCTAACCAGCCAACATTCCAGGCTCCAGTCTCCCTTTAGAGAGCGGCAGCACATTGGTAGCTCGGTGTGACAAATGTCCATAGCAGATGGTAACCTCTTTCCATTAGGTGGGCCATCTGCCTGTCGGCTGAACAAATAAGATATGTATATTCACAAAAAAAATAAAAAATAACGCACCGCCATATTTTTGGCTATATTCTACGGAAACTACGTCAATTATTGGGATATGAATTATATAAAGTTTTGACCTGGGACAGCTAATTCTATATCGAGTTTCATTTAAATCCACTCAGTAGTTTTCACATGATAGTCTGGCATACAAGTAAAAAAATGTTCTAAAGGTACTATTTTCAAAATGTGCTGTTCTTAGGCCCACCTATCCGATCCTTTTTTTGTATACCTTTTACAAATTGAAACTGCCTTACAGATTGATTAAAAATGGAAAGATATTCATATTAAATCTTCTTTTCCAGATGCACGTGACAGCACCGACGTCAACTCTCAAAAGGTAGGTAACCAAAATACATTGCTAAAAGAGTACTAAAACGTTTTAAACTAAAAAAAACGTTAAAAAGCACTTTGGTCTCCCCACAAACGCAATCCAAACTTTACCGACGAGTTTATGGCCGCAGTGACCGCCAAATGTCGCTGAGGAAAAGTGCAAGCTTGTTTACTCATATATCAGCAGGTCGGGTCAACATTTCTTTCCGATAAGCCATCTCCCCCGCTGCCAATAAAGTGATTAAGTCACAAATCGTACCAGGATGGCGCCTCTTTACTCTCCCGCTACGAGATATAATATAGGGGTTGATAAAACTAACGAAAAACATTGTGTAAAACGGATTTATTTAAAAAACTTTCGTTCAAATGAATTTGTGAATAGTCATTACTATTTGTTTCTCGATAGTTTGAATTAGTAACTAAAATATGTATAAGTTATAAAAAATTATTTTAATATTTTACAGCAATTACCATATTAAGTCAAATCTTATTTGGTACTCACTAATAATAAACACTTAACCACTTTTTATTGCAAAGCTGGCAAAGAAGCGGACGGTCCATCTAATGGAAAATGGTTACCCCAATAAACGATTCCAACACCAGAGGTGAAGACAACGCGTTGCCAGCCTTAAGGATAGGATGTATTTGAGAAACGACGACTAAGGAGGGCCGGATCTAGGGCAAGCAGAGGCCTATACATGGGGCGACCAAGTCAGAGGGCGGCAAATTCAAACTTCGCAAATAGTACTTATCATTAACGCAACTTTGACGACTGAGATGTCCAGTAAAGGCTAAAAACTACAGTCGGGTATCTGATGGCTGAAATGATGATGATGGTTAAGGTAAAAATCAGGCGAGCGGGGCGGATTGTTCATGTTTTGCTCAAAAAAATTTAAGATCCGGGAATGGGAGTGACATACGGGCAAGACATAGAAAGATGGGGTAGGTAAGATGGAAATAGGCGAAGGAGGTAATGGGCTATCAGAATTTTCGAAATTAGGGGCTTCATCGTTTTGTAATATAATAAAAATCAATTCACTATCAACTACCCTATCGTAAATTCGTTTTTATTGACTGCATCTAAGAAGATACATTTGCTTTAAATTATTAGTAAGAATATTTTCTGTTACTAAAATAACAGTCGGGTCGGCCCCCACTACTCCTGTTGTTACTCCCTGCTGTATGGCTCTATTACAAATAAATTGCCCTTCGAAATCGTTTCGTGTGTTATAAATTTCATACGTGCTGTGAAATGACATAAGGTATTATTTATTACGGTGTTTTTTTTCGGGAAAATACAAAGAAGAGATTGTGATGTAATTGAGCTTTTTATTGGGGCACGGTACCAATTCAAGGGTAATTTTCCATTTGGGGAAAAATGTTTTTATTTAACATATCTGATGGCACATGCGAGTCAATGTTTCTATAATACGAACCTTATACTTACTGTACCAACTTCATCGTTCACCTTATGCCTTTATTTTAAATTGCGCGCCTCTTTTTTCTGTCTCGGTTACATCGTCGCGAATAGAGGGCTGGGAAGCCAACGCTAGAGGCGTTAGGCGGTGAAGCAAAACGAATCGGAGTAGTGAGTCGAGGATTCCAACGTGTGCGTCTCTCAAAAACCTGATACCGATATCGAACAATCAAAACGACCTAAATATCATACATTAAACTGTGAAACGTGTTATATTAGCTATTACTACAAAAACCATCAATTACAAGTGCTAGGCCTAGCTGGAGTCACGCACGAAGGCGTTGGTAAGTACCATCCCATTTCTTGGCGTGTGATTCGGGATGAGAAGAGGGCTTGCGCAATACGTGGTTTATTTGTAAAAATCGATATTAAAACAACAATGTCCAAAAAATATATACAGTTTGAAACACTTACTGACTTATTCTTCGTAAAAGAATAACTTAATACGCAAGTCATTACAATCACGCCCATTAAGTTTCATAACAGTCAGTGAAATGTACGCACGACAATTTCGTAGTTTATCGACAGAAGCATTCTAATAGTGAAAAGTTCTTTGAGATTAAAATTTAAAGTTTATGCTTTTTTTTATTTTTAAATAAATGAATTTAAAAAAATATTTGAAATTTTTACACATAAACCAGAGGTAAACTTTATATCTATAACAAGATGTAAGTAAGTGTGTTATATTTGAATACTGATAAATCGAGTGATTGGTCATCATGTCGAATGTACACATCCTTTTTCTTTATTATTGCACATAAAGAAGCGAATCACACACACAGTTATGTAGATCCTAACTGTCGGTAACATTTAAAAATAAAATAAAGAACCTGAGAAATGATTACGCACAAAATTGAATGCCCCGCGTCGTGTTTACCCGTTGCGACGCTTGTCGACATGACATTAGCCAAAGCGCCATTAGCTCTACAAATGACACTAAAATGAAATCTATTCATTTCCTTTGAGCCGAGTCAATCGTCGTTAGATATTGTTCAGTTTCACGCGATTGGAGCATTACTGTTATCCCTACGACACGTTGCCTGCTACCATTCCCGTACACATTTTGAAATCAGAATACCCACATTTAATATATCAATAGAAAATGAATTTGTGTATACGAGTATGTTTCTCTGTTACGCCGTCACGGCCTTGCACTTATACTTATAAATATTTTCGCAAAATTTTTAAAAAATCTGCTTTCGCAGGAGTCTGGCATAGAAAACTTTGAAAATAAAGGTTATAAAGTTTCATTAAAGAATAGATTTTAAAACCTTTAATATTATTTTACACCATGTATATGCCTAAGACCAATATTGACTTTGACAACTAGAGCTCATACTTACTTTAAATAATGCAGAACAATGGGTTAGAAATATTTCTGAGCTCTTTGGATGTATATGTGAGGATATTTTCAGTAATTACTTTTCTTTTAAACTCGATAGAATATATATATTTTGTTAATCAAATGCAAATTATTTCATATTACCAAGTTAACAAGTTACACTTATAAGTTCGGTCACAACAAAACCAAAATAGCGCAGACAAAATATTTCCGTGACCCACGCCATCGGAAATTCGTTCTTTAAGTCCTGGTGAGCCAAATGCACCGCCTTTAAGTCCACTGTATCACAGAAGCTGGCAAGAAAAGAAGGCAAGCACCAAGTGACATTATAGTAAAATATTAATTTTGTATCTCAACAAACCTTATTGTGATAACAAAACAAATTGGTTCCGTCTATGATTTACGAGCTCGAGCGAATCATATTCATATTAAGCCGATGTGATGCGACACAGTAATACAGTTAATAATCCCTAATCACTTGTCAAACTCGCTTCTCTGTTGGGGTAAATAATGTCGTGCGGTTTGCCTCAATAAAAAGTTCTGATTTTTGCCAGAGCCGTTTGTTACACTCTATGATTTCTGTTCCGGTAAAGCCATGTTGGAATCATTAGCTTGATTAGTTTTTTAAGCTAGGCTAGCAAGCTAGCAGGATAGTAACTCTGATTTGAGAAAACTAGTAAGCTAGCGTCTTAAGATAGTTTAATAGGATGGCGTTCTAATTTTTAGCCTCTACCACTGATTTTATTATCCTGGCATGTGTACTAGACTTGTGTGGTTGGAGAAGTTAGTATCCGATTGGCTAATGAGCAGTAACTACGAGTTTTGTTTTTTTGACCACGTGGTTTTATGTCACAGACGTGTTGCTACGTTAAGCACCAACCACTGCAATGGTACTGGCATCAAATTTTCTAGCATCATGCACAGGACAGCAATTCAGGATAGTATACTAAGGTTCTAGCTTGCTCTAGCTTGGAAAAACTAGCCTCGTTTATTCCGGGCATTAGGACCGGCCTGATCGGTGTGATATCACACTCACACAGAATGTCGGCATGAAACGGTTAGTTTGTGCTAATTGTGTTTCTTACGATTAGTGGGAGAGCCAATGGTCATTTCCCCTCCATCTATGCCATCTTCCCTATCTCATCCTTCATTCCATTTCGCTATCATTATATAATTTGCTACAACTCCATTAATTCTTCAAAAGTAATTGTGTAACATTTTTGTAAAAAAGATTTTTTTAAACATAAGTTAATAAATTTTTAGCTAAGTGTGTTGCTGAGGAGTTTCTTGGTACTTCTTCTCCTTAACAGCAATAAATAACACATTGCGAAGCGGCGTACATAGACTAAGAAGTAAAATTAAATTTTAACTTATATGTATAACTTTCAAAAAGTATTCTCCAGTAGAACTTATTTTGAATAAAAACTTTTAAATTTAAATTTCCAATGATATGGGATATAGTGACTGAGTGGTATAAATCCAAAAAATGATTTGATTGTGGAGCCGACTTCAGTTTCGATCTCGCTGCTTTCATGAACCCTCTTTCAAATTTATTCGCAAAGTTGCGCTTGCATTTTGGACAGATCAGAACGCCATTGCTGTAATTGATTACCACTGGTGATCGGGCTTTCAACCCAAATGATAGACTGGATGTGTTTGTAAAGCATGCATTTCTATTTCGAAGAAATAGCATTCGAAGTACTAAGAAATATATACGACTTTGTACCAATTCGTATCATACGTAAAGTTCTATTATCCTGTTGGCTTAATTCATTTTTAGGAAAAAATAAATCATCGCCTCTCAATATATTAAAGTAATATCAATTTCAGGGACATCAGTACAAAGATCCTTAGGTTCTTGTACTACATCTATTATTAGTAATTTCTGGCTTTGAACAGGACGATAAAAGAGCCAAGATTGATATCGCTTGCCAAGATGCTCCTCGCTCGTTAGCCGCATTGTGCCTGCCTACCCATCGATTATCAATTTGCGATGAAAATTCTCTAGAGACAAATTACGCAAAATGACCAGCTTTACTCCTCGTACACTCACTCGCTTATTCATAATAGTTATATGACTTTTAAAGGCTCGTTAAAAGATAGTTAAATAGTGGTAATTATAATCGGATGAGAGACGCTATTTGCCGTTAATAAAAACAGTTGCTGAATCTTTACCAAATACAAGTACGGTCTTGCATGGAATACTGCTCTCAATTTTAGGATGTCTCAGCCAAATACCAGCTCGAGACACTCGAGTCGATCGAGAAAAGAGCTAGGGAGCGAATAGGCATAAACTAACTATTCGATGAGAGGCTTCAAAGCCTAGATCATCGACGTAAAGTCGCTAGTTTGTCGGTATCTATAGGATATGTACACTTCGGTGAGTGTGCTACGGAATTGCACAAATTAATTTCTCACTCACCTTCTTACACCCGGATAAGCAGACGTACGAGGTCACGCTACCTATATATGGTGTAAATACCAAAAACGCGGACGAAAGGCTATATGCTTCCACTTTTATCACACGTACCGCTGTCTGTTCTTCTTGAAACATACAATTAAGATGTCTTCAATTCTTGCGTGAACAAGTATCTTCTAGTTAAGCGTGCTCCATCTTAGACTGCATTTCCACCTAACTTCAGGCGCTATGTCGGTCAAACGCGAACCTATTCAATATTATAAAATTCTCGGTGATAAAGTGAACGTGGTATCTACATATTAATACGTGAAGTAAAAACTTTGTACCCCTTTCTACGAAAATTGCGCTGACGAAGAAGCATGAAGTTTCGCACACTTATAGTTAATATAAGAAGAAGCGCGAAGAAGCGACGAATGCATTTTTTTCATTATGCCTTAAAATTAGTTAAATCTTAAAAAAAACATTACACACACTACCATGTATTAGACACACTCACGCATATATTTATTGTTTTGTTCTTTAAGTCAAATTACCAGTATAGCCTTGGCGAAATCTATGATTATACGAGTAGAAGTATAGACTTTGACATTAATTATTATGGTTGAATTTCGAACACGGGTGACCTGTAGTGTATTTTTAATATTTATTTATCCAGTTTTAATATTTAATTTTAGTTTTCAATTTTATAGTTTAGTTTATTTTTAATAAATAAATTATTTATTTAGTATATTTTAGAAACAGCAGTATAATAGATTTTTGTAAATGTCAATACCCATAGAAAGTTATTTGCAAATAATAATATTGATTCATCCATTAAAATTGTTCTAGTATATAATCGCCTTCATGCAGCGTTCAAGAAATGAACAATTCTTAAGTCAATAGCGTAGTATTAATCTAATTTAATCTATAGCCCACAATTTCTATGAATTAGGACAAATTGGAATCAAAAGACTTTAAAATTGCCACCAAAATGACACGTCTACGTGTATAATTTACTCTATACTGAAAGAATAATCCATAGCAATTCCCTTGTTAGTGTAGTATTATCAAAAATTGGCTTATTATGAAAGTATTCGCTTTGCTACGTAACTGTATCGTTCAAATAAAAAATTAACATGCAGTGAGGGTGACCGCACGTTACATCGACAAATTGGTACAATCCATCACCGATAGCCAGCAGCGGTGGAATTGTATGATACATGTTTCCTGCCCATCGATTCATAAAACATTTCCTACTTGTAGCTACAATTTATACTCAAATAGGTATCAATAGTCTGCTTCTGTAGCCAATTTGTCTTCGCCTTGGTCCACCTAGATTATCAAGGCTTGATTATCAGCTCCTTAAAAGAGTTTTTAGGCCTTGCATTTGTCTGTTAATGCTGATTTACATTGATCCAGCTACTAACTTCAATGTCGCACGAAGCTATTGCTGGCTTCATACTTGCGCCGTTTAAATTGATTCAAAGTCAGTACACCTCTAAATTTGACTGACTACAATATTACCGATTTAATTATTTGAAGTCAGTACTCACTCCCCAAGTTAGGATGGGATCAATGTTAATCAGCTTTTACACTTATAAATTACCCATAAATCAACAGTGATTTCATCAACTTAAAACCACATCTACACAACGTGTGCGTTTGTTATTATACAATTAGGTATGAAGTTAACATTCAAATTAATAAAGAATGCTGAAATAGTCAACTATCTAATATATAAAATTCTCGTGTCACAGTTTTCGTTGCCATACTCCTCCGAAACGGCTTGACCGATTTTGATGAAATTTGTGCTTATCCGGTATCTATGAGAATCGGCCAACATCAATTTTTCATCCCCCTAAATGTTAGGGGTAGTCCACCCCTAAATTTTTTTATTTATTTTTTAGACAAAATTGTTAATTTCTATTTTTTTATGATACAACATACAAAAATACATACAACCCTAGATTTTCAACCCTCTACGATCAACCCCTATTTTTTACCGGGCAGGACGACATCTACCGGGACAGCTAGTACTATTATAAAAGTCTAAACATGCCGTGTCAGTACATTGAAGATATTTAAAAGAAAATAACTGTAATAGACTATATAAACGATGGCGAACACGATGCAATTTGTTCTTGTCTGTTTGTTCGGGATTCACGTAAACATTACTGAGCCGATTTTGATAGGGTTTACCTATTTCCTTGACTTAAAATCTGCAGTACTTTTATCGTGGGAATACCACAGTCATTTTTCTGGGAATTATTCAAAATGACCAGATGAAAAAAAATCCAATACGGTGTTTTCAGTAATAAACTGTGTGATAATACATATTATCCCGTAAATCCCGCGTGAATTTTCCCGAGAGCGGTTCTAAGAGGTCCGGGTGCATAAAAATTATCTTATTTGTGTTCCGTGGGAATTTGAACTCAATCATGGACGAAGTCGCCGGCATGCTCTAGTAAAATACAAAATGTTCAAGTGATGCATAGTTACTCATGTTTTCGAAAATATTCCTTACTAGTGCTAATTGCACAATTATTATGCAAGTGTTGCCAGTTGCCACATACTTAGATTCGTATTAGTAGCTCCATCTGTAATTAAATATTTGAACGAGTATTTCCTATTGTTTTATGATGGTTTGATATTTTGAGTACAAACCTCGCACTAAGAACTTGGTTATCAGGAATTTAGGCCGATTAGACTTTTGCAAGGAAAGGGTGGAACAAACAGGAATTGGTCCAGAAAAAGTATTTTATTATTTAATTTAACTTGCACCGATACATGTATTATTACATGACAAATTTAATAGACTTTGCAATGCACAATTTTTCCTTATATTAGAATAGTGCAAATTAAATTAAGTTATTAAACATCTGTCATAGACTAATTTTTACATCTTCTACCCTTTTCCTGCATAAGTAAGTATATGTCCCGATCGTATAACACTGGGTATATTCTGTCTAAAGATAAAAGTATAGTAACAAAATTGTATCATCGCTAATTAAAATTAATTTACCTTTCGAGGAAAATCTTACAACCAATACAGATTCAATTAACATTGTTTCAACAAAATTATTCATGGCTGAGATTTTATAAAATTTCAACATCACGCTTGAGCAGTCAAAAACAATACTTATTCAAATGAAACAAAAAGCAATTAACGGTGGAGATATCCCTCCGTCCTTTGAGGATACGACGGAGGAGAGATTATTGAAAAAATAATTAATAAATATTTATGGCGAGCCACCTGAGGAGCGGGGACACCGCAAGATATTCCATTTTTATCCAGTACTCGAGTACGCATCTGCAGTATTACAGGGTAAAGCGGTTTATTACAAATGCAAAATTTTCCATTCATATTCAAAATTTTATATCCCAATGTGGCCGGGAGATAGCTAATTTATTCGGAGGGAGCGGCTAAGGAGTCGGCGCGGCAACTCGCGTCTTGCGCTGGATTAGGGAAGGGTTGAACGCCGCCAATTGACAGCTGCCCGTCAAAAATTACAATTAATTATTGAAGACAATTGCAATTGCATCTGCCACAACAAAAGAAAAATAATAACATCTTCTTCTTATATCTTATAAAAAAAATCAGTATGTCCTTTATAGAAAGTTAAACTATACATTTGATCATTTGACGATCTTAAAGTTGTTGGGCATGAGCCAAAGAAGGTTTCTGAGTTGGTTCACAATTGGACCCGGTAGGTGGCACTGCTGTCGGCATATCGGTTGAAACTTTTCCGGGCAGGACGACGTCTGCCGGGACAGTTAGTAAATTTATAAATAGAATCATACAGAACTCTGCATTTTAGGCAATTCACAAGCGTTACCGTACAACGTGGAAATGGGGCCAGCATTTCGGGTACGCTTCCCACCAACAGCGATCTGAAAGCGATTTTCATTTGTAATTTTTACGTTTAGTATTCACTCATTTTTATTTATTTTTTTGTTAAGGATATTTTTGCCGGTGTATTTTGAAAAAAATATAAATTTGTTACATATTATTGATAAAATTATATTGACATTAGCCTTCGATGTTTATTTACGTAAATAAATACAATATCTAATATAAAAAATGATACTCTTGATTTAACTATGAAATATGTCTGGTGGACATTGTGCCGATTGGATTGGCGCGCAGTAGTTGATTCACAATAGAGTATTTAATTTACAATATTGACAGTAGTTCCATATCACAGAAAAATAAATAAAAACGATTTTGTTATTAACTGTTGAACGTCCAATGCTGGGCATAGGGAATCGATTTAATCAGAATTTTTTTATAATTTACTTTACATCCGGTTATACTACGTAACCACTGTACAATTCCTTCTGTTTGATCTCTCTATCGCATTCTTCTGATTGATCTCTGTTCCTCCTTAACTTTTCCATTCTCTTTATACCATTCCTCCTTTTTACGATGGGAAATCCGTTTGAGGGCTATCCACCTCCGGAGAAACGCAGTAGGGAGTGCGGGATTCGCCATGTTGGGGTGGCACTAGCACCGCAAGCAAGATTTTGCTATTGCCACTCCACGGCTAGTGATGCCCACTAAAGCCCCTCGATGTTCCGTCCTTCGCCCTTATGCCAGGGTCACAAGTGTTTGGCCCAGCCATTTCGCAGGCCTGGCGTCTTCCACTACTGGGTAATATGCCATTCCCCCTATCCCAGGCTAAAGGCTGGCAATGCGTTTGTTTCGCCCCTACTGTTGCAAACGTCTATAGGCGACTGCACCTACAATCCTTTCGATGGCCCGTCTACCTGCCAGCCAACTTCGCAATAAAAGTATTATTTCACTTGTTATAAAACGATTTGATAACATCACTTCATATGCACTACAGTTCGTAGTTATGGCACAAATCCGTGTATAAATCTCTTGTAAACAACTCTCGTAGTGTCCCTCCCGCGCTTGTCCATAATAATAGACAATAAACATCGGGGTGCGCATCGATCACTCGTTTTACAACCGCCGCAGCGGTTAATGGCGGTAATCCACCACTAAGAGCGGTTTACGACAGTCTAAATCCACGCAATACACTGTTTTGCTGTTTAAAATAATTAAACAAACACGAAGCATTACGTAATAAAATCGCCATTATAACCCACTCTCTGAAAATCCGTATTTAAATTTTACGAAATAAAGCCTACATTGAATATATTAATAAATGCCCTGCGGCTTATTAGAACCTTTCCATTAAGCACGTTATACGTGTACAATTTTTCTATTGCTACAATTTATATTATATATATTTATATTATACTTTAGGTATTTAAATTCAAATTAATTCAAATTCAAATTCAAAAGTTTTTATTCAAAATAAGTTCCACTGGAGAACACTTTTTGAAGGTCATACATATAGGTTAAAACTTAATTTTACTTCCTAGTCTATGTACACCGCTTCGCAACGTGTTATTGCTGTTAAGGAGAAGAAGCGGCAAGAAACTCCCCAGCAACACGTCTAGCTAAAAATTGTTTTTCTTTATATTTGTTGTTCTATTTTTTACATTTAAGTACTTTTTTTTAAAATTTAATACAGAATTATGTTACAGAATAACTTTTGAAGAATTAATGGAGTTGTAGCAAATAGTGCATATTCAATAAGACAAAAGCGCAATAAAAGGATAGAAAATAATTATAGTTATAAATATAAAGACGTAACGTAATTACTTTTTTTGCAACATATCTCCATATATTCCTTACAAGTACGGCAAGATAAAAAGGTTATACTCGTACAAAACACAGTATAAGAGGTTGGAGCGAGCTGTTATGTAAATGAACTTTTGTCATTTAAATATTCTTCAATAGTGTAGTATCCCTTTTTAAGCAAGATACTTTTTATTTTGATTTTGAATTTAGTGAAGGGCAGATCTAACATTTCACTCGAAATCTTATTGAAGAAGCGTATACCAACCCCCAAGAAAGAAGACAATACTTTTTGTAATCTAAAAGATGGCAATATCAGTTTATTGCAATGCCTGGTGTTGAAATCGTGAACATCCTTATACCGCTTGTAGGCACTCAAATTATTACGAATATAAATTATATTATTGAAAATATATTGGCAGGCGACCGTCATAATACCGATTTCCTTAAAGCGTTCCCTAAGAGACACCCGAGGGCCGAGGTTGTAAATTGACCTTACGGCTCTTTTTTGTAAAACAAATATAGTCTCCAAGTCAGCAGCGTTGCCCCAAAGTAAAATACCATAGGACATGACACTATGAAAATAACTAAAATAAACTAGTCTAGCAGTCTCTTCGTCAGTGAACTGCCTAACTCTTCTGACCGCATATGCAGCAGAACTAAGCTTTCCTGAGAGACTAGATATATGAGCGCCCCACTGGAGTTTCTGATCTAGGTTAATGCCTAAGAATACAGTTGAATCTACTAGGTTAAGTCTAGTGTCGTTAAGGGAAATATTAACATCGTATTCTTTTACATTGGGCATAACAAACTTAACACATTTAGTTTTATTCGGATTGAGTGATAAGTTATTTACGGTAAACCACTTAGATATTTGGGTTAAGGCGTTGTTTACGTCGTCAAAGTTCTGTTTATTTCTGTCTACTTTAAATATAAGTGACGTGTCATCAGCAAACAACACTACCTCACACATATCATTAATAAAATATGGCAAATCATTAATATATATCAAAAACAAGAAGGGACCTAGAATAGAGCCCTGAGGCACACCCATAGATATGCCAGTCTCACGAGATTTGATATTGTTAATTTCAACGCTTTGGGATCTATTGTTTAAGTAAGACGACAGAAGATTGAGAGAATCGCCATGAATACCGTAATAATTGAGCTTTTTCAGGAGGGTCACGTGTTCAACGCAATCGAATGCCTTGGACAGGTCACAGAATACACCAATGGCATTCTGTGTCCCTTCCCAAGCACCATAAATGTGTTTTAGAAGCTCAACACCTGCATCGGTAGTGGAACGACCTTTGGTGAACCCGAACTGTTTTGCATGAATTAATTTATTAATATTAAAATGTGAGAGCAGTTGATTTAAAATTATTTTTTCGAAAACCTTGCTTAAGGTTGGTAAAATAGAAATTGGCCTAAAGTTGGAGGGGTCGTTTTTGTTTCCACTTTTAAATATAGGAATAACTTTGCTAACTTTCATTAAGTCAGGAAATACTCCTTTATCTACACATCGATTAAATATGTGTACTAGTGGTAGCGCAATAGTGCATATTAAGTCATTTAATACTTTTAAGGATATACCCCAAAAGTCAGCTGTGTTTTTAATATTTAACGATTTAAACGTTTTTACAATATCATCTGTATCTATATGATTAAATTTGAATGTGATATTACATCGATCAACGCACTGTGTCATCAGCAGCTCAGCTTCCAGTGGTGATGATGACAAAGAGCTAGTTATTAAAGTTGGTATATCCCTAAAGTATTCATTAAATGTTTGTGCAATTTCAAAGTTATTACTAATGGTGTTATTGTTGATTACAAGTTGAATTGCATCATCTCGACGTGAAATCTTGCCGGAAGCATCATTTATAACACTCCAAGTTGTCTTAATGATATTTGATGATTTTTTAATTCTGTTACTATAATATAGAGATTTGGCAGCGATGCACACTCTTTTAAAGGTCTTAGAGTACTTTTTAATATAGTGAAGGAAGTCTGGATTTTGATTAAATTGTTTTTCACTGTATAACTCATACAGTTTCATTCGACTTTTATATATACCTTTCGTAGCCCAATCACTAAACTTAAGTTTATTACTTTTGTTGATTATTTTGGTTTTAAATGTGTTTTCAAATTCAGCTTGTATAATGTCGAAGAAATTACTATACAAGTTGTTTGGATCTTCGCTGCTGAGATCCAAAGTAGGAATTGTTTTGGATAAATTATCTTTAAAGGTTCTTAAGCGATAATTATTCACTGGCCTACAGGTTAATTTAGAATTGATTTTAATACTATCAAAAGGTATTGATATAAACTGGCCACAGTGATCCGACCGTAGTACATCTAAGACTGATTTGTCGATTATTTCGCAACTACAAAATATATTGTCCAAACAGGTTGCTGAATTAGCAGTTATACGCGTAGGTTCATTAAAGACATGTATAAGATTGAACGATTTGAAAAGATTAATGATCTTGGAACGAGTTGATGACATTTCCAACAAATTAACATTAAAATCCCCACAAACTATAGGCAATTTATTAGTTTTATTTAATTTTCTTAATAAGTCCTCCATTGTGCTTTCAAAAACATTATAATCTCCTGTGGGGGGTCGGTAGACGCAGACAATTACATAGCGCTCAAGCTCAATACAGGAAACCTCCACAGTCCGTTCAACAGAAAGGGACATAATGTCTCTACGCTCTTTACATTTTACATCATTTGCTACAAAGATAAGTGATCCACCATGTATAGCGGACTTTCTTACAAATGCACTTATCACTGTATAATTCTCTATAAAGTTTATGACTTGAAAAGGTTTAAGCCAATGTTCTGTAATACATAGGACATGAACCTTATGTTCTTTTAAAAAGAGTTCAATTTCTAAATCTTTACCTGCTAAACCCTGTATATTTTGGTGAACTATATTTAGATTAGAAGTAGGTTTAGCGTTGGTCATATCTAGCAGTTTAAAGTGCTAGGACTTGCAGTAGAGTTAATATTAAAAACATTAATGTTATTATTAAAATTTATGTCATATATATCAGTTATATCATACATAACTTTGTCATGATTTTGTATATTAAATGCTAACAAAGTAGCTATACGTCTTCGTAACTTAAAAGGCAGATACATAGTATCTTTGTTTAGCCTAAATTTACTATTAGTAAATTTATTTAGGTCAAAATAAAAAATATTGTCACTATGACGATGGGTCAAATTATAAATTAATAAATTCAAGTCATATATGTGCCTGTTTTGTTCATTTGTTAGATTACATGCATATTTAGTATATGTCTCTCTTTTCTTTCACAATATCCCAATTAATTGGGGTCGGTACAATATGTCTTTTCCCTCCACACTCCTCTATTGTGATATGCATCTTCTGTCACACCACAAATCATCATATCATCGCATTTAGTATAGGTATGTATGTATATTACATCCTTAATTTTACTGGAACGATGGGTCATATTGGTCAATAGTTGAGATTGGATTTGGTGCTGATATTTTCAGCGTAGTGCTGGAGGAAACTCTAGCATAGCTTTATACAAAGTGTCAACGTCGTTAAATTGAACTGTACAATTGTATGAAAAAATGGTTTGTATTGTCGCATTCCAATTACAAAAAATATTTCTTTCTTTCTTTAAAACTACTAATGACAATACTTTAGACTGTAATTTGCTGTCCATGTGTGTCATTTTAATTTATTTCCTTTTTTACCGACTTCGAAAAAAGGAGGAGGTTCTCAATTCGTCGGGATCTTTTTTTTGTTTTTTTTATGTATGTTCACCGATTACTCCGTGATTTATGATCCGATTTACGTGATTCTTTTTTGTTCGACGCGGAATAGCTTCCAATTGGTCCCCTAAAAATTTGACATAGTTTGGCTGAATAGTTTTCATTTTATGAACATTTTTTATGAAAAAAAATTCCTTTTCGTTCCATATATACACCGATTACTCTGAGATTTATGGTTCGATTTACGTGATTCTTTTTTGTTCGACGCAGTATAGCTACCATGTGGTCCCCTAAAAATGTCGTATGTCCACCCATACATAGCTAGACAGTAAAAAGTAGTTTTTATTTTTTATTCGTAAAAATAAAAACTTCGTTTAAAAAAATCAACTTCAAAAACTAAAAAACTAAAATGTATAAAATAACTTTTTTCTAAAGCTATTATTGTTAACATATATTATCTAAAACATCTCGAAGTCGGTGCAAAGTAAAACATAAAAATTACTATATTTTGAAAATTACTAAGCACCGACTTTAAGATGTTTTAGATAATATATATTAATAATAATATCTTAAGAAATAAGTTATTTTATTCATTTTAGTTTTTGAATTCGGTTTTTTTAAACGAAGTTTTTATTTTTTATGTTGCATAATAATAACAGATAATTTACGAATTTCCTTTGAGACAGGTTGCCTGGAAGAGATCGCTTTTAGCGATAAACCGCCTTTTGTTTTACCAAGTAACTATTGTCTTGTTCTGCATTTTTGTATTTTTTTGGCGAACAATAAAGTGTTGTCTATGTCTAATAAAGTCTTTGTATATGCATTTGTCATTCGACCGAAAAATTGTAAAAGACACTGAGGACACTGTTGCAAAAAAGTCTTATTTATTTAACTTTGCTCGGTTCAGGTTCATAAATATCAAAGTTCTAGAACACTCTTCGAATAAATAAGTCATTTACTCTAAGTCCGTACTATCCCAGCTCGTCAAACCACGAAGCTTCTATGTTAAGCCATCAACTGTTCAATCTGCTTCTCGCAAGAAACGCGATGAGCACCAATAAAAATTTCCATTCGTCGATCCAAATAATTTATCGAGTTCCATTAAAATATCTTTGGATAAGATCGCAACGTATATTGTCAATCAATCATACATCGATAGCACATCACACATTGTGCACTGCATGATAGAGCCCATATTGATAGCAGTCGTTTTTCACGTCGGATGCGGATCGCACCGCGGGCGCCGCTAGTCCATCATGATTTGCCGGCAAAATTTTTTGTCCAACCCATACGGTAATTTACCTTTACAACATTTATGTTCTCGTTTTAATCATTGTCTGATATCTACAATTTATTACAGTTTGTTGCAAAACTGTCCTTAATAATGTCTTCATTTTCTGAATGAAGCAAAAGCTAGTTTTTTACTAAACCAGAAAAATTTTTATGGACTGTCTATATAAATTTAAATCAAATATTTCGCCCCTTTCGAGATGTATTTTTGAAACAAAAGGTAGCCTATGTCCTTTCTCAGGGTATTCTCTACCTCCTTGCCTATATTAATAACAGACAAATATAGCTTTTCTTTAATTTTTTTAGTAAGTAGGGACTATTTTACTCTATGAGATTAAGAAGTGTCTGAAAAGAGTAGGCGTAAGATAGTAACTTGGCGTCATGATATACATGCCGGTAGTCTTACGATAAGCGATAATGAAGGTTTCACTAAGTCAAGGGTAAAAAGTAGGAAAATGGAATGAAATTGAACGCTAAGATCCTTTGACGATGATATTAAGAAATGTACCTGTTGGAATCTCCAACAAACTGTTTTTATTTATTTGGTGCGGCATTAGTATTGCCCACCAAATATACTAAATGATTGAATTTGGAACATAGATTGATTTTTTATCTGTTTTTTCCTTCCATTATTATTAAAATCATCGTCGTATTACGCACGTGTAGTTATCTTTAATAATTAAAATATTTACAGTCCACAACAAATTAATATTTAAAGAAGTACTACTTTCTGAAATCTTTAGATAATATAAATGATATTTGAGTGGAATATAATTAACGAGGGTTGCACGCATATTTCATAATCTTTACGAGCGTACAGAAATTCAGTTGTGCAATTTAATTCTGGAATTTCATCTCGTCTACGTCATAAATATTTTGTCCGATAAACCGTTCGTTCGACAGCCGCGAGGCGTAAGAAAATGTTAATTAACGAATCCATTGTTTCCCCGCCCGGCGGCTCCAAGATGGTGCCGCTTCCGTTTCCGGCGGGCTCCTTCTTTATGTATCCCGCTTATTTTTACGTCAGTGGGATAGAACGGCGGCATTGTGGCGTGCGGTGCGCGCCCGAGTATAATGATTTTAATTTCCTCTAATCAAGAGCCTTCGGCGGGGCTTAAGAATTCTAATCATGCACGGTGGGCCGCAGTTGGTGCCCTGCGCCGCCGCAACCGCTACGGGGTGACACAAACATCACCACTTATTCTGATTGCGACGAGTGTGGCGCTGAATAATTAATATGCCTTTATTTTCCGACGTGCCTCTGTGACGAAACAAAAGAAGCTTGCCGAATTAATTTGCGTATTGCTCTTAATTTCTGCGACGACAGATTCCCAAAAGCATTTGCGCCCAATATACAATTTCGTACATATTTTACATTTTATTGTACTGTGTTTATTTTTCTTTCATCATTATTTATAAACTGCCACCGTCAGTATTAAAAATCTATCAATATGTCAAGGCTTGCATGGACGATATCGCTTTTTAACATACTTCAATAAAGAAACAGTCTTCAAAACTAAAAAGTATAAAATAACTAAATAAAGGTTTTTGACTAAGAATTTATTTAATTTATTAAAAGACAAAATAATATAAAAATTTCCATATCTTAAAGTCGGTGCCTGAGTAAACCATAAAAATTACCGTATACACTGTTATAACAACAAAATGTGGTAAAATATTGTAATTGTTATAGTTTACTTGGCACCGACTTTGATATGTAAAATCTTTATTAAGTTATTTTATACTTTTTAGTTTCTGAAGTCGGTTTTTTAAACGAAGTTCTTTTTATTTGTTACTTTTTAGTGTCTAGCTATGGATAGGCATACAAAAGGTGCCGCGCGCCTTAAGGGACCAAACGGCAACTATTCCACATCAAACTAAAGAAGAATCACGTATTGGTAATCGGTGTACATACATTTAAAAAATACCGACCAAATAGAAAGCCTCCTCCTTTTTGAAGTCGGTTAAAATGGAGGAGGTATGTATGTTCACTTGTATGTTTTCAGCAATAAGGCCGCCAGTATACTGCCTCTTATCTTCTATTTCTATTTGCTTCGGTGTACAATAAACATTTGTCTATCTATCTAATTCAATATTTAACATGACGCACATACCTACATATTGTCTCATCTGTCTCACATAGGGGTAAGCACAGACGAAGTATTTAGCTAAAGTCTTGGCATATATCTGGTGCTTGATAGTTCATCTCTTCATTCACGCATATTTATCAGTGATGCTTTTTTTACCTAATATTTTCTAAAAATCAAAAGGAGTAAGGTTTAATAATACTGGGGATCGGTGCACGCACCCTTTCGTTCAATTCGCAGTAACGACCGCATTTCGGCAATTTAAATCACGACGACGCCACTTGCAATTAATTTTTTGACTATTAAACGCGACTTCTATTGAGATTGCTTCGCATAAAGCTAATTACTATTCCGAAAATTGCACAATTTGCTTAAATAAAATATATCCTACTTTATTGTATAAAAGCAATTTGTTATTATGTTTCTACGTCCTTATACATTATATATTCTTCTATACGTGTTTGTAACTGAACTTCTAAATGGTTGGACCGATTTTGATTCAACATTATAGAAACCCAAAAAGGCCGTTTTTTAGGTTTAGGTTAAAAGTTTATGAAGTCATGTGAAAAGACCTAGTCAATAATACGATGTAAATAAAGTATTATTATTTTTTTGTCCCATTTTCTCGCAGGCTTAGTCCTATTGATTTATTTATTTATCTCTTTTTAGTGTCGCTTTTTCGTTTCATCGAGTTTCAAATCACAACAGTTCTAAAGTAGTTTCACTTCAAAATTAGTACAGTATTCAAATAGACCTTTGCTACATTTAATGAATATTCCTGATATGTTTAACCCAATTTTTTTCTAAATAGATTTAATTGTATTATCATAGTCAACATGAATAAAATTAAATACAATTAATGTTTTATTAAGAGAACAAAGATTAAAGTAACAAACAAAATACAGACCTTATTTTACGAGTATGCTATCAAACGCCATATATACATTTATTTATCTATTGAAGCCGTTACTAAAGACTCCGTTTTCTATGGAAGCGGTTCTTATTGTACGCTCCGCGTGATGTTTGCCGGCTGTGGTCCACAAGGAGCACCGCACAATTAAGAGAACCCTTTCTGGGTGCGTATTTAGCATTCAAATCACTCCGAGAGCAGACGCTGCGTGCCACAATACAACGCTTAACACCACAAAATTAAGTGAGAAAATAACACGATTTCGCCGCCAGCATCCGAGCTAATTTATGTCTTGTACAAGATTCTAATTTTAAAAGGCGTATATAGAATACTACGCATCGTTTCTTTTACAAATTGTTGTAATTATTTGGTCTTATAAGCAACCAAGAAGTATAAACCAGCTTACGCATGGATTTAATCTAATAACAACATATATTATTCAAAAAGTCTAACTTTTGACGAAGCGTATATGATCCCGTAATTTGTGTACTCATAACCCTCGAATAACGAAAGCACTACAGCAATAAAATGTGAAAAAACGATTACAGATCAATGAAGCGTGGCTTCCCTCTCGGGGCGCAAATAAAGCCGAGTACACACTTCAAATATGCTTTTCTTAATCGTTCTCATAAAACAAAGATCAGCCGCTCGCGATCTCCCCCGTGCGGGGAAAAATGAGTAAAAATTTCCTGCCATCGCATTGCTCATATCGCGCGTCCATCAGTGCGGATTTTTACCGCAAATTGTTTCCTAAGGAGGCGGGGTCCCTTGAATTGAGTTGTTTGATTGAAATTGCAGCTCCAGAATTTATTATTGGTATAATGTTATGGAAACAAACGAAATGGTAGCCCGTTATGCGGAACCCGCTGCTTATTTGCGTAAATGCTGCCTGATTTTATGCGGGAAAACCGATACGATTGAGAGCAAGTTATTTTATTTTTCAAATTGCAGTATCACGTGTCATTTATAGTCTAGTAGAGCAAAACTGGCAGCTTATTCCACATGTACTTAAAACCGTTATTCAACAGACACTATGAATGAATTTGCTTTATTTTAAGATAACAAATATATTTTTTTTTTTTAATTGCAGGAGATCAGCAGACAGGCAGACGGCCCACTTGATGGACAGCGGTTACCATCGCCTATGGACATTTGCAACACCAAAGGTGCTACGAATGCGCTGCTGCTCTCTTTAGGGAGCCTGGAACCTGGTCACTAATGCCGGAACACAACACAAGGTTGTTATGGCGACATACTCTAGACCAGGGGTGGTAGCCATCCAGTCGGGCAAATGCCCTACCACCTGGCTGTGGGTTGTTTTGTCGCCTCTTACGACAGGCCGCCGGGCCGCAGGAAATTGTATTCTTTCTCCGTTCCTGCACGGATAAAATATTAATAGGCATTCTACACGATCGGATCCAATCACCAACAGAGGTCACCTTTGTTGTTGTAAAAATCAACTGTGTATATGTTGGTTTTGGTTAGTTGGCTTGGATGACCTTCTTATTACCTTTGTCGTGTGCACATCCGTTACAAGTAAAGACAAATAGAGTTTATTGAGTTAAGTTTTAATCGTGTCGAAGCTTATTTGCTTATAGCAATTTTTACTCTCTTTTAGGCACTGTTTCACTCATTTTCTCTTTCTTTGTTTTTCTTGTTCTCATACACATAAAAGTTCCATTTTTTATTTTTTGTAAGATTAGGTGTCATATTTCGACACGTATTGACTAGCTGCACTCTCAGTAAGTACTGACAAGTTGAGGCAAATGCACGATCGTGTAGAAACGAAACCGGTTTGGTTGAATGTGGTGAATTTATAATGTCTACACCACCCTATAACTACTATAAAAATAATAATAACATCATAAACGTCCCACTACTGGGCTCGGGCCTCCCTCTATTGGGAAATGGACAGTGCACCAGCCACACTTGTCCAAGGCGGCTTCGCAGGTTTGACACACTGGTTATCTTGATGTGTAAAAATGTTTACTTTCGTTGTTAGCGCGTGGTAATTGTAACAATATGCACATGCGATGAGAAAACTCGCTAAACTGTGCATGCATTCCGGCCAGGATTTGAACATGCGATTACGATACCACAACTTGAAAAAAGTGGTATCAATTAAGTGGTATCAGCACTTAATTGATACAAACAAACCAAGCATACGCCCAGTTTATAAAAATACCTAAGTACAAGCCAATTAAACCAATTCTATCTAAGAAATAAACTCAAATAATTTACCTTCTGCCTCTAAAATTTCAAGCGTGCTTAAGTTAAAAACCATTGCCCAAGGTATCGGGATCGCTCAAGTTGAATTGGCTTAAAACCTCCCCAGCGGATGTGTCATTATAATTTCGCGGGGAGAAATGACGGATCCCTGGGCCCCCGAGCCAACGCGAATTATAATACTCTAAGCTATTTTAATCTTAACTTAGTTAAAAATCTTGCGTCGGACATTAGCATAAATCACTCTTGACAGCAGACGTAATGGATATAGTGTAATTAATGCGTTCATAGCAGATTTTTTTAATTTGACTTGTATTAAAGTGATAATGGATTTTTTTGGTCCCGTTTGGTGAAAGCTTTACTTTTGAAATTAATAATAACAGTTTAATGTAATAAAAAAACTAAGGTGTAGTTTAAATCTGACAAAATTTTTATTTATATTTATTTATTTTTGTATCAAACCTAGACAATGCGCTTCAAGTTAGGAAAATGTTCCCATTGCCGGATTAGGGAGGACCATTTCTTGAAAACGCACGGAATTAGCATTACGCATATCCGCAGCGGATCTGCGGCTATTACACATCGGTAATCTCGATGTTATACTTCGCTATCAGTGCGTGGTTAATTTTACATTAGTCATATTAGAAAGAAGAAGAAAAAAAATAATTTTATTCAGGCCAAATTACATTGGTGTAGTGTAGTTACAATTGTTTACAAACAATAATTAAAACTAACAACATAATCCTGTCCTGAAAGGGGCACCAGACTCAGCATAATTCTGGTATTTATTAGATAAAAAAACGTCTCATTGGCCTATTTCTTCTGGTTGAATTCAAACTCACATCGATAGAATAAGCCGCAAGTGGCACATTTAAGCTATCAGGACTTTTAAAAAATGAACTTATAGCAATTGACTAAATAATGTAATTATTTTAATAGAACTTATTATTTATTAATTCTATTCTCCGCCGTGAGCATTAAGTTATAAATATAATGGAGATTTCAAATCGAATCAAGCAGAAAGTCTTTAGGATAAATTAATTATAAATACCGAAGAAACAATGGAAATGCCTTCGTGGAACGCGAAATGTAAAGCTTAATTGAACGTCGACATTGAGAGATTTCAATTCAATTACTAAACCATATTTAACGAAATCCAATCCCCCTTTCCCTCGAGAAATAATATTATTTATTCACAAAAAATAATACAAAACGCGGCCACGGAGAGCGTTCTGTCGGTTCAGCGGAGATCATTCCATGGAAAAGTTGGGATAGAGGACGGAAGGAAAACTTGGATAAACGAAACCCTACAAAAATGATTGATGCCATCGAGCGCGAGAGGGCGATCGCTCAACGGCACAGCGCCCTTCCAGGCTAAGCTCAACATGAATAAGGCCCAATTCACACTGTGATACCGCACAGGTTCAATATCGCCCCGGTCTCGGTCCGTTGCCGTTCCGGTGAGATATTCTTAAACACGAAAAATCATAGAATTCTCAATATCGTATCGCTCTAGTTTTGATCCGATAAATTCCGATTTCGCACTGGTACTGATCCGCCGAAAAGAATATTTGACTGAAGCGACACCGATCTCGTCACCCAGGCTGGCAGCGCTGCTTCTCAAGGTCACAAACTGTGCAAATATGTAACCCTAAGAAAGGGTTACATATTTGTACCGTTTGGAGTTGAAACTTAAGGTTCGTGGGGTCCACCGGCAAAAGGTTTCTTCAAAGAAATTTGTAAGGAACTCTTTGATACCACCCGTGCTCAGAAGTCTGGTTCGTATTTCGCGCAATGTGGATTACATTACCATACAGCGTAGCAGCCAACCTTCTGGGCACGCTTCCCTCTGGCAGTGATTTGTTACATAATTTATATTAATTTATTTATAATTTGGTTTATTTTTAAGTATTTAGTTTAGTATTTCCCTTCATTCTTCTTTTCTTACTAGGTGAATACGTTTTTTTTAACCCAAGACTGGTAGTGGAACACAGCGAGATTTGATGGAATCGAGACCGGAGCGACATTGAACCATGTTGTAAAACTAGTAGTGTATACACAGCTGACACAGCGAGATTTGATCACAATGTGAATGGAGCCTAAACGTCGAATTGGCTCGAAATTCCAAAATGTAGATCATTAGCGCTATATTCGCTTACCGGATTCTCGCCGATTCATTATTACCCAATAGATTTTCGCATTTTTAAATCGGCCCCTAAAATACTTCGCTTACTTTTTATTGCTATCAATCATATCGACTAAAATGATTGGTTTTTATAGCTTTAAAATTCTTTGTTTATTTGTTACTATCTTTACCCGTGAAAACGCTCGCGCTATATCTAATATATAAAATTCTCGTGTCACAGTTTTCGTTGCCATACTCCTCCGAAACGGCTTGACCGATTTTGATGAAATTTTTTGTGCTTATCCAGTATCTATGAGAATCAGCCAACATCTATTTTTCATCCCCCTAAATGTTAGGGGTAGTCCACCCCTAATTTTTTTTTTATTTTTTATACTAAATTTTTAATTTCTATTTTTTTATGATACAACATACAAAAATACATACAACCCTAAATTATTAACCCTCTGCGACCAACCCCTATTTTTACCGGGCAGGACGACGTCTGCCGGGACAGCTAGTATAATTCTTTATTTCATCTTTGAGTACACAGTGAATCTTAAAACTAGTAATATAAAAATGGAACATAAATAAAAGTTTTGAGATAAAAATTGTTATAATCCTTATAATTTTTATTGAAAAACGTTAGGCCTTTTTGCAGGCTATTCGAAATAAACTTTCTAACAGACTAACAAAAATTCTAAAAACGGTTATATATCATTAATCTTAGAAAGATCGATTTTCACTTCAATTTTAACATTTATTTAGGAATCACAGATAATTCAATTTTATTAATTATTATACATTGAGTATATTTTTTATCTAATTTGCTGTCATAAATTTTAGATCCACATCCCGGCTAAACTACCGGATAGAAAATCATTGTTTTTCCTATAGTCGAAAGTACTGATATATATCTCGTAATAAAGGGAAGGTACATACATTCATTTCCTCTTGAGTAAAATTTGAATCCAAAAGCGAGAAAAAAATTACCTATGAGTCCAAGAATGATTTAGGAGCATTTCAAAGCTTCCATTGTTACTGGACTATTCTCCTTCTCAGTACTCCTCTTCTATGCTGTTATCGAAAGTATGTACATAAAGTATGGTTTGGGTACCAAATAAATAAATACCCAAACAAAGTCACTTTGATATTTATATATTAATGGACTGAATTCCAACAATATCGTTCCGATCGCACCTCAGTCGCGTACAGCCAATTTCCTTACGTATTGGAAACGTAGTTCAATTGTTTGAGAACATGTTATTACAGCGAACGTTTAGCCTCGCTAACAAGCGGCGACGTCGTTTGTTTCTGTGTGCTCTTTGTTAAGAATATAACAATTAGGCAGACAGTGTGGCCGGTGGCGAGTTGTGTTATCTCGGCGTCTGGTGCCGGTGCACAATGCCACCTAGCACAATGCTCGCTCGACGTCCTTATGCTCCTTAGTATTTGAGGGCCGATGCACTCATTGTGAAATCGGCCTTCTTAGAGTGTGTGCATATTATAAGTCGCGACTGACGGACACGGCTGAGGGCCGTGGCGTGCATCGTATCTGGATAAGGAAAGTCCATTAAAATGTGCACATTATAAATCGTAAATCGCGGACGTGACCTTGAGCGTTCACCAGTGTGCACATTGTTCAGACGTGTCCCGTAATGTGTGGGCACCTTTCAAATACGTTGTGAAATATTCGGCTGTAGATTAAATAGCATAAAGGTCAAAGTAAGTATTTTATTAGATAGATAGATTATACACCACTTAAAGAAACTGCTCAGCAACTAATTAATGAAAATCTTACCCATAAACTCCTCTTTAGTCGAAAATTTCGGGTACAACCTACGTTAATAATTCAAATTTTGTTTATCTGTGTTCCTCTTAGATAAACAAAAGGTAATACACGTTTATAAGTGAAAAAAAAGATATTCATTGATTAGTGTCTGATTCTCTTACTTAAGAAATGGCTAATCGTTACTAACAAGATTATTATAAATAAGGCCGTTTATGCTGACGATGGTGCAGTTAATAAATGATGATAAATAACAAAGTACATTTACACTGTTTTTTTTCTATAGAAGTTAAAATATGATGCTGTGATTTAGGAATAGATTTTGATAAATCTCGATTTAAATAGATATGTATGCTTTTCTCACAAAGAGCAAAACTTTTTACGAAATATAAAGTTGCAGTCATTATGACCGAAACTGCCTACATAACTCAAGCAAACATCAAATTGAAATAAACCCTAGGCAATAGACACTTTGAAGGAACAGCAAAGTAGTTTAGTGCGTAGGTCGCTTATATAACACGTTCAACGCAAAGATCCAGAGTTATCCACGTCGGGTTCATCTAGCTAAAGGTAATGGAGCTTCTGTGATAAATTACACTTCGACAACAAAAATCAAGAAAGTAAGCTGACCACTCATAGGTGAACTGAATGAATTTCTTTTATAAAACAGCCTTAGTAAATCGGTCCAGGTGATTAGGAGAATTCTAAAACCCGATCTCAGCGTCACCTACTGGTTCCAATTGTGGCTGTAAACCATCCTGGGACCCACTCAATCACACACACACACACACAAAATTTCATCAAAATCGGATGTATAGTTTACGATTCTATAGAGGACATACAGACAGACATTCATTTATATAATAAGATTTATATCCCAATGTTTTATACGAACAAGTTGCTGCGAGAGACGGCGTAAAGTTGGTGAAACCAAAGGAAAAACTGTCGTAAATAGGACATTGTACTTAAAACAAATATTATGTGTATAATAATAACCTGTAACCCTCTGTTTTATATTTAGTCTATGGTCAGTGTACGGAGACACCTCACAGCTTCCTGTGAGGGGCGTCTCTTTGTGACTGTTTCCTTCTTCCTCCGTCCATCTTAGTACTGAATGCACATTTCAAGTCTATTTAGATAACGGAGGCTGCTATACTACAAAGATTGAATTCAGTCAGACTTAAACTAACATTTGTCAGTATATCGCATTAATTTATTTTTTATTTTAAATTTTAACAATTCAGAAGTTCATCTATTTGAGTATGTTGAACACACTAAAACAGATGGTGTTGGTATAAAATAGAAAATTTGTTATTTTACTCGGGTCGCTTACAGCACCTCTATTTTATAAAAACTGTCAGGTATCACGGCATAGTGGTTTTGAGCGAATGCAGAGTAGTTGTGAATATATGAGTGCCAAAGATTTTAACTATGTACCGCTAAACTACCCTAAAACTTATTTCGTAGGATAAAACTACTGTTTTGCGCATTCTTGATGGTGATGTTCGGCCCCAGCTACCAGTGCATATCTACACCGAAGATGGTTCATATAGTCTTTTTAAACCAGTATTGTATAACCACACTTTACACAGATAAAAAAGTTAATATACACGACTACAAGTCAGCAATTTGTGGTCAGGATCTCTTTTTCCTTACGCCTATCTTCGAAGCTGGTTGATGAGGCACCGTAAGTTTAATGTCATCATCTGCCTCTTTAAATAGTTTCATTTTTTTATATTTTGACACTGTCAACATTCTTATGTTGTTTTTTTCTTTTTACTGTCTCTGTATTCATCCTTGCATTGTACCGTATCGTTGTGTAATAAATATTATTATAATAAGAAAATTATCCTATTAATTCACGTCTAAGTCAAAATATATACAGTCTATGTGCTCTCCACATATTGGTCAACATTTCGAATGATTCGCACTTCTGGGGTCTGGGTCCCATTTTTAAACACCCATTTGCACATCCTTATTTCTCATACATACACTTCCCTACATGCGTCAGAATTGGTGACCGAGCGATCAATTGCGACTGCAGCAGTCAGGTCTTCAGCTCCTTTGGGTCAAGTTGGTTGAGATATCGAGTTAAATACTCTTTGCCCCGGCTTCAACTCGAAGAGCAACGACCCTCCGGTGACGTGATTTTAGACCTGCTAGAAGCATCCGAACCGGTGAAATGCGAGTAACTTATAGCCTTAAAAATTGAAGCGTTAACGATTAGCTTCATTAGTTTTTTTTTTCAAGTATTTTTATCCGTGCAGGAACGGAGAAAGCATAAAATTTTCTACCGCCGGACGGCCTGTCGTAATAAGCGACAAAACAACCCACAGCTAGGTGGTAGGGCATTTGCCCGACTGGATGGCTACCACCCCTGGTCCAAGTATGTCGCCATAACAACCTTGAGTTGTGTTCCGATATTAGTGACCAGATTTCAGTCTCCCTTAAGAGAGCAGCAGCGCATTTTGCAATATCCATAGACGATGGAAACCGCTTCCGCTCCTGCAATAAATTTAAAAAAAACACATGTGAAACACAGTCACTTGATCTAATGTTATCCCTAGCATAGCATTTAGATATTCACGTAACAACAGTAGAACTAGATATACCAAAATCTTTGACATCTCCATTCTATAAATTAGAAATCAATAGTAAACGTTTAAATGTAAGCGTGTCATGCAAATGTGTCGGAACGTCAACACCTGCGGATTCGGAACGTTTAATCGTATAAAGAGCTAATTGCCTGTGCGGATTCCACAGGTAAACACAACACGCCAACTAGCGTTTACATTTACGAGTGACAGAGGTACGAATCTGTAATAAGAATACCGAGGATCTGGTTGTCAAGGTTAGAATGGCTGTTTCAATTCAGAGTTGAACACATATTGACACGTATAATTAATGACTGATTTTGTAGTTTACTAACTATAAAATACAGGTTAATAAATCGTAAAATTTAACCACTTCACATTCTACATCTTTGTTGCTCACTGTTCTGGAGTGGAACTGCTTACCGTTGTCTGGTTTTCCTGAAATTTATAATTATAATATTTGCAAATTATAGGTGTCTCAGGAATAGGTGTTTTCTAGGTTGATAAACATCCTCTACTCTAAGCCGCGGTGTCACTTAACACTTATTATATTTAGATAATATTTTGATGATTCAGATAACGTTGTTAATACATAAACTGTAGCATTGACCTAATATAGTAAAAAACACAACTTATTCAAGAAAGTTTCAAAAATTAAATGACTGAAATACATTTATTCCTTAAAGCAGTGGTTCCCAAAGTGGGCGATAACGCTCCCTTGTGGGCGCTGCAGGCCTAAAAGGGGCGGTAAGAGACCCAGAAAAAAAAATGGGCATTGGCAGGTGTAGCCCACAACAGTTAACTTGAAACTTCAGCACCGTTGTGTAATACCTACTGCGCTTAGGTCTCAAGTTAACTCTAGCGGGCTATAGTAAAAGTCTCGTTTAGAATGAATGTTTAATCTACGCTAATGTATCTCTCAATAATCAATTCATTTAGTTTGACGTTATAGTGTTTTTTAAGTAGGTGAAAAAATGGGGGCGCTAACAAATAATTTATTCTCAAAGTGGGCGGCATACAAATAAGTTTGGGAACCACTGCCTTATAGAATGTTTTGATTACCATTAAGTGAACCTGAAGGTTTTAATCTGAAGGTTGATATTATAAAATTCTAAACATGCCGTGTTTGTATATTGAAGCTATTTAAAAAAACTGGATTAGACTATATAAATGATGGAGAACACGACGCACACGATTTCTTGTCTGTTTATCTGTTTCTTCGGAATTCACATAAAAACTACTGGGCCGATTTCTATGCAGTTTCTGCTGATCGACAGCAAATTCTTGGACTTAAAATATGCGCTACTTTTTATGCTGAGAATCCCGCGGGAACTTTTCTTGGAATTATTTAAACTGATCCGATTTAAAAAAAACGAATGTTCCAATGTGATCAATTCACATTGCAATTTGAATTTTTTTACTGGTCAAAAGAAAATTTCATGTAATAGAATGTGTGAGATTTTTTATCCCGGAAATCCCGCGGGAGTTTCAAGCGTGGACGAAGCCGCGGGTATATCCTAGTATAAAATAAAATATGAAATTATTTGGTGCATGAATCCTCCACAAAACTATTGTTAATTTATTACATCCTTGTATTGACACGTTACACTCACTACGAGCACACTAATTGTCGATCATGTAAACGGGGAATATTCGACATAGAGTGATTTAATTCCTACCGATTTATTACGCAATGTGCGTAACGATGCGTTATAATAATTATACGTAATAGACCTGCGGGTTTAGTTTTGCCTGATTAACTGTTTAAGATTATGATTTATCAGAAATAACACATTGCTAAGCTTTTTAACGTAGAATAGGATGGACTTAATTTTTAACTTGATGAACTTGTTTTGAATAGAAACTTGAATTAGGACAAATGTAGAAAATGTATAAGTAAGTAACTGTGTATAAAATATTTAAAATATCAATTTAATATTATAAGTCTTCGTAGGATCGTAGACTCGCCAAATACAGTTTCGTAGAAAATTTAAATGCAACAAAGTCAAAATGTCAATTATCACAAGAAGAGAGTAGAAAAGTTATAACTTTTACAACCGTTTGGGGTATTTTTATGTGACAAAGAGGGCGCATGTTCAACAGAATGAAAACACGAGTCTCTATGAAAATCTGAGTTATGTTTTATAGTGGACGTGCACCGAATGAGAGCACATTTGTATTGCGTAGTTGCTGACTTGCTGGGCTGAATTTTACGAAAAAATATTTAACCTAAATTCGGTTCCCTTTTAATTTCAATTATAAAAATGTCTTTCTATTAATATTTTCTTAAATTTTCGTGATTTGTACACATAATAAAACTACGTTTTAACGGTTTGATGCGCGGTAATTTATTTGTTTTTTATTATTCCGTCGTTTTGGCTACTTTTCAGTGGCCCTGATTACGGAAGACAAAGATGTCAAGTGTCAACGAGTATTGTTAAAGTTTTATTTAGCCTACCGCCAACTTCTTCATTTTAATTATCTAGTTTTAATTTTGTTTATGGAATAACGAAACCTCGGAATAACAAAAATCAAATAAATTACCGCGTTTAAAAGCGTTAAAACGTTGTTTTATTATGTTTTTCTATTATTTCAAAGTAAACGAATTTAAATGAAATTTAGAATGATGATAGAATAAAGTAAATGATTTAGAAATCGGCTTATCAAATAGTTTAAATTGTTTTTTAAAGGCTTCTAACCGTTTCACGAAATTAAATAAAAAATTTAGGAATACGTGAAAAATGTTAGCAAAATTTTTCTTATGCTGAGAGCATAAGAAAAATTTTGACTTGAGCAAGCAAGATTTCTAAGCCAAAAAGTACAAATTATATATTATATTGATTATCAATATTATAAGTATAGCAACTTAAGAATAACGAATGTGCATTTTTTTACGGCGGAACTGGCAAATAGACAGACGGCTAATTGAAAGCGTTTGCAAAACCAGAGGTGAAGCCAACGCGTTACCAACCTTTAGAATGATTTAGGAGAGATCAGACAGTAGCAGTGGGACAGAAGGGATGGAATAGGGGAATATAATAGGAACAAGGGATAGGGGAAGGGGGAAGACTCAGGAAAGAGAGTGCATATGCGGACCCTATACGCAGAAGGTGGCTCAGGGGTCGGAGGCCCCGCTACGCACAAAATCTCCTCCCTCCATTGTTCCAGCAAAGGAGGGCGCGTGAAATAGTGGGGGTTCCCGCAAACTTCCCCCCTCTGTTGATGAAGAGGGTATCCTCACCCGCAGGTCACCCTGGGTTCGTCAACAAAAGTTGGAGCGTCAAAGATGTAGTAACTATGGGTCTAGTTTCTGTGGCCCCCCATAAAAGTGTGTAAGCTCGGGGCGCAGGTAAGGTTTAGTGGGTAGTTTGACGGCCTTGCATCCCCTTGTCTTCCGCTCAGAAGCCATAGGGGCGAGCATACGTCCGATCAAGAGTCCCATATATCCCTCGGTGTAAAGCCTTACTCTCAAGCCCGAGAATGATGTCCCAAGAAAACTACTCCCCCTGCGTCATAAAAATAGGGAGGGTACCTATCAGTACTCTCATTCATCTTACGATACGTACGCTACATTGTTGTACTCTTCATTGTTTCATACATTGTACTCTACATTTACTACATTGTGCTTAAATGTTATATAAAACATTTTCTGGTTTAAAGAATCGCGTCAAGATTCGTCGCAGTAGAACAGCGCAGTGAGGTACATCGCGTCACGTCGTTCGGCAATTCTTTATTATTCATGGGGCGATCTTGCTCGCAGAGTGTTTTATATGAGCGACGATCGAGTATCAATTTGTGCCGAACGGGCCCGTATTAGCATTTCCCGAGGCCTACATTGTTTCTCTACGAGACTGAGTTCGGAGGGTGGCAAATATTTGCTTTATTTTTTATGTAACATATAAGCTTTTCTTTAGTTGCAAATACCAGAAATAACAGAGGGCGGTTTGAACAATGTCTTAAATAAAGAATTTTCTACAATTCGATGGTCCAGTAGTAGTAGTAGTGTGATTTTATTTTGTGGTAGGTCTTCAGTTTCATTATTTTAGTCTAGCTAAACCTGCTGCTAAAACATAACTTGAGCTATTTTAATTATTTCAAATAAAGCGACTCGCAGTCTGTGGCCGGGACTAGGCTTCCCCGTGTTTGTATTACATATCTGGTTTCCTCATCCAGTCGTATAGGCAACTTTTCGCAGACCATCAATCCACCGAGGCAGAAGACTTCTTACTACTTTAAACAAAATGCAGTATCTATTCCAGGATTCGTATGGATCATTGGCCATCAATCCTTGAACAGACTAGATAGTTCCACTACCACTTCATCTTGCCTATTTTGCGAGCTGTATCGGTAACCTTTGCGCTTTTTACTGATAATAAAAACCCAACATAGCTTATTCCATATTCCGCTGAGCGACTTTAATTTTGTGGACTAGCCTCACTGTCAGCGTCCTTGATTTTCCCGTACAATACAACTAGTAGACAGTTATACGACAATTTCTATACTGTAATAATTATGGTCACAAATAAACTTAAAATTAGGTCACATCATAAGACATAAACTCTTCATGACTCTAAAAGGTGTTCTCGACTAACCATTTCCTGAGCCGTATTTTAAATCAACCGACGGATGGTGACTTCGTCCTTTATTGTATATTAACGGTCCCATGACATGTATCTATCTCCCCGATTTCCCAAGACTGTGTTTTATGTGTCATGTTATTCCTATGCCGAGTGAAGTGCGTATGCACGTCACGCCATGCATATATAGGTATAAGCACTATATGCACATATGCATAGGTATGAACTTACAGTCGCACATACACCACAACTTGTATAATGTAACCACAACTTGTAATTATTATATCGCGCTTTTCAGGGTCTTAGAGCATTTATGCGTAAAATACAAGGATGTTATTACGATAGGAGATTTTAATTTATACTCGGCAAGCATAAATATATCTGCGTATTATATTATATGTTCTGATTGAATGTGTTTATACGAGAATATATCTATTATGTATTATTGTACCACACTATCGTACTGGTGACAACTGTAATGATAGCAATATTTTTGTTAATAAATAAATAAATTGTTACAACATTACTCAAAGACTCGTATTCAAACAATAAGTACACCAGCACTATTCACAAGATTTCTCTTCGAACTATTTTTTAGTCTCCTAAAAGTACGTAACTGCGAATAAGCCCCAATCTTCGTGCATATGCGCAACGTAATCTCCACAAAGCTCGTCAGTTCATTTGGCCACGATGCAGAACTAAACGTCACTAACACAGCTAGTCTCACCGACACAATACATTAAGTAGTGTGCGCTTATGAGTGTTCATTAAAGATACGATAAAGACGAAGGCGACGGTGGCTAAATTGGCTGCTTCTGACTCCACCGCGGTAAATGCTAACAGGGTACTACGGATCTATAGTTTTGCATAGAGATCTTTATTAAATCTATCTATCTTTAAAACTCACTCAAAGTATGTTACAGTCATAAAATGACTTTAAAGTACATATTTAATCATTTCAATTAGATTTGAGTATACACTCAAGTATTGAATATATAAAAAGTAAATGACCCATCGTATACCTAACCCGCGAGAAATCGTATTCAGGGTTGTTTTAGAAAAGAAGTCCAAAGAGTGTTCTTTATTTCTTAGTTTTTGAAACGTTGAATATATGCTACTGTATAATTAATTGAAATTGCGACTAATCTAAAAATTAGGGGTGGCCGCCACGCTATGAACATATAGTAACTAAAAGTAAATTATTACTGTAGGTGTATGTACATGGGTCTGCTGATAGATAGGTAATAAAAATCATAGTGATTCTTTTGTATGTTTTTGTAAAAGTCCAGGTAAGGCTTAGATGTTTTTAGTCTGTAAAGTTTTTTTTTTTTTTTTTTTAATTGCAGGAGATCAGCAGACAGGCAGACGGCCCACTTGATGGACAGCGGTTACCATCGCCTATGGACATTTGCAACACCAAAGGTGCTACGAATGCGCTGCTGCTCTCTTTAGGGAGCCTGGAACCTGGTCACTAATGCCGGAACACAACACAAGGTTGTTATGGCGACATACTCTAGACCAGGGGTGGTAGCCATCCAGTCGGGCAAATGCCCTACCACCTGGCTGTGGGTTGTTTTGTCGCCTCTTACGACAGGCCGCCGGGCCGCAGGAAATTGTATTCTTTCTCCGTTCCTGCACGGATAAAAGTGAGGAAATATTCGATTCTAAAGTAGTAAAAAGTATGAATTTTTGACTATTAAGTAAAAAATTCAAAGATAGAAATAGAGGTTGGAGATGAGGTTTAAAATAAATTTGAAAAATTATCACTTTGATTAATATATTATGTTGAGTAATTTTTGATATATGGAATGTTTATGTTAGTTCTGTAGCTAAACAACATTAACTATAGATGTTTACTTAGAACTATACGGACGGAACTCTTCCCTGTACGTGACTTAGCCAATCTATTCCCTAATATTCCTAATAACAAAATTAAATGAGAAAATGAATCTTTCAAGAATAAAGTGATATTTTCGGAATCAATTTAATTTCCAACAGATATAGAGTAAGGAGTGTCGCGTAAAGTCGCTATTCCCGATTTCAACTTGGCAAATGAACACTCATTTCAGCGCAGATGTACATAGTTCAACTAACAAGGGGCTGTTAATTTAAATTTAGTATCTTGCCTCGCGTAATGAACGGGAAGATGATTGTTATAATGGGATTGCTAGCTTTCTGTTTGCATACTACTTATTCATGTAGTCTCTCCTGGTGGGGAAGTGCGAACATGTCAAGTTCATTAACTGAGATTACAGTATGACAAATACAGATACCACGTTGTCAATTAAACTTATTGTATAAATATTTTTGAATTGATAACTTCTTATGGGAGTGTAAACCGCTTCGTTACGTAACTCGTTACGACGCCAGTCTGTCTGGTTTCCCTTTCTCTCACGTTAGATTAGTTTAAGTTATCTCTTCTATCGATCGCCCTGAGACGCACACCGTCTTTTTTTGTATTTACAGGGTCTGTGACTGCATTATAAATGTCAAAATTTAGGTAGAAGCTGTAATTTATATGATACCTAACTATAAAATGGCGGTCTATTAGTTTTTCTGAGAGTTTATCTCTATTAGGCTTGGGAATTGCTCCACGGATTTAAATGAAAATTTTATACATTTAAAATATTTTTATCTTCAGTTTCCTTGGAGGGAAATATTAAGAAGAAACCTGCATATTGAGCTTAGTCATCGTTAGTATGGTGGGTATATAAACCGATTCTCTGAAATAAAGAGATGAGAGACAAGAGCCGAGCAATGCTTATAGGCAGATATTATTTTATATGTATGTACATTGTACATAGTTATATAAATAAGCCTGTGATCTCTTTTAACCGGAAAATATCAACTAAAAGTTTGATTTACGCCACACTTATTTACTTTGAATTTCAAATTGCATGTAGCTTTGAAGAGAAACAAACTCTTAAGGCAGCCCATCCAAAACATTAAATCACCGACGTCACATTCGTACGCAAGTCCCACGTCTTTTATGTAAATTTATGAGACGGTGGCAATTTTTAATTACCGTTGTGTCTGAGCATCTGTCTGGAGACGAGTCTGAACGAGTGAGGCCGCGGAGTGAGTGGCTCGACACTCGGCTGAAGCCACACTCGCAGGTGACAACGCCGCGAGCCGGCGGCACGGGGAGCGGTTAAGTGTGGCATTTTACGGCTTTTATGCATATTTGATGGCGCCGCCATAATCTCTGCGGGAAGGGTGTCTTACAGAGAAGTGAGTTACTACCTACACAGCCACTTCACCTGTATTGGATGTGAATTGTAGGTTAAATTGAGACCAGAAGCGTTTTGTTGTATTATCTTTTTTCTTTATTTGGTGTTATCGTCAAGTTCTTTCTAACCTCTGATATTTCTTAAGCCCTTGTTATCATTTTAATTTTAAAGAGTTGTTTATAATGTTACTAGAACCATGGACATTAAGCTTATTTCTTGTATACAGGATTTTTCGCTTAAAATTAGACGATATCGTAATCAAAGGCCGAATCTTCTATATATTACCACAATTTATATTCTCAACTGCAAGCATAACTGATTTCATCTCTTATTACAACGGTGTTCCCATTGTCATATTAGGAATACTCTAAAGGAATTCATTCCTACCTTCCATTTCTGATAGGTACCTTCAGTTTTCGTTTTTCTGAAAGTAGTATGCAGTTGACAAAATTTTTCACTTTGCTTTTATAATTTTGATATTATTTGCAAGCCGAGGCTAATCCTTTGTAGGTGTCTTATTGCCCTTTTGAATTTGAGTGATTCGCGCTAACTCTTTGTTTATGCCGCCGTAAGACGTCAAAAACCTTCTTTCCTCTGTTAGTATTTCATGCGAATCCTTGGAAGCCATAAGCTGACCACTTAACGATTTTAAAAACCACTAGGCAGCATGTTGCTTGGAGGTCATGTCTAATATACAAATGGGTGAGGGTCGGTCAGTGGGGAAATGCGCCAGTCGTATTCTGACCGAGGCTTTACCATGCACTTTCGGAGCAAATATCTTATACTGACGAACTTTGCGCGATTTAAAATAACCATTTCTGCCCTGCGGTTTGGTTTTGTTGCATTCGGCTATACTTGTAAGAATGTGAATTACGTGTGTGTACTTCTCATAAACTTTGTAAAAATTCCAACGGCATTTTAGAAATTACATCATATAAAGCCCCTACAAATTCGTAACACTATGGAAAAACGATGAGAATCATTATGGAGTTAAGTTGTTGATAACTTCCAAGTTCGCTTTTGTGATTTAATATAACATTCTCTTTTATATCAATAACCCTTTATACAACAGTGATTATCAAATAGTATTTTCAAAAAGTTATTTACAGTTCAAGATCTTTTGTTAATTTGACCTGTTTCTCGGAAAATTATTAAACAAACTTTATTTAAGGCAATATATAAGCTTTGTCATTAGCGTGAATAGAATTTTCGGGAATGTTCTTAGCGGACATCGATTGGGGACACATAATATCTTATACTAAATACTACTACTACTACTAAATACTACTAATATCTTATATAAAGCTAAAGAGTTTGTTTGTTTGCTTGAACGCGCTAATCTCAGCAACTACTTGTCTCATTTGAAAATTTTTTCAATGTTAGATAGCCCATTTATCGAGGAAGGCTATATATCATCACGCTAAGACCAATAAGAGCGGAGCACCAATGAAGAATATTTCAAAATCGGGGGGGTTTTTAACTTACTTTTTTTTACTATTCCACGCGGACGAAGTCGCGGGCAGTAGTCTATAATATTATAAAATTATATATATGCCTTGCTTATACATAGAAGCTATTAAAAAAATAACAACTGTAATAAAATTACCATTTTTATTATAACAACTGAAATTTCATCTCTGTTTGTGGGTTAGTCAGTTTTTTGGGATACATGTAAAAACACGTAAAAACTACTGGGCTGATTTCGATGCAGATTTCGCTAATCGACAGCGAATTCTTAAATTTAATATTTGAGTTAATTTTTTATCCTGAAAATCCGACGGAAATTTTGCAAGGAATGACTTAAAATGACTAGATTAAAAAGTATTAAGTAGTTATTAGTAAAAGTGGAAGAAAGTTTAACAAGAGATGGGAGGAATTCTAAATTTTGTGACATCACATTTCATATTTAATTCTCAATGAGTTTTCAAATTCATTTCATAATTATTTTACTAGCTACTACACGTATAACGTTATAATATATTTAAGCTTTAAAACACGAAATTTGAAGTATTACTAAAAAGTTTTTAGGTACGTTTAAATTATTATCACTATTATTTTCATCATTACTATTGAGTATTCTATCTTATTCTCTTACAAGCGTAGTCCTTTATGTGTTTGTCTCTTTTTAGTGTCACTTTTTCGTTTCAAAACAAAAAGATTCTAAAGCAATTTCACTTCAAAAATTGAATACCAAAGTAATGTAATAAAATTTGTGATATTTTCACCACGGGAATTTTCCTGAGAGCGATTTTTGGTTGTTTGAGTGCATAAAAATTAGTTTCTTCCGACACAGTTTTCACTAATACGATAGCTTACATTATTTTCTAAATGCTGCGGTACTTTGTGGTCCCTTAAACCAACGGGAATTTCAAGTCAAGCGTGAACGGAGTCGCGGGCATATAATTATTTAGAAACTTTATATATATTTTATTTCTTACACTAATTTACGTTTACTTTACCGTGAAAAATCAAAGCTACAGGACTACATTTCAGCATAGCAAAGTACTGGGAGCCAACCTCATTTCTTAAATTGCGACATACAATCTCTTTAGTTCTAATAGTTCTTATTGTTAATTATTTGTTCGGTCATTTTGTGCGTGTCGCATTTTTAATCAAGAGAACGATAACACTTTATTATACATCATTACAGAAAACAAGGAAAAACTTATAGCCTAAAATGTGCTATACTCTAAATGTGCACAATTACAAGACCGCCCGTCTTACCGCTAAGAAGCGATCTCTTCCAGACAACCCGTGGCAGAAATAATGCAGATTATATTTGTCAAATATGGTATGCATAAATACCTATTATATAATAAATAACCTCTTTTACTTTATTTCTTGGTTAATTTAGTTTTAAATGATATACAAATGGAAAAATATCATTAATGAATTATTACACGTTATACTAGTCTTCAATGCAAACTTACATCATTCATAATCATTTAAACAAACGGTAACCCAAAATTAATTGTAGCAAGCAAGTCGTCTGAATAATCCATCGTTTAAAAGGCAGAGCCGATGAATTGGAAAATAATGACTGGTATTAGACGCATGCTAAGAGGGCCGTATCAATTAGTGGTCGTAAGCTAACAGGGCATTACGTGCTCAATATTAAAATCAAATTTACGGACTGGTGCGGTATGGCCAACATACCCCGCTCGCCTGGTGTGGACGCCAATAAACAAATGCAATACTTTGACACGCGGTGATATGTGGACGTTAAAATGTGTACCGACAGAAAAAACACAGCTCCTTAAAATTAATAGAAGTACTAAATTCGATTTTTTATATCTCTGAAAAACTGTGATATATAACAGTTCACTCTCTTTTATTTTCATATTTAGCTGCTCTTTGATGTCATCAGTTTATTAGAGAAGTTTGAGAATAATTTAATTGTGGCTGGATATATTATTATAAAATGTATCTCATTGACACGCTAATGAAGCTAAAAGGATGTTGAAATTAAATAGTAATAATGTATTATTAAAATGGGCGGTCGCGGCAAGCAAACGCAATATTTTTACTAACTATCAACACATTTTGTGTCAAACGTGTCAAAACGTTGTCAATATTTATTTAGGCAGTTTAATATGATTAAGTAATTTTATTTAAAGGCGATCGTTATGCAAGCGACTCCTACGATTCAAACATAAGTGTAGAGATTAATTTAGTAGCCTATGGTTGTTCACCATTCTTTACAATAATAATTTAATTTAATACGAATTAATGAGAGTTACAAATATGGTTAGCCTTGAAACAAAATGAATAGAAATGTTTAGAAACAACTAACTTATTTATTTAATAAAATAATTCGATCGTGACGGTGTGTTTAAAGGGTTTGTCAACAGTCCTTGTAACATCAATTAAAATCACATTTTGTGCGCGTTGGCAACACGTAATACCAACATTTATACGGGATTACCGATCTGGTACTAAACTACGGCCGTGTCATTACACCTTATAATGGCTAACATGGAATAAACTGCTTTATGTTTCGGTGAACTGATTGCTAATAATTTATTAATACTAGTGGTCGGCCAGTGGTCGAAATTCAACCATAACAATTAATTTAAATTAGAAGTTTGAGCATTATTAAAGTTCTTTTGTGAAAGACTATACTTCTATAATCACAACTTTCGCCAAGACTACACTGATAGTTTGACTTGAACAATAAACAAAAGAGTTTATATGCGTGTGTGTGTGTAATGTTTTTTTATTGATTTAATGTATTTTTAAAAAAGTATCATTCTGCACTCTTTCTCTATATAAACTATATGTGCGAAATTTCATACTCCTTCCGCGCAATTTCATAAAAAGGGGTCTAAATTTTTATCTTCACGGTATTAACATAATGATACTAGTTCGTAAGTTTTCTATTATCTAATTATCTAATTTTCTTTGTTTTTCAGAATGATGAAGACGAACCCATAACACATAAGTTATTCCGGCCTTCTACATCAAAAACGTAAGTAGACATTTTAAAAAAAATTACTGTTACAGATCAAGAGCTTTCATACCATAGCGTTTCCTAAGTAATGCAGGCCCTTATAAAGGTGACTAATGTTTACTCAGTAACTTGCTAATACCCAATGTTAGCTATATATTCAAATTCCCGAGATTCATAAATGTTCGCATAGACGTCACAGCAAAAGCGTGGAAGTCGATCAAATTAACATTTTGACACGTCTCTGTGTGGCGCCAGAGTCAATAGATTCATTCTCCTCAAATAAAAAAACGGTTTACGTCTCAGGACGCCCGACAGAAGTGATAACTTAAACTAATCTAACGTGAGAGAAAGGGAAGACAGACCGACTGGTGGCGTAATGCGTTACGTAACGAAGCGTTTTACCCTCCCATAAGAAGTTATCACTTCAAAATCTGTAACGAGCTAGCCGTGAGTCAAATCTAAGTATAATTTGATAAGAAAAAATAACGCTTATAAAAAAGCGTTCAACTCGATCGGATGGACGTCATCCGATTGATTTGAAATAAGGGGAACTATATATATAAAACACAAAAATCGTTTTTATAAATTAGGTACCACTTATCGTGGTACGAATATACTCCGATATAATCCGTTAGGAGAATATCGTATTTTCTGCAATAAAAATTACAAAATCGTCGTTTCGAGTGTACTGATATGAGTCGCGAGATTCGAATTGAAATTCTGTTAGAATTACTATAGAATTTTATTAGAACTATACAAACTCGTATAACACAGGTACAAATATAACCGAACACAATAAGTCCAAACGTAATGCAGAAGGTCGTAATTCAATTCAATTCGTACACGCACAAAGTCCGTCACTTAATAGATTCCCGATTGTAATACACACGTCTTGCTTGGCTTGTGGTTATCTCTCGACTGCTTTCCCCCTCCATCAGGTGATCGTTTTATAGTGCGCAACTGCAATGTCCCCGTATCTAAGATGATTTTAATCCGACATACCTGGCTAATGACTGCCATAAAAGATTACAATATAAATTTTAAACACAAAGTAAACAAAAGAAAAGGAGCATAAAAGAAACTAAATGTTATTAGTTCGAATCCCGACAGGTAATAAATGTGCTTTATTTCAGATATGCAAGTGGATTTTGTTTTTGTCGGGACCAGGGTCGTAACAATACGTAGGTACATAAATAAGTGTATACACAAAATTTAATTAAAATGGATTATTTTAAGGACCTTGAATGAAACGAAAACATACAAATAAACTAAACTTGCTTGCACGTTCAGTACCAAAAGGCTATTAGGTCGTAGCAACTTTTGAAAACTTTTCAGAAGAATGAGTTAATACTGGTAATTTCTGACCAAAATATGCGCCATGCCTGAAAAAAGAGTTTACACATTGTTATTGAATTAAATTTTTTGTTTTGGACTTTTCAAAAGACTGCGATAACGTAACTTTTTGTTAAGTCAGTGTGTTAATTTTAATGCACATTTCCTCAATATTTTTTTTAAGTATTTACATCACAGAAAATTTAACTTAACTTTTCGTAAGAAGCGACAAAATAACCCACAGCCAGGCGGTAGGGTTTTTGCCTGTCTGGATGGCTACCACCTCTGGTCTAGAGTATGTCGCCATAACAACCTTAGGTTGTGTTCCAGCATCAGTGAACAGGTTCCAGTCTCCCTGTAATGAGCGCCAGCACATTGGTTACAAATGTCCATAGGCGACGGTATCCACTTCCCATCAAGTAGGTCCTTTCACCTGTCTGCTAGACTCATGCAATAAATAAAATAAAAAATCTATAATGTCTTAAAATTATAAGTAAAATACTAAGCCTAACTCACCCTCTCTTACGAAAAATATACCCAGAAGGATAGTTACGTTAGCTCGCTGGATCGCCATATTATCCGAAGCTGAAAACTCGATGAGCCGTTTTGATAGGTCTTTGTAAAGATTCATGCTCTCAGAACGAGCCGGTCCAAGCATGTCAACTGCAAACTGCACCAATAAATAAATTAATATGCCTATAGATGATATATGAGTTGTGTTTTTATTCAAATAAAATAATACCTTTTCTAATAAAAAAAGAAGAATAGTCACGAATGTACCAAATTAGACGATAATAAAGTGGTGCCAAGGAAGCCCGCGGCACCAATTACTTCAGCCCATAAACCCGCTTGCAATTGTCGCGTACAATATTTATTTATGTATACATATTTATGTTGGCTGCATAAATATGTGCGGGAGCGCGCGTGATCCCCGACTCGCGGTAATTATTGCGTGACTTATTGGCGAAGGAAGATAACACGTACGTCGCGACTCATGTTTATAGACCCCTGCAATACCTCAAAATGACCCCCGTTTTCTATGTACATCGAGTAATAAAGAGAGGCAGGGTAGACCAGCTTATAGTGGCGATGCCATCCGTTGCTCCGAGGGTTGTGGCAGCTTTATCTACGCGCTTGACTGTTGATCGTGACTTTCCGACGCAGATTTCGGTAATTACGCTGATTATGAGAACGAATCGTGCCTCAACGTTTTCTAAAGGCCCCCCAGGGACAAGACAAGTTAATGCGTAATAAAACAAGGATCTCACTAAATACATTTAATTGAACTTTTTTTTCACTTTAAAGTCTCTATTCATGTCATTATAAGAAATTTGAAATCTTATTGTATAAACAGATCATGGTCAACATACTACTAATGTTTATGGTCAGCGGACTTTATTTAAATATGTATGTAAGACGGAGGTTTTACACGTTAGCAACAACCTCCACCAAAGTGAAATAATGGAATGTTCACGTCATGTAAGACAGACTTCGCTAACGTGGCATTATTATAATATATCAATAAAATAATAATTGTAGACAATTATCTGGTATAGTAATTATTATTAATTGTTTTTTAATGATATTTTTTTGAGTCATTGTTTCTAGGACATTTGATTATATTTATTTTTCCAATTTTTCTATGCCCAAACATGATGCACATTTACTTTTGTACCATCATACATACTTTGTATCATGCATACTCCGATATGTAAATACTCCATGTTTAAGAAATAAATCAACTTTGACTTTGACCATGTCTGCGATAGTATAAGACGTTTTCTAATTATTTAACTAAACCAAATTTATCTATAACATCTTTTACAATTAATTATGATAGCTTAAGATATTGGGCCCAACGTTGGGCGCCACTATAGTAGTTTAAATGTACAAGGCGCTATCTGGTATGATAAAGCCTCGGTCCGACCAGCTCCTCATATATATTTAAATAAAAGATAGTTTGACATAACCTAAAAAACAAAAGACAAATATAAATACTATATGTTAGTATACCACCATCGCCATTATCTCAATTAATTCCTGAGGTTGTCTGGAAGAGATCGCTTTTTAGCGATAAGACCGCCCCTTGTACATAACTGGATATAATTTTAGTCTTTAAGTTCATGTTTGTATTGGTGTACAATAAAGTGTTATCTATCTATCTATAAATTAAAGGAACACATTACTGAAAAAATAGTACATCTAATGAGGTTTAGATACTTATGACTCTTCATTTTAGAGGAATTAATGGTACCTACCTATACCCACTACAAAATCTAAGTGTTTTGGTGGGCTTCAGATATTTGTGATTTTTGTTTTCGTCACGACATTTTCCTTCATCGTCTGATCGTCGTAATTATAAAAATATATATATTAATACTGCCTGATGATTTTGTTGCAATTCGAACCCACATCATTTAAATAAAAGAATACTTTTAAGGCAAAAATGTATATTACAATGGAATTATTTTAGCATTTGTGCAATCATTACCTACGTGTTTAGGAATAATATGCGAACCTGAATACCTACAAATCAATGAAATAAGTAGGTTAACTTTCAACAATAAACTAGATCAGCTATATAAGAAAGTTTCTTCAATGAACAATGTTTACTTCCCTAAAATAAATGAAGATACGTCGTTAACCCTGTTGCGCGAAGTTGGATCCAATAAAACAAAGTTTCGAGTAAACGAATGCATTAAAGTCACCAGCAAACTGATCCAATCGTAATATCGCACTCCTAGACATCGAAAGTTAGTATGCATTGACTTTGAAAAGTCGTCCAAAACTAAGTTGGGTTATGTTTATGAAACTATTCGGATGCGGCTGTGTGCCGCCGATACACATGCAAGAACTCGCGCCCAACTCGAGGCATAGTTCGCTAAGTGGAACAGCTGTAAAACAAAGTGGCGAAGGGTCTAGGAACTTAGTGTGTACGTTGGCAAGTATTCGGCGCTCCCCGGCCGAGCACATGTCTCCCGCTAGGCGCGACAGCCCTCCGGCGGCCGCTGGCGAACTTTGGCAGTTTAATTCGCGCAGTAGGCGCGGGCCCGGCCATCGACCGCCGTCGATTTATAAATAAGTTAAACTAGGTTTTAACTAAAGTATTGCGGTGGGATGATAACGAGCCGGGCCGTACGCCGCCGCGAACCCCGCACCACCCCCGCGCCCCCCCCCGAACCCCGCACGCCCGCGTGCAGATAAACTTTTAAAATGACTTTGGAAGCTTTTGAGCTTTTAATCGGTAAAGTTGTACAGACAGACAGTTCGGGCACAATCCTTGAACCGCTTGCGCCGGCGACGGCGGCCGCAAAACTTTGTTTTACAGGACTACTTTTCTTCTTGTTTCAAGGTTGGACTCTTAAAACAAACTCCAGTTCGACGGAGTTCGCGAACTCGGGCGCGAACAATTTACAAATTTCTCTCTTTCATAACAACTAACTGCCGCTCGGCGCGCCGGCGAAAGTTGTGCTGCGTAGATCTTAATCGCATTGTCTGTTGCGCTCGCGAACGCGCCAACAGCTGATTGGGCCGCGGCACACTTGTCGCAACTTTTACTTTAATTCACGCACGTGCTACAATTACCAACAGGCCCAGGTGATTAACTGTTGTGAGCCTAATGTCGATACGGTTTAATGTGTGGGGTTTGCATAGACAGTTTTTTTACTGTGAACTTGACAAACAGGTAGACAGCTCACGTAATGGAAAATGGTTGCCGTCGTATATAGACCTTTGCTACACCAGGAACCAGGGCCGGATTTAGTGGGGGGGTGAGCTAGGGGCACGTAGGCTGAGGTTAAAGACTACAGACAAATGATGATGATGATCAAAGTAAAAATAAAGGCGGGGGCGGCATTTTTCCCGCCAATTCCTCCCGCCCCTTCGAAAAAATTTTAAGATACGAGGTTACCAGGGACGAAGCCTACGCTTTACCAATCTTTGGAATGGGATAGGAGGGATGGGACAAAAGGGTCCATCAGGAGCAATAGAATAGACCGTAGGAGTTAGTAGAATGAAACGGTGTGAAGGGATGGAGAAGTGGTCTATCGAAACTATCACTTAACGTACGCAACACGATTAGCTTAAGACTAACCGTTTCACGCCGATATTCTATGAGAGCATGGTGTCGCACAAATCGAGCCGGCCCTAAGAGCTGTAATCAGGATAATGATTCCAGTATGGCTCCACCACGTCACAGTCATATAAGGACATGTTACTTTGGAACGATAAAGTGAGATGTTGATGCAAAATGGCTGGCTGACAGACGTCGGCCGCCCTCCGACACTTCCATTCAATTCGTTTAAGTGACATCGATAGCATCGGCTGCGGTCGAAAAAACTCGTCTGCCAAATTTGACGGCGCGACCCCCGGCGACTGGAGGCCTCTTTTTTCAGTTAACGCCTCACCTGCCCCGGGCCAGAAGTGGCGTCGCGTAAAAAGACTAATTGGCATTTTATGTTTAACAGTTCTCTTTTTATTTATATTTAATGAGAACTGGTCTGTTCTTTTAATATTATAATCCAACCGAATAACGTTGTTATTTTGTAATATATTATGTTTTTGAGATATAGAGCCTGGTACAAGGTTTTATATACGTGCCTATGTGCGTTCCTTATATACAATCGTACAAGATCGTAACATGGGCTAAATGCAGTATCGGGTATTGCGCGTAAATTTTACGTAACTAGAAATAAATAGGTTGCGGGTGTGTGGGGCGGAGCGGCGTGGGCGTTCGCGTGCGCGCGCACAGCCCCCTCCCCGCGGCGGTAGCCCCGCGGGCGCCCTCCCCCGGCCCGGCCTGCGGTTCCTCCGCGTAGTCCGCGAATCGCGCCCCGCGAGCCAACCGCACCGCGGAGCTCGCTCCAAAACCGCCGCCCGCTACGGCTTACGAACAAACTTTTCCGACGTAGCCCCGCTACGACGGTCTACGTAAAACTACGCACCGAAATTCTGTAGATGAATGTGAATTTTTGTGCTGTGATTTTTTTTATTGTGAACTCGTGAGCTATTTTTATATTAAAAAAAACTTAAGTGCGAGATGTGGAGTCTCTCCGTATTATAGCGATGTCGGCGCTAGTTCGACCCATGTGGTAAGTCTATTCATACAAAAAAAATACCCGTCGATTAATATTTCAATTGATTTTTGCGGTAGTTCTTCGGCGTATTTGTTACTTATCCGGTGATTAACATTTCAGAGGTGTTTACGTCATCGGTGAAAAAATCAAGAAGTGTTCAAGATTTTTAAAAAAATACGTTAACGCACAAATCCCACGCTCGTAAAACCATTTCACGAAATGCTTTCAAGTTGTTATTTTATGAACGTTTAATATTATTATTAGAGGGTAATTTAATGTATGTTTGCATTTGGTGTGATTGAGGTGAATAAGTTGTGCGATGTTGATTATTCAGCCCCTGTTCGTATCTGTGGTAATCGAATCACCTCAATTAAATCCGCGAGACTGCAAATAACCGCGACATTAGGCAGGAAACGGAATACGTAATGATGCAAACATTCCTACAACCCACATCAAATATTATATATATTAAATTAAATAATTTAATTTATCACATAATTATGAAATTTATGGAGTTATATTGTACTTTAGGAGATTATTATTCTCTTGTATTTTAATACATAATAGGTAATTATGCATTCCTAGCATTCCTATTTACTAATGTTATACCAAACTATTTATTTATTATCTTAAATAATTATCAATTTAAAAATGAAGATATAACCATTTCAAAAATAAAAAATAATAGGTAATAATAATACGTTTACAAAAATAACTTTCACTTTGATGTGAAGTAAATATTTGGAAGTAAAACTAGTTATTTCAGTTAGTCAGTGAACCTTGGATAGGAGAGTGACAACATATTTTTACAATATTGTACATCCAGTATTTTGATATCAAATTGCAACAGAATGAAAAATGCTAAAAAGTTTATTTAAAAAAAGAATGTATTTTTTCATGCTGATAGGTTTAATAACGTAATTACAATATGAAGCCTGAATAAGTTTAGTGGTTTCAGAACTTATGTCTCTTTCCAGCAACGTGGATACGAATCTTGGCCAGGAAATGTGAGCCACTTAGCTTGTTTGTCTGAACTAATGGGCATATTGTTACAATTATATCGTACTAACGGTAAAAGAAAAATCGTGAGTACACCTAAGTATTGGAAAAACCGACATGTAAATTGCATCCGTTCCTATGAAATAATCCAGCTATAAGGAAATCCAGTAGTACGACATTTTACGTTTAGCGGTTAATATTTGTGAGACACGATAAATCATTTTTTGCATTAAATAATTAAATTAATACACTGCAAATGTAAACAAATCAATGAAACTTAAAAATAAAAATTAATAAAAAAAAATTAAACTGAAGAAAATTATTTTGTTATTTAAATTTTGATTTATGTAGTGTTAAAAATCAATAAATTGAAGCAACCTACCTATAAATCAAGATTATGTATTACATATTACTGTACATATATGTTCTGGCGACAGTTGTATATAATGATAAATAATAATTCGTAAGGCAGGCACACGGTTACAATGAACTTAATAAATATATATTTCAAAGAATTCTGAATTTCTTAATCTATATATAGTATACGAAAGAGAATAAATATATACGACCCAGAAAAAAAAGAGATGTGATGCTTTTAACAAGAAACAAAACTCATAACTGAATTTACACATTCGTATATTTCTCGTTAGGAGTTCCGTTCTATGCCTTCCTTGTTCAGGTCCAGACCTTGTCATAGTTAGATACGTGCTTATGTTAGGATTGTCTCAATTCAACAATACCCCGAAACACTATATATTTCCTATTTGATTTGAAAGAGTTCCTTGTTATATCTTCGGAGTCGTAGATTCAATATCAATGGTATTTATACGCAACTACTCTAAAGCTATCCTGATCCATATATCCAACATAAAAACCATTTTTAAAATGTATTTACAAACACAGAAGCTAGCGCTGAACATAACGTATATCAAAAATATATAGTACACGACAAATTGAGAAGCTCCTTTTTTCAAATCGGTTCAAATACGATGAAATAGAATTAGTAGTTTCTACGGAATACCTTTAAAGCCCAGTTCCTGTATCTTATCAACCGTTCTCTTGTCCTACTATCGGATAAAATTTGACATAAGCTCCATACCTCTTATGTCAAATTCAACCGATGGTAGGGCAAGTGAATAAATAGCATACCGGCCATAAGGTAACAACTATTGGATTTCGCATCCTAATATACTTTTTCCTGAATATGGTAGTTGACAGTCAAATAAATTGAAACACTTTTCATCATCCTAAATGATACCGAAGCACGAAATCAAGAGGGATTTCGTACGAGATAGCAAGTTAAGAAGCCATACTACTTAAACAAGCCATATATGGGGTTTAGTTCTAGAGTATGCCGCCATAACCACTTTGTGTTCTGTTCTGACATCAGTGACCAGTTTTTTTCCTCCAAGGCCGGCAGCATACTGTCAGCACCTCTAGTATTGCTAATGTCAATAGGCGATGGTGACCACTTTTCATCACAGTTGTGTTGTTAGCCTCTTGGCTGTGCTTCAGCAATAATAAAAAAATTGCGTCCGCTCTTTTTAACGAAAATTATTTTAGAATTTATAGTCTCTCTTCTCTCAAATATTTGGGGTCAGGACAATATTTCTTTTCCTTCCATACTCCTCTATTCTGACATTCGTCCTCTGTTACACTACAAATGATCTTGTCATGCAATCCAGGAGGCACGTCTTTTTTGGTCTGCCTTTACTTCTTCTATACATCAATATTCCAGTTTAACATTCTCTTTGTCACGTGACTTTCATCCTTCCTCATTATATGTCCAAAGAACCATCTACCCAAAAATCTACCATATGTCTTATTTATATTTGTTCATTTCACTGTAGAAATACGTTCAACATTAGCATTGTAAACCATCAATAGTGATTAATGAAATAGTCATCAAGTGTCCACAATAGATCGTACGTTCATGAAATACGGAATAACTTAAACAAACTGTACTCGTATACAAATTTCACGTGTAATGGAGGCATGCCCATCTAGATAAACCGCTAAAATTGTTTCCACTCAAACCAAGACCGTGTTATCTGATGGGCCACCGCTCGACCGTTTAATTGAGGTTTATTTTTCACTCGGATACCAATTGTATAAACATTTTTCAACGTACATTAGGCTTTTTGTATGAGGAGAGAAATCATGTCGTTTTTAGTTTGAACAACTAGATACATTTTTTTAACTTCACGCCTGCTTACTACTCGATAACGTAGATGTGAAAATAAAAAAATATTACAACACTTTTCAGTGTTAGACAGTTTTTAGTTAAATAATGTATTTATATTAAAATCCTAAGAGGCTCGTCAATTTTTTAGTATAAAAGATAACTGATTACTTCTTGTATAGAATGGTCAAATAACTCTGTCCAATAGGTGAAACAATTTAATTTCGTATATAATTAAATGAGTTTAGTGGTGGGAAATTAATAACCTAGCAAGTGTTAAGGAAAATTATTAACATAAGAACATAGATACTGCGACCTTCGTGGAATGTTCTAATTGTATTAATTACCCTATATGTTGATTAATAATATTAAAACTAAACTAACTAAAACTACCCATATAATATATATATATACTACACATAACTATTAAAATAATAAAAATGCATAGAAGAAACTTATACATAAATAATTTTATAATCGACGTTCGGTCAATCTATTTCACGATCACAAAGGGACTTAGATGTCAATCGTTAATAATTGACACAGCTATACATATAATGTCACTATAATTACCGTTTGCTCAAGCACGACCTTCTCGCGAATAAATCAATAACATTTTTGTGACTATAAGTCCCCAGACATCTTTGCTTGCAGAAATTTCGTTTTATTACTGATTGACGTCTCTGAGACAAAAAACAAACTTATATTCATCTACAATCACGTATTTACCTGTGAGTAAATGCAAAGCAAATTTCTCCAAAATTGTTTCCTATCCTAGGTCATGAAGAAGGAACAAACACATTATGCAAAAAAGTCACTTTTACATTTTGTTGTCATTATGTGTTTTGCTCGAATCTTCACAACAATAATAAGTTTAGAGGCATGTATGTATACATATCTATCTATATCATATCTATCAACCCTCTTATGGAAGGGTATCGTAGGTGACATATATATAATTACAAATTACCTATTCATAAGGTTGCCATTGTCAGAGCTTAAGTTCTTTATTAGGATCTAAATTATTTTAGCCGTATATTTACTGTAAAATAAAATAAATAAATTTAAATTCTGTCGCTTACAATGTTTCTCCATAACAGGCTCGATATTATAAAGTATTATATATAATATATAAACAATTACTCAGAAGGAAGCATTTCGAAAAATACCTGAAAATCATTCTCGAAATCAGGAATAATATACAATAGACACTGAGATAATCTGACGACATCTTTATGTTTATGGCTAAAAACTCAAACGCTATAACACTTTAGCCTAAAAAAATTCACGGAATATATTAAATAAAAAATAAATTGCTCAAACATTTAATGTTATTTGCTCGCTAAAATCTACTGTTCCCTGTTCCCAAATGAAATCTCTTAACTTCAATAATAAGGTAAAACTCAATTTGCTGGTATTTATTTTCTTAGAGACGGCGTGTAGATACGATAATGCTCGCAAGCAAAACACACATAGCGAACGTGTCCACACGCTGCATGAGGGGACGATTCACAACGCGATAACCCTCGTTGTGAGTGAGCCCTTAACGTAGGGCTGCGCAACATAAAATTTTAATTACTAGGATACATAGCTATAGCTATAGGATATATAGCTATCAATATTATATTTATAATTTTATGTTATAGATGCCAATGTGAGTTTGTTTTTTCCGCTTCAATTTTAGTTCCTATGGCCTACCATTGGTCCCTATTATTGGATTTCCCTACTCTATCTTCTTTATCCCGTTCTTTCTGTGTGAGCTGTACCATCGATACAATACAATACAATTTTGATACCCGAGTATTTTATCTATGTAGAACCGAAAAAATAATATAATTTACTTCGGCCGGGCGGCCTGTCATAATAGGCGTCCAAACAACACACAGCTAGGTAGGTAGGGTATTTGTCCGACTGAATGAGTACCAATCCTGGTCTAGAGTATGCCGCCATAATAACGAGTTGTGCTGAGCAGAACTCGTTATTATGGCGGCATACTAATACTAGTATTAGTAGCTAGGTAGGCCAGTCTGCTTTTAGAGAGCGATGTACATTAGTAGCACTTCTTTGTTACAAATATCTAAAAGCGATAGTAACCGTTTTCCATCACGTAAACTGTATGCCTGGCTATTGAACTCATGCAATAAAAAAATCATCTCATTTTAATGTCGGCAAAACGTTTGCTTCACGCTTGGTGGTATAAACATACATAGACAGCGATAAGCACTTTCCATGAGAAGGGCCGTTTGCCTGTTCGCCAGCTTCGCAATAAAAACATGAAAACTACTGAAGTTAAATTTTACACTAACGCCGTCAGAAGTATACAACGGTTACACGTTTAATTCACCGATTGAAAGTTACGTACTGAAATCGCGAAAATGTAAAAATTTGAAGTGACCTCCATACACGCCTTAGGGTTAATTTTTTTCAATTTACATGGTCTATGGTATCGTGAGACAGATCGGGGAAAAAGTTTTTTTAATGAAATCAATAGTCGACGCAGTATAGCTTTCAAAGTCGTTAAAATTGTATTCCTTTCTAACTTATGAACTAAAGAGTACGAAACTCCAAAGCAAATCAAGGTAGAGAACTCAAAAATAATTTTAAACAAAAATGTTTTGAACAATATCTGTAATATTTGGTTATTGTTTTTGTAATATTTGGTTTTCAATTAAACGCTTTTTTCATTCCGTAGCCTATTAACGAAAACAATTTACGTTTGTCATACATATATACATACTAAAGTAGTAAAATCTACACGTCACAGCTATAGGGCTGTTTTGCTTCCCAGTTACACGCTGGCGTTATGTTATTCAAAACATATTAACTGCTTTTTTTAACCGGCTCAGTCAAAAATAAAAATCGCAATTAGTTTTTTAATGTCATATTTAAACAGCATAATAAAACTAGATAAATATTTTTTTTTCACTGATGTTACGTGCGTAAATAAAACAGATTAGGGACCTACTATCATAATCTAGCATACCAAGTGAAACTAACCACAAAGACAACGTTTATACATAAAAGTATTGGGGATGGTTTTAATTTTACAAATTATTATATATTTTCTTTTTTGGTATTTTCATAATCTTCTTAATATTATATACTAATTTTCATTTATTTGTGCTCTTTTATTATTTAATGTCAAAATGTGGTTTACTAAGACATCATTTAATCTCTTTGTACAGATATGCATTTGGTATTTATTAATCATTTTATTTATTTTAGACATAAAGATTTGAAATAAAAATATCTCAACTAAATACTTAAAAATAAACTAAATTAATTAATTAATATAAAAAATTAACAATCGCTGCCAGAGGGAGGCGTGCCCAGACGACTCGCTGCATTTATTAATTGATAGAAAACCTACATCCAAATATACATGGAAAAGTAATTACATATAACTCTAATCAGACGGCCAAAAACATGTTTTCTCTAATAATGTATTGGTTAAGTAATATATAGACATACGGTGCATATTTTCATAATTAATAATGAATTTAAGGCTTAGACACCACTTGGCTTCTGAAACACAAATCCTAAATGGAACAGTATCATGGAACTTATTATTTAAATAGTTGCTTACTCGTACTAGAAATAAATCATATATTTTAATTTTTTTCTTGAATCGGCACTTCCTGCCAACCCTACAGCATTTCTATTCAAGGAGGGTAGGGTATGCCTCGCGGCTGGCAGTTGCAATGCACCGCGCGCAGTACCATTACCCCACTTATTTAAACACGGTTAAACTATTTTGATATTGATTTTTGAGCTCACATGTTGCGCTTTTGTATTCTTTGAGAATCGATATCCAACCCACTGTCGTTCACCATTTTTTCAATCTACTAGTTTATACACTGACGTTGTTATATTTGCATATAGGAGCGTTTTGCTATTATTTTTAATATATTATATATTTATTATCGATGACGTGTGCAGTAGGTTTAGCAACACATATCGTATTACAAGGAATTAATAAAAACAAGTCTAATTAGCTAGAAGTAGTCTTCTTCTGTTATAAATTTAAGAAAAATTGGTAATTATGATATAGTTAACCTGTATTACTTTATATGTGTGTTGTAAACAGAAATACGTCGACACATATTATATATATACCTTTTATTACATTCTGGCTATGGCCGCCACTTCTTTTGCACAAGTCTTAGGGCCGCTTGCGTAATGTTGCTTAAATTTATTTAAGAAAGACAAAACGTATTTAACACTCTTAAATACAATTAGCCTCTTGCACAACGCAAAATTTGCCACTAAATATATTTAAAGAACTGTCAATACGTTTTGTGTAAAACGTATTTAGGCAGTTTAATATGATTAACTAATTTTATTTAAAGACGATCGTTATGCAAGCGGCCCTTAGACTTGAAATCAATGTCTTCTGAACCCCGCAAGATATCGATAAACATTCTAATTTTAAAATAAAATCTGATTCAATCCTTAAAAAATCAATTAAATTCGTTAAGCCGTTTATAAAACTATTCTTGTCAAAGTTTCACTGGCCGACAGACAGACAAACATTTCATAAACGGATGAAAATAATTAGATTTGCTATTTCAGCTTTTATTTCGGATTATTATAGACTGGTACTTTATTTTCATTTATGTGAGTATGAATAAATATCTCCATATATTATTATTGGATGTGAATTGTAAAAGTGCCGACTTTTACAATTTTATCAAATCTAGTTTTATATAACTTAATTTTATCACATATGCACAATAAAAATATTTCAAATTTTTATTTCAATACTTTTTACATCCAAAATATTCCCGCTGAAAAACGAACGAATAGAACGAAAACCAGCTAGATATTTCCCAGAAGTAGTTTAAAGAGTACCTACACCCATTTGAATTCACTGGTTTTTAACAATTTAGTACTTCAAGAAGAATCCATCGTCGTTAAGTGTCTATTTAACAATAATAAATAGTTTATTTAGGACCAGTGTCCATATTTAGTTAGTGTGTTAGTTACAATTATCGTATAGTATTTTTAGGGTTCCATAACTACTTTGACATAAACGGAATATTAATGTTCTCGTTATGTTCGCCCATCTGTCTTTGTGGGTCGCAGTGATTTTTCTCAGAAACTATTTATTATATGTGGATTAAAATTAGAAGAAGCTGGAAGCTGTAGTTTATATGGCATTAAATAATGGTGTAATAAAATCTAGAAAAAACTAGTCAAGTTTTCAGGTTATTTTGAGAATATCCTATACCATTTATTATGAAGCCCTCGATATATATAGCATAACAATATAAAATCTTCTATCTATACTATAATAAATCTGTAAATTGATCCGAGTTTTTATAATAGTTTAAAATGTAAAAAATAGCGAATATAGCGGGATAAATGAAAATAGCGAAAAAGATGGCGCTGCGACCGCATCTTTTTTGGAAACTACTGAACGTATACGAATGAAACTCGGTACAGAGGCGGCTTATATCCCGAGTTAGACTTAGGATACTTTTGTACCGACAAATAACGTCGTTTCCATGTAATACACGGATTACCAAAATAGATCTCGCGCTGCAATCTCGTTTTTCAATTCATTAACAAATATATACGCTGTCATAAACAACATGTCACTCATTGTACTACTTCAAATCGGGTTGGCTTCGACTCATCTATGCTTTGCTGGGCAGTTGTTTAGACTATATTATGCACTTAGTCTCTGTTATTGTAGTGAATTTAACAAGAAACAATAAAGTTTTAGGTCTAAAAATTACAGAATATAAACCTTTTAATTAAAAATCTCATCAGAAAATTAATTCATCATTTATATTTCATTCAAAAAATGTTAAACATCCATAGTTAGAGAGTTCGTTTGCCTATTGTTATACATTCTTTAAATAAAAATGTCGGTTTAATTCGCGTGCTTTCAGCTCGTGCCACTTTTTCATCTGGGATATTATTATAGATATTGACCGTTTCACATAAATGTAGCGATCAGTGTTATTTGTGATGTGATATTGTTATTAACAATATCACATCACAAATAACGTTAATGACGTTAAATATTAACAGATAATATTGTGTATACATTAAAGTAGCTATGATTTTAAAGCATTTTTTACCATCCGTTAGATAAATTTCCATTGAATATTGAAATAAAAAACTTAATAATTTTTTTATGTAAGTAACATGAGCTACTAATGAGGATTTTTCACGCGGGAAAACGCTAGTATCAAACTAGTAAAGATGTAGACCTCTTGCAATTTGTCTTATGTCAGACATGAAGATGCAGGATACGAGACATTTTTTTAAAGGTTCCATTCATAACGGACTTAAGACTTTTCGTTTATTTTATGTTATTGTGTAGTACCAAATTTTTTATAAGCTATTTATACATAACAATGTTTTATACTTAAAACAATAATTAGTCCTTGAAAATACTCTATAAACTAAGAAAGTCCACTGAATAAATAAGCAGTAAAACAAGTCTGCTCTTATAACAACTATGTTCGTTTATTTTAATAATAAATTGACATTGCCTCATTTCTAACAAAATTGAAAGACAAAAATGAAGCGTCATTTGTTTTTGGCTATTTGCTCATCTGGATGGGTACCACTCCTGGTTTAGGGTATGCCGCCTTGACAACCTTGAGTGTTCAGGCATTAGTGGCCAGGTTCCAGTCTGCCTTTAGAGAGTAGCACCTTTGGCGTTGCAAGCGTCCTTAGGCGATGGTAGCCGTGTTCCATCAGGTGGGCATCAGGTCTGCCTAAACGCCCGTCATTTTCGGCATTAGCTGTATATATCTCAGGGCTTGCAGACAACATATATAAAATACTAGTCAAATATTTAGGTTAATATTTTTTTTGATTCTTTCTATCTGACTATTCGTTGTTCAACTTCAACATTGCCAAATCAATGCCGTATGCGTTGAAGCGATATACTAAAAAATATAACTCACAACTTTTTAAAGTTTCAAAGTGTTTATTATGTTTTTTTAGAATATTTTGTTGTTCATGTATACCTACATTTTCAGTGTAATATTTGAATATTGCGATGGACCCGAACGAGGCAAAATTATAAATACTCTAATTAAAACGGGATTAAATATAATGAAACAGTATTTTTCTTTACGTTCGAATCAAACCAAAAAAACTGAGTGGCCAATATAAATAAATAAGTACTCATTCGATAAATATTTATCAAAACGACTCATTGACTCTTCAGGTAATCAGAAGGCTGGTGCATACCTCGGTCAACGGATCAGTATGGCGATCCAGTGAGGAAACGTAACCCCAGCCTTCTGGGCACGTTACGACTAGAAGACGATGATCTAGGCTCAATATTCTACTTAGTCTTGAGAGTAGAATACAATACAAATAAGAAATAAGTTAAGTTTACTTTTATTGTATGAAATTCATGAATTTCGTCATTCTACACGCAACATCAAAAGAATGTACATGTTGACTGTACTATACATATTCGCATACGCCTCGATTAATATGATTCAGAATTAATACCATCCTCATCATTCTACCACCAAACTAGCTGACATACAAGCTCACACTTCCGACGTCTAGTGGCCATACTGATCAAGAAGACGCTTCTATATTTGTTATGATTTTAATTCAAGTGACTTCACGTCACTAGTATATAATTATTTTGTATGCACTTATTGCATTATGCATTTAAAATTAGGAATAATAGGTACTAGTGATTATCTAACGAAAGACTAGAACTGCTAAACCATTAGCTACTAAATAAGAGATGGCATTGTCTACATTCGATGCGGTCTACATTAATTTTGCCTCAGTATATTTTTTATAATGAATGAATAATTTATTAATAACAAAAGTGTATACTTGACTCATTTCACAATTGATTCTATAATATGTTAACTTATGAGATCAGCCGTTAAAATACAATGCTATCATCATACTTTTAAAATATCATCACAGACACAATTTTCATTATAATAATAGCCCATAAATGTCCCACTGCTGGCCACGGGACTCCCACTATAGGGGAACGGACAGTATGCTCCCCACGCTTGTCCAAGGCGGCTTGGCAGGTTTGACACACCAGCTACCTCCATGTGCAGGTTTCATCACGATGTTTTCCATCACAGCTGCTATTATCAGTGTATTTGCAACAATATACATATTAAGTGAGAAAAACTGCCTAAGTGGTGCATGCGTTTCGACCAGGATTCGAACCAGAACCGTTTGAATTCGGGACGCGCACGCTAGCCATTACGCTGCCACGGCTTACAACATTAGTGAATTTTAATTAACGGGTTAACAGTTAATACGCTATTTGCCTTATTAGACAAATGATGCCATAACTTGTGCACTCGTAGTCGTAAGTACAATACCTAAGAGTCTTCGGCATTTTATAGTATAATAAAAGTAACTCTATTTATTCCAAACAATAAACAAAATCTTAAATACCTTTTGAAAAATATATGAAACACGTTGTGTACATTCCTGTAATATTCGAGAGTTGCTCTCGATTTCCTTGGGATCCATTAATCAGCTTTTTACTTGGTGACAATGGGGCCACCTCAGAAGTATACTCCTTCGAATAAAAAAAAATCAGTGCACAACTGACGGAGAAATCGCATAACAAATATACAAAAACATATAGTCGAAAATTTAGAACCTCCTCCTTTTTGAAGTCGATTAAAAGGCAAATAATAAGTGGTTTACAAGTAATTATTATAATAATACCTACCACACATACACATCGAATAAGTATATCTATATCTACTTGTCAGACCGCGCGCAACAAGAGTTTTACAGGTATGGCAGACATATACGGCCTTACTTATAATAATCTCGTTAAGAAACGATTGGGCATCTCTTAAGTAAGAGAATCAGAATCAGACCCTAATCAATGAATATCTTTTTTTCCACTTATAAACGTGTATTACCTGTTGTTTACCTAAGAGGTCCACAGATAAACGAAATTTGAATGATTAAGGTAGGTTGTACCCAAAATATTCGACTAAAGAAGAGTTTATGGGTAAGATTTTCACTAATCAGGTGCTGAGCAGTTTCTTTAAATTTAAGAAACGTTTATAAATAAGGCCCTTTATGTTTTCATTTTTTGGCTACGGAACTTTAAAAAAGCGTCTAATCGAAAATACTCCGTGTCTCAAAAACTACTGAATAGAGTGCTTAATGCGATTTTTTTACTATTCGATCACGTTCAGTGAATGCAATATTATAATACATTTTTATGTTCTTACTTTTCGAATTAACATTAGGAATAAACGGATTACAATGAATTTTCGCAATCGTATATTCAATAACAAAGTTACATATGCGAGTATACTTTTTATTTAGACAGGTTTCGCAAGATACAATATCTGAATTTAACGCGAGCGAAGCTACGTAATTATTCTAGCTAAGTTATAATTTTCGTGTTATATCACCAGATTAAGTGTACCCCTGTTCTAAGAGATAGGAGACTAGTCATAATCCTTTAGACAGGCATCTCCTAACTTTAGCATTGTGCTCAACTTGAACGTTGTCCAGTTATCAGCCAACTTCAGTTGTTATTCGCTGTAAACTTTCAACTCAGCGTGAAAGCCATTTAAACGGGGAACCGGGGCTCAGGCCAAATTGGAAGAGTATTTATCTTACCGAGGAGTCGATTTAAAAGCAAAATCACGCGAGCACACGACGCCATTATCGCCGGCTCCCGATCCGCAGGCCGCGGCAACTCTATGAATCTAATCCAGAGGATTTACTCGCTGATTTACAGTCGAGCCGAGCCAAGAAGGGCGCGGCTGCTCGAAAGAAAAGTGATAATGTCTTAATCCTACCACACTCGAGTTTGCTCGTTCGTACCCCCTCACAATTTTATGGTCGCCGCCCAGACGGCACATTTTGATTTATGATTTCAATAATTAAGAATTCTAAGGTGCAATTTGAATTTTGGTGCCGCACTGTCTGAGGGGCCCGCGGGAGGCCGACGCGTGTTTGTTATTGCCTTACGCAGGGAAAGGGTCTCAGGTCTTACCTTTCATTCTCAAAGGAATTATTACTGAAATTTTAAGGAATTATGGGAACTTATGCAAATATTCGTATGTTTTGTTACCTATCGGACCGCTTAATTTAACAGTCATTATCTATTCTTACTGTACTCTTGTTAGCTTACACATTATTTTAATTTACTACTCAAATAGAGCTTTTTATGTGAATTCGTTTCCTTAGACTTTGAATCCAGCAGAAACTGCCCCATTCGTAAGCACGAATATAGAATACACTATGTATCTTATATTCATTGCTGCAGGCGTATCAAATGGCCTGATAATCAGTTTAGTATGTTACACTCGTCTGAACTTAGAACGACGGACACCCCCTTATTTATAGAGATAAAAAATATCCTCCGTGTATATTACCGAAATTACAAATATACTACACTAGCGGTCTCGGCAGACGGTTCTCTTCCCTGAAAAATACAAAACTAGAACCCGATTACAGCGCCGCTTACCGGGTCCAAGTGTGAATATAACCACCATCCCTGGACCCCTTCAAACGCACATATCGTAGATTGATAGAAAAGGAATTCGTTTTGGTACAATTAATTATATTTTGAGGGTACTAAAATTTAAACATTAAAAGCACATTGTTGAAGCAGATTCGAAAAATTCACTCACATTCCTATCATATACCTAACTTTTTTCTGCATCGTGTTCCGCCAGAAACAATGTTTAAAGAATAGATTTGATTACAATTTTTTATGTAATCACCACCGATATTATGATACAGATTTTCAACTATTATCTAGTACATCATAATTAGAGGCACAGTATACCAATATGAATCTCAAAACCTAGCACCTTCTTCGAATCGAAACACGATCTCTACCCCAAGTTCAAGTTGTATATTTTCGTATATCGCAACCTAATCTCCAAGCATTACAATTAACGCGGCCCCAAGATAACCCGCCACTCGCCACCCGCTGATAAAGGTCCGCACGAGAACTAGTTTAAACCGGTTAAGCATCCACCGCCCTCAGGGTTTATCTAATTACCCTACGCCTGCACACAAACGTTGAGTGTAGAAATATAGTGGGAGCGGCGCGAGTAGCGGAATCCACGAGTGTTTGTCGTAAACACAACTTCTTTTGTATTTAACCATAGTACCTGTACGTAATCTGCCACGGGACAAGTGGTCGTTGCTGACTTGAGGTCATTGAAAAGACTTCGCATGTCTTAGCGTATACGTCCGACTGTACAATGGGAAGTATTACGACGAACTGTTCAGAATGGTGCCTTTGTGTTTTTCTACCACCGCACCGCTCGTCTTCGGCTGAGTGTTCATCCTCACTTCCTTGAGCGACTTCGCTCATGTACAGTGTTTCATAAGAACGTTTCTCTTCCGCACGGTGAAGATTTGGAATGAGCTTCCACTTCAGTTTATTCTACAGCGCTATGATACGGGGTTTTTAAAAAAGAGTATAATAAAAAAATGGAGGCCAGCAACGCGTTGGTGACGTCTCTGGTGTTGCAAACGTCCATAGGTAACCGCTCCATCAGGTGGGCCGTCCACCTGTCTTCTGTTATCCAACTATAAAAAATACTAAGCACATATTATGTGTTTCCCTCTCGTGAAATATGGATATGTATTTTTGGATTCATTTTTTTAATTGATGGTTATATATTAATACCGTCAATTATATTATTATGTATCACTTATAAGATCATGAGTTAGTTCTTCAGGCTATAAAAGGAGCACTCAACTAATCACCTCCTGAGTCGTAGTTTAAGCACCTTTACAGATGGTGAATCCATTCTTCTTACCGGTAATTTATTATGTTATCGGTTCCATGACTAATGAGTCAATCTACTGATTTTCCCAATATTCCGCTTGATTCACAGCACGATGGGCATGCGACTAAACTTTTCGCGAATACTGTTTTCCGCATCCGCTCCAGCAAACCGCACCGCTCCCATTGTGCTTTACACTGAAACGCAATTCGGCGAACGTAGTCTCGTGTTATCATCCGATGCGCGTCGTCCGAGACGTTCCCGATTCTGTGTAATTTTGGTTAGGTCGGTAGTCGTTCTAGGGTGCGTCACGTACGTAAATGTTTGCCCGGCGTCGTGCTATAGGAATTTCGGGCTTCCGGTGGGCGCCCTTACCTTCGTCAAGGGCCATCGATTACTATCTTGAGCTGAGTTGAACGCATATTGCACAACTTTGAGAGAGAATATCGGCGATCGATAAATCAGAGTGGATAGCTTTATAGACTTATGGTCTTAAGGTTTCAGAAATAAATATGTATTTTATATTATTTCAAACACAATTTATTTACACTTTTTGTATTTTAATGATGCAATAAAATATAAAATGTCTTTCTTCAAAAATCTAAACAAACTTTTATGGAAAAGGTATACTTTCTTGCTATAAATTTTTAAATACGCTGATCATTCAAATTTATACTAAACGACGTTATAATATCTAAATATTATATTTTAATAATAATAGCATTAAATTAAAATAAAGTTTCTAAATTACTTACTTACGATGAAAATTTTATTATGTTCTCAGGTTATTTGTAGCCATCGTTCAAAATCAGTTCATTAGCAAAGTTGTGAAGTGAATAAAAAGAAACATGAAAATACCAAATATGAGCAATTTTTCACATTGACTTATTAGTATAGATTTTAATTTAATTGACAATAATAATAAAGTAAAATGTTCTCAATTAAGTTTTCTATTTAACACCAGACGTTTTAGGCGTTTAACGTAAAACGATCAGGCAGTCTATCTATAAGTACATGCTGACTGTAAAAAAATGTATCAACGTCTTTTGGACAGATAGCATTAATATTGGTCATTAAGCCTTTTCACTCGGCTTCACTTGCGATAGTTGATCGTATATGGAACTCGTATTTCATGCAAATTACGACTGTTTTCGAGATAAAAATATATGTAGAAAACAACATGCAAAGACACATTGATAGAAGGAGGGCATGGCCAAAACATTCCATTCCGTTTTTGCTAAGGAACCCTAAAAATAAACAACGAAAAATCTGAGTTTTTATACATTTCCCAGGAAGATGACAATTAATGGAGGCTTTATCGAATCCCTAAATTTAAAATATGAAATGATATTGTTTGTATATTAATTATTCAAGATGATGAATGGTTTTTCGATACGCGGTCAAAAGTTGCGTCGAGCAATAGGTTCAGTTTTACTAAAGCAGAATCAGTGAATACAGTCGGTTCTGGCACTCGCCAGCCGCTGCTGCGGTACGATTCGTGCGCTTTTTTTAAATGAAACCTACCGTTCGACGCGAAGTTCCGCCGCGTCTCGGAAACTAGTGTTTCTTTGAAATTAAGTTGTTTATTTCATCTTTTCACTGAAAAAGTTAAGGTATTTAATGACATCAATTACTTTCTTGAGAGAAATCAACCATTGAGTTATTTTAACATCTGTAAATTGATCATCAATATTTCTTAGGGGTTTCATCAAATCTCCTTATTTCCCTAGGACAGATAGATTAAGCGAAACGGGCTTAAATATTTTGCAGTTATTTCCTTTTAGTAAAAATATAAGCTGAATTTTAATGAATACTGTAAATGCTAGTTTCTATAATTATGTTATCATTTACTTTCTTTTCACGGATAGAAAATTGATATAAACTCTATAAAGTAAAGTCAAATTTTCCAGCAGTAGTAATAGCAGAACTAAATTGAAACTAGCATTTGCTTCGTCTTTGATCGCGTTAAAAAAGGATACGTATGTCATGAAGTGAGCATTTATAATTTTTAGTAATGTCTAAATGAATTTTTACTTCAAAATACCTAATCATAAATACCTGTAACACCGCTATCTAGCGAAGATGGAAGTAACCATGAGAGCAGGATATTAAAATTTCCGTTGTCATTGTCGTTGCCATGGCGTTGTATTTGTTAGTAAATTGAAATGGTGGCGCCAATAAAATTCGATCGGAACATCATCTTTTCGGCTATATTCGTCTATCCCTCGGGAACATTACTGTTTTCTGGATAAAAGGTACCATATGTCCTATTCTATACCCCTGACAAAGTGTATGCCAAATTTCGTAATGCTCTGTGTGTATTTAAGACGTGGAAACGTCGCAAACAAATGTACATTCGCATTTATAATATTACTTAGGATACACAAATCCAGCTAATTAGAACAACTAAAGCTATCATAAACTATTAATACCTTTATGAAAATAAACTTTTTAACACTCGTAAGAGTCTATGTTATTTCATTATGCAAACTTTATTTAACATGGTTAAAAAAGTCATTCGAAAAAAAAACTTAAATAAAAAATTACTTTGACACACTTCAAAAACTTTTCTGGAAAAGTTTTTTCATAAGTTTGATTTTTTACTGAAAGTTTTTCTAACTTTCTTACGCCTGTTAACAAACTTTGCGCCGTTCAAAATAACTAACAATAACAAATGCGTGGTCCCGCGGTTCTTTTAAAATTGTATCGTAATATAAAACAATAGCAAATTACTTATAAAGCAGTTTCTAGGAAGACCAATGGTAACGATTAGAAATTGTCTTATTTTCCTTTATCGGCTTAAAAACCTCGTACTTATAATATTTCGTTCTACAGAATAATCATTAATTTACTACTAAACATACTGCAGATGACTGATGATACGAAGATATACAATAAATCGTCACAATACAATCTCTACAAGTTGTATTTTTGATTATTATCAATCGTTTTATTTACCGCCGATTTTATAAACATTCAATGGTCTGAAAGCTCTTGAGTGAAATGGTTTTTACGTGGGAACGATTTTTGTGCGATTAAAACAACAACCTAGTGCTTTTAATGTGATACCGTCCATTGGAAACGCTGAGAATCATTTCCGCGTAAAAATATTCTGATTGTGGATGAAAAATCGAATCGCAAGTACAAGAATTGTTTTTATTAATATCCGTATATAAATGTTTATTTTATTCCAAAGACGCGAGTACCTGTCTGACTAAGTTGTTTGTTGCAGGAGCGCGCCAATGACCGGGCAGTCGTCGCTCTCCCAAATTAACAAGAGGCGGCTGGAATTCGGGGTAGATATAGAAGCATTTAGATTAACAGAAAGGAGGTTCGAACGCGTAAGCAGTGACGGTTCCATGGATGAGGACGACGTTGTTGGCAAACGACGAAGGAGATTACTGGACGATGAAAGACGCGATGAGATCGACGTACGTCGGCGACCCTTGCCCATCCACAGACCGCAAGCGATGCGACAATGCGAAGGGGACGACGAAACTCTTATTAGGGAAACACAAGCAGCTCTAAAATCCTTGTCTGGGAGCTGGCCTCAAAATCAGTGTTCTGCACACAGTGACGAAAATGATGAAGAGAATGGATTTGAAAAACTTTTTGATGAGAAGCAATCTGATAAAATGCTACCGTCTTCCCCGTCGCAATCATCTGAAAGTGCGGATGCTTCGCAAAAAAGTTTCTCGATACGAAACCAAAACATTATCGAGCACAATACAAATGGTAATAATCACAATGAAGAAAAAACAAGTCGGTCTAGAGAAAGGAGTGAAGAATACGATGATAGGCACAACAAATATTCCAACAATTACGACGGCCCCAATTTCGATGAGCTCGTCGATTCGTCTTCCAATGAATTAGAAATTGACATGTCCGATCGTTGTGATGACAAATATGATATGGATAGGGACGTTAAACAGAAACGTAAAGGTGAAATGATTTCTGTGAACAAGCAATCTTTGTACAACGCTTATAAGGCGGCGACTGCTGCTCTGCCGTATTCGACCCAATCGGCGTTTAAACCTCCAGCTGAAGTGAAACACAGACTCCACGGTGTAACGCTGCCCAGTGAACCTTTCGGCGGCTACTCCAACGACCATGAGAAAAGTTCCGCGCACAAGAGTTCGAAACAGTACACGGTGCTGCAGCCGGCGGGTGTGGGGTCACGAGCGGCCACGGCGCTGCAGGAGGCACGCGCTGTGCCCTCGGCGCAGCCCGCCCGTGACTCCCGACCCCTCACAGCGCTCTCCCCACCGGCCGCCAGAGGTACCGGCCACGCTCACCTCAAACAACGATAGTCAAACTTTCTTAACGACCAGGTCATAACATAGAACTCCGCGCTATGAACTGAACTAAACCGAAGTTTGTTTCAAGGTCGTGACGCGATATCTCATAACACAGATCCCGCATTCATCTTGTACTGTCTTGTAACTTTGGCCTTGCTCCTTTAGTCTCTTTGTTTTAATTAGCTAATAAATAGAAAAACATTAAATTCAATAAAGCATAATACATTACTTTTGTATACAACATTGTTTCTTACCTAGAATTTCACGAAGCTAAAGATATATTATATAGACTCTTATTTGTTAGATATCTACAGTAATTTATTAGTGAACGACGGTCAAAATAAGGTTAGACTCCACCTTCCCTCATGTCGTATATAAGTGAGCATTTTCCTCGTATATACTCGTTGATGACTAGATTTACGTCAGAACGACGGGTAATAAAAACGGGTCAGGCACGCGGTGGGCGGGGTCAAGGCGCGCCGCCCCGCTTTTACTGAAAGAAAAATGCTTGGTCCGCGCGCAGCCGCCAAGCGTTCTTTATTTTTTCTTTGAAGTTGTACGTGTGGGTGTATGGGTGTGTGGGTGTTGGGCGGGGCCGCGCAGGTACGGCCCGGCCGGGGGCACGCCCGCCCGTATCGATCGCCGCCCACGCCCCGCGCCCCCTCATTATACGATAACACTAATTTGTGCACCGGTCGATTTGTTCGCAGAAGGCAACAAGTGTCCCACACCCGGGTGCAATGGGCAGGGCCACGTCACCGGTCTTTACACGCACCACAGAAGGTGAGGCCATCATCATCACTTTCATGATTTGCTGAAATTCCAATAAGCCAATTATTCCGAATTTGAAGGTGTAAGTTATATAAATCGATGTATTCGCGTCAATTATACAAACTAATAAGAGGACAATATTATGACCATAGTCTTCTTAACAAACAATTGAAACGCTACCCAACATGTACATAATAATATTATTATTATGTATAAGATCAATGTCGTCAAACAATGTTTATGCGTAAGCCAACGCTATCATTATAATAATCCTACTTGAAAAAGTGCTTCAAACGCATAAGATTTCATAAAGTTGGACAAAATTATAAAGGTTTGCAGCATTCCAGTATCAATACAACTAATTACCATCTTAATTATCAGTTTACTCACAAATATTTTCTAGAGGAGGCTTGAAACACGTAGGTATATTAAGATTTTATTCAGCGACATTTCACTACGCAGCCCAAGTAAAATGCACTGCAGCAATTCTTCCAATTCAAATCTCTTGATTCAGCGAAGTGAAGTAGTTCCTTCATTCAAATATAGTTACAAAGTTAATCATGTTTTTTGTAAATAGTACAATGACTTTCTAAACTAATTCAATAAAAAAAACTCAACTTATTTATATTCTATTCTGACTATAGCCAAATAAAATATATAATACTAAGCCTAGAAGGTGTCTTCTTGTATGGGTAAAGTGCCCAGAAGGCTGGCTACGTTTCCTCGTTGGATCGCCATACTGATCCGTTGTCCGAGGTAGGCACCATCACTCTCATTGCGTGAATAGTCTATCAGTCGCTATGATAAATTTTGTTAGAAGGTCATGGCCTCAGGATCCCACGGCCCAAGCGTTTCAAAAACAAACGGCACAACCATATAACTGTCACTGAGGGTTGCATATAATTCAGTTCTTAAACAAGTTCACTAATATTATATCCTGTGATAGAACGTAGGTGATTGAAATAGATTTAGAATTATACTGACTCCCTTTCTATTTAATTCCTCAGTCTGTCAGGATGCCCAAGAAAGGATAAAGTTACTCCGGAGAGTAAGTCACTTTTATTGGTATTTTGGTGCTACTTCATTAAGTTTGATTTCCGTTATTTTTTATAATTTTAACTTAATCATTTATTTCTAGCGACGTTATTAGTTTAATTATAACAGTTTCTGATATTTAAGTTTTTAGTTTATCAATAATTTCTATTGAGGGCCGATATTTTAATCGTCAGATCAAAGTTATTCATCGAATAAAATACAACATAAATAATTTAAAAATTACAGTTTTGTGAACAAAATAGTTAACCCGTTTCACTTTTACATTCAGTCAGGATATTAATTTATTTGATAGATAACTTATATCTGATGTTTGAACAGTCGTCCCTTAATCTGTAATACTAAAGCCCCGTTCGTATACCTTACCGACCGTTCATTTGCTTTGCTATCGGTTAAAATTTGTCATAAACTCCATACATCTAATTTCACAGGGCAAGGAATGAATAGTAAGATATAGGGACCGGCCGTAATAACCGTTGCGCCTTAATTTATAACCTCGTACAAGTACCTATCAAAGTTTAAATTGTAGTGTAATTTTTAGTACAATCTTGGGAGGTCTACGTCCAGCTATGAATTACTATTGGCTGACAGTGATAATTTTTCCATAATTTGCATAGCAACTGTCCTCTTACAAGGTAGTAAAACACGGTCTGAATTCGGACGACACAAATAAGAAAAGCGTGTCACAGAGATGAATATATTTCAGTATGTATATGGAATAATCCTTGCTGGAATGGCCACATAATACAAAATTCGGTGTTATGTGAAAAACAAATACATAGGAATAATACCTGCGCTAGATCTCGTTAGAATAAAAAAAGATAAACTCAAAAAACGAATGATATAATTTAATTTACAAACATGAATCAATCTACGTAGTCATAGACATACTGATGTGCGCTTATGACTTCGTAGAGTGTTAAGAAAAAAGTCTTTGAAGTATTTTATCATTCACAATATTGGATACTTGTACGATGTTTTAAACTACTTATACAATGACCAGTAAAAATAAACCGTATATCGTAGCATTATTTTTTGCACCTTCGTTCGTAGTAATAGTGTATTAAATTATGTGCATTCCCTACGGAAGAAAATCGTAACAATCGATGTCTTGTACCTACAGTATTGGCGTTGCACGAGACGATCTAAAGTGCCCCACGCCGGGGTGCAACGGGCGCGGTCACGTCAGCTCCAACCGGAGCACGCACCGATCGCTGTCAGGGTGCCCTACGGCGGCGGCCAGAAAGGCGGCTGCCAGGTCGCAGAGGGCTAGACCTGCAGGTACTGTGCATATGAATCTGCCGATACTTCTGTCGAAGAAAAAATTTCATGTGATCAAGATAGATAACATATCCATTAAGCATTTTCACGCAGTAAATAGATTAAATGAAGTCTGTTACAGTTTATTGGCTATTTCGAACGATGTGGGTTCAAATCCTGACCGAGTAGCATGCACTATTATGTACAAGTACCCTTTGTGTTGATAGTAGTTAGTAGTAGATGAAGGAAAACATCGAGATAGCCGATGTGTGATCGCTAATCCATCTTGGATAAAAGTATTGGGAATATTATTCGTTCTGACTAGGGGCGGGCCCGCAGTGGGACGTTTATTAACTGATAGTATATTAGGTATATTATGCAGTAAAACCACTTATTGCTAATTCTTAAGAAACTCTTTTCTTCAATTGTGCTGTATCATTAATATTAATAAAGAACATACGAACAAAGTGTCTTTCTCCATAATAGAGACAACAAGAAAAGTGCTGTACACATTCTAAGTATAAATAATTAAATCTAGTAGTTTATGACAGATTTAAATTACTTATTAGTCTTGATTTTTAGATTAGACTGTAATTTTATATCTCTAAGACGCAGCATTTAGTAAAAAAATATGCTCTAGTTTTTGCGACATCAGGGAGTCAGTTTTCAAATGTGTAGATCTCTATAGCGATGATAACCATCTCGAGACCATACAAGACGCGGCTTACGCCTTTTTGTTGTCGAGGTAAACCCATTTGCGGACACAATGGGGTGTCCCTTAGGGTTATAACAGTGAGTAGTGTGGGACTCGCCAGCTAACTTCGCCAGAATACCCTCTGAACACCCCGGTGTTCTTCTCGTCGTCATAATTATGCAAGGGTAACAGGAACCAACTGTGGCCTACGCCGCAGCCTTGACTGATGTGAGCTCACCCCCGTCTGCTATTATCCTGTTCTTGGGCCGGGGATGGTTGGTTCCCAGCAAATCCTGTTAAGTTGAATCACGAGGGGCACGCGGGGCGTCTTGTTGGCTGAATGCGGTTAACAGATTAGTGGCCCCCGTGGACCATGACCCGCGACCATGCGACTATGGTCAATCAACGCTTTTCGGCGACACCAAGCCCGTCGTGCGCAAGAGCGGAACCGCGAAGTTTTCCCCGTTTCCCGCATCGCCACATCTCGCAGTCTCACAGAATAAGGCGACGGCATCCTATGCAGTGTCGTTACCAACGGCTGCACGGTCTGTGATGCATCTTGCCTTAATCGATTTTTCCGTAACACAGTGCCAATAGCAGCGCCTATAACGGTGAGCACAGAGAGCGTGGCGAGCAGCATCGCCAGCGTGGGCAGTGCGTCCCGTGACCGGGAACCGGCGGCGTCGCCGCGCAGTCCAGCCGTGAAGCGAGAGGCCCCCGAGCTGCTCGTGCCCAAGAGAGAGGCCGCCGAGCCCGAGCGCGACTCCCCCGGGATGGAGACGCGCCACGCCGGCTACGGCGCGCCGCCGGACCAGCGATCGCCGTACGACCGGCCTCCGGACGACCACGTCCGCTCCTATAGGTAAGTTGAAGTAAAGAGTTAAAATGTGATCACCTTTTAATATATTTTGTTCTAACTACAATATTGCAAAAACGTTATTTTTTAGATTAGTAGGATTTAGTAGGTCTACAGGTACACAGAAAGGTCTTATACACAAAATTTCGTACAAACAAAGGAGTTTGTAACAAAGACTTTTTTTTACAAAACATCAGTACTTCATCAGTCTATACTCTATTACTTTTATAATAAAGAGGTAAATTTTGTGAGTTTGTTTGGAAGAAGTAATTTCTTGAACTACTCAATCGATTTTTAAAATTCATTTACCAGTTAAAAACTACATTATTATATATATGGTGACATATATTTGATTGTTATTAGCAATATTTTTTATTTTTTTGATGATGCCTAGTGAAGTGGGCACGGGTTAGCTAGATTATTATTATTTTAAATAAAAATATGGTACTCCATCAAATCAATTTGTGTCCTTAGCCAAATGAATGAGGCTCGATACGGTTACGAATCTCGGTGCTATGAAGGAGCGCCAGCTTTCGAGCGGTACGACCCCGCGCAGTGTCCTCAACGTCCCTACGGCTGGGAAGAGGAGCGGTATCATGATCCTCACTTACCGACGCCCATGAAAACCGACCAATCCGAACAAGAAACCAGCTCGGGACCAATATACCCTAGGTATGTGAAACAAAGCTTAACCTGGTTGAATAGTTTGTGTAGGCGAGTACTAAGTAGTGCCTTACTTATGTGGTAAACGAGACGTATCAACTATTATTTAAAAAATCTCTGTATTAAAAATGGCACAGACATTATTCTTTTGACTAACATTCGCGACTAACAACTTTCTCTTACTTTTGTGCTAAGTCCCAGATATTATGTTAAAAAAACATCCTGTCCGTCCAGACCAATGTACCACTACGAAACAAGTGGCGGAGTAGGTGGTGTTGGCGGGATGGGTCCCGGAGTCCCGCCTGGCTTCTCCGCGATCAACCTATCGGTGAAGATCGCGGCCGCCCAGGCGCAAAGGCCGAGAAGCCCGACGCCAAGGGATCCCAGAGATCCACGTCCGGCGATAGATCTTTCCACATCTAGTGGTAGTCCACAGGTGAGAGCTCCCTCCAATCCATTCTAAAAAATTCGAAACTACTCTTATGAATTCTCCTTTTTAAATCAATGCACGTGTATAAGTTCCCTGAAATATAAAATTTAATGTAAACTTAAAAATAAAAAAATCCTTATGCATTAATGTTTGTGGCCAAAGTGACGAATCCTATTTGTTATCAGGGTCCATACGCATCGCCGGTGTACACGAGCGCCGGCGGTGGCAGCGGGGGAGGAGCACGGGGCAGTCCGCAGCCTGGATCCTCGCCCCAGCTGACGGCCAGCCCCCAGGTGCCCAGCCCGCAGGGCCAAACCCTCGACCTTAGCGTATCCCGTTTACCACATAGGTGAGAGGGCAACCCTACTTTTGTAATCGATGTATAACGATTTGACAGCTGCAAAACGTAACTGTAACTCAATGAATAGGTTAATTATAGTGATGTATGTGTTGTCCCTAGGTTCACAGAAGTTACAATTGGAAAGAAAACCGACCAATTTTTTTTTCGAGCTGCTATTGCCAATAACCCACACCTGACATTCTCTGTTACTGTGACATTGGCTGAATCAGCGCCAGTAGCGTTGAAGCCAAATTGCCAAAAATAGAATACAATAGTGACGTACTCCAAACTTTAAATACAGAATTCCATTAACGAAGTGTTTTTATTGTTCATAAACTTCATTTAGACATTTGCTTTTTACAAATGCAAGGATCGCAATGTTACATATTATGAAAATCTCATAATATGTAACATTGCGAAATAAAAATCGTGACTGTAGTCAGCTGGTTTGTTTCAGTTGTAATTTCCTTACAATTAAAATATGTCTATACATAAGTTACTATATAGTCACTTTACACACTCAGATTCTACTTGGCAAAGGGGCAAATTAAATTTATGATTACAAGGAAAATAGTGTTCAATTAATCATTTATGAATATTTTTATAAACAGCTGTCAAATCTATTCATTATGTAATTATTATTATTATGAATGACCAATAATATCAAATTTCTTTTGGGTGTTAAATTGTAATGTTTTTATTTGACAGTCGAAGCTTTCCTGGTGGAGTTTCTTATAGCCGAGAATCAACGCCGGATAGTGGAGGTAGTCATCCATATTTAGAAGCCTACCATCGAGATACTGCTGGTAAGTATTATTCGAACAACATTCAATTTCTCTATAGATTTACTTTTATTCGTATATATTAGGTACCACCTACTTAAGCGAACTGTATCCTACCCCAAGTAGTCGGTTAACATAAAGATTTGCAAGAAATCATATAGGGTTAATAAAATAAGAAAAATCAGATTGATGAACTATCCATGTAACAGTTAAACTTGAACAAAATTTGATGTTAATCTAAAGTCATAAAATATTAATCTCATTTTTCTTCGTGTATTAAAGGCGTCACGTGTCCCATGCTTACAATTACAAAAGTAGGGACTGTACACAGTGGAGCCGTAAAACACGTCGAACAAATTAAAAGGCGACCGCGATAATCACTCCCTGCCGCGCTGTGGGGCCGGTGCGCCGCAACGCCGCTAGCCGCAACATGCGCAGCGGAGGCACATTGCTAATCCAAGTGAACGTTTGCACCACGGTTACCAAGCAGTGCGGTTTAACATGCCAGTATAGACTGTAACATGACGGTTTTTGCTGACTGCCACGTTTCGAGCTTTAATTAAAATGTTCAGATTGATTTTAGCAATAAACTCACGTACAACTTTATTTACAGTCACAGCACATACCTATACTAAAATACATGTAATAATAATCTAAAAGTCTATAAAGCTAAACACAAATGTTAAAGCAATATAAAACACAAATGTTACACCAATAAATGTTAAAGCCCGAGTTACTCAAAAAACAATTAGAAATTATTGAATTATTTTATGATTGAATAGAAAAGCATTTATATAATTCACAATATTTTTTAAGAATGTACAACTTGTTTCTGTAATAAATTGAATTAAATAAAGAGCAAAATATGAATCCCATTCTGGGTACAGCGGTAGAAATATTACTGACTCTCCGTGAAGCTTCTGGAAAGTTCATATTCTCAGTCAATATACCTAATTTCATTAAAACCTATTCACATCCAGGCCCGCGAATAAAAACAACCTCTAACAAAGTCACTTTTCGCATATACGTAGTAATGCATGGTAATTATGGACACCACGAAATGTATTTTTTATGCACTCTCTCATCACAAAGTCTCTATACAGCATTTCAACTCCACAATATATCCCTCACTAGAAAATCGTATATAGACTGATTGTGTCTCGTGAATAAAACATTTTTTTCAATTGACGCAATCTAAACAATAATCTACTTGAAGTTCACTTATGCATCTGCTCTCAGGATATGGCGGTGTCAGTCCGCACCCTGTAGCCGGTTACGGGCTTGGACAGCCCGACTACGCGGCGGCAGCTGCGGCAGCGGGTTACGGCGGCTACCAGTACCAGTGTGGCGCGTACCCCCCGCCGCCGGCGTACCCGCCCCATGCACCGCCATACTCGCCCCCTTGTTATATGCCTCCACCTCACGCGCCGCACGACAAACCTAAGGACAGCAGGTGAATATGCGACCTGGGATGTAAGGGGCCGTCCATAAAGTACTTTCGCATATTGGGCGAGGCATATCGCTTCGTAACGAAATATGAAAAAAATATAACAAAAACAAAACTGACTGTGAAAACCAAAAAATAAATATTAAGCCGACTTCTTTCTACAATATCTTGTCGGTGCCAATTAAAACAACAACAAATAAAATAAAATAAATTACTTTTTAGTTGCGCTTTCTTGATATTCTTGATATCCCTGGGATCCGATCCACTCATCAGGTCCTGACTTGGTGACAATGGAACCAACTCGAGAATATAACCTTTCGATTAAAAGAAAATCGATTCACAATTGACGCAGAAACCGAGTAACGAACATACAAAAAACAACATACAGATGAATATCCTCCATCCTGAACCTCCTTCTTTTTGCAGTCGGTTAAAAAGGGGAGCTCTAACGTCCGTGACGTGTCATTTGTAGAAGGCTTCCATAAAATGACGCAAAATTTAGAATAACGTTAGTACTTTACAGACGACTCCGAATATCCATTCTTCACCATATTATATCGATGGGTCCCACGTATATGGGCATTCAATGCAACTACTTGAGCATTTTTGCTTTTTGTTTGTGTTGTTTTGTAGAAGGAAAATACACATTGTGCGGACCCCAATTAATTGGGATATGTTTAAAAGAAAAGAGAAAAATATACTACTTATTTAAATCGTATCTAGCTAGAATAACAAACATATTATAGTAACTATGCAAAGTTCCACAAACATCAGTTGAATTATATATAAAAAAATATCAAATTGAAACTTTGAGAGCATCTATTGAAAAGTCGTATATTTGCACATTAGCCCTTATACGTAGGAATCACCGATATATGTATTACTAAACCTGGCCACGCATCGCTGTCGGTAAGTTATCTATGTGCCTGTGTGTTCCTGGGCTCGGGCCTCCCATCATAGGGGAAACAAACAGTATACCCACCACGCTAGTCCGAGGTGGCTTGGCAGGTTTGACACATCGGTTATCTCGATGTGCAGGTTGCATCACGATGTTTTCCTTCACCGTTGTTAGCACGTGCTAATTGTAACAATATGCATATTAGGTCAGAAAACTGCCTAAGAGCTGCATGCGTTCCGGCCAGGATCGAATGATACGCTACCACGTCCGCGCTACCACGACGATTTACGAATGAAATCAATTGATTAATGTAATTTAAACATTATATCAAAAAAGTATTGTAATAAAACTGTGAATGCAAATTGACAACCACGGTTTCGCATATAATAGCAAATGTTTATTAAGCAGCTGTTTGCATTTTAATTCACGAGAATATTCGCACCAGTTGACCTTTGTTATAAGATCTGGAAAAAAAAATAGTTTATCCTCTTATTCTTTTTTTAATGTGACATTGAACGGTTTGTTGATATAGCCACTATTGAGTATTCATAAATACTCATATTTTAGTATGATCTTAAATAAGCATTGGCAAAAATCCGATTTATATATGATACGGTGACCACCCCAACCTCAAATAAACAATGGGTCTTTGACTAAAGTCAAACAATACCGGGATCAACAGCAAAATCATATTTAATCTGACAATTGGCATTTTCTATATGAACACATATATCTTGATTACAAACAATACCTATCTATTCTATAACTATTCTTGACCTAAAACAAATTATACTTATTATTTTTCTTAAAAAATAAATTACACCAAAACCTCACATTTCAAATTCTCGCAAAAATCTTTTGTGATACTTCTATAAGAATCAAAACGTTTGTAAAATGACTACATTTTATAAAAAGTTTTTTAACTTTCGCGCGCATTTGACGTACGGATTTCGTTCGGAAATACGCAGTAAATTTTACAACGCACTGTTTTTAATTTTTTAAAACCATGTTTCTTTGATTACGTAAAAAAAACATGTTTGTCATATATGTTAAGACAGCAATAGTGTAGTTGTTTAAATTAAATTTGATGATCAAAATCGGCAATAATAAAATTATCAAACGGTGGCTATATTGATAAATCAGATGAAGCTAAACCTTAAAGTAAAAATTAGGAGATTGAAGTTTGAAAAAGTTTGGCTAAAAATAAAACTAAAACCTATTAATATGTAGTTTTGGTTATAACCACGAGTATCTTAATTTTGTAACATATTTATTAAGATATAGAACGTATAATTGTATCAAGAGAAACATCTAATTTAATTAATTATTAATCGAAATTCTTCACTTATTTGATATAAGTTAACACTTTGTTATTACAATTTTACATCACTCTAAAAGTTAAATAACGGCTTAGTTAATAGAACTCTCACATCCAAAAGTTACTTCCTCCTACATTAATCGTACAAATAAAAATAATTATTTTAAAGTATGCAAACTATGTAATGCCCTACTTTTCATCCAATCATATTGAAGTGAATACCTACAATCAAATAAGTTTTAGAACTAAAAGTTTTAAAACCTGTATTAAGTTAAAGAACAAAACTAACTTTGAAGATAACAAAAAAACTCGAAAGATTGAAACAAAATGCACGTGGATATTTTTTTATATAAGTAACGTGACTGCGCGCGTAACTATTTTAGGTTAGAAATATACTACTCTGACGGGTGTTTTCGAACGTACCACAAGTCACACTTGGTGGATCATTCTAAATATACCGACGCGGGTGCAGGCGCGCACCGCACCGACTGGCGCACGAGCATGTCAGATATCAACACATGAACGATAAGACACATACGTTATAAAATATTTGTGCCACTTTCGCGTGTTATATATTTACCAAGGACACAAATATGCGACGAAACAGGTAAGCAACAAAAAGTTTTGAATAGTTTTGAAAAGTTTTAAGTTTATTTTTGTAACATTCAAGACGCAAACACAATGAGTTGGTAATAATAGCCAAACTTTGTAAACATTTTATAACTTTGCTATGCGTAAGATAACATCAGATTTAGTGTTTAGTTTACGCATTATTTATAGAAATGCGCCGTGATTGCAATAGGTTAATGACATACTTGATGCTAAAATGGGAATCGTTAAGGTCATATTCTAGATAGTTTTAAATTACTTTTTACACTTTATGGCAACTTTTAGAAACTTTTGCGGTCGTTGTCTTTTTTTAATTTGTTTTATTATTTGAAATGATTACGTGGTATATATTTTTATTTACGCTAGCTACCATCGCGACGACTATTATGGGAAACTGTCATTCCGGATTCGGGAGTCGAGGGAGCTGATCCAGTGCCCAGTTGAGGATTGCGACGGCTCCGGTCACATATCGGGCAACTTCGCCACACACCGCAGGCAAGCGGGCAATATACGCGCGTCGCTGTGCACTTTACCCGCGATCGCCGAATGAAGAAGGCTGTGCAAATATAAAACACCGGTGAATTGCATTCAATGTTTTCATTTAAGCAATAATTCAAAAGTATGGAACTAAGGCAAACATTGAACTTTATTTTATAAATAATCTAGTACAATTAAACTGTTTTCATCATCCTCTAGAATTTCAAGGTCTGCTTTTTTACACGTAACTTTTACAAATGAGTTTAAAGTTTTACTTATAATATAATATAATTAATGTTTGGAATTAATTAAATTAACTTTACGAATAATTATAACGTTAGTTTTATATTAGCACAGTCGTCTCTAGAGCGCTGGCAATAACAGCACTCATGAACAGCAATTTGCGTATTTCCGTGCCAATTGACGGCGTCCATCGCGATTTTGCTACATACTAACTGCATGCCTCTGTATTTTACGAGCACATCATTTCGTGAACCTGTGACGTAACGTGTCCTTTTTTACTAACATACACACATCCCAAATAAAGTGGCAATGTATAATAGAGGTATTTTATTTATGTTCTGTTCCTATATGTTACCAACCGCTCATTTGCCTTACTAACTATTATAATTTGACATAAGATCCGTACAAGTAATATCAAAATTCAACCGATTCATGACAAGTGAATGAATAGTAAGATATAGGAACCGGCATTTAATATGTATTGTTCGAAGCAAAATTGCTAAAATATAGGTGCGAGCGTGCTGTAGTTATTGGGCCTACGCTTCTCCATTCATGGGGAACTAGCGGTATACCCACCCGTCTTGTCAAAGGTGGGTTAACGGGTATCACGTAATTATAATCTCGATTTACAACTTTCCGCTCGAGGTTTTCTATTACCATGAGCACATGGTTATTGTACTCCACGTGAAAAGAATGAGATGCATGTGCCCTAGCCACTGTACTGGCAAGACTAGTATAAAATACCCGTGTTAGGTCCTTTGTAATATGTTAAAAATAATATTTACTACCTTTTTCATCTAACATCACTTATGAAGTTATAGGCTCGAACAATCATTTGTTCTAATCGTTAATTCTGCAGCATAGATTTATTTAAAAACTTTGACTTAGTTTAATGAATTTATAACAAATAAGTTATATGATGTACATATAAGTACATTTTGGTTGACCCCGTTTGAATAAGTTACCAGAACAAAAACTATTATTACAATATTTATTATAGATGTAGACAACAAACATCAAAATAATACATATCTACATAATATGTATAAGTGTACAAAATATCATAGTTGAGTATGCAATTACATAAATTGATTAGCATCTCCATGATAACTAGACATTCATACTACGTATGTAAAACTGAAAGATATATTATCATCCAAAGTAGCTCGGTTGTTTCATCTCACGTTTCATTTTCTAAATCTAGCAAATTATACACAGTTTATTTAATAAACCGTATGTAATTTGTAATGAAGATAACTAAATATCAAAAGGTAGAATTTACACCAACAGGTTTTACATGTTTAAGTACAAGCTTATAGCTGAGGTTTGATTAACATTGTAAATCCAATGAGTATTCATTGAACACAAATCTAAAATTTGCGCGCGAAATGCCAAAGCATACAGTTATAAGAAAATCGCCAAGGTATCCATTACAAAACAATATATATACTTAATTAGTGAAAACTGTATAAATATCTATCTTTCACATTTAATTTTGAAATGATGGAAAATTTACTACCTAGACAAAACCATATCTATAAGTATAACTAATTATTAAAAAAACACTAATGTTGTCATTAGCGCGACGAAGAACGAATTCGTAATGCGATGACATTGGCATTCAGCCCACTTTTATACGAGTAACCGCTACCCTACAAAATAAAAGAATTTACCAAACTTATAATTTCTGTTCCGTAAACAAAAAGCTACATTGCTTTAATGTGACATCTAATTCCACCTATTTATCAATGTTAATTGTATTAATTCGTTCAATTATGTAGATACGTATTCTGGTCGCTGGAATGAAAGCATTCAAGCGCCGTACGTAAATCGCACTAAAGATACTTTCATCGTGTCGTTTACAGATGCATAACGTTCTAGTCTATTTTTATAAATTAACTGTTGTTTTTCACTTTTTAACTAATTGCAGTAAAACACGGCAAAACGTACGAGTTATCATTTGGTTATTGTGAGATATTATGATTAAACTAAGATATACCCGCGATTTCGTCCATGCTTGGCAAGCAACGTAGTTTACAGTTATTTTGCCAGTATTTATACTCAAAGGGTATTTTCAGCATGGCAACGGTTTTTTTTAGTATGAAATACGTGAATTCCAAAAATTTCGTAAAAACCCGGTAGAAGTAATGTTACTAAAGGCAAACGTACTTTATCTGTTCTACTAGAGATGTCTAATAGACATAGAAACTGTTATATCAAGCAAATCCTAATATCACGTGGTTTCGAAGTTCGGAAATTACGGGAAATATAAAATGTCCCGGATTATAAATGTTTTAGTATCAATCGGATTCGAATTAACTAGTATTTATTTATGCAAAGCATTCCCCCTAATAAAAAAAATGTAAGCGTTTGAGTGAAAACAGATTATATGATTCCCGGGATAAAATAATATAATAATCGGCAGACGCACACATATTGTACTATGCGATTCAAATGAGAATAGGATCGACTTGGCGCCATATTGTTTCTTTAATAACTTCAAACAATTGGGATTGTTCACTTTTTTCAATCTAGCTATTTGAAAAACCATTTCGAGGAATAGTGTCCCTAATCATTTCTGTCTAGTTAAAATTCCAAAATACGTACGATCTTCTTGTATTTTGTAAGAAATGTGTTTGACATTTATTTGACCTGACTAAATCCAACCAGGTGGGCCGTCTGCCTGTTTGCCTGCTTCAGGTGTAAAAAATCTAGTTGTACATTATTTGATTTAAGTTCTGTAACATGGATTTTCCCTGAAGACCACTTTAAAAAATTTAACTATAGGTAACTATAGAAAATAATTATGGTTGAACACGAAATTATAAGCCTAGTGACAAAAAACACTAAAATGATCACGATACATAATGAGTAATGACAGTGACATTTAAATAGTAGCACAGATTACTATGATTATATATAGATAAAACTTACTTTTATTATTTTTGTTTTCTAGGCAAAGAAATCAATGTAAACTTGTCCCTTATGACGTCATTGGATAAATAATTTTAAAACCGAATTATAAAAAAACTAACGCTTAAAATACAAAAATATTCAAATTAGTATCTTAAAATACCCTATTTTACGTAATAAAAATATAAAATCAGAGGGTAATTTTTTGTGAACAATCCCATTAAATGTTATATTAAGACACTTTACTACTAATTTAACCTTTTTATTTAAATATGATGTTATTTATGATCCATATGCAAAAAGTTTTTGCAAACCATACTTTTCAAGTGAGATTGGACAGATAGAGGTCATTGATATTCCTATTCTTATTTGGATCGCATAGTATATCCCAAAATTAAGCAAGTAACGCTTGTGTTATGGGTAAAAACGGATTCGGCTGGGGCCGATTCCAGACACCTAGACCATAGAAAACAATGGAGAAATTTTGTTTCCAAAGTTTTCCATGCCACAATCGAACCCGGAACGCAGAGGGCAGAGGTAGGCCGGCTAAAGCTTAACCCGATCAACCACAGAGGTCGTCGAATAAAAATCACACCTTTTATTACATAAAATTTACTATCACTCAGTGAAAAAATCACATTGGAATTCGTTTTTTTTCATTGGAGATTTTAAATAATTCCCAAAAAAATACGGGATTTCCAGAATAAAAGATAGAATAGAATTTGCTGTCGATCAGCGAAAACTGTATCGAAATCGGCCCAGTAGTTTTTACGTGAATCCCGAACAAACAGACAATAATTCTAAAAAAACTGCATCGTGTCCTCCATCGTTTCTATAGGATTTTTTTCCGTTTGTACTTTTTAATACCTTCAATGCTACACGGATTTTATAATTTTATAGTAATGAGTATTGTCTAATGATGACGATTGATTGGCTTTAAACGGTAAAAAGTCATTGGAATCATAATCACTTGTTCAATTAGAACTGTTTAAATTGATGATATCAGTTCACTAATATCCAGCAGAGAGCTCATTTCTGAACGTGTGGATAATGAACTCATTCGCTTGGTCACTATAGTTTGGCAAGCACCGAGTGACTTCTTGTTTCCCTTTAGAATAATAATAATCAGCAGACAAACACACACATTGTATATCCCCAAATTAAGCAAGTTACGCTTGTGTTATGGGTAATATACAACGAACCACTCTGGGACCGATCCCAGATACCCAAACCATGGTAAATAAAGGAGAAAATACGTTTCCGAAATTTTTTAACAGACCAAAACCGTTTTCGATATAATAAACAAAAAATAAATATTTAACCGACTTGTTTCTACAACATCTTGAAGTCAGTGCCAAGTAAAACAAAAAGAACAACAACAAATTTACAAAATATAGTCATTTTTATGTTTTACTCGACACTGACTTCAAGTTGTAGAAAGAAGTCGGTTAAATACAAGAAATGCTCTCGATTACCTCGCGTTCCACAAATCAGATCCTGACTTGGTGACTGTGGGACCATCTCGGGAGTTATAAACAAATTAAAAATTGGTTCACCATTCACGGACAAATCGCGTAACATGCATACAAGAAATGAAGCGCCTGTAGAAAATGTAATACTGACACGTGTATACGAGCTTTTTCTACGAATGTAGGCACTCCGCGTTCTTTAAAACATTATGTACCCACAATGTTACCTCGATTTCCCTGGAATCTGGTCACCAGATCCTGACTAGCATGGCACTAGCTTGAGAGTATAAACTTAAGAATAAAGAAAAAAATTATAATCGGTTCACAATTGACGGAGAAATCGAATAACGAACATTTTGAAGTCAGTTAAAAAGCCTTCAGATTGTTATTTATCGTTTTGTTTGCTATACGGGGTCGGCCATGTTGGATTAATTCGTTTCGGCCAGTATATTCTATTTTTAAATATTTATGAGAATCGGTATGCAATAATTTTCGTACAATATAATTTCACTTACTTTTATCGAACGAAATTATATATATAGGTCTATATTAAGGTGTCATTTATTACTTGTCTTTAGGTGATTTATTTACTTGGAAAGAAAAGTATTTTGTATATGATAATTTCAATATTATTCGCTTTATGTTCTAATCATAAAAACAATCATTTTTGTTCCTATTGTTTTTCATACTGATAAGAGGGACAAGGAAAAAGTTTCACGTTCATGTTTCCTTTTAGTGTCCATAAAAATAATTTATTACAATATAAACAAAATATGAGCCTAGATTTTGTTTTTAATTAACATAACTCTTGAGCATAATAATTAACATACAAATCAATGACAAAGATATTAGATGCGTAAGTATGAGTTATTATCTACATAATTTGGTTATCGTTTTATCAAATACCTATAAAGATAAGACAGGCCGATGTGTATAAATTCTTTCCAAAACTCAGTTCAAGTTTATTTTGAGAAAAGTTTTTTTAATTTGCGGTTACCTTTTCTATACCTCTTCTATTTATATAAATAAGTTTTATGTTGTGTGATTTTCTATCCAAAGGATGTTTGGAAGGAATCGCTCATAGCGAGAAGACCTCCAGTTGTACTCTTTTTGTTACATTGTTACCACAGTTTTATTTCTAAGTTGTGTGCAATATAGTAAAGTATATAATAAATAAATAATACTTCAGCAGACTTACCACGATAAAGAGTATAATTTATGTATATTGCTAAAATGGTAAAGTTACTAGATACTAAATGTTTCTTATACTAATACACATATACCCAAAAGATTTTATTTGATTAAATAACACCAGGAAAAGTGGATAATTAAATAGTTTTAAAACTTCAATGTTTCTGGTACTTCTAGACAAGGACTTCTCCACTGTAGGGGAATGAATTGAATATCGGTATAGCTTATCTAATATGGATTGGTGGGTATCACACAACGTTTATCTCGGACCTACAGGGTTTACTCAAATTATTTTCTTAACAACCAGCACTTTATTGTATTCGTAACAATATGCTAATTATGTCAGCAAAATTGCACAAGCGGTGTAGGCATGCTTCCCCGCAAACTTCACATAATTGAAAGAAGATACCACTACAAATTACTATTTAAAATAATATAAATAATTTACTTACCCAGGTCTGGAAGATAGCTTGGTATACTAACTAAAGTTGGCCACAGATCGTTGTAGATTAATGTGATATTATTTATTAAGAAAGCCAAATAAGTCGACCACTTCAAATTTTACGGGCACAAACATACGGAAAATACATTTTTATCTCAACAATAAAGGAAATTACGTTAATCCAAGGATTTCCAATAGCCATCCTAATATAATTTATTTGAGGAAGATACGAGGACACCGAAATAAAACTTGAAAGGAGAGTTTGAACAAATATTTGTTCAAACGTAATAAAGTAATAAATCCGAATTAACATTTTCCGCTCGGCCTGAATATATGAACTTATATAAAATTATGATTTACATTGCGTACGAATGGGAATAAATATTTATGTACATACTACATATTATATTCGGAATGTATTGCGAATGGTTTGAGCTGGTGTATGTAGGCGTGTGCGTGTGAGTATGTGCAAGACAAGTCTCAAAAAAGTTATAAGTTTTATTATTATATTAGTATATAGCGGTGGAATATTGGCTTCTAAAGTCGTAAAAGCCTTTTATCTCTGTGCATATTACAAAGATTGGAAAATTCTGGAAAAAAAATAGTTATAGGAGCTTAAAAAATACTCTTTTTTTAAATAAAGATCCTGTGTACAGTTTTCGAGATCTGAGGGACAGTTTTCCATGACTAATGATTCCGTGCAATGTACCGAATACGCGCATGCGTAGTAGACCAACTTTAGTAGCGCGCGATAGTGTACGAACCGTGTAAGTGGAACAGAGCTAAGAACGCCTAACAAGCAACACTATCTTTTCTACTTACAAATAAGTTCAATATATATTATTTATAATATATTTATAAGAAACCGGTCTGTACTTTTCGCGCAAACGAAAACTCCCGATCGGAATTATACGTGGTGTAAAACTGTAATTTCTATGAAACATTTTTCAAATCTAATGACAAAAATTATAAATGTTAATCGCTTCTACAGAACATTTTTTTAATAAAACTATGTTTTGACATTTTTTGATGTAATTTTTATTGAAAATTTCGTCACTACTGACGACATCAGCTTCATAGGAGATGGCAAATCTACATTTCTGTTCATATTATGTACTTATCTAAAACTACATCTATTTTTAAATATAATTATAATTTCACTATAAACTTAAATAATAACCTAGACTCCTAGCTCAATGGGTTCATTACGATAATATTTATTCCTTCACTATGCAATGACGAGTCTGGCAAGGACGTCCTTCTATTGGTTGGGTTTGGCCACATTCCAGGACAATATGCACAAGAAACATTTTATTTGTACACGAGTATCAAGATTCATACGGTTACGATACACAACAAGAGCAAGTCTCAATTTGATACCCTACCACGGCATTGTAAGCAGTCTGTTTATGTGCAGTCTGTCGGGTTGTCCGCGCGCCGACCGCTCCCAGCTCCAGCCGCATTCCCAGGAGCTTAAGTGCCCGACACCCGGATGCGACGGTTCCGGGCACGTCACGGGCAACTATTCGTCGCACCGCTCGTTATCTGGCTGCCCTCGAGCGAACAAACCAAAGAGCAAGCCTAGAGACGGGCAGGACTCTGAACCATTAAGGTGAGATTTTAATTTTATTATCATTCATTTGTCTTAGTGTCTATATGCACGATGTCCTATGGCTATGAGATACGAAGAAAAAATACTTTATATATTTTAGGTACATAAGACATTTTATTTAAAAAATTAGCAATTCTGCATTCAAAGATTTTTAAAATGTTGCTTGCACCATCTGGTTATCGAAGCGACCAATTGTGAAAAAAACAGTACCTACGTACTGTATTTTATGCTGCCGATCTCAACCAGCTCATACATAAAGACTGTCACATTATCACAGTATTACTTTTAAAAATAATATAAAGTTTATTCTATCTACCTATCATACAATATTTAAAGTAATTTTCCTCCATGCCCCATAGCCGTGGGACGTCCTATATATAATAATCTATTATTAATATTATTATATATTATCCCGCACAATATTTCCTTCACATCACTGGAAGAAGATTCTACGACGAATTACTATAAATTAAATTACATAATTAATTTAATTACCAGGTCTGGAAAAGATAGCGGATTAAATGCGGAGCTTGAACAATTTCAGTACATATTATGTACTTTTACCGTCTTATAATTGAGTTAGATTAAACTTATAGGCTTCTTTCAGAACCTTAAAGGAGCCTTACAAACTTATTCTAAATCAATATGCATAAAATCGTTAGTTTTTTGTTCTTTCCCATAGCAGCGTCTTTTTCTATACTTGTTCCTTTCTAACAGACCTCCACGTTATCTTAACTTTACCTGTTTCTTTATTAGTGGTAAAAAATTACATCACTTGCATGGAATTTATGTCACAATTTAACCACTAATAAAGAAAATTAATAGTAATATAAAGAAACCTAGCACTTTATCTATTTACATAACGTATTATCATTGATATTAAAATGGTAGGTTTGTTTGAAGTGTAGGTAAGTAATCAATACAATAAACAAAGCTATACCGACCGTCAATACACTTCCGGGTGATCTATTACAGAGATCAACTTACTTTTAAACTACTTGCATATTAAATAAAAAAACTGTCGTCATTGTATTCAAGATACTCGAGTACGTCACTAATTATGCACAATGCTGTCGTAATTTATGTATGCTATTGAAATTCTACATTTTTCACAATACATACACGTTCTGTTGCAAAAACAGTTGTACACTCTTAACTCTAGGTCAAGTAATTTTGTCAAATCGGTAGTTATATTTTCGTATATGATCTAATTTTATCGTTTACAATGAGTTTCTTGATTATTTGCACGCCGCATAGATGCCCTATACCGGGCTGTGATGGGTCTGGACACGCTACAGGGAAATTCTTATCGCATCGAAGGTAAGACCAACGTATATGTGCAGCAAGTAGATGTTCAGTGCGTAGATAATTATATCAATATTTAATAATAATAATTAACATTATCGTTAGTAATTGGCTCGCTTGGTTTGATCTGGTAAATTATATTTGCTGTTTTACCGACAGTGCCTCCGGGTGTCCTATAGCGAACCGCAACAAAATGAGGGTACTCGAAAGCGGTGGGACGGTAGAACAGCATAAAGCAGCAGTAGCAGCGGCGGCTTCAGCGATCAAGTTCGATGGAGTGAACTGCCCCACACCTGGCTGCGACGGATCGGGACACATTAACGGGTCGTTTTTAACGCATCGTTCGCTGTCCGGCTGCCCAGTGGCTGGTACGGCCACCCCTACGCCGCAACCTAAGAAACCAAAGTATCCTGACGAAATAACGCCGTTGTATCCTAAACCTTATGCAGGTTTGTAAATTCTTACTTTTATTTAATTCAATAAGCGTAACTTGATATAATAAAATCTTTTTTTTTATCTTCAACAACGCCTAAAGTATACTTTATGTATATTTTGTGTAAATCGGTGTGTATTCAAGGCCAGAGGGAACAAAATATCTAAACAGATTTAGTCTCATAGTTATGTATTAATTCAGATACGAAAATGTTACGGTTCTTAAAAATGTAAGGAGAAATTTAAAAATTTACAATCTCTCATGTTTTAAGTAAATTTAGTACTCACGTAATTCTTAAAAATTGTTCAAAAGTTCCAGCAGTTTACGCTGCTCGGCCGTGATTCAAAACCACATCACTGGTATGAGATGCGGGTGCCGCAGCCTTTAAACTACGAAGACTTCCTTAAGTTTACATTCCATAATAAGGTCAACTGACTAATTTAGAAAAAAAAACAATTTCAGGTATGGATATAAATATGCAAACAGGCAATGGAGAAGATCTGATGACCATAGAACAAGAAATAACAGAATTACAAAGAGAAAACGCTCGAGTAGAATCACAAATGATGCGCCTCAAGTCGGATATCAACGCTATGGAAACCCATCTAACGCATAGTGAAAGAGTACGTTCCCAATTCATTACTACGATAGGTTTTTCAAAATCTGAATTTAGAATAATTTATGATGTTTAACTCTCTGAATAAATCAATACATTTTTCTGACCATGTAGATGGTACAGTCATGGCTTCAAACATCCAGCTTTGAGTGCCACTAATTCTACACATTGTGAGTACCATTGCTATATTCTTTGGTACTTTTAAAATCTTAATAAAGAAAGTCATTAAAATTAATATCTAATCATTAATTTGACCGTTGTTGGTTAGGTTTTGGTACTGTTTGTGCTATATTTAAAAAAATATTCTTATTTTAAATTTCAGGAAACGCAGCAGTTGTCACATCGGAATAACAATCTCAATGACTATTATGAGAGTTTACGCAACAACGTCATCACGTTGTTGGAGCACGTGAAAATACCCGGCGGGGGAACCGCCCCGGTTATCACAGCAGGGACACCGGGGGCGCCTCCTCCGCCCGGTGCCGGGGAGAAACCAGCCCACGACAACTTCGACTCTTACCTCACAAAGCTCCAAACCCTATGCTCGCCAGACGGTTATTGTCCCGACGAAAATCGCCCAATATACGAAACGGTCAAAAACGCGCTCCAGGACTTCACAGTGCTCCCCACGCCTATTTAAGGTTCACAGAGCACCGCCGAATCGGACAGACAGTGAAGTGACCAGTTAACCTGCTATACGATCGGCGGAGCTTAAATGTGTTGAATTAAGTGCAGACATTGTTACTTGTGAAATCGATACCAAAGATTTATGAATAAAGTGATCGGAATAAATCAGTGAATCGATATAGTTTCATGACGATGAAACTGTGAGTGGCGCCCAACGCGCGCTGTATTTGTGTTCTATTGTTAGGTAACTATGTCTGTTTTGTAAACCGTTGTATACGATGTGTGACTTCTTTTAAGACATCACGTTAACACTCGACGATTTGTTCGATTTAATCAATAAGCTGGACTTTATAGGAACTAAATAAAATTTAAAAACTGTTACTCGTATGCTTAAATTTAATGTAATTGTTAGGTGAAAAAGTTTATACTGCGACACTTAAGCGATTATAGCCACACGGACGCATGGACATTATTTATGTAAATATTGTACCTATATTTATTTATTTACTAAATTATTATTTAAAAGAGACTCAGCGTGGCCCTGTTTAGGAAATTCAAAATTCGTAAACAGTTACTTTTAAGTTTTGACATTAATGTAATGTCTGAGAGGTAACTGCTGATCTTTAAAAAAAATATACTGGGAATGTGCCAAATGCTTTCAATTCACAGCAGCTCCCGAACGCTGTATTAAGACTAAAATAATTTAGAAATAATGAACAATTATGAAATAAAAATGAACGACTTAGACTACATTCTAGTCAGTTTTGTAAATAAAATTGTGAATAATGATAGTTAACACGTCATAAGGGCGGTTTTATTTGTATTAGTAAATAATGAGATCTCATTAGATTGTGTAAGTTAAATCAGTCATTAATTGATAATCGACTTAGGGATAAATGGAAATTACCCAATTTCTTTGTTAGCCAATGTACACTTTGTTGTGATTATGTTACGTGTTATTAATTATTTATTGTTTGTTACCTTTACACGATGTGATAGCTAAATTCAATCGGGCTAGTGTTCATTTGCAATATTTTTTTAGGCCGTGCTTTATAAATACGTGAAATTTTTATAATTTCATCATGAGAAATGCAGAGCATTTTCATTACGAAATAAATGTATCCATTTACAAACTGCATCGAAACCAATGTCGGTACACAGGAATGCTATAATTATTCGCATTTAAATACTAAAACCTATTAAATATACTATGTTACTACTCTGATTGTCATATACGTTTCTGTAAAATATTGAGTATGTGTTGTTAAAGAGAATAAAAATAATAAAATACCAAGATTATGAACGTAGTTTTATTAAATAATACAATGCTTTTATAGTCTAGCGAAATAATGTAAAGAAAGATATTTACTTATTACTTACACTATTTACTTGATTAAAGAAGCTTCATAGCCACAAAATCAAAATTAAAAGTGTTTACAATAAACCTTAATACCTATTGCAACTAATAATATAGTTTATGCAAATTTTCGCGCCAAGTAGTCACCTCACACATCATTTTCTTCTTAAGAGTAAGTATGGATTGGCACGATTTGAATATCAAGTCGGAGTATCCATATACGTAGTATCCATAATAGTTTGTGGTATCCATCAATGGTTTGGACTTTGGATTTACTCTTACTAAGCCCTAACAAGAGACTTCTTGTAACAGCTCGAAAATAGCTTTTTCCCTAAACAGGTAAGATTAAAGACAAAGAAGAAGACATAACGAAACATAAGACAAAACGAAACAATCAATCAACAACATTCTGCAAACTTATGGCCGTTTCCTATATCTTACTGAACGATCATTTGCCTTTTTATCGGTTAAAATTTGACATAAGCTCGATACAACTGTCAAAATTCAACGGATGTTAGGGCAATGAACTGTTAAGCGATATTAAGGCAAATGCAAAGCAAATACTTTATTAATTCTTTGAAAAGTGTAACATATTTTATATAAAATTTATGTACAAAAAACAGTTAATGAATTTTTAGCTATATTGGTTGCTGGGGAGTTTCTTGTCGCTTTTTCTTAACAGCAATAACACGTTGCAAAGCGGTGGAAATAGACGAGGAAGTGAAATTAAAAATTAACTTATATGTATGACCCTCAAAAAGTGTTCTGTAGAACTTATTTTGGATAAAAACTTTTGAATTTGAATGAATGATCGGTATGACATAGAAAACGGCCGTGAGTGAATAATAAGAATGATATGACAAAAACCGCGTCATAGCTAAGGGGGATGTGTAAGCAATACCATAAGCGAGGTATAAAAGAGATATAATATGGACATTTGTACAACTTTGAAGAGTACCTCACTACTAAATGAGCTGAATACCTATATGATTGTTTAATGTTCCGAAGTTAGATAGGAAAAACAGAACCCATATAAAATTATGATATTCGTTCGACGTCAAGTGGATAAGTCCAGAGTATTTTTCATTATTTGCACCGGAAATCTTAAAACTTTATCTTCTTTATCTTAAATATCTTTATCTTTAAAAAAATCTGAATTAAAAATTATCATTAACGACATATATTGTTTTAAAACTTAAAATTGTAGAAATACTAGTTCACACTACAGTAACACATTCTTAAATGTAAGTAATTAAACATAATCTAGATTTTTTTTCAATTAAACTTCTCACTTAAACATCATACTTCAAGAACCGTCTCAAATTCTTAGAAACTCTCCTGTTATATTAATGTACTCTTTGATAAAACTCAGAACAATAATTAAAAGCTAGGGAATGAGAATACTTTCAACAGAGATCCAGTGCGCAACTATTAAAATTAGTTCATAAAGCTCTGTAGCCAGACCACAAAATAAATTTAAAAATCAGTTGACAGCAGAACTTTGGACTCTTTGACAGTAACACACACAAATAACGAGACTGTATGGTCTTAGGATCTTTGCCAGTTTTTCAAGTAATGAAGAACCAAAATACTTCTACTATTTTGACAGTAACAACTTATTAATCAGGGTCTTCAGATTGTGATTTGCCCCATTTTGAGATTATTTTGCGGTTGTGGTATTTTTGGGGAAAACAATTTCTTGGGGTAGGTATGTGAGTGAAGAAAGTTTTAGCGCTGAGGATATTAGGGATGTATTTTAACCCTAACCTTAGTAAAAGTGACATAAAATATTAGAGATAGCATCAAATAGCTAATAAAAGTTAAAGTTATACTTGTGTCTATATAATAATTTTAACGATTTTTGGTTTTGTAATCAAATTATATATTTCAAGAAAATATTTAATTTACAATTATGAGAACCTCTTCTTTTTTATGAAGGCGGTTAATAAATATACGAAATCCTTTGAAGTGCATGGAGCGAACGCACTTGTCAGATTTTTCATCCAAAAATATCTGTGGAAAAGTTTCTGCTTAATATCTTTTGGGTTTATTGATTATTGACGGATATGGGCACTTTTCCTATATTCAATCTGGATACCCTGTTACCATATGTTCACAATTTCACATGTTTATGTTGGATTTTAAAATTAAAAAATAAGTTTCGCGAGGTCTTATTATAAACTAAAACTAATATTGCTACACGTAAAACATTTATCATTAAGAATAAAGATAAGATACAATGAAGGAACCCAATAAGGTATATATTTTTAAAAAGTAATTATAATATCCAAAACTATAATAGGTTACCGTACATAAATCAAATTTTAATATTACAGAAAACTAACAAACGCTATTTCGAACTTGATAACAACGAGAAAGAACAAAAATCTGAAGGCCCAAGCCAAGAAGTCAAGGTTTACAATGTTAAAATTACACCAAGAATATTAAAAGCACAAAAATTTAAGGTAAGATTTATTATCACATCAATATTACTAACTACTCTATTGTGAGAATCTTTCATAACTTTTAACATTTATGTATGCTGTTGTTATTTAAATCAGGAACAACACAGAAAATCAGTGAAGCCTAACACATATAATAAGTTCAAGGAAACTCAGAAGTATCCAGGCAAGGCTCCAATTGACCCTAAAACATTGAAAAAGTACACCAGAGGTAAAGGTCTTGTAGGAAAGGGTGTGAGACATCCTTTGTATAAAGAGAAATTGAAACAAAAGGAGAAAAAAATCAATTATGCTCAGGTGCAAGCTGCTAGGGCTGAGATTTTATTGACTGAAGATCAAGGGTAAGAATTATTTTCATTTATATCATGATTTAATTCTATCCTAAAAAGTATAGATATACTTATTATATGTATATCTATAAATTATGGATTAAGTAGTAGCTCCTATCATTTACAAATCACATTGGAAATTCATTAGGTATGTGTATATAAAAAAATCTTTAAAAGTTTAGCAAGTATAGTTATGATAAAAACACACAAACAAACAGTAACACTTTCATTGCAGCAACCATGAAAATGGTGATAATTTTACTCTCATTTTATTCCTTTTTTTCTTGCTGAAGCACAGCAGAAAGTGTTTACTGTCACCTATGGACATTAGCAATACCAGCAGTACTGCCAATGTGCTGCTGGCCTTGAAGGAAAAACTTCATCAAAAATATTATCTATATAGTATACATAATAATATCATATCACTAGAAAATTGCCATATCAATTTATTATGACTTTAGTATCAAAGCTAATCTATCTTTTGGCAGAGGGATAACTATAGATGATGAAGATGGAAAAACAACAGCCATTTCTCAGAAAATCATTGCAGAGAATATTGACATTGCAGCAGCGACAAAGATATTTGAATTGAATCTTGACTTTGGTCCGTATAGAGCTAAGTACTCCAGAAATGGCAGGCATTTATTGATAGGCAGTAAAAAGGGTCACTTAGCTGCTTTTGACTGGATTACAAAAAAGTTGCACTTTGAAATTAATGTTATGGAATCTATTCATGACATCAGGTATAAAGTTATTGTACATTAGTAAAATATAGCATGAGTAGCATTGTAAGCAAAATATATACTTTTAAATATTTGTCTCACTATAAAAGCGACATGAAGCTTAATGGTTGACACAGAAGTGTTTCATATGACATAGGTTTGAATAGTGTTTGAATGACATAGGTTAGCTTGCACCACTAAAGTTGTTTTCAGATCAAATACACTCTTTTTTTTTTTTTTTTTTTTTTTTTTTTTTGAGGCGGGGAAAATGACTAACCGATTTACGCACTCTCTGGGCCGTCACTAGGAAACGGCACGAATCCACGGGGGGCGATAACGCTAGCAATTGTATGCTCTACTTGCGCTTCGTCCGCTATGGATTACACAGAGGAGTGTGGAGACTCCGAGCGATGCCGCACGGGCGAGCAACCTCAATACCCACTAAAAAACCCCTCCTCCCTTCGCGGCCCTGCGCTTTGATGTGAAGGAAAGACTGAGATGTAGAACATAGTTACTCAGCAGTCGATCCAGCGCATAAAGTGCTGAAGTGTGCCCCGGGAGAACACACTCCACTACGGAACGGGGGTAGTTGTAAAATCCCTTGCTGACCTAGTAGCTAAGGGCCCCCATCGTTCCGGATCCTAACTCAGGGAGGGAAGTAATGCGCGTACCTGCCTCTCCGGGTGCCGGCTGAAGGCCGGCGACCTCGAGAAGAGACCGTAGCACGCGCCCTAGGACTTCGCTCCCTATCCCTCTCTGCGGCCTCTTTCAGAGACATAACTGCCTCACAAAAAGAAACCGCAGTATCCCAGCGGTCGTCGCTCTGCAACATGGCCGTTACCAAATCGCCGAGCGATGCGACGGCTCCTAACTTTGTCTCGAGCTCGAAACGCTGCGGCGCCCAGGCAGCGCACTCGACAAGCGTATGAAACGCCGTATCGGGCGCGCCACACTGTCGGCAATCCGGAGAAGGCAAGCAGCCCACAATGCGAAACAGATACTGGTCGAAGCAACCGTGTCCGGTCAGTATCTGCGTCGTCCTGAAGGTGAGGGTGCCGCTAGTGCGGTTAACCCATTCCTCCAGTTGTGGCCTGATTGCGTCCACCGTAAAGCCGCCGGCCGCAGGGTGTTCGAGGTCACGAGACCAGTCGACGAGGCAGGAAGCGGTTTCCCGCTTCCTGACCGTCTCTATCTCGACTTGACAGAAGGTCAGTCCTCTAGCTAGGGCATCCTGCTGGGTACGACGAACCCTGGACAGGACGTCTGCCTGGAGAGGCCAGGGCAGCTCGCCTGCCAAGAGTGTCGCCGCCGTCCAAGACACTGTACGATACCCACGTATGGTTCTCACGGCCAGAACCCGCTGCGCCCGGTGCAGCAGGGTTCGATTGTGGCGGTGAAGCGACTCGAACCAGACGGGGGCACCGTAAAGGGCCATACTCCTCAGGATGCCAGAATATAGTTTCCGCGTCGCACCCCCCGGCCCCCCCACGTTGGGAAGAAGCCTTGAGAGTGCGCCCGCGGAACTCACGAGTTTGGGAACTAACTGCTCAAAATGCGCTTTGAACAGCCATTTCCCGTCTAAGACTAGCCCAAGATATTTCATCGTGGGCCCTACTCTGATCGCCACCCCCTGGACTGTAACGGACAGATCCGGGGGTGGATTGCGAAACTTCCTATGGAACATGATGGCCTCCGTTTTCGCGGGGGAGGCCCTCAAGCCCAGCCTAGCTATTCTGTCTACGACTATCGCCAACCCGTCGTTGGCGACGTCCACGGACTCCGCGAATGACGCGGCGCGTGCCGTGAGTAGGGTGTCGTCCGCAAAGCAGATCAGCCCTACCCCGGGCCTGACCGTCACCCGAAGGATCCAGTCATAGCCTACGTTCCAAAGGATCGGCCCGAGGACCGACCCCTGTGGAACGCCGCACGCGACACGTCGCCGACCTAACTCGTGATTGACGGACGCACCGCCCTCCCAAAGGATAATACACTCTTGTAACAACCTTGTTCTACTAGTGAAGAAAAACATCTTGGTGAAACTTGCACATTAAAATAACTTAATTGTCAAACCTACCAAGCCACTTTGGAGTGTGACACTAAATTTTTTATTTAAAACTTCATTCAATTTCATTTACTTGCTATAAAGCATGACAACACATATATGACAGTGTTAATCGTACAAGTTGTGTCTAGTTTGTTAGTTGTGTAAAAATACTATACTAAATTGATATTAAAGCAATTATGGAGTGCTATATGATTAGTGGTTTGATAAATAGCACAAATCGGACTAAGGAGGTTGCCCTATAAAATATAGTTATCATATTTGTCTCTGTTTTGTAGTTGGCTGCACATAGAGACGATGGTAGCAGCAGCACAAAAAGAATTTCTACACATTTATGATAATACTGGAACTGAATTGCACTGTGTAAAGAAAATAGACAAGATTCTTAGAATGGAATTCTTGCCCTATCATTTCTTGTTGGCTGTTGTGGTGCGTATTACTATCTTTCGTATCATGTTTTTAGCCATTATACATTATTTTTATTTAAACCTCATATATTCAAAAGTATTTTTAATTTAATGGAATACTCGACGAGTCAAATTAGCTCAAGCTTGTCAGTTTTTCTAAGGGCATTAGATTTTATATACACACGATATATGTAAAATCTAATATACCATAATCTTTTGATATTTTTTATTGCATAAGTTCAGCAGACAGACAGACGGTTCACTTGATGGAAAGTGTTTACCATCACCTATGGACATTTGCAACACCAAAGGTGCTATAAATGCGCTGCTGCTGTTTAAGGAAGACTGGGACCTGGTCACTAATGCCAGAACACAACTCATGGTTGTTATGGCGGCATACTTTACACCAGAGGTGGTAGCCATCCAGTTGGGCAAATGCCCTACCACCTGGCTGTGAGTTGTTTTGTTGTCTCTTACCATAGGCTGCCCGGTTGCAGGAAATTGTATTCTTTCTCCGTTCCTGCACGGAAAAATATAATATATATAAATATATTGTATATAACATTATATTACTATAATTTTTACATGTTGACCCTGGAAGTAAAAGATCTCAATCAAATCATCAATCTGTCTTAGACAAGGATGGCGGGTATAGAACCCATTCCTCTACAAATGAGAAGGCCCAAGCTTTATTGACTAATAGACCTGGTATATAGTCTATGGACTGATATAATATTTTTTATCACAAGAATGTATTATTTTCAGAGTGAATATGGCTTTTTAACATGGCTAGACATTTCAATCGGTGAAATAGTTGGACATTATAATAACCATTTAGGAAGATGTTCAGTGATGACACAGAACCCGTATAATGCTACACTCTGCTTGGGGGATCCAAAGGGTGTGGTTTCACTATGGGCACCGACTGTGAAGCAACCTTTAGCTAAGATACTGTGCCATAAAACACCATTGACTGCTATTGCTGTTGATAATAGAGGAATGTAAGTATGCTTTGTGAGAATTAATGTAATTAAAAATGATTTTATTTATGTATTGGAGCAGACAGCTTGATGAAAAAAAGTTTTTACCAATGTGCTACCAGTTTCAAGAGACTTTTATGAAATATTTATAAAAGCTAACAAAATACTGTAAGAAATTATTAGCTAAAAACTCACGCAAAATATATATATCGTATATATTCGCCTAGGGGCAACCTGTGTGATTCCTCATCTCTGTCAATACGGGAATAAGATGTATTGCTTAGGACACCATGGACTATCTTGTAGCAGAAACGCTGGTAGAATGTCTCCTCAGGTGGCACTCAATGACATTATCTGGGATACCTTATGTTCTGGAAACAAACGGCACGTGCCGCTACGATGGCAGGATGGACTGCGATCACGCTAGTACCTTGGAAGATGGGCCGCCCCTTAGTGTGGGATGCTACTTGCGTGGACACTGACAATGTCCCATCTTTCAAATTCTGCTGCAGCCGAACAGGAGGCCCTCAAGTACTGCAAGTACGCTGCCATTAGAAATAGTTACACATTCATGTCGAGTGCATCATGCAGGGTGGAAACTCCGGATCCATGGGGTCCTAACTCTCTAAAACTATATTGAAACGTCGCCAAATGTTTGATAGACCTCTCACGGGACCAACAGGCTGTCATTTATTTTGCTCAAAGTTTAAGCATTGCTATTCAATATGGCAACGCCGCAATTCTTTTTGGAACGTTCCCAATAAGCGACAGTGTTTTGGGACCAATATTTTGGGATCTAATATCATACCTCTTTTTTTATTTAGTTTACTTATTTAATTTTAGGTATAGTTTTATAGTGTAGTTTAATTTTTAGGATGGTTTAGTTTTATTTTATAGTGCATTTATTGCTACTATTTAACCCTCAAACGGGGACCAGGCAATTTTGATGCTAAAAATATTTTTTCCAAAATCTGGCATCGAAATTGCCCTGCCAAAACCAAGAGAATTCTATAGTCTCTTATTCTAATACAAATTATATGTAGTTAGAGGGAGAAAGCATCAGTTCAACGTTGGTTTCCATTATCTGTATTTGACCACAAATTTATGGTGCTTCCCAATTAACCACGTGGGAAAGTTCAGCAACAAATTTGTGGTGGTTCCGTCTTAGTGGGTTAAAGTACATATAAACACTTTTTAATGTACTAATTGCTATTTACAGGTATATGGCCACAAGTGGCGTTGACAGAAGTTTAAAAATATGGGATATAAGAAATCTTGATGGCCCATTACAACATTATAAACTGAGATCGGCGCCTGTTGACTTGGAATTCTCCCAAACGGACATGCTCGCAGTGGGTTTAGATGCAACCGTAGAAATATACAAGTAAGAACATAATTTTTTTACTAGTATTAATGTATTATTTTGTTTTTTTTTATTATTAACAACTCTACGGACTCTAGTTCTTTACCCTTTTTTTACAATTAAATTTAAGAAAAGTTTAGAAGTTGTACACTCTTATTTGTTACTTTTGTTATTGTGTGTGACATTTAATGAATCTATGTTTGTGTTGTGGTGTACCTTAAGAATAGGTTATTGTTATATTATTATTATAAAATTAATAGAATATATTATATTAATTTATTGTAATTTTAATACTAAACTTATACTAGTGTAGAGTGTATCTGTTACATGCTGGTGTTTTGAGGGAGTGCATGTGCAGTATGTGCCTTATGTCTATATATATTGTCCCAAATAGTGCCATGTGTGTTGTTTTTCCTTTCTGTGTCAGGGTTATTAATCTTTAGGCTCTTTATGTATTTTGGTTTGTTTGTTTGAAGTGTGTGTGTAATGCAATGCGCATTGGTGTGGGTATGTGTATTCACATACTAGTATTAATGTTACAAATTATTTCGTTTGGGAGGTTTTAGGGGTTCACCCACCAAGCTGCCGAACTTGGAGGGTGACATCCTCCTATACAGTTTTATTGTTAAAGATGAGAATATCACCCAACACTTTATTTATGTGTCAAAGTTATCTAATATTAAAAAGTAAAACGCGTCTGAAATGGTTCCAATAATCACAGTTCAGGGCTCTCACGTTTTTGCCCCTTTCATTATGCCTTTGCAAGTAAGAAGTCTGTGTACTGTATATATTGTACATTAGTATAACTGTGCCACAATGCATAGCTAATAAAGAAAATTCACTATTCTTTCATTTAATCTTATATTTATTTTCAGAATTGTATATTAATTTAAAATGAACAAAAGTTGTGAGATATTTGTGTTAAAGCAAGAATTGTATTTGTTTATTTTCTATTTATTATTTCTTTATTTTATTAACGTAATCATTTTTAACAAAGTAAACGTGACGTAGACACATGCATCCTGGCAGGAATTAAACTCGTGTCACAATGAAAGCGAGCAATATGATGTGAATAATATAAATAAATGCATATTTTTTTCAGCAACTGTTGTACACAGACCACAGAAAAACCATATTTAAGACACAGAATGGCGAAATCTATAAGTAACTTTAAATTCTGCCCGTATGAAGATGTTTTGGGCGTGGGAACAACTCACGGCTTCACGAGTATTATAGTGCCAGGTGATGAAACTCTTGTCAATAACGTAATTATAAATAAACCTTCATTTTAAATTTTATCCATGTTATAAACTAATTGCCACACAAAGTCACAAACATACAACTAACAACAAAAGTTATATACTTACTCACACCAACGTGCACACTTCTCAAACAAACCAAGACACACAAAGAGTTAAAAAATTAATAACCCAGGCACACAAAGAAAAAAACAGCATATATGGCACTTGATATAGATAGATATATATATACACACACACTCTACATTAGTATAAGTTTAGTATTAAAATTAGAATAAATTAATATAATAAGTTATTCGCAAGATACATACACCTCAACACCAAAATCACTAAATTGTCACAAAAATCACTAAATGTCACACACAAGAACCAAAATAACTAATAAGCGTGTTAAATTCTTAAAATTAAATCTAAAAATTAAGTTGTAAAAAAGGGTATGGACCTCGAGTACCTAGAGTTGTTAAAAAAGAAAAAAAAATCTATCTTTCTTGGTTTTTATCTGTTTTTAACCAATATCTAATGGTCCTAGAGCTGATGACGAATTTTGTGAAGGTTATATGCTGCGCAGTAGCGAAATAACCGCTAAATCGCTAAAAGACTTCCAGGGCTAGATTCGCCAATTGACGAAATTGTAATTTTTCGCAATTTCAGCTTGCCTAAAGAACCTTCTCAAAATTCGTCATCAGCTCTCCGTATATAAAGATTAAAATACACAACACGTATGTGGTCACTCTGGTGTCACTTTTGATTGGTGATCTAAAAACCTTTTTAGTTTGAATATCTCATAAAAATGAACTTTTATGCTACCCAGTTTATTTAAGTGGAACCGAATGGACATCCCTAGTCAATAATGGGTTCCTATCGTCTCTAAGATCTTTTTACTTTTTTTATCTAAATATGCAATAAGAGCTCTAAACAATTTTTATATTCATGCACAAACCTTAAACTGCAACTCTTCACAGGTAGCGGTGAAGCCAACTTTGATGCTTTGGAGAGCAATCCGTTCCAGACCAAAAGCCAACGCAGGGAAGCAGAAGTCAAGGCTCTGCTTGACAAAATACCTGCAGAACTTATTACGCTTAATCCGTTCGAGGTTACAGAAGTGGATGTGCCTTCTCTGAAAGAGCAGATGGAAGCCAAAAAGAAACTTTTGGTAACTATTATAACTTTAATAGATTAATCATTATTATTGTTCAAAACATTGTCTCAATTTGATATTATGTGTTCAGAGTTTTGATCCCTGAAGGCAAAAAAGATATGTATTATGTATTTGACTCTAGTGCCTGTTCGGCTTTTACAACTGATTATTAGTTTAGAACTCATAGAAGTAAAATGTCAATAGTGTTGACACATTTTACTGATTACTGGTTAAATAACTGTGATATAAAAGGTATAATATAAAGCTAAGTTAGTTTCGAGGAGATCGCTTGTAGCCAAAAGTCCACCAATTATACCATTATGTATGTGGAATAAAGTTATCCATTTATAAAATAAATCACTTCACTCCACTCCATTCTTGTAGAATAGGAAACGACCATTAAATTTCACCGGAACGTTTTCGAACGAATTTCACGTATTTTTTTTATTTTATTTTTTTTTATTTATCAAAAACAACAAAATGATTACAGCTCTTTGATTTAAACATAGCATTGAAAACCTCTGGGGTTTATATTAATGCTATGGGTGTCTACGTCCGTAGCATTTTACAATTATAGCATTATGTGTCATTTAAATAGTGCGTTTTAAGTTTATATTTAATATTTGTTGATGTAATGCTTTCCCTAAACTCGACAGGTAAGTCATTTAACAAGCGCGGAACTATATATTCAGTCGTGCGCTTGCCGTACATGTTGTTTGCCCGACTCGTGACGAACCGGTTTTGGGCCATGGCTCGCGTATATACAGAGTGTTTTATTAGTGTTTGTAAGTCTTGGTTAAAAAATTGCTCTTTGAGCATCATTTTTTTAAACTGGTTTTCTATGGGTAGAACTTTACAATGTTTAAAGAGACCTTTTTCATCATTACAATATTGGTTTTTTATTGTTGGTGAAACTAATTGTTTAAGTATTTTTAGTTGAAGATTATAAATTTTTTTAATATAAGTATTATACGTACGACCGTAGCTGGTTAGGCCATACTGTATAAATGATTCGCCTAAGGCATTATAGAGCATTAATTTGGTTTTATGAGGTAAGCGTTTTTTTAAAATAATTATATTAGCCAAAAATTGCCTTAATTTATTGCAGACGTGTTCAATATGCTTGGCCCAGTTTAGGTTATTATCAATCATAAGACCAAGATAGGTATGGGTATCTACAACATCTATTTGTGGGCAAGCACATGTCGTGGTCGTTTTATGCAGGCAGTGATGTTCATGCGCAATTAGGTTTTTTAAAGATGGACATGACTTGTAGGGCGATTTTATAATCATCAGTTTAGTTTTATTAGAATTTAGTACTAAACCGGCATCATGACACCATCTAGTTAGCACATTGAGATCAAATTGCAATCGCTCATAAGCTTTGAGTAAGTCTTTCTCTCCAGCTACCAAGCATGTGTCATCAGCAAATTGATAGCAAGTACTGTTTTTAATACAGTTTTTCATGTCGTTTACATAAGATAAAAAATGAAGGGGGCCCAGTACAGATCCTTGAGCCGTGCCTATAGTCGTTAAAAATGGATCACTAAAGGACTTGTTTACTTTTACCTTGAATTGACGATTGTGAAGATAATTTTGGCACAAAGTAAGCAATTTACCTCGGACACCACATTGTTCTAATTTTTTGATTATTTGCTTATGCTCTAAGGTATCAAAAGCACGAGAGAAGTCAATAAATAAGGCTAGGACATATTCTTTTTTATTTAAATGTTTATTAATTTCATCAGTAAATTTAGATAAGAGACTATATGTACCTTTACCTGCTTGAAATCCAAATTGGTTGTTGTATATAATATTGTGTGTCTTAAAGTACTTATGGATCTGCTCGCATATGTACTTTTCAATAATTTTATCAATTGATGAGAGCAATGTAATAGGCCGATAGTTTAAATAATGATCACGTTTCCCTTTTTTATATATTGGTCTTACGCAGCCTATTTTTAAATCGTCGGGATAAATTCCAAAGTCAAAAGCACAGTTAATTAAGTTGGCAATTGCCATTGATATGTCTTTCCCTACCACCTTTATGTCACTTACTTTAATATCATCTAGTCCTGGTGATTTTTGCACCTTCAAATTTTTTATGATTTCATGAATTTTATCGCAAGATGCTTTTTTGAAAAGCATACTATGATCTACAAAAGTACTGCATGTGTCCGAATTTAATAACTTGTTAGTGCAGTTAGGTGTAATATTTTTTACAGACTTATCAAAGCTAGAAGCAAAGTTATTTGCAATTTCCTTGTCCGTAAGCCCTTGTTTATGAAATGCCATAATTATTGCATCATCAATAGATAGTGTTACCCTTCCTAGCATTTGGTTAATAATTTGGTATACCTTTTTAACATTCCCGAAATTATCTTTAATATTTTTAACGTAATAGTTGTTTCTTTTAAATTCTAATATCTTGTGGACCTTATTACGAGTTTTATTATATTCTAATCTTAGACTAGGATCACAAGAGTTATTTTTCCAAGCTCGAAATAATTTATCGCGTTTTTCACAGAGTCGTGTTAGGTTTTCATCAATCCAAGGTACCTTAAGTCGTTTGGTTTGTTTGTCAAGGTTGTAAGTTTTTTTAGAAGTTGCCATTTTATTTGCATGTTCAAATGAAGTATTGATAAACTGGAGAATATCATTCGGAGAACTCATGTCATTGGTTTGGGCCCAATTCACATTTCGTAACTCCTTATATAAAATATTAGTATTAATTATATTTTTCGTAACACTCTGTATATACTTGGATGGCGATTCGTCAATGCAGGCAAACAAAATAGCCCGGTGGTCGGCCAGTACGACATCTAACACAGCTGAATACGGATGCAATGTGGGGAATCGCGCAAATATGTGGTCTATACATGATTTAGTCACCGTGTTACATCTTGTTTCGATTCTCGTAAATTGTGATATTCCACACATTAATCCGTGTTGACTAAGTATATCTAGGTATGAGTTTTTGAATGGTGAATCGACTTTTAGGTCGATATTCATATCACCTATAAGGAGAAGATTGTTTTGTTTCCACACCAGTGATATACTTATCCAGCTCAGCAGAAAATATGTATTTGTTTGTCGATGGCGGTTTATAAATTGCACACACAACTACATTTCCCGTTACCTCTGTTAATTTAATAGTGATAGTTAAATTTTCAAATGTTTTTGTATTATAATCGGATAAAGTAAATTTGTAGTGATTTTTTATATATACAATAATTCCACCTCCCCGTTTCTGCGTTCTTAGTTGTGTTAGCATATTATAGCCGGGTATGTGATACAAATGAGCAATTTTACTCGATATACCTACTTCTGTAAGAATTATCATGTCGAGTGGAAAAGAGCAATTATGAATGAATTGTAAGAGTTTGGGAAAGTTTTTTATCAATGATCTAATATTAAAATGGACACAAGAAATATTTAGACGAGTTTTTAGTGGCAGTTGTTTGAGAAAATCGTTGGTAGAAGTACAATTTGATAGTTCATTAATTTGCACATCCATAATAAGTAATTAAAAATTATTAATACGAAAATTTATACAATTAAGCCACTTAGACACTTTTATACTGTATTAGGTTCCGTTAGGTTTTCCAGTTTCTTAATATCCTGAAGAGACTGTATATAGTGTATTTTACTGTTTTCCTTTTTCCTTATACATACTTTGCCATCTTTGCACCAAATAAACTGAAATGACTTATTTAGTTGAGCTTTGGCGTTATACAAAAGTGTTTTTACATGCTTGGTCAGGGCTTCTCTGAGATAAATTCTTTTAGTGGCCTCATCCTTTGTGGCGCTTGGCATTATGTCTCCAACAGTGAGAGGATTCTTTTTACCAGGTTATTACCATTAAACCGGTTAAGCGAAATGTAGTAAACGAGTGGACTTATTTGAGTGAATTTGAACCTTATTCGTTGAATTTTAGGCATTCATTTTCCTGAGTTATTTTTTACGCCGTGATTTTGACGACGTTAGTCGAGAGCGCAACGTATTATTTCATTTCACAGTTTCAATCGTCACCGTGAAACGTCGCGGTACCTTTTGTTATTTTATCGTCACTTCTAAAATATTGGGTGGTGATTTTCAACAGTGAAATAGCAGTGACGAAACGATATAGTTTTACTACAATGATTGATATATTAAAGTAGCTGTAATAGTCCATTATTAATAATCAACGTTGTTAGGGACTGTATGAATTTAGTAAGAATATATTGAAATAATACGCTGGTCAACGATGGTGAAAAATACATGTATAATTGGTAACTAAGATAAACAAAAACGTCACTTTCCTAACTAACAGAACATATTTAAAAATAAATACGAAAGAGTTCGTAACATTCTCCCATTTTTCTTCAAATGGGGAGAGGCACCAGCTTTCTCAATGGTCGACGAAATAATCCAGCAGAAGTTTGTACATCCGCTACTCGAACGACTCCATCTTGGCTAGGATGTACAGAAATAACTCTTCCTTTTGGCCAAGTTCCTCGTGGAAGTTGGTCATCGACAATAATTACAAGGTCTCCGACTTTAAGCTCTGGAACTGATCCCCGTGCACGTCTTGGGAGTAAAGTAGGCAGATGTTCTTTCAGCCATCTTGACCAAAAGTGATCAGCAAGTCGTACTGATTTCTTCCAACTGCTTCGGCTGACCAAGTCTGTGTCATCTAAAGTCGTCGGAATTGACTTTCCGGAAGAAGTTCCTAATATGAAGTGAAACGGTGTCAACGCTTCTTCCTGTCTGGGATCGAATGAAACGTGTGTTAAAGGGCGAGAGTTCACTAAAGCTTCTGCTTCAAAGAGCAGAGTATTTAAAACTTCGTCCGAAGGGTTGCGTTCTCTGAGAGTAACCTTTAGCGCAGTTTTTATGGATCTAACCAGTCTCTCCCATGCTCCACCCATAAACGGAGCTGAGGGTGGTATAAACTTCCAGGATATTCTTTCATTTGCTGCAAACTCCTCTATGGCTTCACCGTACAACGATCTTAACAAACGGCTAACGCCAACAAACGCCGTACCATTGTCCGACCAAATTTCCGTAGGAACTCCCCTTCGAGCAATAAATCTTCCCAGACCCATCAAGGCAGCGTCGGTGCTCAGGCTATACACCAATTCTAAATGAACCGCTCTCGTTACAAGACATGTAAAAAGTGCAACATAGCGCTTTTCTCGACGACGGCCGACAGATACTTGTACTGGGCCAAAATAGTCCAAACCAGCGTAAGTAAACGCTCTTTTATGATGCCCTAATCGTGCCAGGGGGAGATCGCCCATTGGTGGATCGAATGGTTGTGCTCTTCTCATACGACATATTCTGCACTCAAATGAAATGGATCGTACAGCGCTGCGTAGATGAATAATCCAATAAAATTGCCTCAATTCGTTGACTTCCATCTCAGTGTTTCCATGTGCAGCCTTTGCATGATAATGAGCGATAAGCAATTTAACCGTTTTATTTCTTGAATCCAAGATTATCGGTCGTTTGGTTTCTTGAGCAATATGAGGTGTGTGATCAATTCTCCCCTTTAGCCGTAGAAGGTTATCTTCTCCAACAGTAGGGCTAAGATGCAAGAGCTTGCTTTTTCTGTATAGCGGTTGACCATTCTTAATACTCTCTATCTCTTTCGCAAACGAATCTATTTGACTCTGCCTTAGCAGATGTGCTTCTGCTTTATGTAAATCTTCTGCAGTTATATTTTTTGTGCCTCTCCTCCGTAACAGGTCAATAAACTTATGAGCTCTAGCTGTCGCTCTTACAAGTCTTAACCAGGAACTTAGCCTATCAGAGCTAACTACGAGAGGCATGGGAGATGATACTGAAGTAACAAGATTTACAACGCATGAAGATTTAAGTTCACAGTCATGGTTGATGTTTCTACTAGCCATATCTACTGGTGAAGATGATGGCCAACTACTTTCTGGTGTGAATAGAAAACTAGGACCAACAAACCAACGTGATGATGCACATAACGATTGACGATTGATTCGGGTAGCATCATCAGCAACGTTACAGTTGCTAGAAATCCATCGCCATTCGTTAGCTTGTGTGGCTTCGAGTATTTCGCCTAAACGATGAGCGACAAATGGTTTATATGACCTAGCGTCGCTTCGAATCCACCCCAATACATTTAACGAGTCACACCAAAATATTCGCCTTGTAGGCTTATATGAGTGACTTTTAATAATGAAAGTTGCGAGTCTACTAGCTATTAATGCTCCTTGAAGTTCTAATCTAGGGATGGAGGTCGGTTTTAATGGAGCTACCCTACTTTTACTAGAAATAAGGGCAGTCTTCATGCTTCCATCTGCATAAATTATTCGCCAATACGCCACGGCTGCGTAGGCTAACTCACTAGCATCACAGAAGACATGAAGCTCACGCTTAACTACCAACGACTCATTCAAACTATAGCATCTAGGAATTTCAAGATTAACTAACGAACTTAGATCTTTGAACCATATATTCCAAAGATCAAGTTCAGTTTGAGGTAATTTGTCATCCCATTTAAAGTTTTTACGCCACAGATTTTGAAACATAATACGTCCCCTAGAAACTATTGGACCCAAAATACCCAAGGGGTCATAGACACGCATCAGAGAAGCAAGTATGTCGCGTTTTGTTATACAATTTGGTAAAATATCGTTTTTAATACCTGTGCTAAATGTTATAACATCATCATAAGCACGCCAAATTAAGCCTAGAATTCGAATTGTCTGAGTTTCATTTGGATTTCCCAATTCAACAGAATGTTTATATCTTATAAAACATTTTTCAGATATGAGGTCTTTTGGAAGAGCAGACAAAGCAGAAATATTATTAGATACCCAACCACGCATCTCAAAACCACCTCGTTTATTTAATTCCACAATATCTGCGGCTAAACGAGCTGCCTTTTCGACACTTTCGTGCGATCCAATATAATCGTCCATGTAGGTGTCGTAAATAGTCGCATGTGCTGCTTCTGGAAGCTCCCCATGAAACTCATCAGCATTGATTTTTTTAACATAAAGAGCAGTGCAAGGGCTAGAACATGCTCCAAAAATCATGGATGACATCCGATAAACTTTAATTGATTGTGTGGTGTCGTCTCGCCACAAAAATCTTTGAGCATCACGATCCTGTTCTCGAATTTTCACTTGTGGAAACATTTCGCGAATATCTGCCGTTAGGGCAATAGGATGCTCTCTAAAACGCATTAGGATTCCTAACAATGGTTGAAGGAGGTCTGGCCCAGGTAATAAAAGAGAATTCAAACTAATACCTTGAAACTTAGCCGCGGCGTCATGTAGCACACGCAGTTTACCTGGTTTGTGGGGATGAGTAACCCCAAAGTGAGGAAGGTACCACACAATACCAGTAGGTGGCTCTTCACAGATCTCTGCATACCTTTTATTTATCATAGCGTGAATGTTTTCGCGGTATAATTTACGATATTCGTGATCTTTTTTCATTTTTTGTTCAAGGCTTAAAAAACGTTGAAATGCTAATTTATAATTATTTGGCACGTTATTAATACCTGGCCGCCACAAAAGACCCGCTTCGAAATGACCATCTGGAAGCCGTTTTACAGTTTGGTTTAAAATATTTAATGCATGAGTATCAGAAGTACCACGATAGTCATTTTTAGCTATACCGATTGACTCTAACTTGAAGTATTCTTTAATCAATTCATCAGTAGTACAATTTTCGCTAGTTTCAATATTATGACTGACTAATTCGTGTGACTCAACATTACTATCAATTGAAATAGGTCCACAAACAACCCAACCTAAAGCTGTTTGAATAGCTATCGGTTCCGAAATTGTCCCCACTCTAGCGGTAATCGGAACTAGTAAATGGTAATTATCAACACCTAATACGATCGTAGGTTTTGCATTTTCATAACATAAACTATCAATAATATCTGAGAGATGACTATACATACTTAAGTCTTCAGTGCGGACTACACTTTGACATCTGACGCCTAAGTTTTCAATCGAGTGTGCACCATGTATTTGAAATGCGTCTGAAGAATGCAAACCTTGTATAGAAAAATTTACCGAGTGAAACTCACTAATCTTTGATAGTCCACCCATACAATTAATATTCACCATGCCTTTAGGCCCTACAGCACCGATTCTTTTCGAAATATTCGAATCTATCAGTGTCGTAGTGCAACCGTCATCTAGCAGCGCAAAGGTGTTCACAGAGGCGGTAGGACCGGTAACTTTCACAGCAATAATTTTTAATAAAGAACGAAAAGGCTTTCTATTACTCTGAAACGTTGAAGCATTGTGCGCAGCTTCTTCTTTAACAGCTTCTTCGCTTGAACTTCTCGTCTCCGTCATTTGAATTGGCATGCTAGATACAGTTGGTTCTAACTCGGCGATGTCCGTATGCGCGACTACATTAATATCACTACGGTGTAAAAGTTTATGATGTTTATATACACATCCTTCTTTACTACATAAGGATTTATTTTTACAAAACTTAAACCTATGCGCTCTTTTTTGTAAACAACGATGACAAACCTTGTTTGATTTTACCCACTTCCATCTATTGTCCATAGACAACGATAAAAAGTCGTCACAGTTGGCAATGTCATGTTGATTTTTACAAAATATGCATAATTTTTCCGATTTTGTGTTTTCAGAAGATTTAGAATGCATGCTAACATTATTTATCCCGATCCTATTAAACTTTTGCGTGTCATGCCCAGGTCTACTGTAATTTTGTGACCTAAAAGGTTGTTGTCCAAATGTTAACGGGGGGCAATAAGTTTCGACACATATACCAAATTTATTTTGTAATTGTACCTCTCGAGATAAAAATTCGGCAAGCAATTCAAGTTTGCTTTGTCCACAATCGTAACTTACAGCATAATCTATCCATCTGGCACGTAATAAAGGGCTTAGTTTACCTATAAGTGCGTTGAATAACTCTGGAGAGCGTAGGTAATCTGGTTGATCCAACAGACGAATAATTTCCACACAATTCTGTACGCGACACACAAACACGGCTAGATCCTTACCTTCTGTACTGACTTTAGGTAAAGCACGTACAGAGTTTATTTCCTGTAGGACAATTCTTTCAGGACAACCAAACCTGTTTTCTAACGCGCTTATAACCTGTAGAGGGTCACGCGCGGAGACCAGAAGGACGTAGACCGCTTCACGCGCAGCACCCTTCAACGCATTACTAAGGCGTGCCAGGTTCTCACCTGCTGAATACAATTTTTGTGTATCAATAAAAATACGCTTAAAAGAAAGCCATTCAGGCGCTGACCTGCCATCAAAGGTGGGTAGGTTTACACTAACTGAATTCGGTTTATTAGACAATACCTTTGTTAAACCTTCTAAGGCTTTGGTTAAATTTATACTATTTTTATAGTCGTCATTGGGAAGGTAAAATGAGTTACCGTTACATGGCATTTCTTTGGACGGTGGCACAGTGAGCACAGGAGTGCTAACCTTGGACTGTCGACTAAGCGTCTCCGTTGCCAAATTACCATCAAAGTTATCATGGCTTTGAAGCCACGACTCAATCTTACGGCTCCGTGAACTGCCGCTTCTACTTTTTTTTATAGCAAGCTCAGCCCGTAACTCTGCCTCCACGACTTTTTTATCTAAAGCTAACTTGGCTTCAGCTGCTTTCAACTCTATTTGCCGGCGTTCTATGTCGGCTAAACAGCGAATACGCTCAGCTTCAGCTACTGCTTTAGCGATAGAAATTTTAGTACTCCCTGTATTGTGCGATCCATTTGTATAATGCGACGCAGTGTGACGTCCATTCCTCGGCGATGGCTCTTCGTGGGTTCCCGGCGACACGTCGATGTTTGTGGTCGACGACGAATGGGCCGCCCGAGAATCCTGAGCCTCACCCAACGCGAGGTTGGAGTCGGTCATTATTTTATGTGATCGCGTATTCACCATCGTTGTTATTAAAAACGGTAGAAGGACCAAAATGTTAGGGACTGTATGAATTTAGTAAGAATATATTGAAATAATACGCTGGTCAACGATGGTGAAAAATACATGTATAATTGGTAACTAAGATAAACAAAAACGTCACTTTCCTAACTAACAGAACATATTTAAAAATAAATACGAAAGAGTTCGTAACAAACGTCTTAGCGATAAATCCCGGTCGGATCAGATTTCCTACTTTTTTTCCACTTGGGCAGTTTTAGGTGTTCCTCATAATAAAACCTTACGCTTTTCGTGTGCTAGTTTAGTTTCAGCTTTATATTTAAAGGTAATGCCACTTTTTAATTTTAGCATGTCAAACCTAAGAAACTGGACACGACACCGAGACGTAAGAACAAAGGGAAAACTCATATCGCTAGAAAAAAGATTATCAAAGAGGCTGCAAGGAGGGTAAGAAATAATTTCTTTAATTTTAGTGATAAGCCTGGTAACACTAAATCACACTAGGTTGTGAGGAGTTTTTGGCGGGAACTGAAAGGAGACGTTGTGCTGTGCAGTTTTATTTTCTAAAAATGTGTATAATTACTCTAAAATGAACAATAGTTGCAGGATATTGATAGTTTTTGAGTAGAAATTATGTGTTTTTGTGAGAAACGTGAACTGTATAGTCAGATGTGATCTTTCGAGTTTTCACAAGAACTCCATTGAATGGCGTCGGTTGTAGACTGCAATACAACTGCGCTACTATACGAAGACCTATTAATTAACATGTTTCCGACTGAAAGACTTTGATTCTATGGTCATGAATAACTAAATAAATAAAAAAAAAATAACTAGGTTGTGATGTCAAACTTATTCCCCAGCTACCTTGAAATTTCAATGCTATATAAGCAACCTCGTGTTCTGGAGCCATAATTATCATGCGCATACTGCCTTAACATGGTTTTCCTTCCCTGCTATCTCTTTTCACTATTTTCTTTTCCTTCCCTTCCTCTTCTTTTCTCTCAATTCTGGTGTGCCACAGAACGAAGCTTTAAGATGTGAAAGAGAAAGAAGTGACTGCATTCTTTTAAATACTAATATATTAATAAATCATTTATCAATAATATACAAATGTTAAAATATTGTCTAAGTTTAAGAAAAAGGAAAAACAGTTTTTAACTCACTCTTTCTGTAGATTTCTTCCATTGATCATCAATTTTTTTCAGGAATATGTGGAGCAATCGAAAGAAATACAGAAATCGTTGAAGCCAGAACAAAAACAAAAAGCACCAAAGCAATCGTTTGGAGTCCTGGATAGATTTGTATCTAATCCGAAATCGAAAAAATAAAACACCTTGATTGTTGCTCTTATTCATTATTTAATTTCTTTACATATATAATAATAACGCTTTGGTTATTTACATGATTTATTTACAAACATGATCAAAAATATTAACAAATAATAATACAAAATGTCTGAAAAAAGCTAAAAATAAGTCAGTCAAATTTAATATGGTATGTCATAAAGTTCGCAAAGACCTTCTGATGCCTGAAGGGAGAATAGAAAGTCGTGCTTAGACGCAGGCGGACTCAGTCTTAGGAGGTAATCTGGAACAATAAAATTAAAAACAAAATCAAGCAACTTCAGTAATTCTTCTGCTACACGTGAGATAACAGGGGTGCGCTATAGTTAGGGGCATATTTATTCATTATTTAAGATGTATATTTTGAATGGTTATAAAAAAAAATACCATGAAGGCTAAGGCGAGCCCCGCTTCGCTTGGCCTTCTAACCTATATTAAAAAGTTCGGACCTGTTCACAATAAATAAATAAATACAGCAACGGAGAAAATATACAATTTCCTGCAGCTGCGCAGCCTGTTGTAAAAGGCGACAAAACAACCCACAGCCTGGTAGGGCATTTGCCCGATTGGATGGCTACCACCCCTGGTCTAAAGCATATCGCCACAACAACCTTGATTTGTGTTCCGGCATTGGTGAAAAGATTCCAGTCTCCCTTAAGAGAGCAGCAGCCCATTTGTAGCACCTTTGGTGTTGTAAATGTTCATGGCGATGGTAATCGCTTTACATCAAGTGGGCCGTCTGCTCGTCTGTTGAATTCTTGCAATAAAAATAATATAGCACATGGATTTCATACTAACACTATGGATGCCTCAGTACTAAGCAACAAATGACGGTATCTATGGTTGAGCGGGCTAAGCCTATGCCAGCCAACCTCACTAACATAGAGGTTCCAGGTTCAATTCCTGGCATGGCAAATTTCGAAAATTTTCCCTGTTATTTATGTCCTAGGTGTCCGAGATAGGCCCCAGAGTAATGTGTTGTATGTTACCCAAAGACAAGGGTAAGTTGCTTAATTTGAGGATCTGCAATATGCGAATAAGTCTACCAGCCTGTGTATGTATGCAGAAATTATTGTAATTCAAAGTAAGTAATTACTTACTACTGTTATCAAGGTCCTTTTCAAAATTCTCTGTGTAACTCTGTACTTCACTATCCTCCATAGAAACATCTTTTTCCTGTAAAATCAAACATACTTGATATAAAACCTAAAGTAATCTTGACCCATAATCCAGGACATTAATTAAAATTCATACTAAATCTTTATTTAAGGATCACAAATAGTTATATAGTATAGATGAACAGTTTGTTAATGAAATGAAAGGTGATAAAATTTTCAAAAGAATTTAAATAATAATGAGAAATGGTGCGCTTTCCTAGGAATACAGATATAAATTTTAAACAAGTGTGAATAGCTCTAGTAATCAACAATATCTTACCAATTCACTTTCCTTATCACATAATAGTAACACACCAACGGACTCTGATGACTTCACATGTAGAAAGTAACTCTCCTCTTGTTTCTGCAATAACAGAAGCCATTAATAAAAAAAATGAATATTAGAAAGGAGGAACAGATGCATCTTACTGAGTTTAAACCGGCCACTTTTAATTGTCGTTTAGAGAAATACTGGTCTAGATATACTGGTAGGTGTAAGGCATAACAATGTCCACTCTATGTAGATATTTGTCATAATCATAATGTGAATCTACGAAATTGACCACTCTAGACCCCCATGCTTTAATATGTTGTCTTGATTGATAGTAAATTATATATTTTTTTCACTGTTACTGTAGTATAAAAAACTGAATATTTGTACTCTAAAATACTCTGAAACTCCAAGTCCTAGATAGCTTGATGCAACGACTTCTCTCATCTTTGTATGTCGCCTGGGAAGCCCTGTTATTAATTAAACAAAATTTGAATTTCCTGTTCTTTGAACATAATATTTTCTGATAAAGACCTCTTTTGTAGAACAACACTCAAGTTAAGGCATAATAATCCCACCAAATAAAAAGTATTTTTGAACATGCAATGCTTCATTCATTCCACAGCTACCTATACACCATTTTCAATTCCTCTAAAATCAAATCAGGTTAACGATAAAAGATGTACATACCACAATTGATCCAGCAGACAATTGGGCACCTAAAGGTGCCTCCAATACTAAGACCTGGTTGCCTGGAAAGTATTTTGTAATATCCTTATTTGTGACATATGATAATGATTGATTTTCTGTTTCGTCCAAAACATTCTTTATACTTTGTTTGATCCAATGTAAACGTCTGAAAGTATTGCAATAAAAAAATCAATGAAAATCAGTTATTAGGCTTTTGTCTTCCATCACTTTTAGGTGGAAGGAGTGACAAAGAGGGAAAATAGTCATTATTCAGTAAAATTAAAATATTGCTTAGTATTATGAGGGCTCATGTATTTGAAAATATTTATTTTGGGTGGATCATAATCCATAACATCATTTTTATATGTTCTGTTATTATTTGCTATATTTAATATTGAAATAGTATGAATGAAGGAATGAAGGTATCTTTTGTATTACAAACAAGTTATCTTTGTGATAAGAATTTTATACTAATTTGATTACCAACAATAATTACAATTGAGTCTAATGATTTACTTATCAATGATTGTAGAAAAGAACCCACTTATCTAAAATTCTTTCCTTTTCGTCCAGTCGCCCAATCTGCTTTCGTAAGGATATAACTCTTTCTCCAATATCATTTGTGTTACAATCAGGACCGACCCCTCTGAAAAGATACAAATGACTATTAAATTAATGGAAAAGCAACTGAAATAATTATTTTATTCCCAGTAATTAGTCTAGGCATTGCAAAAACATTAACACACCAAACACACAACAGTGTGAGCTTTGTTATAGTTGACTTAACTTGAGTAAAAATCAAAGAATACTTTTTTTAAATACAGGTGTACTGTTTGTGAAGCAGATGCCGGGAGAGATCAGATCATAACAATTTCATCAATAGTATGATTATAATAGAATATAATCCATAGTACTTTGAGAGTTGGTGATGTCAGGAGCCTTAAGAACAGACGAGTGTATGACAAGAGCTATGAATGTCAAAGAAGCAAGTGAGGTGTGTAAGAATAAGCCTGTATGGCGCTCTGTTGTTCGTGCCTACCCCACAAGGGACCTGGCATGAAGTTATGTATGTATGTATGTACTTTGTTAAGTGAGATTAGGTATAAAATTGAAAATGTTGAAAATCTAAAGAATAGACCACTTTTTTAAGTACTGTGTAACCACAAATTTCCCAATCTGTACTTAAACAATCAAAAAATATTGTCATCCTGCGATCAGTCTTGACTGCAGATTTCTGGTTACTCCACTTTCACCATCTGTTTGCTTGAACAGACATCAGTTTAGAGGCACACTGACATCTATTTGTTTGACTTCAGATATTTAGTGACTTGATATTAGAAGATTCCATATCCAGTTATTGACTACTGCATTACCTAGTTGTTCCATAATAAATACATTTCGGACAGATTCTATTATAATTGGCAAATCAAAATAACCAAGATCAAGTGTAACTCAAATCTATCAGATGTTGATTTGTTAAACTCAGGTTGAGTAATAATTACCAATTTACCTGTTAGATCATCTAGCAAAGATGATATGCTCCAAAAATAACTATTCAAAAGACCTGTTCCTAATAGTTAAATGAATAAACACATTATTTGTCTTTATGCAGTTAGTTCTGTTGGATAAACCAGTATATGTAAATTTAAGTTTAGTCAGTTTAAAAAAAGTTATGGTATGCCCATTGTTCCAAGCACATTGTAGATAAAGTAAGGCTTATTCAACTGACACTAATCCTATTATTATTCAGTCTACACAAAATCTCTCACACACACACACACACATACACATTTTGAAATTAGCAAATTTTGCACTTACATTTCATAATTTAATAGAAATAAAATGCTCTTACTCAAACTACTAAAAGCCACTACTATATGACTATGATAATAAGCAAAAATATACCATACTTACTTCCATTGAATACTATTTTTACTCCGTTTTTCTATTAAACCAATTCCTTCTAAAACATTTGTAATATCATATATACGTCGCTTTTGTCGCACAGCCAATAAATTAGTAGCCTGAAAAGATTCCAATAATACACAAAAATTGTTTAAAATATTCATTTTTCGTGCCTAAAATTTGCTTGACAGTTTCGTGCAGGTCATATCACATAGTCACCATTTTCAAATCCAAAACTCCATCTTTCGCTTTTTGTAGTAGTGAAACAAATTTTGTTGTAAGTAAACCAAGAGACTTTTCGTATCTTTTATATTTAAGGTCAGCCATCGTAAAAATGAATATCACAAATTTTAAATAACAATCACAAATTAAAAATTTTGCGTCGCGGCGGGATATTAAGTTGGCAGCATTGGCACATAAACAACTACGAAAACTACTAGATCCCATAGACATTAATTTTTTTCATTGTATTTTGAACAAGAACAATGATACTATGGTAGCATATCGAAATTATCACTTTATTTTTGATGCGTAGTGGGCATACACATGTACATTTCGTAGCATCCTGAGTCCCTCTCGACTGTGGGGGTGGGACCGGACCGAGGCAATAAGCACTGCGCAGCGCGTGCGAAGACTGAGTGGAACCAACTACTTCGCTAAACCTAAACCTACGTGCGTCCCATACTCGGCGCTCGTGTGGAAGAACATGAGATGACGAGCAAAGCTACACTCATTGTTCAACCGCGCAACAAGCTTAGGTCACCCTGGGATGCCCACTTTACTAAAAGATGTTGGATCCGTCGCATCCCCACAATGCGCGGACCTCTGCGATGGAATCATGGAAGGAGAGTTAGCGCATACCTATGTCTCCAGGAGTCAATCTGACGATGGCGTCGTGCGCAGCTCTCTCCCTTACTCTCTCAGCGGCTCCCTTGCGGGACATTAGTGCCTCGCAAAAGAAAGAAACCGTTGACCAGATCATCGCTGTGGAACATGACCTCAACCAGTCCCCTAAGCGAATCCATTAGCCCTACGATAGACTTGAGCTCGAACCTCTAAGGTTGCCATACAGCACATTCCACCAGCATGTGAAACGCAGTGTCTAGCGTGCCTCACTCACGACATTAAGGGGAAGGCAGACAGCCCACAATCTGATGCATATACTTATAGAAGCACCAGTGCTCGGTAAGTATCTGCGTCATCCTAAAGGTCAGAGTCCCGCGTTTCCGCTCGACCCATCACAGTAAGTAGGGACAAACCGCCTCCACTGTATCAGTGCCGACCCCAAGAGATTCTAAATCTCTCTGACAAGTTTGGATCACGGTCACGGTTTCCCGCGTTCTGATCGCCTCAATTCTGCCCGGCAGTAAGCCAGACCCCTAGCTCTGGCATCCTGTCGGAAGTGTCGAACATTGGCAATCACGTCTACCTGGAGTTCCCTGGCGGATCTCCCGCCAAGTTATCGAGGACAGAAGTAGGGAGAACCTTCTCTGTATATAAAGTGTTTACCGAAATGTATTAAATTAGGCTGACTCTCTTTATGTCTGTTTGGTATTTTTTACATTACCCTTCCCTCCTAAACTAAAATTGTATACACACAACATAAACGCTTCATAATTTAAAGAATTTAAACCCGAAGGAAAAAGAAAATGATTCATATAATAACTTTATGCAAAAATGTGAAATTCATCAGATATATTTTATTTTTGTTCAGGATCCAGCAGTAGTCTAATCGCTGATGGCTGTTTTAGCGATACCGAGCTTGGTGGGCTTCCTGACTTCGTGGGAGTAGTTCAGTTCAGTCCGGAAGCAGTGCGCTCGAGGAGGCATCTCCTGTGAGGTTCGACCTCGGCTTGATCATTGCGGGGAAGAGATGACTATCTGATTAACTCATAAAAGGCTGGATGAGCTAAGCTAACAGGCTGAAATGAAAAAGTGGGGACAAGTCACCGAATCCCCGGCGGAGCCGATCCTATTCTATCTATACTGAAGTTTCGCAATGTGTTATAGCTGGTACAGAAGAAGCGATGGAAGAACTCTCCTTAGTGCTGCTGGAGAGTTCTTCGTTCTTCGAAGTTCGCTACTTTGTCTGTAATGGCGAGTGCGATTGGTGGAACTTTGTGTGGGTGGACTGGGAGCTCTCCGGCGTCTGTTATGCCAGACTGATGTTCTAGTCCTCGGGGGGTTCATGATCTTCAGGAATTGAGCGATTGCGACTGGCTCGTCAATGAGGACATTGCGAGGTCGGAGTTGGCTCAAGGGAGCATTCTGTATGGATTTATAATTGACCGTTTTTCCACCACCAAAGGGTTCAGGTGGCAGGGGGCTCGATCAAAGAAATTACGAGAGAGAGATGATATATGGGAGTCTTTAATGGAGGAATGCTCCAGATCGATAGTCCAGAGTATAGAATGGAGCTTCAACTGCAATGTGCATAAATCTGTTTTGGACTTTTTGAAGTTTCCAGACGTTATAATCACTGGCATGGGCGAAGACCACACTCGCGTACGTCATGACGGGGCGGATGCAAGTTTTTTAAAGGGTCACCTTATTTTTAAGGCTCATCTTACTCTTCTTGCATATCACGGATAGAGACGGTCTATGATCCAGGATGCTGTCTTCCTGACCGCTCTAATATGCTTGTAAAACCACAATCCTCTGTCCACGGTCACACCTAGATATTTGACATCATTAGCCAAAAGGATAACTCGGTCAAATAGATTGATATGTTCAAGTTGGTCGATGAGTGAGATTGAAGCACGAGAGAACATAATTGCTGCAATCTGATCAAAATTCAGCCCCATCCGCCGTCTTCAGAACCAGTTGCCTAGTTCTTTGACGGCAGAGTTGAGCCATTTCAGATTCATTCAGTCATTGATGATCAGATTCAGATTTCAGTTTCTGTATCTGTTGACGTTGGTATTGAATAGCCCATGTAAATATGAAGATTGTGGTTTACATTTTGCTCTTAAGTCAAACGTCAGTGTATGCGCCATCTTAGGTGCACTAAATGGAAATACAATGTTTTTATTAATCCCTCTCTTGATGACAGTAGTTTCCTATAATTTTTATTATTTTTCGATTATGTGTAAGGAAGAAACACAGTGGTCATTACTCTGAGATACCATCAATGCCCATTAGATTTTAATGCTGACATTTAGTACTAATCTTAATAATTAATTTTAGCCGTTTTATTTACTAGGAAGCAACTTATTGTCCAGCAGGTAGCAAGATAGTAGATAGAAGAAGCTTCCAAAGTTGTTATAGGTGCATGTCTCTAAGTTTTAAATAGTAGGGGTGGAAATTCTTATAAAATGCAAAATACCTATTCAAATATATGTACTTTCAAAATAAAGAAAATAAAAATAGATAGGAATTTAATAACTTTTTTAATAAGCATTAATTTTTTAAATATTCCTGATTTTTCTGACAAAGCACTTGTTTTAATAATTCACACTTTTCCCTGTCGTTCTGCAAAGTAATTTTATGTTCTCTTTCCAGCAGTTCAATCTTTTTACATTCTAGTGATTCCATTAACTCTAATTCTCTTTTCTTCAGTTCTAATTCCTCTTCCTTTAACTTCAGATTTTTCTCATAGATATCATCCCTCCAAAGCTTTAAGTCCTCCTGTCTTTGTAAATATTGAAGCCATTGTCTTTCAAGCTGTATTTTTCCTTGTGATCTATCAGATTCCATTCTTCTTGCGAATCTTATTTTTCTCAACTCAATCATGGCTTTGCTCTCGGAATATTGTTTAGTGTTCATTTTTATGTTTTGTGGTTTGGAAAAATCATTTCTTTGGTGTTGTATCTCTGTTAAATAGGAATCACAATCAACATTATATTGTGCATAAATATTATCCATTTCTTTGAAATATTTGAATTTTTCATGTTGCCCACTATTGATACATTGCTTGTATTTTTTGGTTAAGGCATTAATCTTCCATCTCACCTGATCTGGAGTCATCTGGAAATATATTTGAAGAAAAGTATGAATAACTCATATTAGTTATTATAACAGGTATGATTTGTATTAAAATTTAGACATAATTATTATTTGTGAATCCATAGAACACTTACTTCTATACTGTGTTCTTTAAGTTTATCAGATATTGCTTGCCAGATTCGTGTCTTCTTTTTAGGTGTTTCAAGCATTTCTAATTTAGACTCATAAAGTTTTAATAAAGTTGATGTTGCATCATTGGTCCAGACAGCACCTTAAATATAATGTGAAAATATAATAATTTTAACACACATTCAACTCATTATACATTTGAAATAAGAAATGAATTATAACTTTCCAAAACAGTTGTCAAATTAATTTAATAAATCGTTCATTAAAAAAAATGACCCTTTCCCATGGGGCTTACTATGTTTCTCAGAGGGGTCAGCTTCATTTCCTTTTTCTATATTATTTGAGTCACTGTGTACAGAGTCGTTATTCAAAGAATCCTGACCATGAGCATCTGTAAACACAAAAACAATCAAAGGGAATTGTGAACTACAATAGCTTATTATAAATTCAGTAACAGTTTTAATTTACTTTCTTCAGAAATGGCAGTCACATAAACACAAACATCCATTCTGCAGAACACTTGAGATATTGGTCGTCATTTATAACACTATCTGTTTGTATTCCTATTTCCTATTAAATCTCGAATATTTCGTAATTTAAATATGCGCAATAAAAAAAAACATAATATATATTTATATTAGACAATTGACATTGACACATATTTCGGTTCATCAAATTAGTAGAGTTCGCCACAAAGGCAGGCAAAGGAATCTAAGTCCATACAGCCAAGTCTGATGTTTAATCTTCGTGTAGTAGCGCAGTTGCATTGTAGGCTACAACCGACACCATTAAACGGAGTTCTTGTGAAAAACAGAAAGGCCACATTTGACTATACAGTTCACATTTCTCACAAAAATACATAAATATTACTCAAAAACTATCAATAACCTACAACTATTGCTCATTTTAAAGTATTTTTACACATTTTTAGAAAATAAAACTGCACAGCACGACGTCCCCTTTCAGTTCCCGCCAAAAACAGATCGGTTCGTCAACTTCTGTCATATTTCATTAATTTCAAGTTTTTACTTCTTCTTGTGACAACTCAAAAGGCTACATTTGACTATACAGTGCCACAAAACACAAAATTACCACTCAAAAACTATCAATATCCTACAACTATGATTCATTTTAGAGTACACATATTTTTATAAATAAAACCTTGGACAACGCATTAGCGTTGCCATTCAGCGAGGTAATGTGACCAGCTCCTGTCATGCGCAATACACATATTTTGCATACATATATCAGACTAATTAAAATAGTTAATAAAACAAAAAATTAGTAGTTTCGAAACAGAACAAACGTATTTTATGCACGAACAATCGAAAATAAAAAAATATTTATGAGTCATTATTGACGAAAAAATATTAAAATTGCATTGGCTAACTTGAAGATATATTTATAATTACTTTACGCTCAACGCCGTTATATTCACGAATCAGTTCAAAATGATAATCCAGCTAAAGTATGGAAGTTTCTACGCTCTTTGGGGATTGGCAAACAAACAGAAAACTCAGTCAGTCAAAAATTCAATATTGATGATTTAAATCAACACTTCTCTACCACTTCTGACTTTGATGTAGTAATAAAGTCTGAAACTTTGAAAAGAATCTCGTCCAAGCCAACACCCAAGCATTCTCCTTTTCTTTTTAGTCGATTTACTGATAGTGATGTTAAGAAAGCTGTAAAATCCATTACATCTAATGCTGTCGGCAGTGATAGCATTAGTCGCAACATGATCCTACCCATACTGGATGTCATTAATCCTACCCTTACCCATATCCTTAACACATCCATAACATCTTGTGTATTCCCAGCTGCCTGGAAGGAAGCCCAGGTTACTCCTCTACCAAAAAAACCCAACCCCGCTTCCTTTTCTCAATTTCGTCCTATTTCCATACTACCTTTCCTTTCCAAAGTCCTCGAACGCTTAGTTCATCAGCAGCTAAGTGTTTTCCTGAACCGTAATTCCCTTTTGAATCCTTACCAGTCTGGTTTTCGTCCTGGCCACAGCACCACCACAGCCCTCATTAAAATCACAGATGACATCCGGCATGGCATGGACAATGGCTTGCTGACTGTGCTATCGCTGCTCGATTTCAGCAGTGCTTTTAATAATGTTGACTTTGAAGTGTTACTCGGCATCCTACGCTCTATTAACATATCTCCTGAAGTAATCGACTGGTTTCATAGTTACCTGTATGGACGCCGACAGCGCATTCGAGTTGATGACGACTATTCGTCGTGGTGTGATCTCTCTGCCGGTGTTCCACAGGGCGGCGTACTATCTCCTTTATTATTCGCTGTTTTTATAAACTCAATTTCCAATGAACTTACTTCATCCTATCACCTCTATGCAGACGATCTGCAAATTTACACGCAGGCACCGGTTGCTACACTAAATCAAGCAGTCGCAACGATAAACACTGACTTTGACCGCATACTGCAATGGAGTAAATCGAACGGACTTCTTGTGAATCCTGAGAAAACTCAAGTAATTATCATCGGTAGCTCGCGGATGCTGTGTAAAGTTGACTGGACCTGTATGCCAAGTTTTCTTTTTGATGGGAAACTTATCCCTATCAGTGATAAGGTCAGAAACCTAGGAGTTATACTTGATAGTGAGCTGTCCTGGAGACCCCATATAACGGAGTTGAGTCGGCGTTTGTTTCTCTCCTCCAGATCACTCTGGCGGCTGAAAAACTTCCTGCCCATCGCCACCAAAATAAAGCTAGCAGAGTCGCTACTTTTGCCCATACTTGATTATGCCGACGCCAGCTATCTAGATTTAACTCAAGAACAGCTTAATAAACTTGAGCGACTCCAAAACTTTTCCATAAGGTTCATATTTGGGTTACGCAAGTATGACCACGTTTCTGAATTTCGAAAAAAGCTCAAGTGGTTGCCAATCCGTATTCGCCGGAATACTCATATTCTTTCATTGCTTTACAGTATTATATTCATCCCTACTACTCCACAGTACCTTAAAGAACGCTTCGAATTTATTTCTTGCTCTCACAATTTACGCCCTTCCAGTCAACATAGACTTATTACTCCTATTCATAGTACAACGTTCTTCAATAATTCTTTCACGGTTAAGGCTGTCCAACTTTGGAATTCATTGCCTGTTGCTGTCAGACAAGCAAAATCCCTAATAATATTTAAGAATTTAGTCAGAAAATTCTATCTGCAATATAATGATATGTAATTTTATGTAATTAGTATATATTATATTGCATATAGCTATATGTCTATTATGTTTAAATAGTTGCATATTATCGCTATATATTATATATGTATATAACTTATGTGTATATTTGTATATATAGTATAGTTATATATTTATTAATAAAATTTAAGTAATCGTACAATAATTATGTATACCACCGTCGCCACTTCAAATCGGAATATTCTTGCCACGGGTTGTCTGGAAGAGATCGCTTTTTAGCGATAAGACCGCCCTTTGTACCCTACTATAATAATACTAGTTCGTAAGCTTTTCTGTAATGGTGTACAATAAAGTGTTATCTATCTATCTATCTATCTACTTTTTTAAATAAATAAATGAAGAACAAACAATTATTAACAGCCAAAAATTAAGAACAAATGAATTAATAGAAGAAAAATTCAAAATAGAAACAAAACAATTTTTGGGGGGCCAACTTTTGTGACCCCACTGGCTCTATACATGTAGATACTCTGATGTCGTCTTTACAGTCGGCAAATGTCAAAGTCAAATGGGTATGACATAACCTCATGCTATTGACTTGATATACAAATCGTGTTAAGCCAAAATTAAATAGAAAATTAGAGGAGTAATATTTCAAAAACAAATTATTTTCACGAAATACGAACTCGCACGCTCAGAAATCCTAGAATAAATATCGAGAAATACAAAATGTTTCAATTGTGAAATGGAAAATGATAAACTAATATTGTGGTTAGCTGAAACAACAGCTATTAGCAGCAGCGAGGATAGCGACAGTTGGAGTGATGTATTAAGTGAAAAGCTGGAAGTAGAACCATTGGAATCCGATGATCATGAAGCTGACGAAGATACGTTATTCTTTCCTTTAATGCAATATTTAATACGATTACGAAAAAGAAGAGTAGATGATTATTTGCATATAGTTGATTCTTGGACTGATTCAGAATTTAAAAATCGTTTGCGTTTATCCCGAAAAACTGCTTACCGGCTTATTAGTAAGTTAAATTTCATTAGTAAAGTTACATTGCAGACAAACCACATTAATATTCAAATGTTATAACATGACTAGATCTTTATGTGTTCTACATTGCCTCAACTATAGTGATGCATTTTGGTATATGTGCTTTAAATAACTGGGTATAACTGATATATTTCTACCTGGAAACAGAATATTTTTATTTAGTTATTGATTTTAATTTTATATGATTAAAGGTGCATAAAAAGCTCTTATCAAATTTGCCTTAATATTTTACTTAAAAATATTTTGATATTTGCAGATGAACTGGAACATTCAGGTTTTATAGCATCACACAAGTTTGGCTTGAAACCACTGGAACCAAAACTTTGTTTTTATATATTCTTATCATTTATAGCTAATACAGAGCCACTAACTCCTATAGCTACAAGATTTGATATATCTATATCATCAACATTTCGTGTAATTAGAAGAGTTGTCGCTTGGATCTTAACGAAGCTAAATGATGTTATTAAGTGGCCACAAGATTATAATGACATACAAATTATATCAGACTCATTTCATACTCAAACGAATATCACAAACTTGCTGGGTGTGATAGATTGTACTAATATTAAAATTGAGAAACCTAAGAATGCAAGAGAGTACTGTAATCCTAAGGGTTACTATTCTATAATTTTACAGGCTACAATAGATTCAAATATGAGATTTACGAACATATATTGTGGAGAGCCAGGTTCATCAAGTTGCACCAGAGTTTTAAAAAGATCACCATTATATAACACAGCAATCCAAAACAGAAATTCATTGTTTCCAAATAATACATTTTTAATAGGACATTCCAGTTATCCATCTCTACCTTGGCTTATACCACCTTTTAGAGAAAACAAAAGGCTTACACCACAACAGAGAGAATTTAATTCATTACATGCAGCTACAAGAAAATTAAGTGATAAAGCATTTGGACTTTTAAAAGGGAGGTTTAAAAGAATCAAACTCTTCACAGTGTATAGGAACATTGCATTTATAACTGACACAACAGTGGCTGCATGTATTTTGCATAATTATTGCCTTGATGAAAATGACATCTTAGAAGATCAAGTATAGATTAGGTAGCATTAATAATCTATAAAACATGATAGTAAGTATTATACTTATATATATTTTAATTCCTTTAAAATTAATAATATTTTAGCAGTAAAATATAAATGTTATTTCTGTATAAATTAGATTTTTTATTCCTTCTTATTCCTTGTATTAAGTTAGCCACTGTTGATTTGAAACGGTTTTATTTACATATTTCTTCATTTTAGACTTGGGAATAAATTAATTTTCATGAAATGATATTACTTATAATAATCTCGTTAAGAAAGGATTAGCCATCTCTTAAATAAGAGTTTCTTAGGCCTCTAATCTGGCTGTTTCAAATAAAACTTGCCATCTTGCCTCTTAGCAGTCACTTAAACTACCTCTCGATGTTGGGTATTTTTGACAGTTATTTATGAGTTACTTTACCACCACTTTTTATGCTTAAGAAGAGTTTATGTGTAAGATTTTCGTTAATCAGTTGCTGAGCAGTTTCTTAAAATTTAACAAACGATTATAAGTAAGGTCAATACTATCCTGAAGTCATCACGATTTTCTTTATATATGGAACAAAATTTTACAATAGTGACACCACTTGGAGACTCTTAGAGTTCTCTATCTATACTTTTATTGACTTTAATTAGTGGTGCATAGAATCATGATTAGCAATTAATTTTCTGAGCAATGCACATTTTTCTCTCTCTATTTTAAGCATCTCTTCTTGTTTTCTTTCTTTCAGTTGTAACTTTCTTAATGCTAATGACTGTTTAATTTCCAATTCTTTTTTCCTTAACTGCAATTCTTCTTCTTTAAGTCTCAAACTCCTCTCATTTCTTTCATCTCTTACAAGTCTTAGTTCTTCTTGTCTACGTAAATATTCTGTCCACTGTTTTTCTAATTCGACTTTAGCCCTTCTTTCTGCTCTTAACTTTCTAAAAGGTGTAGATTTGAGAGACATGTTCTTTTTACTTTTGTCAGAATCATCTTTATCTTGGATTACACCAGATGCAAGTCTATAATTATCAATGTTTTCATTATATCGACCTAATATTTGATGCATTTCATTGTAAAATTTAAATGCCATTGCTCCTTGGCCAGTATCCCTGCAGTCTTTATATTTTTTTGTTAATGCATTTATTTTCCATCTAACTTGATCTGTGGTGACCTACACATAAAATTATGATTCAATTAATAATGATTTTACAAAAATAGGTAATACTTGATCACTGGTTTTTTAAATTACCTCAACATTCAATGATCTTAATTCCTCAGCAATTGACATCCACATTTTTGATTTCTTTTTAGGATTATCTAACATATGAATTTTAGTTTCATACAAACTTAAGAGCATCAATGTAGCATTTTTGGTCCAAATGATATCTGTGAACAGGAAAAAAATTACACCTGGATTAAAATGAGTATACAATTAGTGAGAGTAGCATTAAATATAATAATATACACACTCTGTTTATTATTTTCACTTTGCTCTGTTTCTTCGTGATTGACAGTATGTGTTTGCTGAGGGTCATATGCTGTCAGAGTCATGTTTGGTTTATATGCTGTTGCTGTAACATAACAATATAAAAATAAATACTTACTACACTGAATATTGCTTTGCAAATTAAGTAGAACCTGAAGCTAAACTACAAGCTATTAAAAATTTACAATGTTAACTTACTTTGATTATCCAAAATAGCCAATACTGCAACATTGTTGTTTATATTTTCATCCATCATTTACAGTGGACGTTTTCCAACTATGAAATTGTTTTGGTACAAATTTGTATAACTATAGACGGATTGAGAGATTTTATTCTAACATGCCATTAGTGGTGTTTATACACTTCTTGTTATTTACATCGATTTGATAGGATAATATATGAGTTCATTTCATATGTTATTAGAGGTCAGTCACGTCAACACATATCTTCGACATTATTCCGGTTTTCGAAGCCGCAAAATTGTTCATCCATGTCCAAACCCAAGGGATTATTTTTATTTCACAGTTTTTAGTTTTGACGAATTTATTGAGACTATTGACACAAACTGTCAGTTTGACGTCGACGACGTCTCGTCTTGCTCGTTGTCATTCGTCAATGTTAATATTAATAAGTTTTGCTATGGTCAATGCTGCCAATTTATTTTACTGCCAAGCCATAAACCTAAATAAATAAGTTTTAATAAAGGATACGTAGTATAGACTAGTAAACAAGTGCCTTTTGGACCAACTTTTTTCAGCAGTCTCCGAAAATTATAAATAAAGTGTCATTCGATTCGGAATGGCATCTAGATGATTTTTGAAAAAAATGAAGTTCCGCTTGCAAAAATTGTAAAGTTATTAACAATTAACTAAAAAGGGGGGGGGGGGGGTGTTATTTTTTTGCATATATCTCAAAAAGTAGTAAAGATTTTTCAAATTTGAAAAAAGATTCGAAAATAGGAGGAAATTTCCTAGTATCCATATTAGTCAATGCGCCGTCTATCGCAGGATTGTAAGTGTCACTGCACTGAAAGCAGGAAGCATCTTGAGTCCTACAAGCTCCGTCCGCTGCAACCTTGCCATGAAAGATAGGGAATGACTGAATGTGTATAAACATCGCGCCGTGAAACAAGTTTACGAAAAAATAAAATATTCCGACTATGAAAAACTGTTCCTTATGCGAGCCTTTAAATTCGTGTTTATTTTACGATTAAGGGAAGTGTTTTATTTTCCTATATTATTTTTATTGGGACGACACACGTTCAAATCACTTATTTTCATGATAAAATATTCAAAATGTCAAAGTTGCTCGGCATATTGACGTAGCAAGAAATACACAAATAAAATTCATGCCAAATGTCAACCGAAGTGTCTCAAAGTGACGTGACAAGAGATTGTCTTGTCGGTATATTTGTGAATTCCAATATTTTAAATTAAATGTTTAGAAAGTAATATAGGTTTATTTAAAATCAGCAATATATTTAGAAATGGCTGGTTGTGGTGAATATTTAACGAGCCAGTTTCCATTAATTGATGATGAGCTAAAAAAATACGTTGAAGGTATGTAAAGCTGGAGGTTAGACTGATTTTTTTATTTCGTTTTATATAAATTACTTTATTACTTGAAGTGCTTTATTGTAAACATCGCTCTGTGTTTATTCTCGGAATTTTAATTGAATTAGCACACTTTTTTTAACTGTTGCCATGTAATATGTGTTAATTTTTAGACATCCTTGACAACAGCGCTGGAGAATTTGAAGATACGGAAGAAGTTTATGAGGCTGTGGGAGAAGTGTTGCAGGGCATTTCGGAAAAATCTGAAGATGATATTAGGTATAACAATTTATTCAATTTGAATATGTAATGTAACCTTATAAACAATGGGTTGTTACTAACTGATGGGACTAACAAAGCAAAACTTAAAAGCTATTGTTTATTAATCTGGGACTTTGAATAAATCATATGTGTCTCAATAATTATTTTATTACACAATTTTGATTGTAACATGACAGTATGAATTTACTAAGTAAATAATTTTATATTAAAATTGTTTGGTGCTGTCAAAAAGCATGTTTTGGGGTTACAGTACATTATATACCTCACTGATTCACTTCAAGAGTTTGTTTTCTGTAGAAAACTGTTAGCTTTTTATGTTATAAACATTTTGAGCAAAGTCTAATTTTGCTTGTGAAAGTAATTTATTTATAAAAGTATGTAGAATTACATAATTATTTTAATTTTGTATGCACCTTGCAACATTTTTAATTGAGTGTGAAGCACGAAGTTTATCTGATATTCACTAATTAGCATAAGTTTCCTGTGATGAACTTAATGTAGATAGATAGATAACACTTTGTTGCTCACAAAAACACAAAAACAAAACATGTAATTACAACATTTCTCGGCAAAACAATAGGTGGCCCTATCGCTAAAAGTAATCTCTTCCAGGTAACCTAGCTTAAAAGAAATTCTTAACTAATCTGGTGATGTAGGTGTAATGTATTAAATTCTTAAAATAAAATATTTCATATAGAATCATATTTGTATAGCATTAGCATGGTTACAAACCAATGCTATAATACATTTTAATGTTGATAGTTTTGTGTGTGCTAGCCATATTATTAATGTATACAATTAAGAATATTTAACAATGGCAGCCCATAAATGTCCTACTGCTGGGCTCGGGCCTCCCATTATAGGGGGAACGGACAGTATACCCACCATGCTTGTCCAAGGCGGCTTGGCAGGTATTTAAAGAATATTTAGTTACTTAAAACTTCAAGTTACAAAGCTTTAAGCACCATCTTCCTATAATATATGTGAATGGTATTTTTAATTACTTGGATACCTATTGGTTGGTTAGTGTCATCTTCACACTCTCAAATATAATGCAATTTTTTGTTATTTCATATACAGACCACTGATTTACCTAGGAAAATGCATAAGCATGTTCAAATATTTATGAGATATTTACCTATTATAGTTTTTTTCATTGAGAGTTCATTACTATAGAAACAATGATGGCCTTCTAGAAGGTTAATATGCACATCTATCTACAATCTACTATCTACATATCTATTTTTATTTTTTTACTAAGGTATGCCTGTGACTTAATCCATACTTGACTAAGCTAATTTTTCTGGATTTGATCGACTACAAACTGCGCTTGGAAAAAAGTCTGCAGGTTTCCTGGGATAAAATATATTACACATTTTATTACATAAAATTTGCTATCAGTCAGTAAAAAAATCACATTGCAATTTGTTTTTTGTTAATCTGACCATTTTAATTCTTTCCCAGAATAATTCCTGCTGGGTTCTCAGGATAAAAACACAGATTTTAAGTTGTAATAATTTGCTGTTGATCAACAAAAATTACATTGAAATTTGGTTCAGTAGTATTTGTATCTTGAACAAATAGACAAGAAAACTAAAAATAATTGCATCATATTCTCCATCGTTTATATAGTGTATTCCAGCTTTTTTTTAAATAGCCTCAATGTAGAGAAACAAAACAAAACAGCATTTTTACAATTTTATAATATACATATTGAATGTATAGAACACTAGCTCTGCCCATACACTCACTTGTGTTATTGATATCCGATGGAGACCTTCCATTGTCAATGAATGAATATGCTATACAGATACAGATAATCATATCAATCAAGTATAGTGTATAGTTGTCAAAGTTCATATACACCAAATTTAATTGTATAATACATTCAATTTTACTGCTTTTTTATCCATACTAGCTGTGATGTTGGAGATTAGCTAAATATCTTAATATTTCAACAGGAAAATATGTGAGAAGTTGCTCCATATGCTGCAGCCAGACAAGACTGGCGCCAGCAATGGCCCCACCAAAGTATTAGATGCTCCTATACACTTGGCATCAATGGCCACTAATCTAAATGACACAGAAGATCTCAAAAGTATATGGTTACAAACTAGAGATGATAATTTGGTAAGTTATTTTTATAATGATGAAATCTTTAATCTGATTCAAATACCCATAAAATGAAGAATTATTATGGCTTGTGAAACAAGAATAAAAATATGTATTAAACAAAAGTTCATTCAACATTATAATTAATAATCTAAACAAATTGCCAAACCGAGAAAGAAGAAAGAAAGAAAAATATTTTATTTATGACAAAAACTAAGGTAATATAAATAGAAAAAGAAACAAAATAAGTCCTAAATTGTACCCAGTCTTAGCATAATGCTAGCCAACAAGGACTAGCGCTGTTCTTCCATCTGGGACCATAACGTGAAGTCATAGTGGACAATACAACATCGATGACAACAACAATATATATAGTATAATGCAGTTTGGTAAAGTTTAATGAAATGCAGGCTAAAAAATAATACATATAAAAAAGCAATAATTCAAATATGTAAGAAAACAGGCTCAATAACAGTATATTAATTATTAATAACAGTATAATAATTATTTTATAATTTTTTTATAAATAAATGTAAAATATATATTTTATAAGATATTTATAAAAAAATATAAAAGATTTGGAAATTAAATATATATGTGAAAATATATAGTAATAAAATAAATAATTTAAATAATAATTATATACATAGAATCTGCTCTTTTGTGTTTGATCTTTTCAGGTTTATTTAATTGAGAAAATTTCTTTGAATGATTGAGATACATATAATTAAAAAAAAAAAATTTAGTTCTTTAAATATCATTGAGATTTAGTAGAATATTTAGCTAAGGAAGGGCAATGTAAAACATTCAAGGTCAAAGTTAGCAAAAATGCAGATAGAGTTATTTCTCAGGAAGTCCAGTTTTTCCCTGGATAAAGCCTAACTGACGATTTTAAATTTAATTTTATATTATTTGTTGAATAAACACTATCTGATAGTCTGATTATTGAAGAATCAGCCCTTAAAATGTTAGTATTATAGGATTGTTATATATGTATGTAATTGTAACATGTTATCATAGTAAAACTGTAAACTAGATCCAATTTCAATAATGTATATTCATAAATACCAGCTTACTATATATTTTACTATCAATTCTTTTACCTCTGGTAGAAATTTTACATTACTTGTATAGTAATTATGTTACCAGTAGTGAGGCATATAAATGCATAGAAACATGACAAATGACTCTGTGAATATTTTACTCGAATTAGTCATATTATATTGTTTAATAAGCAATGTTTCCCCTAGAAAGTAGATGCAAAGAAACTAGAAAAGGCTGAAGCAAAATTACAACAAAAACAACAAAAGCAAAAGGAAGCAAAGGCTCCCGCTGCAGCGCCAGTACTGAAGACTGCGACAGCGTCCCAGGTCACATCCAAAAAGGACAGCAAACTGGAAGCCAAAGGGACAAATAGGACACAGGATATTAGGATAGAAAACTTTGATATTGCTTATGGTGATAGGTAAGAAAGCTTTCATTGCACATCATTTTTCAATGTGTGTATAATACGAGAAGCATTGTTTCATAATGTTAAAATGAAACCTTTGAAACAATTATTAATTATTTTATTATTATATTATTTATTTACTTCACAAGGATAGATAAACCATTATAAGATTATACTTGACACAGTGTATTTTAAAAACAGTATAATTATATGCCAGTAATTGGTCTTATTTTTTAAATGCCAATTAAATTCAAACTGGTTATAACAAAAAGCCAAATGGAAACGAACTTTTGTCTATAGTCAATATATAAAAGTTGTTGATTTATATTCAACTATTACTGCTCGCGCTCTCGAAAGTAATTTTCAAAATATTTCAAAAGTACCTGCGGTGAACATGCACCTCTCCACACCCCTTAGACACTAACACTGATGTTGGCCCTAGCCAATCTTGTACGGGATTTTTAGGGGCCCAAGCAGCGAGTTGAGCCGATCTTATACATATTCCCTGAACATTGCGACGTGCAGATGTCTTAGTCCCGGATCCCTAGTCCCTAGTTCATCCCAACAACCTGGTACCTTTTGTTCTCATTCCCTACAATACTCCTAAACTGGACGGGCTTGTCCATGTGTGCATTTTTGTATGGTGTAGACAGGGATAATCGCCCATCAGTGTCACACCAAATTTCGATTAAATTTGTAAAGAGGCCTTTACATGTTGGCCTTACCATGGCCCCACAGAGGACCTACAAACTTCCGGGCCACTTTCATGGCCTGTGGTCTGCAAAGACATACAGCTAATAATAAACAGCCGACAAACACATATTGTATATCCCAAAATTAAGGAAGTAACGCTTGTGTTATGGGCAATCTCAAATGGACCTCTATGGGGTCGATCCCAGACAGCCAGATTATAGTAAATAAAAAAGTAAAGATATTGAATAAAAAGGAAATTCGTTTCCGAAATTTACTGTACCAAGAATCAATCCTGGAGCCTCTGAGTTGCAGTGAGGTAGGCCGGCAAAGATTTGGCCCGCTTGGACGGCAAATAATTTAAACACATTGGTATAGATTAGTATAGAATGTTGTACTGTAGATAATTGTGTAATATCCATCCACTTTTTTTCAAATCCATTTTCTCCTACTTTATTAAGTATTTATTTGAAATCCAGCAGAAGCTTAGGATGCAATGGGGGTTTAAAACTTTGATGATTATTTTTTTTATTTTCTGTCAACCAGCACCTCCCCATCTCCCCGCAATATTTATTGGATCCAACATTGATGTTACATGTACGAGGTTTTATCTTTGTTTTCAGAGTATTATTACAAGGTGCAGATCTAGTATTGGCCTGTGGCAGACGTTACGGGCTGGTCGGTCGGAATGGTTTAGGCAAAACAACACTCCTCAGAATGATAAGCGCTAAACAGTTAAAGATACCATCGCATATATCTATATTGCATGTGGAGCAGGAAGTTGTCGGAGATGACACAATAGCATTGCAAAGTGTATTAGAATGTGACACTGTCAGAGAGAATTTGTTAAGAAGAGAAAAAGAGATTACTGCTGCTATTAATAATGGGTAAGTCAATTATTATACATATAATATCAAGTCTGTCAGTGTGCGCACTATTGCTGCCGCGCTACCAAACTGAAAACGAGGCACCAACCTCGCTTTATGGTGTAGACTATAGTTAGTGTCACGCCATATTTACATTGAATTTGTCAAGGGGCCTATATGTTGGCCTTTCCATGGCCCTACGCAAGCTCTCCAAAAGTCCAGGCCATTTCATGGCCCATAAAAGTGTCACTGCTTGGGTCTCCCACTAAAGGGGAATGGACAGTATACCCGTCACGCTCATCCATGGCAGCATGGCAGGTTTGACACATCCGTGCAGGAACGGAGAAAGAATACAATTTCCTGCGGCCCGGCGGCCTGTCGTAAGAGGCGACAAAACAACCCACAGCCAGGTGGTAGGGCATTTGCCCGACTGGATGGCGACCACCCCTGGTCTAGAGTATGCCGCCATAATAACTCTGTGTTGTGTTCCGGCATTAGTGACCAGGTTCCAGGCTCCCTAAAGAGAGCAGCAGCACATTTGTAGCACCTTTGGTGTTGCAAATGTCCATAGGCGATGGTAACCGCTGTTCATCAAGTGGGCCGTCTGCCTGTCTGCTGATCTCCTGCAATAAAAAAACATCCGTTATTTCGATGTGCAAGTTTCATCACGATGTTTTCCTTCACCATTGCTGGCACGTGGTAATTGTATCAATATGCACATTAGGTCGAAATATTGCCTAGAGGTGCATGCATTCTGGCTAGGATTTGAATCTGCTCCCTTTCAGTTTGGGACTCATGCGGTTAGCCATTACGTTACCACAACTTAAAGGGGATTAATAAAACATAGTCAATTCTTTGTTATGATTGGTTTACACCTTATCTCCTGTCTTTCTCAGTTTCTCATTGTATAGTCATTTTCAAATGAAAACCAATGTTGCCCAAAAGTTTCAAATTGATGATGACATCATACATAGTGACTTTTTTTGGGGCATCTTTTGTTTGTTAATTATATATATCCAAAGTTTGTATGACGTAAAATAGCAAGCCTTTGCCGGGTGGTAGGGCATTTACCCCCACTTGATGGCTACCACCCCTGGTTTAGAGTATGTCAAAGTTGTGTTTCGGTATCAATGGCCAGGTTCCAGTTTCCCTTTCGAGGCCGGTAGCACATTGGATGCATTTCTGGTGTTGCTAATGTCCATAACGGTAACCGCTTTCCATCATAGTTGGACTGTTGGCTGTGTTTCAGCAATAAAATAAAATGATATCTGAGTTAAATAATCCTCCTTTGTTTACCAACTCAACATATTATTTCCGTAGTTAGGTTTCTGATAAATTATCTTGTATCACTGTGAGCTACATAATTGCAAACTAGACGACCTTGATTTATCAATGTAGCAAACCCAATTATGGCGTAATACAGTGTTTGCTTATTATGTTAATTCTAATATCATGTGCCTTCTAATAAGTACACAGGATATAATAATGATCCAATCCTATTTTTATTTAATATACATAATACCGAAGTGGGGGCTTTTTAAAATTATAGTTTTAAAGAACTAAAAGAACAGCTTTGAAAGCAGACTGAGCTAAAAAAATAGAATATAATTTTTAAATATAATAGCGATATCTAAATTATAATCAAATGAAATACTGTTTTTAGACCTACAGAACAACCTCATAGATGTATGTATTAATGGCATCATAAATAGTAATTAAAATAATTTCTGTCATAATATTTAAAAAAATAGATAATAACATGTTACATATTGTAGCAGCGAGTGGTAGGTGGTTGAATGATACTTTAGATGGCAGAGAGTAGTAGTACCACCATTGAGTGATGATAAGTAGTTATAGGTGAACTTATTTATTTTGGAAGCGGTAATCTTATATGCAAATAATACCATGTCGTACAGATAGTGCAATATATAGCACAATGTGTGAGCGGGATGAATGTGTGAGCGAGATAGAGTAACTATTAATATTGGTGGTCCCGCGTTGCGCTAGCCAGTTTTCCATTGTCTGCTGCCATGTCTGGATGCATGCAGCTCCCATAATATTTTATCGCCTATTCTTTCATATATAAAAAAAATAGGAAATGTCTGCGACTTCGTCCGTGCTTGACGAAATTCTCGCGGGATTCCTTATTGTATTATATGCTTATTTCTTATTAATAAATAAATCACATATTTTATTATATAAAATTTGCTATCGTTCAGGCAAAAAAGTCGCAATGGGATTGTTACATGAGTTCCAAGTACTATTTTATTGCTTTACACTAGCTATACATTGACATGACTTTCAGGTCGACTGACACGAATTTATCTTCGGAGCTTACTGAGGTGTATGCCCAATTAGAGAACATAGAAGCAGACAAGGCGCCCGCGCGGGCATCTATCATCCTCAGCGGTTTGGGCTTCACGCCCGATATGCAAGCGCAGGCCACCAAGACATTCTCCGGAGGCTGGAGGATGAGGTTGGCTTTAGCAAGGGCTCTCTTCTCTAAGTAAGTGTTTTTTTAATTCTCAATACAAATAGAAATCTTCTGAAATCTATTGCAGTTTTTTACAAATTATATCTGTGCAGCGATAGAGAAACAACACTTGTATTTTGTTAAGTTTCTTACCACTGAGTTGGATTGTTTTGAATTTCTTTAGGAATATATTCTATAGGATTCAGCTCATGACTGAGTTGAATCAATAATTCACATCATTGACTTATAAACGAGCCATACTACAACACTATGCTCCATGCTTGCCACAAAAGTTAGACCGCAGGTGTCATTTTAGTTCAATTAAAATAGAGTTTAGTACCATAATTAAAACTACTTTTTTTAACTACCTTTTTTTCGACCTTTCCACCACTTTTCAGTAGTCATGATTATGAAGAGGAGTAATGTTAAAGTTATTACTTAGCTTATCCCAAACTTGTTGAAATAAGTCCTGAAGTTGGGCCGATATACCGTGAAGGGTGTCGTAACATCCCATAGTCCGATGTTGATGATCCGACCCACAGCCAGGTGGCAGGGTATTTGCTTGACTGAATGGCGATCACCCCTGGTCTAGAGTATGTCACCATAACAAGCTTGAGTTGTGTTTAGTGACCCAAGTTCCAGTCACCCTTAAGAGAGCAGCAGGACATTTGTAGCACCTTTGGTGTTGCAAATGTCCATAGGCGATGGTAACCGCTTTCCGTCAAGTGATCCGTCTGCCTGTCTGCTGAACTGCTGCAATAAACATTATTATTACTAAAAAACTATAAAGTTTGTAGAGAACTATGGAGTCAATCACCTTTAGCGATTAATTTTGTGACTGTTTGAGTTTTGAAATGATTGATTGTTCCAAACCTTGTACCTTTGGAACAATATTACCTTCATATCTATTGAGTGTAGACTTGAAAATATTTTTGTGTTACAGGCCCGACCTACTACTACTCGACGAGCCGACGAACATGTTGGACATAAAGGCGATCATCTGGTTAGAGAACTACTTGCAGAATTGGCCCACGACGCTATTAGTCGTATCTCACGACAGGAATTTCTTGGACACAGTACCAACTGATATAATGCATTTACATACACAAAGGATAGATTGTTATAGGTGAGTTCAAAATGAGTGAATGATTAGAGAACGCATTATTTATAATTTTATTAAATAGCAGTTTTTTTACAACTGCAGACTTAATAAGGTATTTTGAAACATTTTCATAATAGCTTAATCGGTTATGAATAAAATTGCTGTGCATATGCACTCTGGACTTGTATGACTCCCCATCCTATAAACTTGAGTAAAAGATGGGCTAACTACTCTATCGGTACACACCTTTTTTGTTTTTGCAAGTGATATTTCTTACCGATTTTTTATTTAAATTAAAGGTTAGCTATGTTTATGGCCTGTTCCTTTATCTTATTATACATTCATAAGCCTAACTTACGATTAAAATTTGAAACACACTTCATCCAAGTAATGACAGCCTCTGTGGTTGAGCGGGCTAAGCTTTTGCTGGCCTACCTCACTGCAACGCGGAGGCTCCGGGTTCGATTCCCGGTATAGTAAATTTCGGAAACGTATTTTCTCCGTTATTTACCATGGTCTGGGTGTCTGGGATCGGCCCCAGAGTGGTCCGTTGTATATTACCCATGACACAAGCGTAACTTGCTTAGTTTGGGGATATACAATGTGTGTGTTTGTCTGCCGATTATTATTATTATTATATGTATGTCTTTCAAGACCACGGGCCATAAAAATGGCCCGGACTTTTGGAGGGCTTGCGTGGGGCCATGGGGAGGCCAACACGTAGAGGCCCCTTGACAAATTTAATGTAAATATGTGGCGTGACACTGACCGGCGATTATCCCTGTCTACACCATATAATAATGCACCCAAGGACAAGCCCCGACCAGTGTAGGACTATTGTGGGAAATGAGGACAAAAAGTACCGGGCTATTGGGATGAACTGTTAGTGGTACTAGCGGTCTGGGAATATGGGGACTATGGCGTCTGCCCGTCGCAATGTTCAGGGAACATGGAAAAATGGGCAGACGGTGACTCGCCACTCCCTGCATGGGCCCCTAAAAATGCCGTAAAAGGCAGGGGCAACATGGGTGTGAGTGGCTAAGGGGTGTAGAGAGGTGGGCTGCAGGTTCACCGAAGCTACTTCCGACGTTAGGCCATTTATCACTTCCACCCCTGGAGCTTGAGTCTTAGCTCTAGCGATCTCCACTCCGTGCCGGCTGGTTAAGGCAAGCACGGAGGCGGGGGCCTTGTCTTGGCCCCCGGAGTCAGGTACGAGGTGTCGCCACTCACCTAAGGCTTCGCCACAAAGCCCCCCTGCGGGTTTATTATTATTATTATTATTAATGTCATAATTCAACCCATTGTAAGGCAAGTGAATGAAACCCGCCATATCAATCTGTATCATTTCTAATACTATTGAATATTTCATGATTATGTGTATGTTAAATGTATTATTATTTTTTTTTTTTTTTTGTTTTGTTTTTAATGTTGTGTTTAAATAAGTTATAGTTTTTTATCATTATTGAATTGCATTGTACATTATGTATTATTTATTATGTGTGTTGTATTGTCCTTCGTGACTTCGCTGGTCCCAGGCGGAAGAACAGCGCTGGTCTTAATTGGTCAACATATGCCGAGACTGGGTTCAATTTTAGGACTTTCTGATAATACTCTATGCTGTATTTGTCCTAATTAAAATATGTCTTTCTTTCTTTCTTCTCTCAGGGGCAACTACGAGCAGTTCGACAAGACTAAGACTGAGAAGTTGAAGAGCCAGCAGCGCGAGTGGGAGGCGCAGCAGCAGCACCGCGCGCACACACAGGAGTTCATCGACCGGTTCCGCTACAACGCCAACCGCGCCTCCTCCGTGCAGAGCAAGATCAAGATGCTCGACAAATTGTAAGCACCCTGCCATTCTAATAATGTGTGCGAGTATGGTGTCTCTGTATGTGAGTGCGTGTGAGCATGAGTGAGTGCATGTGTGTATGAATGAGTGCATGTGTGCTTGAATGAGTGCATGTGTGCTTGAATGAATAAGTGAGTGCGTCCGTGCATGTGTGTGTATGTGAGTCTCTGTGTTTATTTTATCTCGGCAGTATTGTTTACTAGATGTGATGATAATTAATCCAGTTATTTAATAATATCCATTACGAAAACAACATTAAATACAGCAGAACAAAATAGTCAATGTAAACCTGCAAACCCAAAATCTTTATGATTATGCTATGTGGAAGCCAAAAACTAACAAAGATGTGGAATGATACAGACAACATAAAAACCACATTCTGGTTTGGATGCCTTCAAGGCATTATTAATAAAACAACAATTTTTATTATTCAAATGTAGCAAATCCCTATTAATATTATAAATGCGAAAGTAACTCTGTCTGTCTGTCTGTCTGTCTGTTCCGTTTTCACGTAAAAACTACTGGACCGATTTGGCTGAAACTCAGTATATATATATTTTCGATACCGAGGATGAACATAGGATACTTTTTATCCCGAAAAATGGGATAGTTTCCGGGATAAAATGATATTTGTCTGTTTGTTTGTTATGCATTTACGGAAAAACTACTAGACCGATTTGGCTGAAATTCGTCACGTATGTAAATTAAATACTGAGGATGGACAAGGGATAATTTTCATTTTGGCCTTTTTGGTCATTTTGGTCTATTTGATCATTTTGGCCTTTTTGATCATTTTGGCCTATTTGGTCATTTTGGCCTATTTGGTCATTTTGGCCTATTAGGTCATTTTGGCTTATTTGGTCATTTTGGCCTTTTTGGTCATTTTGGTCTATTTGATCATTTTGGCCTTTTTGATCATTTTGGCCTATTTGGTCATTTTGGCCTATTAGGTCATTTTGGCTTATTTGGTCATTTTGGCCTTTTTGATCATTTTGACCTTTTTGGTAATTTTTCCTTTTTGGTCATTTTGGCCTTTTTGGTCATTTTGGTCTATTTGATCATTTTGGCCTTTTTGATCATTTTGGCCTATTTGGTCATTTTGGCCTATTTGGTCATTTTGGCCTATTAGGTCATTTTGGCTTATTTGATCATTTTGGCCTATTTGGTCATTTTGGCCTATTTGGTCATTTTGGCCTTTTTGGTCATTTTGGCCTATTTGGTCATTTTGGCCTTTTTGGTCATTTTGGCCTTTTTGGTCATTTTGGTCTATTTGATCATTTTGGCCTTTTTGATCATTTTGGCCTATTTGGTCATTTTGGCCTATTTGGTCATTTTGGCCTATTTGGTCATTTTGGCCTATTTGGTCATTTTGGCCTTTTTGGTCATTTTGGCCTTTTTGGTCATTTTGGCCTATTTGGTCATTTTGGCCTATTTGGCCATTTTGGCCTTTTTGGTCATTTTGGCCTTTTTGGTCATTTTGGCCTATTTGGTCATTTTGCCCTTTTTGGTCATTTTGGCCTCTGGTCATTTTGACCATTTTGATTATTTTGGCCTTTTTGGTCGTTTTTGCCTATTCCGTCATTTTAGCCATGTCGGTCACTGTGGTCTTTTGGTCATTTAGAGCATTTTGGCCTTTTTGGTCAAGTTTTGTAATTTATTTTGTTGACAGATAGACGGGGGATAGTATATATAATTAGCGATATAAAATGAAGTGAATCTTCCGTGGGCAAATACATAAAAATATTGTAATATAATATAACCTGTAGCACTTGCTCTTTAAACAAGAGACACGCACTAGAGGTTAACCCGCGGCGCAGCCGCGGGGTAAACTCTAGTAATGTAATATTTTGTTATTGATTTACTTTGTCTGGATTTAATATCTATTATTATATGGGTGAGGCTTGAACTTATCACCTACTCCAGCTTACACCAATATGGGCCGGGCTTTCGTATTGTGTTTATTTATATGAAAATTGTATCAAAATTTATAATATTTGTGAATGTTTGAGTAACGAGATACATAAACGGTGCAAAGCCGTAACAAAAATATATCTTTTTCGGAATTGGTTTTTTTAAATTGTTTTCAGACCGGAACTGAAGCCAGTGGAGAAAGAAATCGAAGTGGTCCTCCGGTTTCCGGAGACGGAGCCACTGTCGCCGCCAATCCTGCAGCTGAACGAAGTTGGCTTCTACTATTCCAAGGACAGGATTATCTTCTCCGACGTGAACCTCGGTGCGACCCTTGAATCTCGGATATGTATTGTGAGTGAATATTTTTAGTTCAAATTCTTAACTCCTAGAACATTTTTTTTTCATTTATTAGTATCCACAACAAATACAATCTTGGCGATACAGAGCTTTAAATTAAAATAATGTTATGTCTACATTATCTATACATATAATAGAAATTGTAGAGGTCGAATTTCTGTACAATTAAAAAAATGCTAAAAACCGAGTCAGGGAATCTAAGAAGTGAAATAGAACTAATTTTGATTTTTTTCATTTTTTTTGTTTCTCTGTTTGTCTGTTTATCTGTTTGTCTATCTGTTTGTACCGGCTAATCTCCGAAACGACTGGACCGATTTACATGAAACTTTGTATGGTGATAGCTTATATTCCTGGTCAACATATAGGATATTTTTGATCCCGAAAAATTAAAGAGCTCCCGGGGGATAGTTAAAAAACCGCACCAGGCGGACGTAGTCGCAGGCAGAAGCTAGTGTATACATAATATTCTTACTTAAAATTATATATACACAAATAAACATACATACATACGTACATATTATCACGCCTTTTTCCCGTGGGGCTAGGCAGAGACTATAGATCTCCACTTGCGACGATCCTGACAAACAACTTTCGCTTCATCTATTTTCATTAACCTCTTCATACATGCATGTTTATTTGATATGCTTTTTAACTGACCTCGTTTTAACACTTCTGTTATTTGATCATGGTGTATACGTCGTGGTCTACCGGTACCAACTCTACCATTCACAATACTGTCATACACTTGTTTTGTTACACAAATAAAATTAACATAAAATATCTTGCGAATCTATAATTATAGTAAGAACTAAGAGTATTTATAGAAAAGTATATTGGAAAGTAAGAAGTAGTTATTGGGATTTTTTATGAATTATTTATTAGGTCGGTGACAACGGGGCGGGGAAAACGACCCTTTTGAAAATAATAATGGGGATTTTGTCTCCGACGAGCGGCATCCGCAACGTGCACCGGGGGCTGAAGTTCGGCTACTTCTCGCAGCACCACGTCGACCAGCTCGAGATGAATGTCAACTCGGTGGAACTATTGCAGAGGAGTTATCCGGGTAATTAATATACTCATTATTTATCTATCCATTATTCCAGTCTAAACCAATCATTTCTTTCTTAGATTTAAGTATTTTTGTATTATTACTACTGTAATTTTGTTATATTAATATCCCTCAGTATCATGAATGAACATGTTTTTTATTTATGTTTTTTTTTTCTTTACCAATAGGCGGAAGTTTATCATCAGTATCATTTTTAAAATATTATTGTTTCTATATTTTGTATATATTAGAACAGTGTACCTAAGCCTTCCTAAAATAAAATAAAAAATTATAATATGCAATGTAATTCTTTTCAGATTTCTTGTTTGTTCAGGATTAACGTAAAAACTACTGGGCCGATTTTGATTCTATTTTCTGTAATCGGCAGCAAATTCTGAGAAAGGAAAAGCTGCGCTACTTTTTATCCTGGGTATCCAGCGGGAATTGTCCAATGCGATTATTTCGCTGATCGACAACAAATTTTATGTAATAAAATGTGTGATATGTTTTATCCCGGGAAACCCGCGGGAACTTTTCCCGGAGTGGTTTATAGTTGGTCGGGTGCTTATAGTTTATTATATTATTATATACAGTTTTCGCTAAAGCGATAGCTTACATTCTTTGAATGCTTCGTTACTTTGTGTCCCGGGAATTTCAATTCAAGCGTGGACGAAGTCGCGGGCATATCCTGGTGTATACATGATTTTAGAATTCTTTGTAACATGTGTCATTCTAAATTTTTAGGTAAAACAGTAGAGGACTACAGAAGACAGCTCGGTAGTTTTGGTGTAAGCGGAGACCTGGCCTTGCAGACCATAGCCAGCCTATCGGGAGGGCAGAAGTCGAGGGTAGCATTCGCCAGGATGTGCATGGGCAACCCCAACTTCCTGGTGCTGGACGAGCCCACCAATCACCTGGACATCGAGACCATAGAGGCGTTAGGGAAGGCCATTAACAAATATACGGTATGTATCGCCTGTGTCTTATGATTTAAAGGCTTCCATGGTTGAGTGGGCTAAGCCTTCGCCGGCTCACCTCAATGTAGAGCAGAGGCTCCGGGCTAGTCCATAGGTGATGGTAATCGCTTTCCTTCGGGTAGTCTGTGTGTCTGTCTGAACTCGTGCAATAAGTCTATTGTTCCGAGTCATGAATCTCTCTTTGTTTTTATCTTTATTAAAAGGTTTGAACTCTTTCAGGGCGGTGTGATACTAGTGTCTCACGACGAGAGGTTAATACGAATGGTCTGCAAGGAGCTGTGGGTGTGCGGCAACGGGTCCGTGACGAGCATAGAGGGCGGCTTCGACGAGTATCGCAAGATCGTCGAGAGGGAACTAGAAGCTCAGAACAAATAGACAATTTCACCAAATATCGTCGGTTAGTAGAATGTGTGGATATATCCGGCTACTAGATGGCGTTGAGGTAGCAAATTTCGTTTTTACTAAACACTAGCTGTCCCGACAGACGTCGTCCTGCCCGGAAAAGCTTCAATCGATATGCCGACAGCAGCGCCACCTACCGGGTCCAATTGTGACCCATGCACAACAACTTTGCTAAAGATCATCACATGATCAAGTGTAAAGTTTACGATTCTATAAAGGACATACAGACAAACATTATTTTTTATAATCTTATATATCAAATTCTCGTGTCACAGTGTTAGTTACCATACTCCTCCGAAACGGCTTGACCGATTCTCATGAAATTTTGTATGCATATTGGGTAAACGTTAAGGGTAGTCCACCTCTAAATATATGTTTTTAAATGATTTTTTTATGACACAACATTAAAAAATACATACAACCCTAAATTTTCAACCCTCTACGATCAACCCCTATTTTTTAATAGCGATATTAGTATTTTTATAATTTTCTACTGGGATGATTTAGATTTTAATTTGAACCAGGTAGATGGCGCTGAAATCGGGTACCAGAATTTAGGTATTCTTTTTATTGTTGTATGTGTTGAAGTTTGGCCCGGAATGGTTTAAATAAACGATTGGACCCAGTAGTTGGCGCCGCGATACTCCTAAACGCTGGGCCTGATTTTGATATATTTTTTTTGTTCGTTTAAGCGGATTTGAGAATAGTTTAGATTAACATTTGGTCCCGGTAGATGACGCTGGAATCGGGTTCTAGATTTTTATTTTTTAAAGGCAGGACAACGTCCGCCGGGTACAGCTAGTAATTATATAAGATAGAAGAAGAAGATATATAAAGACTAGTTGTTGCCAATTTGTTCGCGCGATATTTGGAATGAAGCATAAACGAAAATTTTATATACTTAAATTCGCATTGAAATTCGTTGAGTCGTTTCGGAAACTATTCGTAGTAAGCTTTAGACAAAGTGAGAGACAAAAATGTCTAAATGGTAATTTACGATAAATAGCAGTTTTCACTGACATTCAGAGGTTTATTTTGAAATTTTTCATTTAAATTTTATTTGTTATGATAAATGTATTTTTGATATTTAACTGTTGCAAAACACGTTAAGTAGAAAAGTGAAATGTGTATTAACTGACCACGACGCCATCTAGTGATCACATGTCGGTCGACCCTCATAAATAAGTCAAGTTTGGGTTTTTAAAGGTTTTTAACAATGGACAATTATTATACATAATATTTTCTTAAGTTTTCGCGACTTGTATACATAATAAAACTACCGCGCTTAAAACAGTTAAAACGTGGTTTTATTTATACAGTTGAGATACTTATCAATTTTGTGATATTAAGAGTTTATTATATTAGACATTTTTTTTATTAATGAGCTAGATCCATTTTAGAACTTCATCTCTGTTTTTACAATTTTATTATTTAGTTCTTTTTGTACGTTCTATGTAGTTCTAAATATTTTTTCTTTTTTGTATTGTATCCTGTTGTAAGTTAAATGTTTTTGGATTAAAAAGTTAATAATATCGAAGGCCGTGAAGAAGATACTGATTTGCATATTTAATTGAAAAAAAATGTCCTATTGTGTTATAAATGGTTAATTTTATTGATTTGATCGAAGAATATGTTTTAAATAATAAAAGTGTTTAAAGAATGATGTGTACAGCCATCTATTGTGTAGGGTTCAGAAGCTTTTTATAATTAAGTTTTCAGTGGGTTTCCACATATTCCTATCATTCGTCAATAGTCTTGTAACTCATGAATGATGAACTATTAGGGACCATTTCATTGTTAAAAGATTGTCAAAGAAGATAAAGTTTAAATAACCGAATAGTGCTATTAAGGTGAACTAGTTCACTGACTGAATCGACTCGCTTGAATGACCGAATGAGCTCAAGACTATCATTTTTAGAATAATAATAATTTAGAATATGAATGGACTGGAATATGTATTTTCTTTGATTTCGCAACTTTTTAATATAATTTAAAGCAGTTTTAAGTGATTTTAATCCGATTATGTAATTTCAATATGGCGGTTCGGGCCACTTTTTATTGACCTGTGATCACGCATTTATGTGGTAAACGCCATGTATTACTAAAATGATTAGTTTGATATTTAAAAAAAAATAATTTTATATATCTGATACCTTATGGCCGGTCCATACATCTACTTATTTATTCATTTACTTGCCCTACCATTGGTTGAATTTGACAATACTTGTATGTAGCTTATGTCAAATTTGAAAGGATAGTAAGGCAAATAAACGGACGTTAAGATATAGGAACCGGCCAAAACGGCGAACCAGCTAATTCCTAAACTTTTATAAGAATGTAAATACTGATACCGATAGAAACGCACTTTTATTATATTGAAAAAATAAAACTAATATTATAGAATATCTAATCATTTTATTTCAAACTTCCATATAGTAAAAAATATGTTTCAAATTGTATCCTGAAATATTAACCCGTTCTTAAATGAAGTTAGTTGGCGTGCCAATGACGTGGTGTGTGACACTGTTCCATTTAACCGACGATATTTTTCACTAAAATAATAATCATGTAAAAAAGTGACACTAAATTATATCATTGTAAATTATTATCTTGTAGTATTTTATGTTTCACTATTTACTGTAATTTATACAAGTGTAAATGAATTAGACGAGTGTCGAAATGAAAAACTTATTTAATATCAATGCAAATTTTTATTTTATACCTTCTACCACTCTTCTCTTTCTTTCTGTCTGACATTAAATAGTGTTTAGCATAACAATTCCTTACAGAACTGAGTGTAGGACAACATATCGATGGCAATTTTAAAAAATATAATTAACTTATTAGAAATGCATATTATTTACAAATTAAAATTGAAATACATAATATACAATTAAAATAGTGACTAAAAGTAACAGAATAGAGTTAAGACACGAAACTCTCTCGGTTAAATAAAATGTCGAATTGAACTCGATTGAAATGTAATAGATCTCAACAAGTATTGAGATATACATAGGTGCTCTGGTAATAAATGCAATACAATACAATTTCATAAGAAACTTTTAAAATCTGCACGAACGATATCCAAGAGGAAAAGATAATACCGGTTCGTATTATGGCAATTTATAATTGTGGATACAGATTACAAATTAAAAGTTACACTAGCAGATCACAAATACTTCTAAACTAAATAACTTATGTCCAGTTGGCAAAGACGAATGGCGTTTGGATCACTCGACTCTTACTGTCAGCAAGAGGGGTCGATAAATAAAACACTATGCAGACTATCTGCATTTGGACTGCAAAACTGAATTTAGGATGAAGTTAAAATAATTTGAGTGATTGGACTTCGTAGATTGGTTGAATCTCAATTGAATTAAAACCTCATCCGAACTACAGTTTTGCAGCTGGCTTGCAGTAGACGTCTACATAGAACCCTACTGGTGCTTCTTGCGCCTTGGTTTGGTTTTGTCTGCGTTCCTGAGGACCTCCGCGTAGGACAATTCGAGCTTCCTCAGCTTGTGGATCTCCTGCGAGGCGGTGCTTTGCTTCATGTCCCAAGAGTCGGTCTCGGGGTTCCACGACTGGTAGATGTTGCCGGTGCGCCCGCTTGCACTCGGCGTCGGCGAGTTCAAGTTCCGGTTGTAGAACTGCAGCGTGTTCCCGTTCCATTCGGTCTCCGAAGCCCTGACGAGCGGACTCGCCTCGATCGGCCTGTAGTCCCTCCGCTTCTTGTTTGGCTTCTGGTACGTGATCTTGGGAGGTGATGGGAACACGGGTGAGTCGGCCCCCTGCCGCTCCTGACTCTGCTTGCGGTTGCGATGTCTTGACTTCTTTCTAGTCGCCGCTATGTACTCTAGCGGCTGACGCACTAACGGTGTTAACACGATTTCTTTCTCGTTCTCTTTTTCCTTTTGTTTTTCTTGCCGTTCTAGCTCCTTGACCTTCTCGTTGGTGCTCTCCGTCACTGGTTTGTTTTCCTTATTACTGCTGATGCTTTGTTTCTTTGCAATTGTTGTAGGTGTAGCTGTGCTTGGTTCCGGAGCAGGTTTTTCCTTTTCTTTTAACGTTGGTGTGTCGGGAGCGGTCATATCGGAAACTGGAATCGATTGTTCAGACATGGCAGACGATAAGACGCTCTGTGTGTCGTCTGTGAAGTTGCCTGGCGGTTCTTCGGTAGCCGGTGTGACTGGTGGTACTTTTCCAGCTGTCGTGTCATCCAGAAGTGGCAGTTGTTCACCGTCATCTTTGTTCTCGGCCGCTTTCTTGAGAATCGTGAAAATTTCTTTGAACAGTTCACGATACTCGGGTCTGTTGCGGAATCTACTGTCCATCGGGCTAACGTCATCGTATATGCTGAAACGGTAGTCTTCCCCGTCAGCGATAGTGCACAAGAATGAACCAGGACGTTCACGTTCAGTCTGCGTGGCCTTGTTACTGGTCTCATCGGAGAATCCGGAGCTCGAAGTCTCCGCTTCTGAAAAGTCTGGGGTCTGGATGATCTTCTTTCGTGATGTGGTTTCAGTTTTCTTTTGCTGATTGTCGCCTTTTTGAGCATCTTCTCCGTGGCCACTCTCCTCATCAGTATCCTTGACGTTAAATTGACTGTAATCTCCAGAGGTCTGCAGTTCGTCTTGGAGACAAAGGGGCCCAGATGGGTTTTCAGCGTTGGGCAAAATGTTTTGTTTATTCTTTCTTCCACTCTTGACTTGCGATAGTTGCACTTCAAGAAGAGCCTCGTATTTCTCCACCAACTCTCGGTAGGGATTATCATGGCCGTCTTCTTTATTCGCCCATATACCTTGCAATAGTTTCTCCTTCGCGTTCTGAAATCCAAACAAGTAGTATTATAGTGTTCCAATCTGTACAACTTTTTGTAATTACTGGCGATTTGTTATTAAAGTATTAAGTAGGTAAAAGAATTACTTGTTATATCATGATTATTAAAATCAAAATGGTATCTTGAAGAAATTAATATGACAGGAAATCGAAATTAATTAATTACTTTAAGAAAATGTCAGTTAGAGTTTGAATAGAACGCTAGAGAATATTTTAAGTGATAGTAACAACATGAATGAACGAATTATGATATCATTATTAGTCAAAAATACACCCATTACTCCACAACAACATACAAAACAAAATGTAATAGCTGATCACTCTTCGCATGTTAGGAAAAAGCGTTACAACACAACTTTGCAACTTAATGATTCAAACATACTATTAGTACTTCACTCCTTGGTGGGTTAGAGTACTAGTTAGATCACATGCAAACGTTTAAGAGTGATAGTTAACAAACAAAACAATCAAAATGATAGTCACGACCACCTTCACCATTGAGTTGTAGCGTGCACACACCGCGTTTTAGTATAAAACGTGTCGGTAATGGACGTACCTTCGACTACATACGATATATCCAAAGAAAACTACTGCATATGCGCTTCATTATGCAAATGCAAAGCGTGATCAACAACATCAGGGGCAGTTGGAAAAGCTTTGTCGCCTAGAAACGAGCGAAACGGTCACATGAGATTGTTGCTGGGGACTGTGCAATGCAAAATGTTGGATCAACGACAGACGTGATGGCTCCGATGGCGATACGCAGCCAGTGAAAGTTGCACATGAATTGTTTGAAATAAGAAAGGTACTAATTGGAGTCGAAAGGGCCAGCCAAAGAACAGTTTATATGCAAAACATCGATTAGCATTGGTTAATTGTTAGTTATTTTGCAAATATCGCAGTGTGAGTTAACATAGTTAAAGACAGACATTTATACAAAAATAAGAGTTAGGAAGGTAAAATTTTATATAGATTTAGTACATAGCCTTGCCAAGGTCCAATTATAAAACCTGCTTGTTCCGTATGGTGTGTTTAACAGGCACCTCATATTGTGTTAAGAATAGAGTGGTATATAAAGATATGCAAGAAATATTTTAAATAGTATCAAAAAAATACTATCTACATTAGAAATAAAATAAGCATTATTTATATAAAGAAACATCATGCATTGAATTTTTAAATGTACTTACATCGAATTTGACGAGTTTGTTTGTGACGAGATCCTCTCTTGGACTGTTTTGGCCAGACTGAGGGAGGATGATAGAACTGATTGCACTCCTGTCGTCGTCATCTCCGTCCATCATCGATGACATGTCATCACCTCTTTCGACGCCTCGTAGGCATCTGATGCATAGCTGACCTTGTCTTTAAAAATAAAAATATTGTTATTGAGAAACCTTGCGGAAAAGTTCATAAAACACAAGTTAAGGAAATACATTCAAAAGATAAGTTTTTGGACCTTGACTCGTACGAATTGATTTTTATGGTAGTAGTCCTTTTATACAATGAGGAAGAATTTAATTGACATCTTTTAATTATTGAACTCGCCTCATTAATACGAATCTCATTTAAGTAACAGCTTGAGTGTGATTTTTTTATCCACCATAATATAAGGCATGCTTAATATTTAAGTTATCGAGTGTCATGGTTTCAGCGCTCGTAATTCTTTTTTTTCCTATGGATACTGCTTTTATTTTTAACGTAAATAAAAGTGTTTAATATATTAAAACACTTACCTGACTTCTTCGAGAATAGAGAACTCTTCATGCATTGACTTGGGCTCATCCTCCCGTTGGTTCCAATTTCGTAACTGCTCTTGTAGCCTGTTGTTCTCTTGGACCATAGAAGCCAGTTGTTCTTCCAATTCCGTTACCCTCCTCTGTTCCTGGGCGAAGGCCACTTTACTCTCTCGTAACTCATCGCTTACCCTTAACAGATCTTCATCTTCCTTAGTTAGTTCTGGGAGGGGCGCTATTACAGTCTTGGGCGTGAGTGCAGGGGCAATTTCGGTTTTCTTTAGGTGTGTTATTTCTACGATCTTAATCTCCTTTTCTTTGTGCCTGTCATCTGGTTTTCGTTCGGCTCTTCGCCTGTAAATCTCCAACTGAGTGTTTAGATCTTCCACAGTCTTTTGTAGTTCTTCGCATTTGTTCTCCAATGTTTCGATATTTGAACACAATCTGAAAATAATGATATTTTTAAGGTGTAAAACTTTGATTGTACCTCTACTAAAACCTCTTGAATAACTACTTAGTTATGAAAGAAAACAGAACGCGTGACGCCTTTAACTGTAAGTAACAATCCTAGTAGGTACTTGAATATGCTGTCTTGGTTATTTCTTCTTTATCTGTTAGAAGTCATTGGCATTGAATTTCATAGTAATACTCTGTTTGCGAGAATCTTAACTTTTTATTGTATTGTATCTATCTATAATCCCACATACTAAAGTCAGATTGAATGTTAAGCCTAGGTCTCGGCATCAAAGAATAAAAAAAATCAGTTCTATTATTTCGTGATTGGATTCGAAACAATGGCTTTAATTGATCTTCCTATCTCGTTTAATTATATAAATACAATAAGATTTTATGTCGTTGCAATTTAAAGGTACATACATATAAACAACTTAATTGAAACGTCATTTTATAATTAACATAGAGAGATAACAACCGTTCGCGAGTTACTAACAGAACAAAAGTGCAAGACCAGTTTGCCTTGAGCGTAGGTTTTCTTGCAAGTTGCTTAATTTCTTCTAATGATTACACAGAATTCATAGCTATTACTTACACTGACAAATTAAGTAATTGGTGTTATCTTGTTATAGATACGAGTCAATTAGACCGTTGCTTTGGTTTATATGTTAACCAGGTTTTTTAGGTAATGGTTTTGTTCCTTTCAATTTTACTTAAAACAGTCAAATTTTGTCAAACTACAACATTATGATTAAGACTTACGTTTTAATGTGCTTCTTATCAGCCGCATGGTCTGATGCTAATCTGTGGTTCGCCCGCTCCAACTCTTGTACGCTTACTTCCAGCTGTTCGTAGATTCTCAGTCTTGAATTGTTAACCTCGCGCAGTGCGACAGTCTGCTTCGTCAGGTACTGAAAATGTAAAACTGCTAAGTACGAACATCACAGTCTAAACATGTGTAAAAATATAAAATATGGATAACTCTTTATTATTCATCATTATGTACTGCTCTATCTGGGATAATGTTAGGGACCATTATTTAATTGTTAATACATTGACGCATAACGTATGTGTATAATCGAATGAAACTAACCATTACAAGCGGTATTTTTAACGCTATAAAAAGACACACCTAGACACAGTAATAATTCCAGATGGATCAAGGGATACACAAGGGACACAGGCCATGCAGAATATACTATTCAAAAGTCTTATCGCTGCAGAGCGAACTCATGTCTGGTAGAGTTGATAGAAAAAAACAAAAAGTTATATTTGTTTAAATGTAAATAATTTAAAACTGTTACAATGTAATTAACTTTTTTCTTAGATCGCTAATTCAACATGTGAAAGGTCCTGGCTATACCAGGTTTTCAAAACCGGTGCGATGGTAATTACATGAGCTCATTGAGATAATACATGTATATGATCTAAGCATGAGCTATACGAGCGAATTTAATCTCGCGCAGTGTACTGAAGAGGTTTCAAAGTCCTTAGAGGTAAAAAACTGAACAAAATCGGTCATGTGCGTCCAGTCCGCGTGCGTAATGGTTCGGTAGGCATGACTGACCGCCTCTTTTCGTCATTTAGATACAGAATCCCAAAATACCATTCCAATCGAACATACTTCATAACTCAAAAACTATTCGCCGGATCTGGGTCAAAACAAGTTGTTACATAGTGACGATGGACGTGCAGTACTTTTGCCATTTGGCAACTCATCAGTAGAAAAACATTGTTACTGAAAATAACTCTTATCGCAAAAAGTAGTCAATGCATATTGTTGAAACTAATTCTTGTTAAAGTGGAAGCGGTTTGAAAACTCTTTTTGAAATTCGCTTCACTTTTTCGAACCAGTCAAACTAAACGCCAAACGTCTATAAGCATTGAATTTTTTTTACTCAGAAACATATACCGAGGCCACTGATTTTAGGTTTTTCGAACTTTTACTACAATAATGTTACGAGTCGCGAGACTCGAATTAAAATGTCATTAGAATTACTATAGCGTTTATTAGGACTATACAAACACGTATAATACAGGTACAAATATAACAAAACACAACAAGTCCAAACGTAATTGAATAAAACGCGCAAAGTCCATCACTAAAAGTTTCCCGATTGTAGTTAACACGTCTCGCTTCGTTCGTGGTTCTCGCTCGACTCACTCCCCGCTCCATCAGGTCATCGTTCTATACTGCGCAACTGCAAGGTCCCCGCATCTTAATCCGACCCACCTGGCTACTGACTGCCATAAAAGATTACAATACAACAATGAGCTGTTTTCTAATCACAAAGTAAACATAAGAAAGAAGACAACCATGAAAAAATCTAAATGTTATTTGTTCAAATGCCGACGGGTAATAAATGTGCTTTGTTCCAGATTTGCAAGTGGATTTTGTTTTTGTTGGGACCAGAATTGTAACAATATTGTATAGCGATTCATATATGTAGTTATAATACACCAATAGACAAATGAACGAACTTGACGAACTGGAAGAGTACCGTTTTGACTATTTGTCTACAGGGTCCTAAACCTAATCAAGTAAAATAACATACAATACCTGCCATTAATGTAGATAAATCCAATGGCAATAGTTTTTAAAGTAAGCGTTCAAAGATCAGGTATTTATCTTCTGTTTTTATCTCCGACTAAGTTTTTGGATGTTTTGTAAGCTTAATTTGTTTTTTGTTACCGGTACTTAGTTTTTGTTATATTTTAATACATTTTAATCACAACCGGTATATTTACGCTTGACGGAGAATATATAATCATAAATTTAATAATATACCTAATCAAAATATTACGAAAGGCAAAGTTTCGTCTATTATTAAAATTATTACCGCAAACAAAATTACTTACTTGAATTCAATGTTGTGATTTACGTTATTTAAGTTTGATTTGTTACGGCGGCGAAATTTTTGAGGGCAGCAAAATTTGGAGAGTCAGCAAAAAAGTATTCAACTTTCTGCTATAAAAATCCATGATTTTCAAAAATTGGTAAGTTATTGGTTTCATGCCAAAATCTTATAGATCGTTCTCATTAGGTATTTACATTTTTAAGTCTAGTTACAGTGCATAGATAATAGGGTGGTATTTTTCATGGTGCCCTAGTGCGGCACTTATGTAAATTCGGCCCTGTATAAGCTTGATATCGAATTGGTAGTTAACAGTCAATTCCAAAAATCATACAAAATTTAAAAAATTAGGCCTTATTTTTTACTCTATTATGTACATCGTACACTGCATTATGATCAATTGAAATATTTGTATGGTTTTGTAGCCATCTTGGAGATACGGATCTTTTGTCTATGATTATGTCCGTTTCTCTGTCTGCACGTTAAAGTCATATTTCTAGGTAACTACTGAGTTTATATGCATGAATTTTACATGACTGTTTGTTCTGTATTAGGTGGTCGTGTGTGATTTTGGAGAGTTCTTTTAAAATGTACCTACATGTTTTTGAAGTCTTACAGCTTTAGGGGTCAAGATTCTCGTGCACATTAAAAATCTGTCCACTTTAGTGAATACCCTCTCAGGACCTTTTCTCGGCCACCCGCACTGGTGCTATGTCTGAAGATCATTATCATCGACATCCGCGGCGTATTATCTTGCGGTTTCTGGAGGACTTTTGACTCTTTAAAATTGTTTGGTTCGAGGGGAGTCGAGTGGTCCGTTGATTTTCCCATCTAACCGCAACTTTAGTTGATGTTACTGTTTCGCAGCAGGAAACACCGGTGTCTCATTCGAGTTGGCTCGTCTAAGAAAATCTACATTACAGCATCGTACCAACGTAGTTCCTAAAAAACTCTTGCACAATCCCAAGCGACAATTTAGAAGTTTTTCTACCTCGCACTCACGTGACTGTTTTATTTAGATAGATATGCATGTTAACATATTAAATGAACTTACTTCGATTTCCTGCGTTTGATCTTCGATGACATTTTGGTGTTGACGTAGCGCTGTTTCGAGCTCCTTGTTCCTCTCTAATAGGGTTTTGCCGAGTTCCGCTGCTAACTGCAAATCTGCAAAGAAAAAACGTCATTAGTTTTAAGAACAAGTGTTCTGTGTATCTATAAATTAATTGGCTGAGAAAATAAAGTAAAAAATGCACAAATCTGTGAAGATAACATTAATTTGCTTTTTTCCGAATAAAATTTAGTTAGTATTATTATAATATTAGTTACAACACCAGCTCAATAATGTCAGGCTACTGGCCTCGGGTTCCCCATGTTAGAGGGACAGATGGTAAATCCAATAATCTTTCCTAGGCCGATCGTCGGACTTCGTACATCTGTTATTTGAATGTGCCGATTTTATCACGGTGGTTTTCTTTATTACGTTATAATTGTAAAATTATGAATATACATTAGCTCAAAAAACTGCCAAGTAAATCATACACACGATTGGAGTGAGCTGCAGGTAACAGCCACTTGCAAAAGAACATTTTCACCATTTATTTCACAAAATCGCTTGTATACTTTGCAGATGTTCGTACAAACTATACCTTGTAATTTTAAAATTTCGGTGTTTCTGTACATTGAAGCTATTAAAAAAATTCATCTGGAATATAAACGATGGAGAACACGATGTAATTTTTTTAGATTTCTTGCATGTTTGTTCGGGATACAGGTAAAAACTACTGGGCCGATTTTGATGCAGCTTTCGCTGATCGACAGCAAATTTTTAGAGTTAAAATCTGCGCTATTTTTATTCTAGGTTTCTCGTGGAAATTATTTGGGAAGGATTTAAAACGGCTAGATTATATATAATAAAATGTGTGACATTTTTTATCCTGGGAATCCCAGGGCTATTTCCCGAGAGCGGTTTGTAGTTCTTCGGGTGAATAAAAATTAGCATATTCCGACACAGATTTCACTAAAATGATAGCTTACATTATTTTTTTAAATGCTGTAGTACTTGTTGTTGTTTTGTGTCCCGGGAATCCCGCGGAAATTTCAAGTCATGCATGGACGAAGTCGCGGCCTATCCTAGTATCTTATCAAATCTATCAAGTCATTAAACCGACTGGTGGCAGTGTTTCTGGTTGCGACACCGCCATGAGGACGTCGTACAGATAATTGACTGCCGACGCCGAAGCAATGTCTCAAAACCAAACGTTTAGTCATCGTACGACTAAAACCACTTGCATGTTACCGCTATGTCAACCGCAACACTCATTGAACGACACAAAAACCTACAGCGATTGCAACTTGAAAGGCAGTCAAAGAATAAGAAGTTGCTAACCTTGTTGAGAACAAAACGTTAAAATATACTGAATTCATGAATTGGGGTCAATAGTTTGTTTCGCATACACGTAGATGAAAGTTGACGGTAGATCATTTTGGAGAAATTGTGATTTATGAAATGTTAAAGGTCAAATGTAATTATATATAATTACAGAAGCCAATTTTAATTTAAAAAACATTAGGTACCTCCTTATATTACGTCTGTAACACTATCAACTTGAATATTGATACATTATACCAATTTAATAGTTTAGAACTTAGACGAAGAAATTTATCTACTTTTTGCAATGATAGAGAAGCTTAGTTAATATTCAAGTGAACTAATAACAAGTAATACACACCTGGATGTAAACTTATTGATCTGTATAAATAACAATTAATTATAATACATAAGATTACTGAGATGTTTAAGAAAGAGTGCTAAGATATGTTCAATTGTACTGTATACATAAGGACGCACTTACCAATTTTTTTAAATTATTATTTGGCGATTTATTTAATAGAGACGTAGAAATAATATGTTATGAAGTTGTTATTTGTTATGAGAATGGATTTTTTCGCTCCAAAAACTTCTATATACGTCGCGTAAATTAGCAAGATACTGTTGTAACATGCATTCCATTTGTGGAAACTTATAATTTAGTTTTGTCCGAGACATTGAGAAATTACAAGGTGGCTCGTGCAATAATTATTCGCAGTGCATTAAAATTGAGGAAATGCGATTACGATAGTATTAGACAAGTCCTTAACTTACAAGTGTATTTCATAATACGTTTAATTTAGACATGTTTGCACGCGATGTGTTAATTACAGTTACATGCTAATGCTTGTATGCTCCTGGGTTGAATTAAATCAAATTGGCAATTATTTTAAAACTCAAATTGGCAACTATTTTAAAGAGTTTACTACACATATTGCATAAATAGTTTCATTCATTCATTCATATAGTTGTGATAAATGCTCTTTCATTCATTAAAACTATTTAAAACCTATTATAAATAACAACTTTACCAAACGCCATCTGAAAAGTACCTACATGTTTTAAATTTCTTACAATACAAAACAGCCTGTGAAATAAAAAAAAATCACATAATATAATCGATTCTCAAAAATAATAACCATAAAAATTCCGGTTAAACTTCCAAAACTCTAAGAGGGTAGATGACAGCCAAAACAACCGAGTCACTTTTCTTACATATTCATTTTTTTACATATTCAGAGTCTATTCTTCTTCTGTCCTTCCTTACTTCTACTTGTCACATATGTGACATTACTTGTTATTTACTATTTCAGCGTATATCTCTTTGCTGTTCATATATTTCATACTTTTCAAGTCAAAGTCACCTACTTTTAATTCGTTAGTACTACATTGTAGTTACTCCATATTTTATTCTCATAACATTTTTACCTATACGTGACATCACCTCGTATTGTTGTGGTTTATAGCCACTTTTATTAAACGCAAACAGAGTCGCTCCAAGTGTAGTCTTGAGATCCGACATCAAATTTACAAAAAAGACGGTGTGGGTCTCGGGAACAGACAGAAGTGATAATTAACATCTAACGTCAGAGAAAGAGAAGCCAGACAGACTGGCGCCGTAACGCGTTACGCAACGAAGCGGTTTACCCTCCCATAAGAAGTTATCACTACAATAGTAACCTCTGTGATCTTGGTTTTTGTAACGGTCTTGAGTTCGCACCTATCCCAGTCGTATCCCGAGCACTCTAAAATAGGTGTTGAATGGTTTCATCACCTCCGAAGTCGCAGAAGCATGCCGGACGTAATTTAAATCTATGCAGGTAAGCCCCAAACCTTCCGTGTCCAGTTAAAGTCTGAGTCCAGTGCGGTCTTTTAGAATTCGACGTGCAGCTAAAACGTTGGAGGAGAAGAGCTTTGTGACGCTCGCCGCCCGACCATACACATAATTTTGTTTCACTACTGCACCAACTCCGTCCTAATGAACCACTTCTGTTTTATAAAATGTTGTAGCCTCTGATATTTTATAAGATGGTAATAATATTACATAATAATATAAATACAGTTTTGGTAATCCGATAGTAGCAGTTAGTAGTAGAAGAATAAAAAATATTAAGTTTTGAGAATTTGTAGGCCGCATTTTCAGCAAACAAGGTTTGCACTCAGTGCTGTACCGGAATTTGATTGATTTTCAGTGCAAGCCTTCCGTGACACCATAATATCTCTTCTATTCTACATACATACATAACTTCATGCCAGGTCCCTTGCGGGGTAGGCACGAACAATAGAACGCCATTCAGGCTTATTCTTACACACCTCACTTGCTTCTTTGACATTCATAGCTCTTGTCATGCACGCTTGTCTGTTCTTAAGACTCCTGACATCACCTTCTACTAATACACGATGAATTTGATCATGGAAGGATTGTATTGGATTGTGCATCCACTTTTGCATTGTATATTTGTTTAATCATTCTTTCATCATACATTCGTTCCACATGCCAGAACCACCGAAGCATTCCTTTCCTTACCTTCACCCCGACAATATATTACATTTTCTATATGCCTAAAACACTTTAATATTTCTTTTTTCGATACGTTTCTTTTTATGTAATATTTAATTTTATGTAATAATAACAATAAATTGTATGTAGGCAATTACTAGATACGCAATAATGTAATAAATTGTTTTATGGATTGAATTAAAAACGAAGCTTGAACGTACGAACATTTTTTACTTGCCGACTAACTTTTTACGGTAAGATGAGTGAGTCAGTAACCTTAAGATTTTATAGTGTTGTAATGTAATTTTCCATTTGATGCACATTACGTTCTAGGCGCGATAATTGTTGTTTAGCGAGGTTACCATAGATATTTGAAATTTGTGAATTATATAAAAATAAATCATTTATAAAAATTACCTGGCTATTCTTTTGCAATATTCGAAGTAAGTGCTTGGCTCTCTACGCATAACGTAGGGTTCCGTCTATGGAATACCTTTAGGTGTCAAACATCCTTTGTTCTTTTGCTACGGTACCATAAACAAAGCATTAAATCGATAATCGGTTTTATTAAAAAAAATATACCGACCAAGTTGAGAACCACCTCCTTTTGGAAGTCGGTTAAAAAGGTATTAATAAATATGGTTATATTATGTCACATTCCACACGAATATGTGGTGTACAAGCCTTTATTTTATATTTTTTTGACTCATAAAAACTGCCTAAGCGGTGTATGCTTATCGCCCTTTATACAACCGGCATCATTTGAATAAAACAGGTAATTTTAGCCTATACTATCTTACATTTGCCTTACAGCTGTTATGGAAAAATGTGGTATTCTTCTTCCATGCTACTGGTTAATATTGTCATTGTTTATACAATTTTTATCAACATTTGATTATCAATAAAACATTTTTTTATTGTAGGAGTTCAACATACAGGCAGACGGCTCATTTGATTGAAAGCGGTTACTATCGCCTACGGAAATTAGCAACACCAAACGTGCTACAAATGCGCTGCTGCTCCAGTCTCCCTTAAGAAAGGGAGCCTGGAACCTGGTCACTAATTCCAGAACACAACTCAAGGTTGTTATGGCTACATACTTTAGACCAGGGGTGGTAGCCATCCAGTCGGGCAAATGCCTTACCACCTAGTTGTGGGTTGTTTTCGACCAAACGTTGTGGCCTCTTACAACAGGCCGCCCGGCCGAAGGAAATTGTATTCTTTCTCTGTTCCTGCACGGATGGACCATATACCTACTCATATCTTATTCTATTTATTGTGTTCTTTCTGAGGGGTAAATGAAAAACGTTTGTCCTTATTTAGGCATTCTAGGTCCGCCTGTAGCCTTATTCTGATTAAAATTTGCCATAAGCTACATAAAAGTATTAGATTTATACCAATGGTAAGGCAAGTGAATGATTAGTAAATTACAGGCAGCTGCCATTAGTCGATGATCCATTTGATGTTATATAAATTAATTAAGATTGTTAATCTAAGTTTAATAATTTGCATAACTCGATTGAGCTCTCCGTGCAAAATACAATTAGTCACAGAGGCAAAGCAATGGTATAATAAGCAATTTGTCGTAAAGATTTCAAATTTCAATTCGAGTAAACAATGAGTAACTCTCACCGGATCTATATTAAACTTAAATAACGGCGAACACGATCAGATGTAATATGATGTGAAACTTTCACGGAACAATCATATTCAGATCACTACAATATGGCTGAACTAATGATTTGTAAGTACCACGAAAGTGGAAAGCGTCATCTTCTATGCAATAGTATGTCAGAACTGGCATGTATGAAAATGTGGGTTTAAAATCTTTATTCCTATCATCTTTCTTTATCGACCTTTCTTGACACGAAGCACTTTATTCCCTCGAGGTATGCTTTAACTTTCCACTATCTAGGGATAAGTTGTAACAGTGTGGTAGGAAAAAGTTCGCGATGATTGTCAGATACCCATTAAAATCACCTTGGTATTGTTTCATAGTAAGAGTAAACGGTAGCGAGACTCAGCTAATGGCCGGTTCCTATATCTCACTATTCATTGACTTGCCTTACCGTCGGTAGAAATTAAGACAAATGAACGTTATAGTATATAGAATCAGGCTATAAGATTGCGATAATAAACTCAGCGACATGAATATGTAATCCTTAGTGAGTGATGCTCGTTTATACCATTCAAATTCATTCTGGGATCCTGAGACCATAAGTCTCTGTGAGAGTTCTCTAATCGATTCTACATGTGATTAAAGGGCTGATAGCCCTTCGATTACTGATTCGATGTCTGAAATAAGCATCCTGGACAAGGAATTGGTACGTTAATCAAAAGAGGTAGTGTTTTCTGGGTTTCTTAATAATAATATCTGTACTACTTAAAGTCGTACTAAGTTATATGAGGTTTATAGGCTCAGCATGAAATGTTTTAAAAAATGTTATTCAAAACTCGCTATCAGAATACAATTACGAAAAACATTATCTTAACGAGCCTATAAATCTTGTATAACAATTCTAATAAGGGGGTTAATGTTTAAAAAATCAATATTCTTTAACGTTTTATAATATCTATAATGTTATGTTATTGTCAACTATAACTATTTACATAATCTGGAATGAACTTTGACAGAATTCAGATACTGTTGGTTACTGTTCAGCGACCTACTGATGCATACTACTTACGTGAAATCGCTATAATATATTATGTTTCTACATGTTATTATATACATAATTTGTATTATTTCCCACACAAATGGTTAGTTAATATTTAGTACCAACCATCTACATTTCAATGTATGGTGAAACAAGCTTGATGAGAAGAATGGTCTTGATTAGAGCTAGAATCGCTCTTTATAGAAAAAGTGAAAAGTTAGTACTCACTAAGATTAAGATAGCAAATATATTGGCACATTTATAAACATTTAAGGCTTCTTTAAGGTTCTTCCCATTAAGCTGATGCGTTCCGAAAATATTAATTGCTAAGCAAATTTTAAGTTAATATTATCACTGATTGCCATCAAATCGCACATATTAATCACTTATATAACATTCATTTGCATATTAAAATGTTAATTCTAAAGAAGAAATTCCATTTTCACTTTTAGAACTATGCAACAATTTTTCGTTTCTTTATAATTATAACCATTGGAGTCAGCCAACACGTAGTCAGGCGCTAGGTTCCCCACTATGTACGAATGTACCCCACGCTATACACGAAGCTACCCATGCATGGGTGCTTTCGTGCGTTTCCATTTTTAGGAAACTGCACTTCCATAATATTAAAGCCAGATAAATGGTAATATTAAAATAATTTTGTAATAGCTAGTAGTTTCTTTTTTATAAGGCTCAGAACAAAAAACGTACGAATCCGACCTGCTCTCCCCTACTGCTATAATTAAAGTCATTCCAGTCTTAATAATCAAGTCAATTGAACAAATGCAGGAATAAATTAAATCATTTAACCAGTAATATACAATGAAACTTAGTGACCTATGACTTTGGACCCTTAATATTTCTAAAGCCAACCCAAAGCAAATGTTTTGTAATCATTTTAACTAAAGTAATAACAACAGCTAAAATAGAATGTACTTATACGACAATAGATAACTTATAATTAAATCGAAATTGATAAAATGTAAATAATTGTAAGCTCAGAGAACTTGTAAGACGATATTTTGCTGGGCGGTTTTATTTAAATAAAATTAGGCAAGTGCGAGGTATTCAGCTAATTATGGAGGAAAGGGAAGGTAAAGATGACAAGCATCCACTGATTTGCCATTGGAATAATATGCACGCTTAATAAAACAAAGAAATAACTCAAATTTGTGTGTTTTGGACTGAGCGTTTAAAGTCTTGGCCTATTACCAGTTGTTCTCTGTTTATTATAATAATAAATTATAAACCAAAATCGTTTCCACTTGTTGAATGAATGTTTTATTTATATTCATTCAGCTAAATAATTATATTTATCAGCTAATTTAATTTATATTCAAGTAAAACAGACGAAGTTTGTTTTTGATGACTAAAAAAGTAATTTGAAAAAAAGAGTTTTACTTATTCGTACTTATTTTACTGTATCATTAAAACCATAAACAAAATCTTAAAATACACTAGCGACCCAAGGACGCTTTTTTAAAAAGTGAAATAAGTAGTGAGTAATTTCATAAATAAAAGAATGTGATAAATTAATCTCAATTATTATTAATTAAAGCGGATTACAGCACTCGTCGCAGTAGTTAGTAGAATAAGAGATAATCCTTCATTTCGCCAGCCAATGGTCAAAATGCGCGGTAGTTGAAGCGAATTTACTTTTTATGATAAGATCTTACTTTTATAATGTAATCTCAAAACTCATGATTTTTGAGTTACTTATTATTAGGCGTGTGATATGATGATGTTATTTTCCTGAAATTTATTTTTGAAAAAACAATAGGTATAAAGTTCTTTATCGCGCGGTGCGATACCGAAAAAAATGCATTAAGACTTTTCTCCGACACTTCTTTTATTATACAATTTCAAACTTTAATGCAATGTATATAAGATCTAAAATAATTTCCATTAGTGTAATATACGCTGTTTTTGACACAATTTCGTTGTTTATGTATACTTATATACTTAGATTTTTGATAAAATTTCTTACTTTTCTTTGATGATTATCGAAAGTTTTCGATACTTTTCGATGCTTATAAACAGTTTTTAGATTTTTTTTTTAAGACGTTTAAGGAAAACTTCGCTACAATCAAGGGTCTCAAATACAACTAATTATATTTATCACGCAGTTCATTCTCTTAAGAAAATTTGTTCCAAGAACTAATAGCAATTAAGGTCAATGTTTGTAGTAATTAGTGATTATATTGATTACATAAAACTATCGTTATCGTCGAACGAAACTAGAGATATTTTAAATAGTTATGTATTAAATTTTATTTTACAATATTTGTTTTAAATCACGAATTCCCATAATAACATTAAGTTAGTGAAAACTCAAGCGTATAATCGGTAAAGTATGGTTCTATTCTTCAATTAATTATATCTCTCAATATTCTATTACCGCCCAATATTGAAACATTCTTCATTGGTGCTCCGCTCCTATTGCTCTTAGCGTGGTGGTATATGGCCTATAGCCTTCCTCGATAAATGGGCTATCGAACACTGAAATATTTTTTCAAATCAGACCAGAAGTTCCTGAGATTACCGCGTTCAATCAAACAAACCAACTCTTCAGCTTTAAATATTAGCATAAGATTTAGTAAAGTAATAATGAGTTGGCATTTGTTAAAAATATTCATTTACGGAGCACCAATCATAATCAAGATAAAACTGATTTGATGAGGAAATCCGTCTGATTGTAACACTTATTACTGTGCTTAGTGTTTTACTCTTTTCTTATTGTATGTTCAGAAGCGAAATAACCTTGTGTTAATTATTTATACAAACTTGCTTAGAATTATATACCTAACGAACCATGTGAAATAATATTCGAACTAAAACTTGACGGCGATGGTTTTTAAGTGTATTTGTCAACACTTGTAAATATGAAATAAATAGATAAATCTAAGCCTACGATATGAGTATAGTAATATAACCCTTATTTCCTTTCACCTTCTTTCAATTATTTGGGGTCGACATAATATGTATTTTCCTTGTATATCCCTCTATTCTGACATAGTCCTCTATCACACTACAATCTTGCAGATTAATATTTTTTGTCAAGTGACTTTTATTCCTCCTCATAATATGCCCATAGTATCTAATATAACTATACTACGTATAATTTTAAAATAGTAGGGCCTATTCTGATCCACATAATATACAGAGGGGCGAGAACTCCACGCAGACAAACTAACAATGAAACTTATAAGTCCATAATGTGGTAGTTTTGCTGCACGTGGGTATTGCACGGTGGTGTAACGACCAATGAATGATATTCATAGAATATCTGTTTTTCTGGACTTAAACATAGATTTAAATTAAAATAAATATAATGTCACAAAACAATACATAACATCTTACTATTTGCACGATTAGAAAATTCAAAAGAGGATTCCAATCCAAATTCAAATACAAAAGTTTTTATTTATAATGAGTTCTACTGGAGAACACTTTTTGAAGGTCATACATAAAAGTCAAAATTTAAATCTACCTCGTATTCTATATACACCGGTTCGCAACGTTGTCACTGTTCAAGGGAGAAGAAATAGAGGAGGATATTCCTCCTCTATTCTTTCAAGTGAAGGCTGAGCATGCACAACCAGCTTACCCTTGCGACTTCCATCCCATTTGAATTACACGTTACATTTATATACGTAATATTCAATATTTATTTTATATTAGGTAATAGACCTAATGTATATATGCAGACACAGAGAGTAATCCTGACGGCGCCCGTGCTTAAATAAATACATTTCCTTGCGTTCAATTTCATTATTATAGAAATTCTCAAACGCAGCTTGTAAATATGACAAGTCTGATATTATCTACCACATTGCCAAATATTTTAATCGCATCCGTTTGTTAAAATACTGACTATTCACCAAGATATAGAGACATTACCGTTTTATAAAAATTGTATTATGCCTTATAAAAGTTAATTACACTATTTTACTATAAAGACACGTAATATTTACTTTCATTCATTATTGCGCAAGGTATTCATAAGGAACTTGCACATTCGTTTTATATGGGTGGCCATATAGCAATTTTGCGTTTATAGACCTTTTAAAGCGGTCTCAGTGCAATAAAATGTTATAATCAAGTATATGTGGTTACGAAAACGCGTGAAATACTAATGATGAGTTTGTTATAACATTAATATAATGTAATAGCTACAAAAAATTTAAAAAAAGAATAGATAGTTTTTAGAATCATAGGTGGGAATGATTATGTAAGACTGTACCCGTTGCCTCATTGAATGGCAACATAGCTACGCTGCGTGCAAAGTTCTATGACCAGGCTGGCTCACATGAAGCGTCAATCAAGTAGCTATTGTCGTGAAGTTTGTGTAGATACTATCTGTCTACCAGATTTTTGTCCTTAGAAAATTAATTAAGGGAAACAATACCGCGCATTCAGCGGGTCTGCGAGTACACCCAGCTTCTCTTTGGGGTTTGCATCATGAATAACCACTGATAATTGTGTGATTATAATTGTGTTTTATAAATGAACTTGTTTTATTATAACGACATTATTATGTGTTGTGTAAGTATCTTTGAAAGTTGCACCCGTGACGGAAAAATTGAGAGGAAGAAGACTAAGTTGGTATGGGCATATAATTAGGAGAGATGAAAGTCACGTGACAAAAAGAATGTTAAACTACAAGATGGATGGGTACAGATGTAAAGGTAGACCAAAAAATAGATGGATGGACTGCGTGAAGGATGATATGATGATTTGTGGTGTGACAGAAGATGTATGTCAGAATAGAAGAGTGTGGAAGGAAAAGACATTGTGCCGACCCAAATTAATTGGGATATGGTGAAAGAAAAGAGAGAGAATTATGATAAAAAAAAACACGCTGTCAGTGGGAAACTTTGATCGAAGTGGACCGCTGTTTAGGATAACATATATGAAAATAAGACTAGTACTTTAACATTTCGAAAAGGGAGCCAGTATGAATAGAGTTGTATGTACAAAAGGGTTTTCTCTGAGTGCTCTAAGCGTTGGACAGAGGATTAGCCAATAAATTTCAATAATCAGACTATCCACTATTTAACTTTTCGCGCATTAAATGGAATATTGTAAAGTCTGTTCCAAGTCCAAGTAAAACCGTCAGCAAACTATCAAACGCTTGTATAATACAGTTTCTCGAAAAAAACAACTGTAGAGTAGGCATCTTGCATTTTGATTGGTTGCAAATAGTGTTGGACGCATCCTATAATTTAATACGTAGCTGATACCTAATTCGTCATTATTTATCAAGATAATAATGTAAGCCTGTTATCTATAAAATGGTACGATTTTATCCTCATTAAGCCATTAGTTGCTATAATATACACTTCGGTTTGTTAGAGAATGGAAAAGTAACGGTATTGCTTATTACAGGTTTCAATGTGATTTGACTATAGATTTGAAGATACCGTTAATTAAACTGTATGAAGAAATGTATTAAAGACAAGAAAAAAGAAGACAATAGTATTATCGTATTCAATTTTATTTTAAATGGGATAATAAAACAATTTATCTTCGAACCTGAACAGTACCTTTCGTACTTATAATGGCTTGTCTAGATTAGCTACAGAAGGCTGCGCTGTAAATGTTTTTATATGAAAATTCTTCTACACAGGCCACAAAGTTTGGCTTAAGAGTAGTTACTTTTACCATTATCGAACCACAGTCATTTTAAGGGGTAGGGTATACTTATAGAGTGCATTTATTTATTATGAACAGATCCGAACGTTTTTCACTTTTTACTTTTTTTATAAGTAACCACCCAAAATTAACTTTATATCTCAAATGCGCCCTATAACTATACCGCGCCTATTTTAATATATGTAAATATCTTAAGTTCTTGAAAATGTTTTGGAAATTACAGTTTTCTTTTTGAAGAGGAACTTAGTTAAATTTAGCAGTATTGATCACACTTCTAAATTACCTACATCAATAGTTTACGTTACACAATATACCCGAAAATATTACAAGCAACGCTGACCACGCGGCATTTATAATGCAATCACATTTTATTGAAACAAAAAACTTTTTTACTCTTATTTCGTGCGTTACAAATTGTGGTGTAAAACGTAACTAGGAGGGCAACAAAGTCGCGCCTCTCACAAAGCCTTGCCACACTAACCTTCGGTTCCTTGCAGGCACTCCAACTCAACCGTGTAATCCCAGAGATCCAAGGAGTTCAATCCGTTCAGTTCCCATGAGTTAAACGAATCGCATTGCTCCTGCTCTTCTGTCATTTTTTAAAACAAAAGACGTGCAAAGGTCACTAGCGACGCCGTTGCCGTATGGGAGTTTTCAGACATAATTATTGTTGGTACATTTTTTGTTGTTTATTTAGAGTTTGTAGAGGAGATACGACGCGGCCTGTTTGGCGGCGCAGACCAAACTGAGGTGAGGTGCCGCGGCAGCACTCAACCGCACGGCAATTACTGCGCGCCATCGCCCGTCAAGCCCAATCTAATTTCAATCTCATTTCTTTCGATTACTCGCCTATAGCAGAAGAAATTAACTAATGCTGACGCTTCGGTGAGACATAATAATTATAAATCAAAAATCGACGCATTATCTCTGGAGAGAAAGCGCTTGTCTTGCGAGATATCAATCAAGGAGGCCACCCGAATGCAAAATATTGTACAGGCAATTTGACGTATAACTGATGAAGAAAGTAGTTATCCCATATACAAAAATTATATCCATAGTCTTACAAATGACTTTATCAATCGTGCTACGATAAAATCTTAAAGAGCTTTGTTGTCGACAAATTTGTTTTTGAAATAAAATAGTACCTACAGTTAGTAAGTATTTTACCTACTAGGATATGTCCGCTACTTCGTCCACGCTTGGCTTCAAGTTCCCGCGGGATTTCCGGGACACAAAGTACCCTAGCATTTAAAAAAGGTTGTAAGCTATCGTTTTAGTGAAAATTGTGTCGGAATAAGCTTTTATGTTGGATGCCGAAAATTGCGCGAAGTGGAGAATTTCCCGGGATTCCCGGAAAAAATATCACACATTTTATTACATAAAATTTTCTATCCAAAAAATCACATTAGTATTATATTTTTTTTCATCTGATCATTTTAAATCATTCACAGATTTTTTCCCGCGGCATTCCCAGAATAAAAAGAAGCGCAGATTTTAAGTCCAAGAATTTGCTGTCAATTAGCGAAAACCGCACCGCCGCACCGCGTTTTACGGTTTTTGTTATACTTGATTGTTATTCCGACGTTTTGGCTACTTTTCAATAGCCACGATCACAGAAGACAAAGATGTCAAGTGTCAATAAGTAATGTTTACCCAACTGTCAACGTGAAACTTGATTAGATTTCTATAGAAGTTACAGATAGTTTACCTATATTAGGAAAATTTACTGCGATATAGGTTTATGGAATACATAGATATTATTAGTTATGTCACCAGTGAACGGAAATTCGTATAATATTGATGCATTTTTAAATGATGTCGTTCCGAACAAGAACTTTAATAGAAACCGTGCAAAAATAGCAACAGCATAGGTACTGTTAATTCATTTTGACTTATTACACAGGTGTATGCAATAGAGAGGTATATTCAATATTTTATTTCATACACTCTCAATTTGGCCTATCCTGATAATTGAGGCAAAGATATGCATGGTAACGAAGCATTTTTTATTCTTTACTTCTATATAACATAGTTCTAGTTCTGAGAGCCCCCGAGTAAAAAGTATTTTAGGGAAGATAAAGAATAATACGGCACTGCGCGAATATAATATTTTATCTTTTTTTATCTGTTTTAAGTCTGATTTGACATTGAAAGAAAGTTATTGCATAGAGTAAAAGAGTCGCTCGTGGCGTGCCTTGTTTTGCTACCGCGCCTGGCGTTGGCCGTAACACGGGCGCAAGGTGTTTGAGAGCACTGGCGCCCTGTGCGACGCATGCTTTTTGAAGGTACAAGCAGCGTTCGACGCCCCCTGGCGCTATGCGTCACAGACCTGCACTATAGGTAAAGCCGGCACTGGATATATAGCGGGCGTGGAAATGATCTGACGAATAATTAGACCATGTATATTATGCGATCGTTGGACCAAAACTGCGGTATTGCCTCTCATACATCGAATACGGAGAATATTTATATAATGCAACTGTATTCGTATACCTACTGGTTACTCTAAAGAATAAATAGACATACCGCTTATAATTTAGTGATTTATTTCTTCTGAAAGGTAAATCAGTCAGTCAGAATAAAATAGGTTTAGTAATGTTGTATGCTTTTAGATTTTTAATTATGTTAGTTAATAAAATCATTGGAATCTTTCCCCAGACTATATAATAATTTCAAGTAGGAAAAGTATCTACATACAAAGTTATATGCCAATAACTAGCTGTGCCCGCGACATCGTCCATGTGGAATTTGTGTACAAAACACCCCGATTTTGAAACATTATTCATTGGTGCTCCGCTCCTATTGGTCTTAGCGTGATGATATATAGCCTATAGCCTTCCCCGATAAATGTACTATCAAACACTAAAATAATTTTTCAAATCACACCAGCAGTTCTTGAGATTAGCGCGTTCAAACAAACTTTTCAGCTTTATAATATTAGTATATATAATGAAAAATAAAACAAAAATTAATGGATAGGTACTCAAAAGTATAGTGTAAACAAAACAACACTTCCTGATTACTTGAAAAAAATTAAAGATTTCGCAAATTCATCGTATACAGTATATTTTTAAAGGTATCTAATATTGACTCATTACTGATTGCTACCGCTAAGCGGATCTATATTATATCAGCCACCATAAACAGATAATAAATGATTAAAAGCAATAAGCATGGATTATGTAGAAACACTAAATGGAGTAGATACTTTGATTATATTGAGACTATGTAACATGTGACTCTTAATTAAAGATAAAGCTACGTGTTTATTTTTTATATCATTGTATTTTTGGTCCAAATGGCGCCAACGCGTCGGCATTGATTTTGCCAATGACACATTAAAGTGACAGGTGTTAGAAAATTCAAAAAAGGCTTTAATCGGTATTCGATTTCAAAGACCCGTTGTAATCCTGTGGACAAACCAAAAATATTATATTGTTAGACTACCTACACTATAAATAAATATTATTAAGCATTAGACGATATTGTAAACATAATAACTAATAGGTGATCTGTGAATAACTATTTATAAATAAAATACACTTGACTAAAGCCCGGTTCCAATATATTAGTATAGATAATAAATAATTGATGATAAACGATTATTGATAAAAAACGATCTCTTCTAATTTTCTACCAAGTGTATGGTAAAAGACGGGATTGTGAAATAAAGAAACCCAGTGCAAGTGACATTGTTTCTTCATATAATCCCTATTAGTTTAATATGAAGTCAGTTTATCCTTAGAATCATTATCGTACATTACAAACAACATTTGCAATGAAATATACTATTTAATAATGTATAAATATGTGAGACAACTTAAGCCACATCTAAAGTTAAATATTACAATACCAAATGTTTTACATTAATCATCCTAATACACAATTCAACTAAAAGTTTATCCAAAAAATTATCTTGTAAGAAAACACAAGTAGGCAATAATTAATAGCTTAACTGCGACATTGTTTCGTGAATTCCCAGCATTTATTGGATCCATTGTATGATTTTATCATTTGAGTCTCATGTCATTTAGATATTAACCCACAAATTGTGTACAGAATTTGTGTCAACGTACAATTTACAGACGTCCGCTTAGCACATTTGTGCCATAATACATAATAATAATAATAACAGCCTATAAATGCCATTGCTATTTGGCCTCCCTACGTTTTAAAGGCGACTTACAATGTACCGGCTACGCTCGTTACAAGATGGATGCACCGGGTATCATGTTGTGTGCTGATAACAACACGATGTTCTCCTTCGCTGTAGACACGTGATAATTGTATGCTTACTACAGTAAAGGTATATAGTTCAGAAAACTACCTTTATGCTGGTGTGCACCGACATTTAACCGGCGGTTAAAATAAAATAATCACTGTTTATGCATACATTTTTAGCGATTAATTTAATTTAACCATCGGTTAAAAGTCTGTGCACACCAGACTTAGTGGTTCATAAGAGTACTAGCCAGCCAGAATTCGAGCACATGTCATTCGAAACCAGAGTGCGTCAGCTATCACGGCTGTTCTACACACAGAACACTATTACTGCTAACTAGATACTACTATTACCACTAACTAGATACTATAATATTAAACTATATATTATAGTACAAACTAGATATTAATTCTAGCATATAAATATACAGGGAATAACTAAAATAACTAAAAGTGAAATCTAAGTTTTAAATAACAAGGTAGTAACCACAGATAGTTCCATTTTCCCATTTTTGGTGATTTGTTATTAAAGCTTTTAAGACCAAAAGCATTTAAATTTAATTAATCTATTGAATATGGCTTGTATGGAGCTTATGTAAAATTTTAACGGAAAGTAAGGCAAATGAACGATCAGTAAGATATAAAAAGGGTAATTAGATAAATCCTCCATTTTCATATTATTATTTTAATGATAACGTTTATTGCTTTGTAAGTGAATCCAATATAATCGTTTAATTAGCATTTTAACAGTGAATGAATGATTGAAAATACTATTGTATTAATAACTACATTCTTAAAACTAGGTACAGTAAATGTTGACAAAGGGCGGACTTATCGCTTAAAGCGAGCTCTTCCAGGCAACCTATAAGTGATATATACCTATAGAAAAATAGGATATATCATTGTGTCATTTAAGAAATGCAAGTCTCGCTTATTTGTTGACATACATAGACGATCATAACGTTTGTAAACAAATAGATAATACCTGAATATTTATATGAACAAGAATAGCGAGTAATACAAGATTCGATTCGTGCATATAATTGATTGGTATTACTATATTTTGTCTAATGACTGATAGTTATTACTAGTTAAACGGTTAGAATTCACTGTTTGTTTTGTTTAAACAGGATGAAATTTGCATTTCCTTTTTCTCTTAGTTACCTGTGCAAGAATCCATAATGATTTATGTAATAAATTTCTCTAAAAGTACTTTTATATATGTACCTACATAACTAAGTAGATGAGTGATAAGATTCAATTGTATTATTTTGAAAAAGCCTAAGTAATAAAGATATTTAAGATACCGATAAGATAAAAGATAAAGATAATATAAAAAGTATGATTTATAATCCTTTGCCTATTAATATTATAAATGAGAAAGCTTGTGATAGATGGATGGATGTTTATTATTATTGTGAAAAGGTAACAAAAAGTAATCAACGGGTTTTGTATGAAACAACATTAGGTGGGTTATGATACATCAGAATAGCATATAGGCTATACTTTATAAAAATATTGTTTGAATTGATTAAAATGTAAGGCTTATTTGAGCTTCTTTTTTGCATTTTTCCATCTGCTTCTGCTTTACTACCACTTCTTTTATTACGATTAAATTAGTTTTAATTTAGTTAAACCACCAAATATTTTTTTGTAATGTCTCCTTGGACACCGGGTTGCCTGGAAGAGATCGCTATAAGCGATAAGGCCACCCGTTGCTCTAATGGAAATATATTTATATTAAATGTCTAGGTTTAACCTATGGTGAACAATAAAGAATTTTCATTAATCAATTCATATTTTCCTACCAAGAATATGCATGCATAATTAATGTGAAGTCAGCATTGCAGACAAACAAGTGTTAATTCTGTGCGAAGGAAGTATCAGAGCTATCCATGCGTCTTTATCAGTTTGAAATCTAGATTCATTCATACAGATAGATAGATTTCATGGCAATTTTTACATCTTCCAGGATAATAATATCTTATCGTAATATCGTAAGAGTTGTTTGTTCGCGTTATTGAAAATATACTGTAGATACGTCGGAATTAATTTTGGACGCCGTGAGTAAGGAATAATTAAATTCCAAACGTGTTATGTGTGTATATAAAGTATATATCTATTTAATATATTACACATCTATTACACATATATTGTGCATTTCTATATTTATTATTAGAATAAATATAGAATAATATATTATGGATGCTGGCATAAGCGATACACCCTTCTCTATTCCCTATTTGTTTCGTAACAAACTTTTACTGTAGATAGCCGTAGGTAAAACAGATAACATTGTTCGTTTCAGTTCACTTGTTGTTGTAACATACATATAAGGGGCGATTTAATTTTGACGCTTCAGAACCACTCGTCAAACAAACGCGATTTTATGTAACTGTTGTGAAACGGATTTGCTCAATATGCGTATCAATCCGAAGTTACGAAATAAAAACTGTCTGATTTCAGCGATTTATTTGTTTAGAAGTCATTAAGATAAGCTGAGCTGGAAGATAATAAAGTTATGTTATGGATACTAAATGTCAGAGGTCTGTCATAACATATCATTGATAGCGCGGCAGTTCATTGTAATTATGAAATGCTTACAAAATAATCCAAGTGTATCTTAATCACGAAACAAATATGAACACAGGAATCTTGATGGTATAATTAGAAATGTTAAACACAAACCTATGCTGATAAAAACTGACATCAATCTATATGAGAATACAAAATGTGGGGCATGTGGAATAGCCTATCAGCGGCGACGACTAGATGTTAGGCGCAAACCCGCGAACAAAGTTGCAAGCTTTTTACTAATCGATAGTTGATTGCGGCACTGCGGCAGAATATATGATCAACTTATGTAAATTTATTTATTAGTTATAATTTTAACTAATAGCATGATAACTTTTTAGAATAAAATATTTATGACACTCTGTCCTAATATAACAGTTTCCTCAATAAGTTGTTCATTGATTGATTCCATGGAGTAAGTAATTTGTAAACTACCTACACTTACCGCAGAATGGAGAGAAAATTTAAACCATTTGATTATATCAACCGAGCGTTAAATTCCGGTTGTGTTTAGTGGGTCTTCTTCAAGCAGTAGTTCGAATTCCTAATTTTCTTCTTCATTTCTTGGGTCTACCCTTTCTTCGGGGACCTAGTGGAGTGGCATGGATATTTGTTCCCCAGGTAACTAGTCGGTTTCCGTAAAATTGTGTAATATGAAATTATTGTATATACTCGTAATATGTTCATTTGTATACTATAATTATTTTAAATAAGGATCGCAACTAACACTTATTTAACGTTCATACTTAAAGGAGAAATTTAAGGCTCAACCCTGATTACGGTGCTTAATTAACAAAACTCCAGTGTTAAGACAACACTATTAAAGTTACAAAATAATAAACATTTATAATAAGCATTTAGTAATATCTAAGCTATGCATAGAGTCATAAAAATATCTGTAAATCATTGTACGCTGTTATATTATTGTCGTAAGCAATGTGGTCTGACAAGATCTACATGTATATATACTATATATTATATCTTAGTCATAATAAGGCCGCATGCAGAAATGATCCTTGACTATAAGCTTTTCAAGCAGGAGTAAAAGCTCGCGGTGACCTACAAACCTTTTCCTCGATTCTGCTGGGTATAAGTAGGCCAGTGTTGTTTATCAAAGTCGTATAAGTCTGATTGAAAGAAGTACCCGGGGAAATAAATATACTTTAAAAGAAACCTTGATAAACAATTAAAAGTAAAAAAATCATTAATAACCTATCAAGAGGCTACAGATGTGGCGTGGGTCATTTTACAAAAATGAAGGTATAATGATATTATACCTTCATTTTTTATAATTATTTTATATAATTATATTATATCTTCACATTATATTTCAATAAATAATGACTCGATTCTATTTCCTTTTCACCTATTCGCATTGACTTAGTCGCACACAGTATGTCTTCCGTAATCTATTTTTTTATACTGCAATTTTCATACTAAGAATTTTTAAGTAATTTTTCACAGATTCATTCTTTAATATTATAGTTTAACAGGTTACATGATTTTGGTTCTTTCTCATTTTACATTCTCATACCAATTAAATATTTTCGCTCTTGATTTACCAGACATAGACGCAATTAGCTTATGTACTTATTTTCTACCTCATACATGCGGTTAGCCTCGATATTAAAAAAAATATCTTATGGTGGGTGTATGGTAGTATCTTATCTTATGGTACCGGAAAGTAAATTAACGAATTTTCAAATATCCGTTTTCTTTAAATCTATATAATTAAGTGGAAATATGATTCACTTCTGTTTGTACGTACGTAAGAATATAGGTAAGCGTAGTAGTAGAAACTATTACGACTAGTAATTACTTAAATGAGAAAGTGTTCCTGTAATACTTTATGGATAAGAAACAGGAAGCCCATGATAGTCTGCGGCCGCAAATGTCAGAAGCTCATCGTTTTGTTGCGCACGCGTTTGTACGGTTTGCCGGGTTCGCAATTTGTTGAAAGTCAAATCAATTTATTTTAGAAAGTGGATTATTCTATGGTCTCGCCTTCGCGAATACAATTTGCCAATTATTTAAATTCTGAACAGAACGGTGTTTAATAGTTGAAGTATTTCTTTGGAATGTTTAATTGTTTTGATTTAGTTTCCTGTTAACTGATGGATCGTGTAGAGGCATTGTTTGTGATATATGTCTTTGGTACCGTATAACACATAGTTCTTAGAAGGGAAGTTGAATTTAAACATTCGTTTACGTTGACAAATGAAGTTATTCATACAGTATGTGCTATGCACGAGTTGTTCTTTTAAAAGCAAACAACATATTCGTAATTTAAATGCACGAACATTAATAAATTAGAGTAGCTAAAGTCGTAAGTAAAAAAAAATCCAAAGTAATATACTTATAGTACATAATACGCATCAGCATGGCGATCCACGAGAAAACATAGCCAGCCTTCTTCTCTTCTTCTTTACTTTACCCATAGAAGACTGTGATCTAGGCTCACTATTCTACTTATAGTCTTGAGGGATTGTTAATGCTTGAGGGACTATGGGAAGAATACAATACAAATAAGTTAAGTTTTCTTTTATTGTATTCGATTATATGTATTTTAATTTTTTTTGTGATTTGGACTTAATATTAATAAAAAAACAAATGTAAAAAAAGGTAATGAACATATCATGATTATCAGTTCATTATTAAGCACGTGAAAAAGGAAGATTGAAACAAAGCAACTTTTATATTTATATAGATACGGATGGGTAGTACATTTATTTTCCGTGGTTCTGTAAGAACTATTATTAATTTTAACGATTTAATTAATGTTTCCTAAAGGTTATTTCCTCCAAAGTTGAAGCATTTAATAAAACACACAGCCGATCTATTTCTATCTAACATAGATTGACCACGCTCATACGAATATTATTGATTTCCCACCCTTGAATTGGATTTGGATTTTGCTTATAAAATATGTGTATGTTTGTTTATCATATACCTAATAATGTGCACCACCTACATCGCCAGATTAGGTTAAACTATTCTCTAAGTTAGGTTGCCTGGAAGAGACTGCTTTAAGCGATAAGGCCGCCTATCATTTCTACCATGACAATATTGTAATTGTGTATTTTTGAAATTATATATTTGGTGAGTAATAAAGTGTTATCTATCTATCTATCTATCTAAATGTGAACTAACTTATTTACTCATATTATAGCCGGTTTTACATTGGATTAGTTAAGAAGTTATTGACAGAAAGCCATCTAACAAGTTGTCGATTAAAGTAGGTATCTGTCCAAATGATGATAAATGCTTGACTCGTCAGTTTCGCAACGCAAGTTAGCTCGTTTGTTAGCTGATGCAAATGTAAATCAAGCTTGAAACGAAAATTAGTAAAGTTAAATAGAATTTTGAAACTGAAGTCGAGGTTGGTAGTCATATTTTCATACTTTTTTGATGACAAAGAATTCATTGTCTTTGTCTAAATATTCAAACAATGGCAGATTGCATCAATGGCTATAAGTCTACCAGCCATGTGGCGTCAAAACATGAAGTAATTTTCGGTCAACAGCATCTTATGGTATAATATAGTTTATATCTACACATGTTACATTTAGTAAATTTGTTATAATACTAAACAGTTGGTAGCTTGCGCCATGCCAATTTTTAACAGATCTTATTGTAAAATAACAACGATTTGTAACTCTCCTACTCTTCTTACATGTTCTTCTTACTGTTTCGGTAAACAAAACCAACTAGTCCAAAGCTATTTAAAAAATATTACATAACAATTTTTACTTTTGTTTTAGGAGGGTAATATGTAGGAACGTAATAGTTTTTATGAAAAAATGCATAATAACTGTTTCGTAACGTAAATAATTTTGCTACTCAGCTGTTTTGTATTACTTTTTATTCAAATATAATCAGATTAGCATACGAATGAAGGTCGCATCATTCTCAGTTCCGGTCTTAAATGATTCTAAACTGAGTTTATAAAAATTGTGTTATGTATACAAATATTTACAAACCAATATGTTGGGGAAAAGAGAAAAACACTATAACCCGTCTCGCCGATGTCGGTTATTAACCGCTAGCTAGTTCAAGGGTAAATTGAGCATTCACGCATACGCAACTCTGTATTAATTGCAATTACTATAGAGTATAGGGTGGCTCAGTGAATAAGACTGTGTTTCATTCGAATGATGTAAGTTCGAATTTTAGTTGGGAAGCAGATACCGCTTAGAATTCTGACCAAATGTAAATATTATAATTATTCCGGTATGGCCCTTCCTCGTTTAACAATAAAAATTGTATGCTCCTTCAAAGTCAGCGTGTGGTAATTATAACGATATTTCATATCGTTATAATTAATAATCTGGGTGAGGAGTCGGATGCAGAAGGCAACCCCGCTGGACACGGCTCGTATTGTGAGGAGGGTTAAGTAGACTGCCTTAACCACCGGTAGCTCGGACCCTAGGCCCCGTTGACGATGGACATCGACTTTTTACATTTTGTTAATATATGTTTTTTATATACAGTATGTTTATAGTATCTATGTATTTGAAAAATGTAAACAATTTGAGGCCAAACAAATTTGTGAAATAATAATTATAATAATATGTACCTGTTGTTGTAATTAATAGTCATAATTAGAATAATATATACATATCGTTATATTACCACACGCTAACGTTGAAGGCACATACAATTTTTATTGTTAATCGAGGAAGGCCATGCTGGAATCACTATAATGTTAATACAGTATATAGGGTCGGTTCGATCGGTGTGATATCATGCTTTCAGAGTATCGGGGTCAAGCGCTTAGTCTTGACTCACTCCAATGGCCCACTTACCCCTGCCCTGTTACATCTTCTCTAATACATACCGCCTATGCCATCTCCTTTATATCTTCCATCAATTCCATTGTTAAGGCGGGAAACACGTTGGCTTCGCTTCAGTCCGTAACCACCTTCGATTAGATGGGACTTCTGCTCGTATGCCAGCTTACGCATTAAAAACCCCTTTAGAAAGAGGAGGTCTCTTTACGGACTGTTCACCGGGGAACTTCGTGAGGAAGTGTAGAAACTATACTACAAATGAAGGGGGGGTCGCGTTTTCGCCATGCCCATTCCAGCCAAGTTTGTCCACTCAAACTAAAACCCACTAAATTCGTCCTTGTTCTCAGTACATTCCCTCTGGCCAGACCACAGAAACTTGCGGACGGAATCTTTAGTTAAACCTCAGTACAACTATTATCAATGAGATAATCATAATTATATGAGTATGTGTTAAACTACTTTTAATAGTTTCAATTAAGTATAAGTATATATATATTACTCCGTATATAATTTCCCGGTTAATATTCAAGGCAAATGGTAACATTTATTGGTTATCCGAGACGTGCCTAATCTACTATAAAAATGTGTGAATTAACGGAAGTAAAACATTATCTACTAATAAACAACCACTTATCCTGTAATATAACACTACAAGTACTTTTATAAGTTGTGGTTCTGAACTTAGTTATCATTAAAGAACCTATAGATTAGGTTTTGGAGATTCATTACCTACACCATATATTATATATTATAAGAGTCCTAATTACTTCCTATCCTTGATTATACTGACGCCAGCTATCTAAATTTAACCCAAGAACTACTCAATAAACTTGAGCGCCTCCAAAATTTTTGCATAAGGTTCATATTTGGACTACGCAAATATGACCATGTCTCTGAATTCCGAAAAAAACTCAAGTGGTTGCCAATTCGATTTCGCCGAAATACTCACATCCTTGCTCTTCTCTATAGTATTTTATTTGACCCTAGTACTCCTAATACCTTAAACAAAGTTTTGAATTTCTTTCGTGCTCTCATAATTTACGCCCTTCTACTAAACTTAAATTGAACACTCCTGCGCATATCTCAAGTTTTTATAACAATTCTTTTACAGTTAAGGCTATCTCTGGAACGCGCTTCCTGTTACAATCAGACAAGCAAAATCGCTAGCCTAGTGATATTTAAAACTATGACTAAAAAATACTATCTGTCTTTGGAATATGATATTTAAATTCACTTATAAATATTTATATATATTGTAGATATGTATTTGTATGGTATGTATATTAAGTATGTATCTATGGAATATATATAATTTATGTATTTATTACTAAAATGTAAGTAGTTTGTACTATATGTTACGTATACCACCATCGCCATTATCATATAATTTCATTTCTGGGGTTGTCTGGAAGAGATCGCTTTTTAGCGATAAGACCGCCCTTTGTACATAACTAGATATAATTTTAGTCGTAAGTTCATGTTTGTATTGGTGTACAATAAAGAGTTATCTATCTATCTATATTTTTTCTATCTTTGTTTTTATATCAACCCTCTCCAGGATGGTTGAATAAATTTTGGTGGTTGATATTCAGTGGAAATTATTTGGAAATAATGTTATCAGGCCATTGAGCTTGGCATATACTTCAATACAATAAGAATCCCCAATTGATTACAAAATAAAACACTAATTTTATTTGGCTTCGTTGAATTACTGGACTGGTCTGTATTACGAATAAATAATAAATATACTATTATATTATATTATAACTTAATGTCGTAAACACGGAAACAGAACAAGGTCGAATGCGTAATAATGAATAAACTAATTCACTACCAGAAACTCCTAAAAACGTTAAAAAAATATTTTAAAGCATCCCAAGTCTATGGAGTACGAACAATAATAAAAAATAATATACACTTTACGTATCCTGCTAAACCTATTATATTTTACAAGAGAAAAGTATTTTATATTCGACCCAAATAAAATCATCAACTTATTTCTTGAAGATGGAAATGCATATATCCAAACAAAGTCTCTGTTACAATTAGGTAACTGTTTATTTACTTTGAAACTACCTGCTTTTAAGATTTTATAAGTAATAACAATGAATATCTTATACGAAATATTTCTTATAAAAATTCAAATATTCTTTCATTACGTTTAATTTTGTAAATTATCACAGCTAAATATATAAAACTTACTTAATAATTTAATATTATTATACGAGCTAAAACATGCACCAGTTGTGTGAATATTGATTTTGTGTCAGCCAGCAACATAAAACCGCACTAGAAACTCGAAACCTTATGTTCCGAACGTAAACACTCGGTGTCCGTTGTCAATATCCACCTAATTATTAACTTTGAGCCCTGACAGCGTGACAATAATCTAATAATTACATTTACCTTAAAAACTGTTGTAAGCAAATTGTATTCAAGAAATTTAATTTAAATAAACACGTTCTATTCACATTTTGTTCTTTATTAAATGTATGACTGATGGGTGATTTCTATATTAATATTACTATTACTTACTATTTAATCACTTGTCTTACGATCGGTTGAATTCTGATATTAATTGTATGGAGCTTATCAAATTGTAACTGATAGTACGGCAAATGAACGGTTGGTAAGATCTAGGAACCGGCCATGAGGCTGTAGAAGAAGAGTTTGACATGGATATTTTATAAATTGTTTCCTATTTTAGATATCATAAGCCTCTCGTGTCATTTTATTCCAGTCAAGGTCTGAATTCAAAATTATGGCACTCGACTTGCATTTTTGAATGTTTTAGTGTAGTTTAGTTTTAATGATACAAAAACAATGCGTAAAGGTTTTCGTGTCTGCAACCCCTGGCAAGCGTTGAATTTTCTCTTAAAAAATGTCTGCAATTAGTCGAAAACAGTTAAAGTTAGTTAGACATAACAGTTTAAAAAACAATTTTTCGAGCTTAAAATTTTGTATATAAAAACTCATAGAATTATGACTTTTTTCCTCGAGTCCAAATTAACCAAGTGAGGGATGTTTTAAGTTTAAGGGATGAACGTAAATTGAAAAAATCCTAGGTAGTTTTAGGATAGGTAACTACCCTCTATTTATCTCATTCTCTCGTAGGCTACTTTTCAAGTTTCACTTCTGCCGTGTATGCATTGCATTAAATAACCTTGTTTAGGGACCATTTAGTTTTATATTTGATACAAAATTCGTGGTTACCTACAGATAAATATTATTTTACTTAGTCGGTGGATACTTTACAGAGGCTTAGAATTGTCTTCCTCATTCATATTTTAAGTAAATTGGTATTTTTATAGGGATCTAGTTTAGCATTGCCGTATTTTTATCTCTTGCATAATTACGTAAAATAAACACAATGCGTTAAAAGTAATTCTATAACTTCAATACACTCTGATAGAAAATATTGTATCGATTTAAAGACCCTACAAAAGTTGCTAAACGAGGGGAGCCGCCCATGAACCAGCCGGGGTGAACGCACGCGGTGCAACGAAGGCCCACATTGCAGGTTTGAAAGCCAAAAAGGGAGACCATCTGCCCATCGGCTGCAGTTTTCAATGTCACATTTTAAACATCCTTCTATATGAGTCATGGTTACAAGCTATCTGATTTCCATGACGTAACGTGATTAGGCTATCCTAATCGTATCCTGGTATTAATTTTCATCGGTCAAAACTTTCTGAAAAAAACCAATAATTACATAAAAAAATTAGTTGACGGTCAAAATCGACTTAGTAGAATGTCTGCAGGTGCATAAGTAATGACGACTTGGCATTATTTGTAAAATAGGTTTTTACAAAAGCAACACGATTGTAATAATTAATAGCTATTTTAATTGTAATCTGATAAAATAAATCTCTATATGTCTTAACTTGTAAAGATATAGCTTATTTATAAAGGATTGAGCAAATAATTACAAATGCTACCTACCTCCAATCTGCATGAGAAAAATCGATACCGATGCCTCCAATAGTTCGAGGCGATTTGTCACGTCATCGCGGACACGGTCTTTGTACCTGTTTAGTATTCACGTTATGATTTCTTATTGATTTATAAGCAGGATGTACGTGTTTTTAACGGTGTATTTAAACAAGAAAAATGCAAATAATTCGCAAACTCACCATCGAGCATACAACGCCGTGACCCGAAATCGTCCTCATCAAAGTCCTCGGTAGTCCGTGTTTTTCCTTTCCCAATCCATGTCTGGTAAACACTGACACTACACTACTTTACAATATCACAAAATATGAATGTTTTGCGCGTCTTCGTAGTCACTGAGCAGATTCATAATGCGCTTGAGAATGCGTCTCCAGCTGATCACGAGGGTGTATATTAAGTGTTATTCACGGAAACGCGTTATCACAGTAGCCGTAAGCAAATAACTGACCGATCGACCGGTTGGGTCGGTCGGCGTACATCAGCCGTTCAATGTCGGTATCGAATGGATTGGACGATCAATTATACGACAGTGTCATAAAGAGGAGTCGCATGTCGCAACTTTGCGATCCGTTTGACTTGCACGCGGGGTAGTAGCATTAGGCCGCACATGCGTTATGTATGATTCGCGCGGGGCGGGACGCATGCGCAGACTGGGCACATATCGGTATTGACGGAGTATAGCCATGGCGTCGGTAGGACGCCTTCCCTCGTTGAGTCTGACCGGCGCGGAGAGATCCCTCTCAAGCGGTAATTAATTGAGCAATTTGCAGTAGAGCACGAACGAACTCAAGGCCTACATGCATGTTGTCATACATTGCACCAACACGAATTTTAATTATTTAAAACTATTGTCAGAAACTAAAGAAAATCTATCAATTTTCGGCAGATTTTTTAACATTTAAACTTATAAATAAAAACTTTTCATTAAAAAGTATTTATACAACAAATCTAAATAAGCAAAGAACATGAAAAAGATAACAATAAAATTAATTGAAGTGCCTGTTTTGTATTAATACTATTTAATATTAAAGAATGAGTTGAGGTTATTTGCTCTAATGTTTTTATCAGGAGCTTATTTTTCTGCAACTAAAAGATTCGTAATCGCACTTAGAGACCTAATTTACGATTACCTTGAAGGGTGATTGGAATTGATTATATATAATAAATATATATTATGTGTGTTTTATAAAAATCTAACATTCAGAATCTAATCTGTGAAGTCGTAAAAGTAAATTCACACTGTCCATCATACTGTAAAAGCGATATTATAATGTTATAATATGAGAGGTCTTTATTTACAAATAATAATATGTCGGCTACAATTTAACAAGAGTGTTAAGAAGTCATTATAAATAATCTAGACATATTGACATCATCTACGTCATTGGGCCATGGAACTACTTTTGTATGGTCATTGGTGTATAGTACCTATGACATCATAATATGAATGTTTTCTGAATTCAAGTTCAATCAACCATAAGTCGTTAATGGGTAGGGTGCGTTTACAAATTGTTCTTCAAGTCGGTAATTCCTTATTCGAATAATTTTGGCAATGACATAATACTTACTCATGATATGGGAGCGTAAGATAGGTATTTCGTAGGCTTAATTTTGTCGTGTCAGAACAGACAAAAAATTTGGTTGTATGTAAATTATGGGTTTCGAGTCCTGTGGAAAATTTTGCCATTTGCTCAAATAAAAGTATCTATACCACGTTCGTCTCCGTTACAAGTACACATACTGAATTTTATAACAATCAATTTCTACAGATTTTTGTATAGCGAAATTATGCAATTTTCGGGAGTAACAAGAATCATCTTCATCCCTGTTATATCGGAAAAGCAATTGGTTTATGCACATGGCCGTCGATAAGAACTTACAAACATACACAAAGTATGACCTAGTTATTAGAATGGATATCAGTCTGCTGGGCTCTCACCTCGGCATTTTTGGGTAAAACAGACACAACAGCCCTAAGTTACCTACACTAAGTTTTTAAATTTGAAATATATTTCGTTTGTTTTGAAGATGATTTTAAATAGCGTAAAGAAGGCCCTTACAAACCGAAGTGAGGTACCACCGGGAAATATAGTGCACGCAGCCCAGGTCACAGGAAAAATCTTACAATTAATTCATAAATACCTAATTAAGTATCATAGTTGTATCTTTACTCGACAAACTACGCTATTTAGTTATTATGAAATTATCTATAAGCTGTTTAAATTTATTACGTAGGAAAGTATTAATTTTGTAATTTAGATCAAATCAAATAATATCCGTAACGGCTAAGCTAATAACTGCGGTCATAAAAAATAACCTTGTCTTTATCTTAATACTGGCGAGCAATTACGATCACAGATAAAAAAATCAATACAGAAATAAAATTAATTCACCTCACTTCCGGTGTGCAAAAGAATCGATAAGGAGAATCTATTCAGATATTTAAAACCTAGTTTAGGTTATGCAATCGATTTGATCGCATACGACAATTAATCGCAGGAAAGTTGCCGAATTAGAACGATTTGTTACCGCCCACTACAAAGCCCCATTCACACCGTACAACAATGTTGCATTATTTTATGGCCCACCAGCGAAAGCAATTGCGCAAGAGCATGTAAACGACGATTAAAATAATTAATGGTAAAACTAATGACTTACATCACAGAGTCTCCTTTGATCTGATCATTGTAACAATGTCCCGTTTATGTTGTTGTATTTGTACTCATTAATCATGTTAGCCGTTGTAACTTTGTGGCTAATGGACTCGCCTCTGAAACTCGCGATTTAAACGACGTGGGTTCGAATCTTACAATGTACATATTGTTATAATTACCACATTCTGATGGTGAAGGAAAACATTGTAATAAAATTTGCATATCAAGATAACCAATGTGTCAAACCCGCGAACCTTTTGTACAAGCGTGGCGGGTATACGGTCCATATTTATAAAAATTAGGAGGGCCCATGCCAGCATCAGGATATTTTACAGGCGCTTAGAATCGCTTAGCCTTCGGAGAGACTTGCGTCCCTCTGCGTATTCTACCGCCTGTACAACAGGGAGTGTTCCGAGGACTTGTTTGATCTGGTGCCAACACCTAATTTTTACAAGCGCACCGCTCGCCATCGACGGGATGTTCACCCCCATTTCCTGTAGCTCCCACGCTCAACTACGCAACGGTTCTCTAGAACGTTTATACCGCGTACAACAATGATCTGGAGAGAACTTTCCGCTGAGGTTTTCCCTCTGCGCTACGACATGGGTTGTTCAAGAAGGGCGTTATAAAATTTCTTAGAGGCCGGCAACGCGTTGGCAACGCCCTGGTGTTGCAAACGTCCATAGGCGACGGTAACCACATTTCATCAAGTGGGCCGTCCGCCTGTATGCCTGCTACAGGCAATAAAAAAAAAGATGGCTTGATTATATTTATAATATACTGATGCTGGTGTGCACCGACATTTAACCGGCGGTTAAAATAAAATAATCATTGTTTATGCATACATTTTTAATGATTAATTTATTTTAACCACCGGTTAAAAGTAGGAGCACACCAGCCTTAGTCATATTACCAATACTTTTGTTTGCTTGATGTATGGCTTAAATGATAATTTATTTATTTATTATATAACAGCCCATAAACGTCCTATTGCTGAGTTCGGGCGTATCACTATAGCGGAAGGGAGATTATATCCACCACGTCTGTCCAGGCGCTTTAGCAAATTTGACACGGCGGTTAACTCGATGTGCAGGTTTCGTCTCGTTGTTTCCCTTCACTGTTGTTAGCACGTGGTAATTGTAACAAAATGTATATTATAGGTCAGAAAACTGCCTAAATGTTGCATGCGGATGCAAGATTCGAACCCGAGCCCTTCGTGTTTGGGATGCGTGCACTAGCCATTACGCTACCACGGCTTTATTTAGTACAAATTTAATTACATGCAGGAAGCCGGATGCATTAATTTTTACAAAATTTTGTACATAATTGCCGAACATGAAGAATATGCCAAGATTTAAGTATGTGAAACATTTCTATCGGCCAAGCACGTGGGAAAGTCGAGTATAGACTGCTTCTTTAATTATAAAATTAATTACTTAAATATTATGTCTAGCTATCCATATAGGTATTTGAATGTCTGTTTATGTGTTCCCTCTTTATATAAGACGAAACAAAATATTTTTATTAAATAAAGTGCATAGTCATTTATAAGTGTACTTGAAAATAGTATAATAGTTTCCTATAAAATTACAAAATTCCAAGGCATTTGAAATTGAATATTACGCGAGGGAAGTTGATTAGAAAGCCCATAAGTATTAAGATATTTTCTAACCCCATCATACTAGTCAAAAATATTTCAAAAAACACCCTTCTAGACATAATAATATGGTAGTGACAGCTAGCTAAACCAACTGTCAGATTACTCTTACAACTATATTTTGCTTGTTTAAAAATAAAATTAGTACTAATTGCGTTACGTAATAAGCAATTTTGTTAGTACGTTACATAATATTTTAATTAAAAGTTGAAATACATATTTAAAGCACAATAAAATATCATTTAAAAACTTTCAGCTACGATACGACAATTTAATTAATTGAAATATTTATTTCACTTGAGTAATTTTGTTAGCAAAGATTTGGTAAAATAAACGTTTTTTATTATTACTCATACTGTTTTCTTTAAAGTAAACGTATTCATGGACTAAGCTGATGAATTATTTGGGGAGGTTGAAATCACTTCAGCCTTAAACAGCTCTTTTGTCGAGGTACGACTGTTTTAAGCATACTTTACTATCCGACGACATATTGTGGTAAGGTGTGTCTTACAAAAACTGCCTACTAAAATCTAAATTTTTTGAAACACCCAAGTGAGGGTGAGTGAGGAGAGAGAGGTGTGGGCCAGCCTGCAGTAGTTTGCAGTGTGTAGGGCTTTCTACTTGCCGTGGGGCAACGCCCCCGCCATATAATAAAATCACGTCCATGTAAGAGGGGCATGCGGGCCACCTGCGGTCACGCATCACAGCAGCCTTTTTTATTGTAGAAGTTCAGCAGACAGGCAGACGCCCCACTTGATGGGAAGCGGTTACCATCGCCTATGGAAATTTGCAAATGGCTGCTTTCTTAAGGGAGACTGGAACCTGGTCACTAATGCCGGAACACAACTCAAGGTTGTTATGGCGATATACTTTAGATCAGGGGTGGTAGCCGTCCAGTCGGGCGAATGCCCTTCCACCTGGCTATGGGTTGTTTTGTCGCTTCTTACGACAGGCCGCCCGGCCGCGGTAATCTGTATTCTTTCTCCGTTCCTGCACGGATAGATAGCCTTAACTCGCAGATGATGCTCTGAATACAGAAAGGCCTTGATACAGCACTGTAATGAGTTATTAGAACGTGCGTGTTGTGGAGTACTAGAAGATAGCTAATACCTCCTATGTGAACGGTTCAATAAACCAACTTCATCAAGGTTATTGGATGTGTTTTCGGTTCCCGAGGTTTTGCCATAACAGTGATGCGATAGGACACCTGGTTTGTTTATTTGATAAGTCCAAACATGCCATCGAGATTCCAATACTGACCCTACTATCAGAAATCAGAAATCTTTTAATTATAACATAGTTACACGTCAATTTCTGTATTATAATAATTATGGTCGCAAATAAAATTAAAATTAGGTCACATCAAAGGACATAAATTCTTCATGATTATAAAAGGTGTGCTCGATAACCATAACTATATCCGTATCCGTGGAACGGAGAAATAATACAATATCCTGCGGTCGAGCAGCTGTCGTAAGAGACTAAAAACTAAACCCACAGCCAGGTGATTGGATATTTGCCTGTCTGGATGGCTACCACTTCTAGTCTAGAGTATGCCGCCATAACAACCTTGACTTGTGTTCCGGCATCAGTGGCCAGGTTCCAGTCTGTCTATCATCATCCTTTCCCTGGATGGGCTCGAACATTTAAGGTACAAAAATATAGAGAAGACATTGTGCCGGCCCCAAATAATAGGGTGAAGTTGAAAGAAAACTGTTTCTGTTTGTTATTCATCGATTATCTTATTTGTACAGGTATTAACATAATAATTTTCTGCACGTGCACTATATAATTATGTGTGTTTGATATATTTAGAACATATAATATCGAAATCTGTCGCAGGTGCCTCAGCCACTAAGCTACATCGTCTTATCAATTTACATATTACTAAAAGCAAGTTGAAATCAATCTCCGGTGACTATTGCTCAATTTTGTTGATTCTAATATGTCAAGGCATTATTTTATTCTTGCAGACTCATAATTATCTGAACAAAGTAGTCATTTCCTATTATTTTTTAATCCGAAGAAATGACAACAAATCAATACTATACATACATTTCGCTACAAAATTAATGGCAGTTGCATTTTATTTGTACGATATCTAGTATATCGTACAAATAAAACGTGATATTATGTTGGATGACGAACGTTTAATAGACATGTAAAGTGACTAGCTGTATCCGGCAGACGTTGTCCTGCCTTTAAAAAATAAAATTCTAGGACCTGATTCCAGCGCTATCTACCGGGACCAAATATTAATATAAACTATTCTCAAACTATAATTGTACTTTGCATATCTTCGCAACGCCAACATATTGAAATAGGAGAATAGGACACCAGAGGCGTCGTTAACGTATTGCTAGTTTAAATATTTTTATGACGGCCTTCTTAAACAACCCATTCTTTAAAAGTATGAATATTTGTTTTTCCTTTCTTTCTATAAATAAACCTTCTTTTATTTCTTCTCACTCTTCTAAAGAGTGTCACTAAGCTTGATCTTCAACTCGTTACACCAAGTACCTGTCAGTCGTCTTTTGCTGGTCGCTAACATGGTTTCCATTAGAGAGGTTATTTATTATGTATTTCTATGTTATCTATTTCCACAGATGTGATTTTCCGCCAGAGTTGATTAGCATTCTGCCACTTTATTGACCTTTAACCCAGTATGTTGACGAATTACTTAATTACAGATGCAATCTTTTAGGAATGGTTGTCATTATACTTGCTTATTTTTAGTGACCAGTTTTTTCGTGACTGTCTTGTCTCCATTACATACACCTGCATTAATGAAATATACAAAATATTTTGCCACATGTCATTGAGTTGCGATCACTGCTTTAATATTCACACGATCGAGATGCTGGTACTCATTCCACATTGTTATCTCCTCAAATCTGAATAATAAACAGGTATCTTGTAGTTTATTAGATAACAACACACGCAATCCATTGTGACTGTTGTTTTCTTTGCATTCATTATTTCGTTTGTTAACTGAAACCTGCGACACAGATCAGGTTACGAAGGTAAAATTCTCAATACAAGAACGACTGGACAGGTTTGGTGTTAGGAAATACTTTGTATCACATCGGTTTATTCATGCGTTAGGCGCCTACATATGAATAAATACAAGCTATTGTGTTATGGTAGGTGGATTGTTTAATGAAATAAAACCTATCGATTGCGAGATATTCTAAGGGCGCGAAACATAGGTAAACAATTGTTGATGGTTTGGCAAGCAAGTTATCTCTATATTAAACTACCAGGGTTTTCAACAAGGCGTAGCCCCTGGTTTATTTTCAGAGCAAAGAGAAAACACAGGTTACATTGCATTAAATTTTTATTTAGGCACCATTGGCCCTCAACATGGTCACTTGATTTTATTCTAGTGCAACAACTCAACAAACAAGTTCTTTTTAGATACGCGTGCGAAGTCAGGGCGGACTGCTAGTAATAAATAAACACACACTAGAATTCTTAATATTAAAGGCCGATTTTTCAATCGTCAAATAAAAGTTATTAGTCGAATAAATTATAACCTGAGTGAATTCAAAAGTAAAACCATTCAACTGTTTTACACATGAAAGTGATGTATTAAATTTTTCCATGGTATAAGTTATTTTATGAATAAATTTAACTTGTGATTGAAAAATCTGCCCTAAGTAAGATACACTAACAAACGTATAAGCTGCAGTTCACACTCTCTCGGCATTTATTTTGAAATCACAGAGAGATAAATTCAATTAAACCTACCCAGTTATTACGAGGCATCAAAGCGTAATTTATTAAATAACTTGATGAGATCTCATTCACGTGCAATTTTTATATTAGTTGCATATATTCACATGTTAAATAATAGCGTGTGGCGTGAAATGGTCCATTGTGCTCGAATGAGATAAAAGGTGTTTAATGCACATTTCACACAGATGAGAACAAATAACGTCGTGCAAAACATGTTGTTTAGTAGGTGTTTGCTTGTATATATAATTTGTTCAAGAAACTAGCGTGATAGGGAAACGAAGCTCCACTATAAATTTAATTATTTTTTATCTTAGAGAATTACAGCTTTAAATATTATGTTCAATAATTATATATAAAAATTGCTGTATGATAATAAATTCATAGACAAGATGAACACATTACATAATACCAAGCTAAATAAGTCATATTGTGTTATGGGTAGTATTATATAGTATTATTTTCAACTACGGTATATGGTATAGTACATAATATATTAAGGAAAACTCTGGGGTCGATTACAAATAAAAATCAAGTATTATAATACTAAATATATTTAGCAAACGAACAAGCTGATTATATCTTTTGATCAGTAATATTGTGCTGAGTAAAATACAATTCCTAAAAGTTTTGAAACACGGCTTTTGAAGTTATGAAACTTTCTCTCAAAAATGTCAATCAATTGTCAAAGAAGAATAATGTTATGCAATACTCACAACACTAAACGTTGTTTGTCATTTGACAATCTTAACCTAAATGTAAGACCGCACTTAATCCTAACAAAAATGTGAAAGCCAAATTGCTCTCAAAAATGGCAACTATGATAGGGATTAATTTTCAATGGTAATGCAACTATGGAAAACCAAATCTAGCAAGTGATTCTCAGGACATTTTCCAACAGAGAAAAAATATGTTAATGCTTTAAGAATATGTTATTCAAAAATATTTATATTACAAATACCAAATTTAATGATATCGATTGATTGCCCAAGTCGCAAAGTTGTAGCATGCATACAATTGCACATATCAATATCCAATATATAAGCTTAGACCAAGTTAGTTAATCAAAACTGAAAAATTAAACTTTCTTAATATACTACCTACATTTGCCCAGAAGGTTTGCCGATAGCGTCATGATGTCGTGCGTCGATAGTCAGCAGAGTTGACAAAAAACGTTGCATAAATACATGTTGGAATAAATTGTATAAATTTATTCCTACATGTATTTATAATGTATACACTTTACATAAGTATATACAATAATACTAAGTAATACAATAACATAATAATAAGTAGTCATCGGTACATAGCTTGGAAAAATAGTACTATCTCCCATGTATACATTACTATGTATTCCGTTTGTGTATGTAATCTTTTTTTTACTAAAAGAGGATTTATAATTTAATTTAAAAGGTTGTTTGACTAATCATTAACAGGAATAATTTCTCACAAAATGGAAACAAAGTTACGTTTCATCGTAGTAAAGCTACCTGGTAAATATGTTAATTAGAACATGCAACCAGAAGACAATCGATTATGTTGTGCGTACGTAACTAAATCGATTTTTCGTGACTCAAGACAAAGTGGATAAAAAAGTTTCGTGACAGGTCACTCAATATAAAAGTAGAGATAAGTATGTAGTTTATTTACGCAGGCACTCAAAAGCATCTTATGTAATAAAACATTTTGTGCTTTACTTGTTTTATTCACATCCTGTCGGTTTTGAAATTTATAATAAAATAACAGGTATTAATTGATGAAGAGAAATTGCATTTGTTATATATAGCGGTAAATAAAATTGAAGTATTGGTCTGTGATTTCAAAATAAATGGCAAATATTTGTGAAAATCGCACATATACGATAGATAATAATCAAGAACGATCGTTTTTAGTATTTGTATTTATGTGTTTGCCGTTTCGAATACCATTTCAGAAAATGGTATTCGAATGGTATTCAATAACAATTTTAGGGATCTAAATAGAAAATTTATTTTAAAACCAAACTCATTTATAGCTTTACATAACCTCTAATTAATAAATATTAAAACTTTATGATAAATTTAGCGTAGGTTTATTTTTAAGCTCGTGGAGTGGAGCTGGATCCACTAGAACACTGTCACTTGGCAGTATACTTAGAAGGCTGGCAACACTGGCTCTCTGGATCCAAAGGCTAAATCCTTTTAGCGAGGTAACCTTCAGTTTCCCGGCGCAGTTGAACAATGTACCAGTTGAGAAACGTAGGGGTCCGAGCGCGCAAACTAAGCGCGGTCGGTGGGTGCGGCGCACAAATTACGCGTAGTTTGCGCGCTCCGAACGCTTGCGTTTCCCTGATAGATTGTTCAACTGTGCTCCCGGTCTCCAGTTGGATCGACTCTACCTGTATTTTTAAATATTTTAGTACAATTTGTGAGAAGTTGGCCTCCATGGACCTAAAATCTCCATACCATACGACTCAAATATGTAGGTATGCTCCAAAAGTGGCATATTAACGCGGTTTGAGGTGTTCGGCAGAACTGGCAGTGCGACCGTTATACCAATACCTTTCGTGATTGAGAGTAAAGTTAGTCCTGTGCCAGGCACAGCTAGTGTCAGCTAGTGCAGTGTTCCGCAAAGTATGTACCGCGGCCACTGGTGGACCGTGGTCAATAATTGGTGTGCCTCGGAAAAATAAGGTTATGCTGAAATTTAAACTTTAGGTTTGTTGATTAATAATAAATATTGTTTCGATGAATAATAAATAAATGTTGATTAATATTACTTAAAAATGATTTTTATTTGTGTTGTACCTCCAAAATTTTTCATTTTGCTAGATGTTACCTTGAACATAAAGAGTTTGCGGAACACTGAGAATGACTGAGATAGTGCATAATATAATAACACTGGACCAGTGGCAAAATTTTAAGGGTGTTTGCACTAAACTGACTCCAGATTCGGATCCAGGGCATCGTAATCGTAATACATGGGTCTGGTCAAATTTACAGGTCACTTTCTTTATTTGTGGGCCGATGTAATTAGGTATAAAGATGTATGATAAAGATTTGGCGTAAGAATGGAAAATTTTAATCGACCTATTCTATTATGAAGTTATAAGGGCAAGTATTCACACACTTCATTGCCGTTAATTAATTAATAATCCAGATCCCAAACTCGAAAAAGCATGGGTCCATATCACTCTAGTTTTTTATTGATACATGCTACTGCGCGTGCAATTTAAAGTTGCAACTCATGCAGTCGAATGTATCGACGTAGTCCAGAACCGTATAATAGCAATCGAAGCTCTAGTTTGGTATTACGCCAAAACAGTTTATACCATTAGATTGTTGTATATTCGATTTAACGCATAAGGATATAGATAATTTGTTGCAAGCGATAAATAATTAGCGATTACGTAAAGTGTGTCACCTATTGTGGACCGCCCACCTGACATAACGGCCTTAGACCATGTTGGAATTCAACTGTCACTTTATTGACAGGAAGCGTAATTGGATAAATAGGTTTTTATTAACTGAATTATAAATAGTAACGTTCTTGTGTCCATTATGCGGACTATATGATGACTATGATGTTTCTGACCTCTTTTATTGCAAAGTTAATATATGTGAATAACCTGTTTCGGTCAAGCATGTTTCGGCTGTGTATCCCCTGACTCTTTGAAAACTATTTTCTCCTAGACTTTACCAGTAACATTTCTTGAAAATGAGTTCTTAAGTAAACTGTTTAACAGGGAACAAACAATAAATAAAAGTACTTTTAGGTAATTTAAGTAATTTTACATTTTTTAACTAATCGGTTTTTTAATTTTTTCAGGTTTTAACAAAATTCCTTTATATAATCAAATTTTCGTGTGACTTCACTTATATAAACTTTGGATCTATGTAAAGCGTAAACCATACTATTTTCAAAAAAGTACAAAATACAGTTCATGAAAACCATTTATTTCAAAGGTCATAAAGTAAAAACCAAAATGTACAAATATAGATTTACTACAGACGATTGACTGTTGAGTTTGCCAAATTTATGGTCGATTCCTATATCTTAGTTCTAACTTTCAATTTGGATGAATCCACGAAAGCGATCTCTACAAACATAAACTTGAATAATTCAATAATCAACTAAATTGATTAATCAGTTTAATATCTGCATCTATTCATAACTGTAAATTGTAACCAGTACAATGTTTTAAATGCTATTTCTTTAATAACATAAATTATAGAAGTAATGCCATTTCTCTACTAATGGAAAGGTAAAATAACGCATAGTAAGTTAAAGAAACCCGGCAAACAAAAATTCAATTGCCTTTATAAAATTAATGAGCGATCATTGTAATTTGAGTGCGCCAGTAAGTTAGTTAAAACAATTATAATTTGAGAAATTGTATCATTTTGCGACCACTAGCGTAGAAACAACGATAATTCAAGTGAAAGAGTCATTCAAAAATCTCATAATTGCACGTATAATTTAACAAGAAATCTTACGCAAACTAGAAACCAATTATGTGATACGTTTTTTAAATAATTTTACTACATATTTGTAATATACAAATATAATTATCTGTTAGTATACTAACAACTTTCATAACTATTTGTTTCTAAAGTAAATGCTTATCGAATAATTAAGCTGGTTGTTTGTGATGAAAAGACTGGAATTGTTGGAATGAATAAATACATAAGTTCAAAAAAAGTAAAGTTAGATAAGATATACCGCCATAAACTATAGATAGACTATAATAATAATAACTACACACAGGGCTTTGTGGCGGAGTCATAGGTGAGTAGCGACACCTCATACCCAATTCCAGAGGGCCAAGGCAAGGCCCCTCTCCGCGCTTTACTTAGCCAGCCGGCACGGAGTGGAGATTGCTAGAGCTAAGACTCAAGCTCCGGTGGAAGTGATAAGTGGCATAACGTCGGAAGTAGCTTCGGGGAACCTGCAGCCCACCTCTCTACACCCCTTAGCCACTCACACCTATGTTGCCCCTGTCTTCTATGGCATTTTATGGGGCCCTTGCAGCGAGTGGCAAGGCCCATTTTTCCATGTTTTCAACTTGTATTGTTTTATAATTACAGCAGTCTTGGTGTATTAAATTGGTATAGAAAATATTATTTATTTTAATATATTCTCGAAATAAATATTTCAATTAAATTAATGATTATGCAAAACATCTATCTGTATTAAGTAAAATTGAGATTGATTACTGTATTTATACAAATGGCTGTTACGTAAATTGATTGAATTTCATCGACTGATGGCATTCCTCGCCTATGCGCGATAAAACTACCATCAACTATAATGCATTTAGCTAACACTTTCACGAGTATCTTCTAAAACAATATTTCAACGCGACTTTCTTTTCAGTTTTCGTAGACAGACAGCTACTTAACGTGCAAAATAAACTAATTTCGTCTTTCATATGCACTTTATTGCGTTTGAAATAGAATTCAAATTCATTATATTTTTTTGCATATCTAGTTGTTTTTTATAAAGAAATAAGTAAAATATTCATAAAGCAAATATAATTTATTCTTGCACCGCTACTGCATTGTTACGTGATCATAAACGATTACCAAAATAAATAAAATGCAGCTTATTATGTATTTTACGTTTTTATATTTATACAATTTTAATTTTATTTTAACATATTTCTCTAGTTAATTACAAAATTTTTATCAGGTTTGAACTAAGACTGGTTTAAGAAAATGATTCGAAAATGTCATCGCAATGTATTGTTATCCCTCTGCTACACTTAGGAAAGTAGTAAAGTTAGTTATAACGCAGATGTAGCCAAGAGCTTAATGCGATATTTGAGATGCAATTTTATTAATGACGGTAAATATTGACAAATGACTCATGAACCACATATATAGCTATTGTCATATAATCATTATCGGATTTATTTTTTATCCCTAAAGTATGTCGTATTTAAACACAGTCACTAATACTAACATTAACCCAGATGTGGCTGCAAAAACGATGAGTATATTCAAAGGTGAGACTTCACTGCAGAGCAACTGCAAAATTTTTACTGTGCTCAAGTAAGATCTTGCATGGAGTACTGTCCTCATCTTTGGAACGGCTCAGCTAAATACCAGCGCTAGAGTCAATAGAAAGTAGAGCAGAGCCAAGAGATTGATTGGTAGCAACCAGCTTGTCAATACAAGGCTTCAAGGCCTAGAATCTGTCGGTTTTTTATAGGATTCGTTTCGGAGATAAGTGCGTTTGAACTGTTTGACCTGATTCACTCTTCACCATTCCGCCTTCAAATGGACAAGGCGCTCTGGTCTACGCCATCGTTTCACAATGGAAACGCTACCAGTGCGAATAAAACGTTTCGCCTCCACGTTCCTTCCTTTGTTGTGAATTTTGGAATGCACTACTAGAATCCGTGTTTTCCGAAAAGTACAATCCAATCTTCAAGTTTCGTGTGAATAGGTATTATATATTATCGTCCGACATAAGGCGTGCTCGTGGTCAAACACGAACCTATTTATCATAAAAAATAATAGTTTAAAAAAAACTAAAAAAACACGCTTTCATAAAAAATCCAACTAAAAAACAGAAAATAAAATTTAATAAATTTGGTTTTTCTTCTTCTTTAATATTTTAAAAAGCGCTTTGAATACACCCCACGCTTTTTTTAAGACCCCATTCATCAGAAAACAAATTTGTTAATATTATTTTCTATTTTTTAGTTGGATTTTTTGTGAAAGCGTGTTTTTTTAGTTTTTTTTTTTAACTATTATTTATTTTTCATTTTTAGTTGATTTTTTAAAAAAATGTTTTTAAATACAAGCTTTTGAGATCCTGCATATCATGTAGCAGCAGACTGCTAGCTAAGACAAGTAAAACGAGCCCAAACACGACGGGTCTATCTTATTTAGTACAGGAGTTCCTATGGCCACCTTCCGACTCCATCATCAGATCAGCTCCATGGTACTATATTATTGCATTGTCATCGATCTTTGACAGGTATGCAAAGTTTGAATTCAATCTGATCGTTCAAAGTAGGACAAAATCGAGCTCAAAGGGGTCGGTTACAAACATACATATATACATACATACAGGTGAAGCTAATAAAAGCGTGTTAAAAAGGATGTAGCAGGGGCATTAGAAGCTCTGGAGTCGATCGTTTACTAATACAGGTGATGTTTTATTTTTTTGAGATCGTCTTACGGTTCTAACTACAAGGCTTTTTTTGAACCGATCATTTCAACATTTTTTTCTTTCACTTGTTAAATGACGCAATACGACGGCCGTCGGAGATTCAAGTTCCCACCAAAACCTCAACATGCACCTGAATATAATTAGATAATATCCCTCTTTCGCGAAAGTGTTGTACATACATTCAATTGACTTACATAATTTTATCATCCTTTCCGGTTGAATGTAGAACAACACTTCAACATTCCAAAAAAAAGCTACCCAAAATTAAACGACTACCTTACCTACTTTCTTACAAACAAAAAAGAAGTTAATGTGATATGACTGTCGAAATTACCCGTTTACCCACTTGTATATTGTGTTAAGGTGCTAAGCCACCGATTCCCTCGAATGAAACTGCATTCAGGACTTCTTGCAATTGTACATTCGGCTTGCATAATTAACTACATTCCTTTTCCCATTTTGAATTACAATATTATTTATCATTAAGGAAACCTGGGTATGAGTATGGTTAGTTAGTTTATATTTTTTGATGGACTTCCTTTTTATATCATCGATATAACTATCATTACAGATTGCAGTAGGTTAGTGCTGGAAACAAACCACCACTGTATTCTGTTTTGTTGCCGTAAATGCTTTGAGCTTTAGGAATCAGATGTGCTTCTGATGGATTTAATGGTAATCAAGAAGTTACTGTGTAAGAATGGGCCTGTGTGACGCTCTGTTGTTCGTGCCTACCCCGCAAGCGACCTGGCGTGAAGTTATGTATGTATGTATGTAGGAAGTTACTTCGACTTACTCGTACAACTACTTATTCGATATTATATAGGTATATAAGTATCTGTAAGTTACCGAATTATGAAATACTTACTAGTAAAATAATTGAAAAAAACTTTATGAAGAAATTTTAAATTCTTTTCAAATTAGTCTGTATATGTGTGCGTGACTGACACGCTTAATTAAAATTGTTTATTTTTACCACTTTTAAATGTATTACCGAAACTCAAAGTTAGACTTAAAATGACAAAATCAAACCTAAAAATACTTTTGAAAACAAAAACATCTCCAAGGTTTAAATAAAACATCAATATTTTAAAATATATTCACTATTAAATTCTCGAGAACCATTTAAAGATTTAACCGAATATTGTAATTAGATCCATAGAAAGCCACTATGTAATCAATATAACGTTAAAATGATGTAAGTCACTAATGAGATTGGCATTAAAAATAAGCACTTACAATCCTCTTCAATCGCTAATTATTTTAGTTTAAAGACGTTGGCAAAGCGTATAACTATATAGAAATCAGTTTGACGATAAGTTCAAAGTGAATTTATGTGGGCCGTCTGCCTGCCTGCCGAACTCATGGAATATAAAAAAGCCACTTCAACCAATTGCTGAGAATCATTGGATAATGGATGTGATCAAATACCTGAGTGATAAATTAAAAAAGCTACATATACAATTTGAGAGAGAGAGAGAGAGAGAGAGAGAGAGAGAGAGAGAGAGAGAGAGAGAGAGAGAGAGAGATGATACCTTATTGCACACCAAAATATACAATTACAAAAACAGACTATATTTACAGTATTTTCTAAGCAATACAATAAGCGGCCTTATCGCTCAAAGCGATCTCTTCTAGGCAACCTAAATCAAAGAAATTTGAATCAGGCGATGTAGGTGGTACGGGAGAAAGGCAATAGATACGTAAATACTTAAAAGGTTGCATCATGATCAAGCATCCGTTTAAAGTGGTATGAACAAGTAATAAGACAATAAATTCCACTGAAATATGGTAAAAAGGCACTTTATAGCCTGTCATAGTAACGCATATGAATGTTTTGACGTATCTCTCAATGGCTGTTACTTTTATGGGTCTGATATGATCGTAAAGATGCAAAATTGAACGACGCTGTCGATTCGCTAGGAGAGCAGTATAATAAATTCTGATGAATGTACAAAAAAATGTTATTTTAGGAAGAACTTTTACAAACTAGTAACAGACTAATGCGTCGGATAGATTATAAAATTAATATAATATAAGTCTCATAATATGTGATATAGGTACATAAACAAAGCAAGAATATACAGGGAATGAGCAAAGAACACAAATAAAATGTAGAGGGATGACGCGTTACTCACCCCATAGGCCCCGTAACATACCTACATACACAAAACATAAATACCAAATATATAATATTAAGATTGCCTGGAAGAGATTGCTTTTAGCAATAAGGCCGCCCATTGTACTACTTTTTAGTAAGTAAGTTTATTTGTGTATATGTATTTTTTATAAGTAATGTTGGTGTACAATAAAGAGTAATGTATTGTATTGTACGTAACGTACTTACTAAATCTAACAATAAATCTATGTTTTGTTTATTTTGGTGAGCAATAAAGAGTAATCTATTTATGTAAGTCTTTCTTTATTTATTCAATTCTATTCAGAGTAAATATAATTTTAATTATAATTAAATGTTGCCAAAATACAGATGCACAAATGTGATTGCGAAATTACGGAAAAATACTTATGTATAATAATATTTAAAATAAAGCAATTAGCAAAGTGCCGGACTCACCTCTATAGCCATATAGTATGACTTCACTCTCACTCGAATCTGCATATCATTACACTTTATGGACGTAGCTTCTTCAATTTTATCGCTTTTACGACGTTAATCGGCGTTTTATTCGATAGTGAACTAATTAGTTTATCAATTTTAATAACGCCTTTCTATCATAATCAATCTGCGTAAAACAAAATTGGAGATATTTGATGTAATTAAACCTCCTTTTTTAATTCATTTTCATGGCTGCACACTATTTCATAAAGGAGACGGATAAGCTCTTATACATTTTTGGGCCCAGATGTTAAAAATCTGACAGTATTTTTAATATTTCTTTTTTTATGTTGATATTTTTATGATTATAATGGGTTTAGTTATTTTGAAGTAATTAATCGTGTGGTGTAAGTGTTTTCATCTACATACTAATACGTGAAGCAAAAACTTTGTACCCCTTTTTACGAAAATGGCGCGGATGTATGCGGAGTATGAGACATTTCGCACACTTAAAGTTCATATAAAGAAGAAGCGATAAATGCTAATATTTGTTTGAAATTATGCATAAAAAATCATAAAATTAATAAAAAGAAAACATTACACACTACCATGTATTTGACACACACGCATATATATTCTTTTGTTTATTGTTCAATTCAAATTAACAGTGTAGAATTAGAGAAATTTGTGATTATAGAAGTATTATATATAGTCTTTGACATTAATTATTATGGTCGAATAGCCATGATATAATCGAATATCCACCACGGGCGACCACTAATAGGTATTATTAATTGTTTAAATACATACATGGAAGGTTTTGTAAAAAACCTCTTGAATTCTTATCGAAATATCTTAATAAGAAAACAACACGAAGCTTCTTGTTGCTTGGAGTGGCTACTGCGTTGCCTGTTGTATAATTAAGAAACCTAGATCACATTTTATGGATAAGATGAAAGATTCTCAGGATACTGGTAACTTCATATTTGAATTAAAGGAAAGAATTGCCTGCTGTTATATTCCGTATACGACGTACTACATTTTGCCGTTAATTGTCACCGATGGCAAAGATGCAAAGTAAAAGTAGTGAGGAGATGTCGCGACTTGAAGAGAAGAATTATTAATTTGATTTAATATTTAGTTTTATTGTCCTTACTCTGCAGTTTTTCTTGATGTTATAAAAAGAATACAGCAATAACTTCAATCAACAGTTTATTATTCTTAAAGTACTTAGTAATTACGTAAATAAAGGAGTGGAACAAAATAAACAAGTTTGACGACGCGATCAATATATATATTGGAATTAATAATAAAACTATAAAGTAGGAAACATCTACATTAATAATTATACTTAAAGGTATATCTGCATACAAATGTTCACAACAAAAAAATAATATCTGGTTGAAATTTTTCCACAAGAGTGATCGTGTCCAAGTAGTCATTGCACTTTTATATATCATGCATCGAGTTTGTTACATAGAAGGGAACAAAAATGTTCTTTAAGGCCTTATAACAGTTGAGATCTCCTTACATGGAGCTTGCAGTTTGCGTAACAACCCGACATGAAGGGAAACCGATTCCGTATAAATCATTATTGCAATCAATGTTTTTTGTAAGTAAATACACAAAAGTGAAAGAGGCGAGTATAATTGCTGTATTTACCTATAGCATGATATCGAAAGATGTAGATTTTTTGAGACCTGCCTTTTTAATATTTTAAAGTTTTATGTACTTTTGACTGAACCTACAATTCATATTTTTCCAATCTATTATATATGAACCTGCCAAGCCATCGGTTGGCGACGTCCTTAGTATACGCCATGTCTAGTCTCCCTTTGAAGAATTTTAAAAGAAAAATCTCATAACAACTAGATATAAATGATTAAATAAATACATTTTTCCGCATTCCGACAGCGATTTGGAGTCAATTTTTTATTTATAGATTTTTATTATTTTGTAAATATATTTTTATTTACTGTTATTTAAACATTAAATTTAAAAAATAAAATAAAATAATAATAATCGATGATATATAAGGATAGCCTTAGAAATACATTTTGCAATGCATGACTTGTGGAGACTATCCTTATTCTGATATTTGAAATTAAGGTATTAATATCAATACAATGTGTCCGTAACGCTGATGTTTTTCTTTACTGTAAACACGTTAAAAACACAATATGCATTACGTCGAAAAACTTGCCCAAGCGATGCATGATTCTAGTTCAGGATTTAAATCCATATTCTTACGATAAGACGTGGTTGCGTTAACTACTAAACTACCAAAAATTTTAATAAAGGTTTTGTACAATTAAATGGAGCTGCCGTTAAAATCGAAATATGTACAGTAAATGTTAATTTAATTAAAATCGGTGAAAGAAATTATTTTCAGGTAACCAGTCACTTTTCGAACCCTAACACTCGCTTAGCTCTCGGGCAAGTGGGCATTTGGCTTAACGGGCATTAAGAAGTAACATATTCCAGAAATTATCAATCCCTACTAGTCCTAGTAACATAACGTTTATAGGATGTGATGGGTCATCTGAATTGATACATGGAGTAGTAATGATCACATGGTGGAGATATAATAGTCACATGATAGTTCGAAGTTTTAAGATCCAGTTTTAAGAATTTTCATTTATGAAAAGTACAATAAATAATATTTAATAAACCTGTTAATAATAAATAATATCTAAATTACGTAACACGTGTACTGTAAACGTGGTGAAAATATGCATATTATTAAATATACAGTGTCACGGTTCAAGTATTTAAATAATTTTCTTTCATAATGTGAAATAATAAAACTTCAAGTGTGAATTTGTGAATAAGTGAAAAAAATTAACATTTTAATAGTTATACAATTCATAAGCAACATATGACTTACGAGCTCGATTAATGTTACCTGTCTCATACAAGTAACAAATAGGCCAAGAACTGGTGTTAGACGCAGTTGGAAACTAAACTGAATTAATTACATAAATCGCATGACAGATAACCTGTTGCGATCAGAAAACAAAGCGGAAGGAGCGGCGACAAGTGTACCAAATGAGATAAAGTCAACGTGATCTTAAGAATAGGGCTGCGAGTTATATACCAGTGATAGAAAGTAGGCATAGTTGAACAATTATTTATTTGTTTATTTATGGAAAACCTACAGCTAGATACATGAGATTAGATAACTGTAATTAACAAAAGAAAGCCAATGACAGGTTTTTACGAATAGGCTATTGGTTAAAAGTAACATGCAGACGTAAAAAGGCACCGAGATACTTAGTCACTGTTGAGAAATTTAAGGCTTAGACACCGCTTGGCTCCTGAAATACTGATTGCAAATCGGTCAATATCATCGTATTTAAAAGTTTGAAATATGAGTTAAGCTTTAGTGTAAGTTCACTGGAACGGCGAGGGATGAATGGTACTACTGATCGGCCGTATGCCCATCGCGGCCTCCGAGCGAAGGGACGGGGGATGGTCGGCCATCAGGCTACACACTACACCTAACCGGCGCCTCTCTAATATATATCTTTTACGGGATGCCACAGGAGCACATATGTGGCACTTCTACCCTGGATCTCACTTAGAGCACCTCTGGGGAAGGGTACTTTCTTCACCAATAGCGAGGGGGGGGGAGCTGCCCACCATATCAGCAAAATGTAACCCCTATAAGAAATGAGTACACTAGCTTGGGAAGATACCATGTCGTGTTTCTCTGCCAATTTATTTATTTATGAATTAAATTATGAAAATATACTAATTCACAGTATGGCTGTCTAGGAAAATAAGTTTGGATGTTTGCAGTTCATTTTGTGCACGATCTTTTTAGTGAAGAATATAGTTTATCAAAAGGAGCCAACGGCGACCCCTCTGTGTTGCCTCTTGACCATATCCCTTAGAGTTAGCCTATGGCCGGGGTCGAGTCCTGTGAAATACGGACCCAAGGGTTAAACAATTTTAAGTTATAAGGAAATGCTAATTTTTTGATGTGAGAAATATTTTTTCTGTCATATATTATCTTCTATGTTTATTAGCTTGAACCTGAATATTTTTTTATTAAATATAATAAATACAAATTTAAATGAACCGCGATATATAATATTCTTATTGTACGAGCTCGAAATTCTTTGAGGCTCAGCTGCGACGACAGTCTAGTCTAATAAACATTCAGTTTAGTTGAAACGTAAAATTGGGTCTTGTGACACAAACTTGCTGTCGATTAGAAATAGGTTTATACGAGTACATAAAATGTATTAACTTACTTTGTATCAAATGTTGGGTGTGTCGTAGCATTTAACAAAAACTAATATTTCTACTTATCGAGTTGCTTGATTGGTATTTCAAACCAGGCTTTTTACTTAATGAAAATGGAAAGGGCCGTCTAACTAGCAACCCTAGTCATGGAAAGTTGTTTGTTGTAAGGAAATTGAATCTCAGAGTGCCCCTCTCTATGGCATACGCAATGAATTAGGGGTGCAGAGTGGCCCGTCGTGAACTCTGATAAGTGCACTAGAAAACAGTTTCTCAAAGTTCTTTCGTCTATCGCCCACTTTCAGATTAAATAATTTTCTAGCAGTAGATAAATAGACAGATATAACAATTTATTGCTGACGAAAACAATAGTCACAACACATTAATTACAGTATTTTTAGACAGAACAATAGGCGGCAAAACGCAATAAATAATAGCAAAATTTCTAGTATTACTATTTTTTAACCTGTGTTATCAAAATCTTTAGGGGCACATTTATAACCTTGGCGTATCTTAAGATAATAGCAATTATTATTAAAGTGCACTTTAACGGTTTTTTATTTGATTTTTATTTCGAAGTTTCGGCCAAGGAAAAGTTTCACTAGCTTTGATCACAGAAGATAAAGATGTCAAGTGTGAATGAGTAACCGTTTAAACGTAGTTTCAATTATATATACAAGTCGCGAAAACTTAAGAAAATACAATATCAATTATGATTATAATTATATATTTTTTGATTTGAATTTATAATATAAGTAAAATAAAAAATAAACACGACCCACTTCAAAATATTAGTATAAAACAACTCAATACATGTCTTAAAACAATTTGACACTGATCAATTTTCTTTGGGTCTTTTTTTAGGGAGTGGCCCTATCGACCTGTAGCGCCCACGAGGGGTCGTTATCGCTCACTTTGAGAAAGACTGCACTATTCCATAACAGAATGTTCTTATATTCTAATGCAGAATATATATATATGGTAATAGCAATATAAATAATACTAGAACGACTTTAATCTGTTTAATTTGATTAGAAACAGTTAACGCGTAGTTGTGATTTGTAAACTGCAAATTGCAGCGCATTGTTGCAGTGGCTTTATATTTGGTTAACGAGTTGTAAAATTGAATCAGAAATGCCTTAAAATAATTACAAATATTTGTAGTTTTTTTTGTAGATATTTTTATGCTTTATAAATTCTTATAAAACCGAAGGACGAAACGCAAGCTTTTCCGTAAGTGGGAGGTGAAACATGAACACTCTAAAGAATGTAAAAAATAATTTGCTCGTTTTTCTATTAGCAAGCTCTTGGATAGAGATTAACATGAGTTTTGTATTATAAGAAAGTTTTTTAAGATAACAAATAATCATAGGACAGATTTTAACTCCGATATTGCAAGAGTACTGCCCTCGTATTACGGCAACGAAGTTTCTGGTAGGCGAAGCTAAGAAAAAGCCTATTATTATATACTATAAGCAATAACGACTTAAAAGCGTTGTGATCGAGTTAAAAATAAATTGTTTTATGTCGTATTGATCAAAAATCTTTCGTTCGTAACAAGGTTACCAGTCAATTTCAGTACTATATTTATTAATTCACACTAAAATTAATTAATTTAAAATTTGATGTTAAAACGTGTGTATAAATTGGATTCATAAAGAGTTCAATGGCCTCTTGGTAGTTGATCAATGGAAACGTTGGATGAAGGGCTTGTACGCGCGCAGCTTTCCACAATCCGTTCCGTGGATATCTGTCTCCTTTCAGACATAACAAGATAAATAGGTTTACATTCGAAAGGCAAGCAATTTGTTTAGTACCTATTTGCTTCTATGAAAGCGAAACTATTTATTTCAACATTTTAACGTAGGCGGACATAAATCTTAACGTATATTCTATTCAGTTATGTCACATCCCTTCAGGCACGCTCTGTAAGCGGATTACATTTAATTTTATTATGTGTGCCTATCAATACTAAACATCGAACATAGTAATAAACTACGGTAAGTACATATTATAACACTTTTGACAGGAAATTAATTTCATAACTTCCGAATGAATGCATAAAATTATGGTATAACATTCTTAGAACAAAGTTATGAATAGCCTTTATTGTTGCCCTATTGTTAGTGATTGCTTACGTAAGCATTATTATAGTAAAGTTAACGCTGTACCTACGACCTATTGTTTTCTCTGTTTATTGATGAATCATAATATATAAGTTATAAATGATAATTAAATAAGGCTATCTGTAAAGATGCGTTTAACTTGCAAGCATTGTTTTTACGAAGAAACAATTTGATTGTTAAGTTACTCTTTGATGCCTTTTACAAGAGAAAATAACTTGCGTTAAAGCTTTTTATTCCCTACTTAATGATACAATTAAAGGTTACCGAGAAAGAATATTGATGGCAACCTTAAGCTTAAAAATGGGCCTTTAATTTGTCCATAATGTTACAGAATATAAGTGGGTAATCTGGCAGTCACCGCAAACTGCTGTTGGCGAACGGTTTGGTATGGGCTATGTAGGGTTTGTATATCTAGTCATGTCGCCTTCACTAGGTCCCGATAAAAGGGCTAGGCTTAAGAAATTTAGGTTGATGTCGTAAAGGATGTCATCCGTACCAATGATCTGAAACAAGAGAAGCTAAAGATGATTAAATGGAGAAGAAAATTAGGGAAGCGGACCCCAAGCTTCGAAGCGAATACTCCAAACGAAACCAGGATATTCTTACCCACAACATAACTACTTGTATTCCTTACATTTCGAGAATATTTACATAAAGATTAATTTCCACCAATAGTCAAGAAAACATAAACTGGCTGTAAGAAGCACCACATGAAATTAATATGCATAATTACGAAAATGCAAAAAAGATGAGAGAGAAGAAAATACATGTTAAATCAAGGCGTGTTGTTTTGAGGCGATTCTACGTTGTTCCCGCAACTTTCCTTTCACTATCTAGCTTTTAATGGAGATTGCTGAGAGAATTAGTATAAAATTTACCCAGGAATCAGTCACGAGTGCCGTGTCAGCGAGTAACCTTCACCACTGGAATCGAGATGTAATCGATTCGATTTGCTGGGGATAATTTGAGCCGCGGCCTTTGCTTTGATCTTGGTTCGAGACAAGGAATTCTATGGAGTTGTGGTAAAAAGTTGTCTTCAAGCTTAAATGATCTATTGTGTCTCCTATAGTAGATTGTAGGTTAATTTGTATATAGGTATATCTTATGAATTTTAAATAAACCACAAATAAATTCTAAAATAATTTCTCGTTAAGATGAAAAATACAAATTGTAGAAATAAAATTGATATATAGGCTAGCCCCCGTCTGCTGAGGAGATATTATTTATAATTTTATGTGTATTTATTTTGTACTGGTGATTAATTAGAGGGGTTACCTGGAAGAGATCGCTTAAAGCGATAAGGCCGCCATTTGTTCAATATTTACTGTACTAAGTTTTAAGCAAGTCGTTTTAATTTTTGGTGAACAATAAAGTGTTTTCATTCATTCATTCATTAATTATAGTTATTAATTATATTTTATTAAACTTGTCTAAAAAAAGTTCATTAACAACGACACTAAAGTATTGTGAGCGTTATTTTAATTTTAAACATGCGATTTTTTACTTAACTAGATGGCGCCACAGGTAAATATTGATTTTTGAAGTTTCACTATTTAAAACACAATTTATACCAAATTAGGTCTTAGGCTTTTTTATTAATGACGCTGCGGTAAAGTTCTATTATGAATAAAATTGTTATAAATCACAAAAATAATTATTAAAAACTAAATATTATACTCGTTGTTCCCTGATAATCCGTTAACTGGTCATTCATGTTAGACTTTCCCTGAACACTCTTAGAATGCCAAGGCTCCTACGCCTAACATACAAACGAATATTAAGTTGTCTTTAAGATACCTCGTTCCACTTTATAGGAAACAAAAATGTATAATTTAGCGTTTGGAATGCGGAAACTGTTTTGCGGGTATGGTGTACGAGTCGTTTAGATAGCATAGTTGCTGTTAGTATACCTATTGCGACGTGAGGGGACATTTCGAGACCCGGAAGCTGGGTTGAAGCTTATTCATACCAATCTATCCAGGTGGGCCTCGCGAAAGCGTGAGACCCTATCATACAGAATGACGTAGAAACTTGCTTTGGGGAAGTATCTGCATCGTATTGTAGGGCGTTACGCCACACCAGAGCGTCAGGAGTGCGGTGCACCCATCGACACAGTAGGTGTAAACAGCCAATAGGCGTAAACCCTGTGTCGTTCTGATTAAGCGCACTCTCTCACCATGATGCAGGTAGGTTTATTGGGTAGTTTGTTCAACCTCCTTTTTCACCGGAGAATCGGTTGGCCGTTTGGCACGAAAGTCCCCCCCCCCCGCACACACACAGGAAGCAGTTGGCGGGTGTTTTTGGTCTTCCCCCGTATCCAGACGCGTGTGTGCGTCGCAAGAAAAGACATTACAAAAAAAACAAAAAAAGCCTATTACGAGGTAGGTACTTATAACCATAAAATTGCTGTTCTAGGGAAAGGTAATAAAGAAAAAAATATCTAATGAAGAGGTTAACAAGAGTAGATGAAGTGAAAGATCTGTATAGTTCCCGGCTCGGATACTGAGCGATCGGCGTAAAAGTAGGGATCACTTTAGTCCCTAAAGTACATCTTTTTTTACTCTTTATTCGAAGGGGACAATACTTCATACTTCTAAAAGATCCGATATTTTACTTTGGCATAGGCTAAGTTTTTTTTAAATTATTAATTCGCCTTCTCCTCCATCACGGGGCATGACAAGGCTCTTTCTTTTTCTTATTTATTTTCTTATAACTATAACCCGGAGAAGGGGTTCTTTATTATTATATCTTATTATATTATACTGTCTTACATAGGCTAAGGTTACAGACCAAGAATCGTGTTGGAGATTATACTAGGACCGTAAATAAGCGGAGATGCATAAACTCCGCTACGTAATTCTTAAATGTCACAAAACCATAATTATTGGTCATTGATCATGTAATTATTTCGGTGGCTTACACTCTTTGTGTATATTCAAAAACTATAATGTTTTGCTACAAAGATTACGAAACCTAAACTATTCATTAAAACTCTTAAAATAATTTTAGGGATTTTAACGGGGACTTACTAGTAGGATTCATGTTTTTTTCTAAAAACAATAACAACAATCGTTGTTAGCTTGATTCTATGCAATAAATAATCTTTATATAGAAAATCCGGACACTAAGAATATCTATTTACTACACGAAATAATTATTTATTACTATAAAATATTGCTAAACTTATGTAGGTTTGATATAAAGAAATGTATAAAGAAACTCACCACGTGTTCCGAATTTACATTTATTTTTATTATAATATGTTAAAAAATATTCTAATTTTCAAAATTTACAAACAAGTGTGCTAATAATTTATTATTTCCGACGGTGTTTTATTTTTAAGGCATCTTGCCTGGGGAAAGGTAAAATAATACATGTGCATTTGACGCGTGGATGCCATATGCGTTGGTACACCTGTCACCGCTTTCTTCAAGAGTGAAGTGTTAATCAACCATTTAAACGTACATGGCAATTGACGCAGTGAATCATAGATAATTACAACAGTCAACAAAGTTCAAGTATGACTGTTACGAGGTTTTTTCCAGAACTTAAAAGGTAATACTGTGCACTTTTCGAAATAACAAAAAATCTGATTTAAAAACTTGTAGCATATTAATTGGTTTTTAAGCAAGACATTTATATTTCTGACTTTGACTACAACTGTTTAGTGAAGTGTAGTTTTTGAGCCGCCAAAAAATGGCGTCCGCGTCAGTCGAAGTTACAATTGTACCTGTAATTATTGTAACAATTGTGATTTAAACTGGTTATAATGTGTAACACGTGTAAAGGAACTTACCAGTTTAGATATTGAGGGGTAAAAAGTTGATACAAAAATACAGCTACGTACCTGAACAACATACAGAAAATAAGTAGGTAATAAGCATATACATATAATTAGGACAAACTTTATTTTTTAGAAATAGCAATTCTTACTTGTGGCTAACTTCAATGTGTTGTTACTTATTTTAATTTTTATGTAGCCTTTCTATGCTCTGAGTTTTAATTACCCAGACTAAAAACACAGCTGTGTTTCTTTTTTATGTTGCAAGCATGAAGCATAGTGTTGTAAGTAGTATTGCTCATTCATAAGTAAGTTGTGTAATTGATTCAATTCACCACAGGGTTTTGAATACTATACAATTTATATAGGATTCAACTTACAGTTTTGTGCTAGTCATGTGAGTTTATTCGTATAAAATTCAACTTAAACAACTCACTTATGAATGAGCCATACTCAACACTATGCTCCACGCTTGCAATATTCTCGTAAAAAAGGTCGACCTCGCTGTCATTTTAGTCTAGGTATAAAAATCAGAGCCTACCAGTGTTTCTTATTTTATTGGAACTAGCCCAAGTCTTGGGATAAACGGAACATGTAATCTCCATCACTGAGAGTATATATTACTTAAATTCATAAGCTCATTCGCAAGACTTTCAAAAAGCAAAAACGTATATAAAAACAAAATTAAGTTCTTTCATATTTATATAATCTTTACTTACATCTACTCTAATAGTTCCATCAAATTATTACTATTTTTTCTTTACCTATCTACGTTTAAAATTATTGTAAGTGTAAGTAACTACAGATAAATGAAATGTAGAAATGTAAAAAAACGTTCCCCATCGTTCATGTAGTATCCGATGTATGAGCTCAAGCCCCTGATATATTGTAGAATACCAACAAAGCGGACGAAACGCTATAATTCCATTTTGTCATACGTACCGCTGAAGAGTGGAACTCTTTTACTGACGTCTGTTTTTCCCGTAACATTACAATCTAGGTGTGTTAAATTTTCGCATAATCTTTTAGGTACACATGCTATATATACTATATATTATATATATATATATATATATATATATATATATATATATATATATATATATATATATATATATATATATATGTCGCAGAACGGCCTCGTTCTCACGACATCTCCTTTAGTTATTGCAGATTAAGTAGGTTCATCAGGGTAAAATGAGAGCATAAAACACAAGGCCAACGGTTTATACACTTTTAATTTAGATTTAAAAGACATTTTAACATAGTTTAGACCGAGCAGCGGGTTCAGGCACCCGCTCATACTTTCAACATCAATACTTTCTTTAAATTACTCCATGGTCCAACTCGACCTATTGCCATCAACCAAATGCGCCACAAAACTCCTCAGTCTACCCAAGTAGATATTACTCAAAGTATAGAGGGCGCTGACCCGCTCTAGACATGCTCTGCTCTCATTGGTCGTTTATTAAATTACAACATTCATAACTTTTATTAGGTTAGAACGATCTTTAAGTTATAGAACATTTAACAATCTAATTAAATTAAATTAAGAATTTTGAAGTAATTAAAATGTTAACAAATGATATTGTGCGTTATACATCCAGTCAACAATACATCCAATATAGCTTCCCTCCGATATATATATATATATATATATATATATATATATATATATATATATATATATATATATATATATATATATGCATGTATACATGTATGTATGGTTTATTTCAATTGTTTTTTTAAATAGCTTTAATGTTTAGACAGTATTTTTACAATTTCGATCGACGGTCACAAGCTTTCCAAGTCTAGGTGTTAGAACTCGTGATGCATAAATCTGTTGCTGTAAAATCGAGATTAGTTTGAATTATGGCCCTATCTGGGCGTCAGCTTTTACTTTCATCACCATTTAGGGCATTGGTTCAATCCCAAATATGACCACTATCACCAATTATAAATTATATATAAATTATAATGTAAAATCATGTATGCGCCATAACGAGGTAAATGTCTGACGGCGTCTGTGATGGGGCGCTGGCCAGCCTTGAAGTAGAGATTTTCAAAAATATTTTTTTCGTTATTTTCTCTGGTCTGGGTGTCACCGGTCAGCCCCGGCGTTGTCCTTTGTACATTTATTAGAATATATTACATAAGCGTAACTTGTTTATTTAAGACTATAGAAACTATGTTTGTTGCCTGCTATTATAATTAATTTCTCATACGGTTAATTGTTTTCCTTACTCATATTTTAACTATTATTGTATGTTTTGTTATTAGTTTTTACAACACAACTTTCGTAGAGGCTATGTGCGCTCATGTATATACACGTATAAAATATATATTAGTATCAAAATACCTATATTTAGTATATGTAAGTAAGATATAATATCTCATCCAACACATCTAAACTAAAAACATCCTTTCCCTTGTTAATATAATCTATCTCAAACCAGTTACCATTCATATTACTAATTTTCAATCTGAAGTATATGTTTTATAAATAGGCAAACAAATATAAATAGTAGACCTGGGCAAATCTTGCTCGCCCGGGCTAAGAGGGAGAAAAAAAACTTATTCCATTTATATCCATCAGTTTTGTAAGATTGTAATAATGAGACACTCCTCATTTGTTAAGGCTTTTAGCACATGTTCAAAACTTTATATGTATAATTGTATATTTCGACAGACACTTACGCAACCTGATCTATGCACTCAATCTATTAAATTGAAATGCAAAAACATAATGTCATCTAGTGTTGATTTATGTTTGAATTTATTATCAAGTCATCTGATACGAAAATAAAACTTGGCAAAAGTCTGCAATTTAAAATGGAAATAATTCGTCACGAGTATTGTGATTAGGTGTCCATTCTTAATCTATAGCTGTACACAATATATAAAACAAAATCGGGTTACACCATTTATAACTCAAGAACGGCTGGACCGATTTTTATGATCTTTGATTTATTGGATTTGTCACTACCCCAAACAGCACAATAACTATGAATATATAGAAAAATTGCACATTTTTTTAAAAATAGTTCTTAAATCAATTAGGTTTGGAACTCCGCTTTCTTCCGCAATTGACAACTCACATTACACACGCTTAGGTGTGGCCCTATATATTTATAAGTATTTTCTATGGTTCCCGAATGGATTAGATTCACAATTAGACCCGGTAGGTGGCGCTGGAATCGGGCCGTAGATTTTGTTCAGGGCATAATTTTTACATAGTGAATTATGACTGACTGGCTAGTTCGTATATACGTATGGTGAATTTGATTTTGAGATATAACCAGTGGCAAACTTACACATTTGCCGCAAGTAGGCTATTTGAACATTACTTTCTCTATAATTCAGTACCATTGTTCACAATCATATTGATTACAATATTATTGTCAACGAAATTTAAACTTTATGATTTTTATGCACTATCATGCAATTTATATGTACCTTTTCCCTGTAATTGGGATCTGTAAGAATATTTATAAAATGACCCTCTTTTTGTAAAATGCCCTCGGAATTTTCCGCCCCTCGAAAATCTCATGTGCCTATTGGTAAATCTGCCACTGAAAAAACTCCTAAATAAAATAATAAGAAGCTTACATAGATTTAAAACTATTTCAAACGTTAAAAATTCAAACTATAATGTATACACAATATAGGAGGGAAGGGTAAAATGTAACACGTACCAAACCCAACGAGCGCTGTAATGACACTGAGTTTCTTAATTTCAATTTGAGGATATGGATATGATATTTTTTTAATCCAGTATTTATGAAAATATTTCTTTCTTGGGCCTTCCCACCACAAATAACTGATTTGCGCATAAGTCTCTTGTAATGCAATTTGCGGCGTTCTCTGCGGAGGACGCGTGGTGCCAAATGTGTTGGTGAAACTACTGTAGTGATAGTCTGTACTCTGTTTGAGACAAATTGTTTCATCTATTCGTCTTCCCGTGTATCCAGCCGAGCACAATCATGGAGTCGGTACATGCGAAGATTTCGATGTTATCATTTGTTAATGTCTCCAACACCTTCTTTAGCAGTCTTGTAAGAAGTACTGCTCCGCATAATTCCAATCAAGGTAACATTAGTTTGTCATTTATTGGTGCTAATTTTGTTTTTGCACTCACCTTTATTGTTGTTTGTTACAAACTTGTACTAATAGAATACCTTAGTATACCTATGTAGGTCGACTTTGTTAGTGAGAATTACTAAATAAGACAAACCTTAATAATGTACTAGTTTTTTTACTAAAGACTGTGTCTTAATGATACATCATTAAAATTGCAATCTAATCTAAGATTCAAGACTAATAAGTAATACTGACCTAAAATACTAAATATAATTATTTATATTACGAATGTGTGTGACACTTTTCTTATCGTCTCTATTAAGGGAAGATACTTTGTTTATGTGTTTTGTATTAATCAAGCACATTGGACTTCACTTAACTTGATAGTTTTACTTCATTAAATGGAAAGGTTTGGTCATTTGGAGTCTTCTTACTAAGTCTGTGTTATTGAGGAGCTCGATGGCCTCCACATTCACATGGTGAAGAAGCCGTTGCTGGTGAGCCTCAGCGTGTCCACTAATTGTGCTAGCGACGAGGTCCATTTTTAGATCCCGACGGAGATCGACTGGTCTTATACACCAAGGTGCGTAGACGATATCATGAGTTGGCTTGTTGCAGCCCCATAGCTGTATCCTCAGGTCCACACTGACATTAGGAATAATGAACTAGTGATTGTTAAAGATGATTAATGTTTATGTGTAATGGATAATAAGGAAAAGCTATGTAATGAAAATGAATAAGATTGCGTTATTTACCTTATATAATTTTATGAGACCAGCTAACCCTATTCTTAACAGGTATTTATGTTAATTAATTATATGCTTTGAGGAACGGTTTTATACTGTATGTTGCATTCATTGTATTAGATCCATTAAATAAGCGTGTTTTTATTCTAACCATATTAACATTTTAAATTATAAATGTAGACTCCGATACCTACATAATCAGAGTGTTGAATAATGGGTTGACAGTTTCTCATTTTTCTTTGTGTTCCATACTTGTATCAAATTTCGTGAATTATTTAATAAATAATTTATTTTATTGTACTCCGCATTATTTAACTGTTTAATCATTTATTTTACAAGCATTTCAGAGCCACACTTATTTTCAGATAATTGATTAAAAATTATTTTATTAAGTATATATATATATATCTATGTAATATATAAAATTTCTTCATATATGTATATATATATATATATATATATATATCATTTATGTATTTATTATTAAAATGTAAGTAGTTCGTACTATATGTTACGTATATCACCATCGCCATTATCATCTCAATTCATTCCTGGGGTTGTCTGGAAGAGATCGCTTTCTAGCAATAAGACCGCCCTTTGTACTACATAAGTAGATATAATTTTAGTCTTTAAGTTCATGTTTGTAATAAAGTGTTATCTATCTATCTAAAAAAAAGCTGAGTGTGAATATCTTGTAAAGCTTCCTGGCTTTCAGCGAATGGATAGCACAGAGTTTAATGACGTGACTTGGAATTTGGATGAACTTTGGATTGAACTGAGGGGGATGGCATTTATCAAAAGGCTGTTTTACCTTTTTGTTAAAATTCATCCATATAAACCACTACACTAATGTCTGAAAAAATAACTGTGACATACAAAGTCAGACGGACGCTAATAACAATATTATGAAGATTCCGTGTTATGGGAACAAAAAATTATATCAAGACATGAAGCACTGTAGAAATATTTAAAATTTCGAATGACCTATAGTATAGTTCATTGAAATCTTACAATTTAAGGACCGAATATTGCATTTTTTAGAGGACGCAATTTTATTTTTGAGACGTGTGGGGGTTCAATAGAAGCTTAACCAAGTTTGTGGGGTCGCCACCCTTGTCCCCCGGCCGCCATCTTGGAAAAAGGGGTGAAAACACTTTTTTTGCGATATCTCGGAAATTATGCTTCTTACAAAAAATTTGTAAAGTCATAATTTGTAGAAAATTGTTTTGCCTAGAAATGTTTGTATAATTTTTTGCCCTAAATTAAAAATTAAAGAAGTTATAATCAAAAAAGTAATAATTTTATTCATTCCTAACTCTTTTCTTTACCATGGAACTTACCAAACTAAATTATCGATTGTTAAGCAGGTAGTAAAAGTCCCCCGTTTTCCCCGCCACCTATGAGGCAGAGTCCGTAGTACCATTACGGTAAAAGAGGAAAAGAGAAATTGTATTGTAACAACGTCTTTGACAAAAAAAAAATAATATATTGTGAATTCGGGTATCGAGATGGTCGAGAAGGTCGGCAAAATTTGAATAGCCTACTTGCGGCAAATGTGTATAATATAATATATGTGTATAATACATCCAGTGATCATACAAAAAAATCAGAAAAATCCAGACAGAAATAAGTTCTGTCTTACATCAGTTTGTTAAGTAAATAGTTATAGCTACTGCAGTAATATTTCAAAGGAACTTAGTAATGACTAGAGTGTGCTGTAGACGCCAAATACTCTTTAATAACATGTCATCAACCGAAATGAAAAGCGTTTTACACTGCAGTGCAACACTACACTAACGACAGCAGAAATAACAACAGTCTATAATACAATATAGTGGTTGGTAATAACCACGTTAACAGTGCAGAGATGAAAGTGAAATTATAAGAAATGCAAATTAGTGAAATGTATATACATGAAATTTTGACGTTTTTGTTTACAAATGTATGACTATTAGAACGTAACTAATTTTACATTTTCATCTTAAAATAGAGAATACTTTTTTGAAATTTTCAACGATTTTGATTCCTTTCTATCAAGTAAAATATAATCGGTTGGATACGAATTAAAAAATAAAATTTGTGATGAAAATTGAGGGATAGTGATTTATCTGTTTTAATGCTTTTCCAACTTTATAGTTGTACTTTCGGTAACACAGCCGCCATATAAATGTTTTAGTTATCTAAAACATTTATATGGCGGCTGTGTTACCGAAAGTACCTACCTGTAGTATAAGTATGGAAAATGTCACTATATAATGATATTGATATAAAAAAATTAAGTCTGATGGATGTATGGTGTTATAAGAATGGATAACGTAAGATATACACGAGGGGATCTTTAAAAGTTGGACCCCGTGACCGAAAAATTAAGAGGAAGAAGATAAAGACAGTATGGGCATGTAATGAGAAAGGATGAAAGTCGTGTGACAGAAAAAATATTAAACTACAAGATGGATGGGTACAATACAATACAAATCTAAAGGTAGACCAAAAACGAGATGGATGGATTGTATGAAGAATGATACGATGATTTGTGGTGTGACAAACAGGTATGTCAGTATGGAGGAGCGTGGAAGGAAGCGACATATTTTGCCGACCTCAAATAATTGGGACAAGGTGAATGAAAAGAGAGAGATATATAAAAATCAATGAACAAATAACAGGCAAACATTCAAATAAAGACATTTTGGTTTTACACAATAATTATAAGTGAAGCCAACGCGTTGGTTTCGCTATAGAGGAGGGTAGCCACTTTCCATTAGACGTGCCCTCTGCTATTTTTAATGCGAAGTTTACTGCTTCGCAATAAAAAACTATTCACCCATTTCGATATATATAGAGTCTGTGTAACCAATGAATGCACTGCACTACAATACAGTCCACTGCATCCATCAGCACTACTATCTTTGTATTTTTATATACTTGTCTGTTAACGGTAGTAGGTTCCAGAAAAAATAATATAGACAAATTTTATTGATGGGAACTAGATGCGTTCTACCTGTTGTGTATATTCTATGTGAACAAGGTCAATAACACAAGTATCGGAAGTGAAGATCACTTAATAAAGTCATATCATATGTTAGTACCAACAAACGGTCAAAATACATATACTTTCAGTTGATTAAGTGCCTTCAAGTTAATTAGTATTTTACTTTCTCTTTCTTGAACAAACATTAAGCGAGCAGATTACTACTAACGTTTAACATTTAAAGTAACTTTTATTCCAAAACATTGTAAGCGTTTGGATATGATTTCGAACAGAGCTTTATGTTTGTTGAAAACAAATTCTCAAACCTTAGGCCATCTTTATTGTATTTTCAAACTAGATCGCTTTTGGAATCAGTCATATAAAAACTTTTTGTCGGAGATTTCCAACAAAAAGTTTTTATATGTTTGATACGGCTTAGGCCACGAAATTATAATGTTTAAATTTAGAACATGATGTTCTTTTGTTTTATTGTTATGTAAAAAAACTTTCTCCATACATTTAGAATTCAACTAATTTGCACGTGCAATCCAACAATTTTAAGTATTAAAATATTACAGACCATTCAAATCATAATAATTTAATTAAGTGTTTTACAATCATAGTGAAATTAAATTCAAATAAATAGACTTCTAAATCAATATTTTAAGCACCATTTTGGGGATTCGCAATATAGTCTCAATATAGTCAATTAATTTAAATTAAAGTAATTCAATATAGTCTCACTCACTGTTAGGCTTAGGCCTTATCCAAGGCGGATCGGTTGATTTCACTCTTTATTAATCAAGATGTAAAAGTACACGTTTCCTCAGAGGTTCTCGGCCAGAATAAGTAATTGGAACAATATGTGCACGTTAGGTCAGAAAGGCCAGGATTCGAACCCAGGTCATTAATGAGAAGTTAAACTACGACAGGTCAATGTAACCTTCGTTTTAATATACTTTATCATCCCTGTACTTCTTACTATGTCTATATTTTTTTATAATAACCATTCAAACTTCACAAAAGTGTCTATAGAACACGTATATAGAACCACAAGACTATATCTATAAACTAGATAATTACTAATTATAAAAACTAATTCTAAGTAATGATTAAAAAACTAAAAAATATATTTTAATAATACATACATACATACATAACTTCACGCCAGGTCCCTTGCGGGATAGGCACGAACAACAGAGCGCCACACAGGCCCATTCTTACACACCTCACATGCTTCTTTGACATTCATAGCTCTTGTCATGCACGCTCGTCTGTTCTTAAGGCTCCTAACATCACCTTCTGCTAATACATGATCAATTTGATCATGGAAGGTGTGTCGTGGCCTTCCGCGACTTCTGCATCCATCCACTTTTGCATTGTATATCTGTTTAGTCATTCTTTCATCATACATTCTTTCCACATGCCCGAACCACCGGAGCATTCCTTTCCTTACCTTCACCCCGACACTCTCTTTCAGACCAACTCTCTTTCTTACTTCGGTATTGCGAACGCGGTCCGCGAGCATCACTCCGCAGATTTTGCGCAGTGCTCGCATCTCGACCGCGTTTACTCTACTTTCATGCTCTCTATTCCATACCCAACTCTCGCTTCCATACGTGAGCGTAGGTACCAGAACCGCGTTGTGTATGGTAAGCTGGGCCTTCTGGCTGAGGTTCTTAGTGCCTAGAAGTTTACCTAACGCTCCATTCACACTATTCCCCAAATTTACTCTTCTTTCTATGTCAGCGGTGTACCTTCCATCCCTGCTAAAAGCACATCCAAGATATACAAACTCATTCACTTGTTCCAGCATAACATCATCGACCATTATACTTGCATTCGTTCTGGTTTCTTCTCTTTCAAACACCATAACCTTTGTTTTCTTCGCATTCAAATGTAAGCCTCTCGCCTGACAGTCATCTTTCATCGTTGTGACTAGTGTTTGCAGTTCTGATGGCGATTCGGCTAAAAGCACGGCATCATCCGCATACAGCAAAGTGCTAACAACTAGATCAACCATCCTGACCCCAACATCCATCAATCTTAATCTCTGGAGACATTGTCCAGATATAGGATGAACAGCAAAGCCGACAGCACGCAGCCCTGCCGGACGCCAATATTGACGTCAAACCAGGGCGACAGGCTGCCGTCCACCCGCACGCATGCCATACAGTCCTCGTAAGTGAACTGGACAGCACGCAGCAATTGGCCATTAATCCCATATCCGGGCAATATGTCCCAGAGGTCCTTCCGCACAACCCTGTCAAATGCTTTCTCTAGATCCACAAAACTGCAGAAAACCTTCCGGCCCAAAGCCAGCTGCTTCTCCACGATATTGCGGAGCGAGAAAACTTGATCCCTACATCCCCTTCCATTTCTGAAGCCCCCTTGTGCATCCCACAGTAATCCATCGGATACCACTCTCATTCTCCTTTCAATAATCTTCGCATACACTTTAGATGCTGTGCTGATCAAACTGATGGCCCTGTAGCTGGCGCACTCCATACGTGACCCCTTGCCTTTATACAAGGGCACGACGACAGCGCGCCTCCAGTCCTCGGGAACCTTTCCCGTCCTCCAACACAAGTTGCATAAGGATAGGAAAGCGTCCCGGACGCAGGTTCCACCATATTTGATCATCTCAGCAGACACACTATCGATTCCTGCTGCCTTTCCATTTTTCAGACTTCTTATCGACCATTCGATCTCTTCCAAAGTGATTTCGGATGCTGACTCCTCGGAGTCGGTCACAGACTCGGTCGTGGTGCCAGCATCCGGGATATTATCATACATTTCTCTAAAATATTCACTCCATCGCGCTAACACCTCTTGGGGGTCAGCAAGAATGGGGACATTTTGCTTGCTTTAGATTTTATTCTTTCCATTCTGGAAGCTGACGAACAACCCCGAGTCTTCTTAACCTCTCTCCTAAAGAGTTTGGTATTCGCCTCGAAGTTCTTCGTCAGCTTCTCTTCTTCTTTCAATTTTATTCTTTCACGCTTCTCTTTCACTAAAGCTTTGGTGTCATTCTTGCAGCGGCGATAAATTTCTTTCTTCATCTCTTTCATACTGTCATTCTGGTGCAAAGATGCAACATAATCTAGCCAGGCTTTTCTCTTTCTCTCTACGCTAGATTTAACATCCGCGTCCCACCATTCGTCACCTTTCGTTGTTATATGCCTCTTTGCGCATCCACATACTTCTTTTGCGCTTTCCACTATACTTTTTTTCATACTATCCCAGTCATTATCCACATCTAAGTCGGAGAAGTCCGCTTTTGCAAGCCTTTCTTCGACTAGGCGCGCATACATACTCCTTACACTAACATCTCCCAATTTTTCACACTTTATTCTTTCAAGCTCCCCGAAATTGGTACGCTCTCGCCAGTGTCTCCACTTCTTGAAAAGGCCCACAAACCGGCTTATCACCAGGTAGTGGTCCGTTCCAAGAGTGGGGCCTCTGTAGGCTCTTGTATCCATTATTGTGTTTCGGAGGCGACTATCTATTAAAATCAGATCAATCATACTTTTCTGTTCGTTCATTCTCCATGTATACGTGTGTATATCCTTATTTTAATAATATTTTCTATAAATCTAAACATTATACTTCAGATGTTACATTATTCATCTGAGAGATAATAATCAGACTTTTTCAAGACATCAAACATTATTTCCGCGCTTATATTTAAATAAGTAAAAATGAATGTTCAAAATTCAGGTTAGAATTTTTGTGAAATGCTTCGGTATAAAATGTACGGCTTCCTCGATTAAATAAGTTACGCAATAAAAATGCAAGGAACATTCAGCTTATGAATGCACAGCCACAATAATGCGATCGACAACACCTGTTCACGAGCACAATGGGTTCGTTCACTTTCGTCAAGTCGCACTGTGTCTGGCGAACACTTAAGAGCACTGTATTCGACATACATTTAGTCCGACAGACTTTAAAAGTATGCGGGTAAGGTGTTAAAATAAGTCATCTTTCACAAATTTGTTGGCATGTGTAACAGTTGTGTTGTCAAGATGAAGTTAAAGCGCTTAAACGTAACTTAATTTTTATTGTATTTATTGCATGATTTCAGCAGACAGGCAGACATTTACAACACCAAAGGCACTGCTGCTCTCTTAAGGGATACTGGAACCTGGCTACTAATGCCCGAACATAACTTAAGGTTGCTATGGCGGCATACTCTAGGCCAGGGGTGGTTGACATCCAGACGAGTAAATACCCTACCACCTGCCTGTAGATTGTTTTGTCACCTTTTACAACAGGGCGCCTAGCCACAGGAAATGGTATATTTTTAAAATTAAATACAGAAAAACAGTGATTAGTTTCTTGATGAAGTGTTCAGATGTTCCGAGTAAATTTTTTTTTCACATTTCACAGCTTTCCCGCCTTGTTACCTATTCTAAAAACCACCTTGTTACCTAATACTTTTAGTCACTTTCCTTTTTAATGGTATTATTAATCCCAGCTGTTATTTACTATTTTATTATAATATTAAATAACAGTGTCATATAGTAAAATAAGTTCCACATATTGGCTCCTATAATATGGTTAAAATAATATATAGATTTATTAATAACTAAAAAATAGAAAGTTAAACGTGCAAAATGGGTTTTAAAAAAATGCAAATAAAACTAAGTTTAAAAATTATAAGTTGTTTTTTTAAAACTCGAATCTGATGTTTCAAGCAAGTTTCACGTTTCGTTTAATGACGGCTATTAACTGAAACATGATCGCAATCAGAATGACTCGCATATCAAACGTGATTCTAAATTAATTTATGTGTACTAATTTTCACGTGATCGTAATAAGTATCTAAAATAAGAAATCATATTAAAATTACACTTATCATCCGTCATAAGTTTATAAATTAGTTTTACTTTGTTAAATACGCGCGACAAGCTTACGCTTAATAAATTCTAGACATCATTTTGGTCTGTAGTGTAAGGTTCCTTTAAAACCATCGAAAAACGAATCGTGATCAATCCGGTTCTCACAGTATGTTTGCCTTCAACCGTCACGAGCTTGCTTTAGCGACCTTTTGCTGCCCAACAAATTATACTGGTGCTGTTATATTACATCTGTTTTGTACGAAGTAACATTATTACATCTGAACTTTGGCTAATGAGATACTTTAATCAAAACATTTCAAGCTCCATTTAATGTTTCGGCACTTTAAAACTATTATTTATTAATATAACTATAGTTAAAATATTTACTAAATAAATATATGAAATTTAATTTTTATATAAAGCGGATGATATACATGCAAACAATTACGCTTGACTTTTTTCGCTCATGTGTCATTTTAGGTAAGCGTATTTTCAGAAGAGAAAAGAGATAGTCAAGTCATAACAAGTACTTAAGTGTGTTTGCTTACACGTTTACCTGCTTATAGCCTGTTTCATGTTTGCATTAGTTAGCTAAGTAGCGAATAAGTCTATCACTGTTTGGACAGACATCTACTAATTGTCAACTTATAAACTCGAAGTTTGCCTACTAAAGGATTATAAGAACTTAACTTGCCAATTTCACAACAAGTAACTATGCACTTAACAAATGCAAAACGAAAATGTAATAAGAAAATATTGCAAAATTTAATTTTGCGCACATATAAGTATACATATATATCATAAAATGATACTTTAATCATTTTAAACATCTTTAGACATGTATTACAAATAAATCCTACTTATATTATAAACGCGAAAGTTTGTAAGAATGTAGGTATGTTGTTATTCTTTGACGCAAAAACTTCTGAATGGATTTTGGTGAAACTTTACAATGATATAGCTCACAGATCAGAATAAGTAGAATAACACATAGAGTATAATTTATAAAGATATAGTGTGAATTATCCAAAATATAACGACTTTCCATCACTACGTGGGTGAAGCCGCAGAGCGCAGTTAGTAAATGTATATGCATGTATATTCTATTCATGGAATACTTAGGTAATTCAGTGTTCTTACATGCAGATTAACTGCAATACATCCGAACTATAATAAATATACACTTCTGCAAGCATTTTGCAATGAATTCGTTAAAACCGCTTCTCGAGAGATCAGTAACCTGGCCTTTAAAGGCCGTGGACACCGTTGCATAACCTGTGCCTTTAATCAAAATACAGTCCTGGCCTTTCGTAACCACCTGTCGGTTAAAGCAGGCTGATTTTAAAAGGGTGTGGCATTAAAAAAGTACTAGTATTTATCTTCAAAGGGGGTTGAAGTTTAGGATGTTGAAGTACAGGACAGTGAAGTTCAGGATGTTACATCCATGCAGGAACGGAAAGTTCGTCGTAAGAGGCGAGAAAACAACCTACAGCCATGTGGTAGGGTATTTGCCCGACTAGACGGCTAATACCCCTGCTCTAGGGTATGCTACCAATTTTGAGTTGAGTTCCGGTATCAGTGGCCAGGTTCCACTTCGAGACCGGCAGTATATTGGCAGCACCTCTGGTGTTAATGTCCATATGCGACGGTAACCTCTTTCCATCACAGTTGGGCCGTCAGACTGTCTGCTTTGCAGCAATAAATAAAACAAATTAAACTTCATAAAAAGGGTAGTCAAGTTATTAATCGAGTAATTAGCCTATGTTAAGTTCTCTAAAAAGCTCTTCTGTTATCAATGCCTCTGCTACACATAGGATAATGTTAGTGTTAGTGACTGTGTCACGTAAATGTATCGCAGGATTTAATGCGTTATTTGATTGTAGCTGTTCGATAACGGCGTTATTTTTCACGCTATAAACGAGACGCATTTGGCCACAGTCACTAAAACTAATATTATCCCAGTGTAACAAGGACATTAGGGGCGACCACAGATCATAGGGGGTGACATAAAATAAAGCCAAGTCAATGGTGCACGTTGCCATAACGATGTGTTTGTGTTAACAATAAATAAATGTCATCAGGTTCTGTCATTGCCATAGGATACCCATGCGGTTGATGTAGTTTGTGCCCCCCCCCTGTCAGGGCATGCGGAACTTCGGGTCTTCTTGCCCTGACATAAGGCGAAGGAAGACACACCGAGGTTTGTAGTAGGTACTCCCGACTTGGATGGCAATAGCATTGCATAGGGGCGCTAGTGCCACCCCAACGTGCCGAATTCTGCACGCCCCTGCCGTGTTTCCCCCTCGGTGGCTAGGCCTCAATCGGATTTCCCCTTGTAAAAAGTACCCATTAGGAAAGAATGTACTGTTCCTCAGGGATAAAAAGAAATTGATTGACCATATCTAAATAAACACCCCTGAAGCGGCGGGCAAAAGTTTATTATTATTACATGTATTTAAGCAACTACTACAGCATAATATTGCGAAACAAAGTTTACAGTTAATGTAATATTAGTAAAAAGCAAAAAACCATAGTAGTGTATCGAATGTTGTGTGACAAAAAACTGTAGTCCTATACCAGCGTTCAATCACCGGTTAAAGTCACACTTGAGGTGTCAAAAATATTACGTTTTTCTATCAAAATGTAGGAAATGCGACACCTATTCAAATTTTTTGTCCAAACCACTTGATATGTTTGCCACGGTATTAATCAGCGCTGCGTAAATATCTAAAACCCAAATATCTGATATCATCAGTGTGAGGATAATAACAAGTTACTTTCCGCACACACACACTACACACATATTGTATATCTCCAAATTCAGTAAGTTACGCTTGTGTTATTATGACAATCAACGGATTACACTGGAGACGATCCCAAACACCCAGTAAATAACGGAACATTCGTTTCCGAAATTTACCATGCCAATAATCGAAACCGGATATTTATGTACCACAGTGCAAAAACGACGAAAGATACTATTTATGTGACCCGGTGGCCTGTCGTACTAACCCACAGCCGAGTTTAAACACAGTAGGGTATTTGCCCGTATGCATAGCTGCTACCCCTGGTATAATATATGCTGTCACACAACTTTGAGTTTTGTTTAGGCATAAGTGACGAGTTCCCCGTCCTCGCTTCGAAGCCGGTAGCAAATTGATGTTGCGAATGTCCATAGGCTATAGAAGCCACTTTTAATCAGGTGAGCCGGCAGCCTGTATGCTGTAATCGAATGATAAAAATAATGCATCGAAACTGACATCACTGAAATAGAAGTCTGCAGCTCACAGAAAATTTAAACGAATAAGCAATTTGTTACAATTTGGAATTTGCCCATGAAATATGGACTAGACCCTATAACGACTATAAACAGTCTAATTAACCCGACCAATATTATTTGGAAAGTAAGTAAAAGTAATTCCGAACGTGCTGTTTCCTTAGAAACTTCGGAATGAAAAAGTTAAACTAATCAATTTTTAAATTTTGCAGATACAAACTTCTTTTTGGTTGCCGTAGAAGTTGCATTTTTATACATAAAAATATTAAATTTAATCAATTAATTCATACAAAAATGTAAACGCCATCTAACCGTACGATGGTCCTTTTGGAACAAAGAGTTTGGCTTCTACTTTTGGTGCGTGCTGCCAAAGAAAATCAACTTTTTTCTTTTTTAAACCGAACTAGTTATGCGCGATTTGTGCGTCAAGAATTGTCATGAATAAATTTTATAATAATTTTCTAGCAAACATGCACAAGGCCACAGTCATGTCTATACATTATAGAAACCATAGTTCTTGTAAACAACAAAACTGTTGACTTAATCCTTTTAACCAATATAAAAAAATATAAATATAGCTGCACAGCGGAACATTACACATCTGACAATATAACTCAGTGCTCAAGAGGTGTTACATGGAGCTGTTAGATGCTTGGATATCACGGCATTGTTATGAGAACTATTTTGATTAAATGGGAACTATAATTAATTGTTTCGTTTACTTTAGGACAATAGCCATTCTTATTTAGCTATAAAAGGCCAGGACTTTAAATAATCTCGCTCATTTTCTATTGCGTAAGTCATGTGTCTGAAGAGGATTTCTATAACTCTCAATAAATTAATATGTAAGTAATATTATATAATATATACCTAATAACCAGTAAGCACATTTCTAATATGTTTGCCTTTGTATTTGAACGTCCGAATCGCAGGAAATAGCAGTTAGATTTGTAATTTTCTATTTGTTTTACAGAACCCGATCATTACACTAGTTTATAATTTATATATCTACACTAACGCTGCGATTGAAAAGAGCTAGGCAGTGATTTAGGCAAAAATCGCGGCGTCCTGGGCACGCCTTGGTCCCTTGATCCTGTGTTCTGATGAGACAGAGAGCGCAGAGGTGTTCTAGTTAGTTAGAGGTGGCTTCCAAACTACCCCACTATTATATCCCAACAGTGAGGTGTACCCAAATGCGATTGCACCTCTAGAATAAAAGTAATTTTCCGCGAAGTAAACTGTATGGCACATGTAGTGAAGTAATAAATGGCTTACATTGATAACATGACAGATATAAGTAATATTAAGTATTGATTTTTGTCCAATATGTCCTCGATTATCCATGTAAAAATTTGATCCATCAGTCTAGTGTAAAAAATATTACTAGATACGACTTCAGTTACATGTATAAAAGGATAAGGGCTTATAAAACTTATATCTATAATTACCAAATAAATATCAAGATTATTGGCAAGACATTAACGCAGGACAGGGAAAAGTGGAATATTCTCGTATAGTATTGAAAGCCAAGACTAAATTTGAGTCATTGAGCCAAAGGTAAGTAAAATAATAAGTAAAAGAACGGACAAGTGGAAAAACGAATCGCAACGGACAAGTGGAAAAACGAATGGCAACGGATAAGTGGGAAAACGAATCGCAACGGACAAGTGGAAAATCTTCAACTGATAAGTGATAAAATAGATCGCAACAAAATTTCAACTTGAAGTGTTACGGGCAGATTGTTAATGTACTTGTTCAATTTGAAAACATGCCCGTAAAACTTCAAGGTAAAATTTTGTTGCGATTCATTTTATCACTTATCAGTTGAAGATTTTCCACTTGTCCGTTGCGATTCGTTTTTCCACTTGTACTATGAAGTTTCACTTCTAATATGTGTACCAGCATACATTTCGATTTTTCGTAGGTTTACTGCAAATTATGATTTGGTTAGGTTAGGTTAATTTTAATGGTGTAATACGCTACACACGCACCGACTATTTTTTACGTCAACAGTTTTGCCGTTACGACTTAACAGAACACATCATTATCTACAAAAAGTGTCGCGACAGTATGTGTCTAACTATTATAGTTATCCCACAATAAGTGTTCATTATTTTTAAAAATTAATTAAAATGCCGCCGCTAGAAAAAGGTCTTTATTTGTATTTTGGTATTAATCCTTATCAAAATAAATTATTCATATTCAAGAATGCTTCAATACCTTTATATAACTTTTTGAATTATTCAATTCGGACATTCCATTCAAAAGATATCACGAGTTTAAAAATGTAAGTATTAAGACCATGTGACTGTGACACTTTTTCGTGAGCCGAAAAACCGTAAGACCCCCGTCTATATAGAAGTTTCACTTCAAAAATAAATAATTGTCCTAATTCTGGAAAGTATTTATATAGTTATCTACTGAATTTCATTATAATCGATTCATACATTAGGCCGGAATAAGAAACAAACGAACTTAAAAACATCGAAAACCTAATTGAAACCTACTGGAGGTATTTTATTCATGGTTATAAGTTTAAATATGTATAGGTAAGTAGAACACTATTAGTATAAATAAGTAATGTGAAGATACGTTTTACTACTATAACATCACTCCATCGGGACCTAAACGTGGAGTTTGTTACTAGCATCATCAGAAAGTACGCCGAAGTCACGAGCATCGGCTTGACATCATGTGAATGTCGAGGCGATCTATCTCCTCGACAACACGGATATAACGAGAGGGCTCAAAAGGACAAAACCGAACTAGTGCTATAAACAAAACTATAGCGTAGTTGTACTGTGCTAACTTATTAAACAACACATGAACAAAGTGTTTTCCCCTTAATATAGACAATTAGAAAAGTGCTAATGGGCACTTAGAAGTTAATTTAGGTTTTATTTTAATAACTTATAAGTCTTTTTAGATTAGATTGTAATATTAATGTGGTATTTTTAAATACAACATTATGAAAAAACATATTGTTCCAGATTTAATTATCTTCTTGATTCTGGCTGTTATACAAGAAGTATTTGCAGAATGCCCAGTAACATATCGAATATTAGGTCCCGTTTGCGGAACAGACTCTGTTACATACTCTACAATGTGCCAACTAGAAGATGCAAGGCACTTCTACAAAAGCCTAGAAATGGCTCACCTTGGTGCATGTATAGATTATTGTAATAGCAAATTGGACCCATTGTGCGGTTCTGATATGGTCACTTACCCGAACTTCTGCAAGTTCAGTGAAGCAGCGAAATTAAACAAGAATCTTTTGATTCTCCACACTGGCTCATGTTTATCGGATTATAATCAAGATATTTATAATACTGGAACAGATATCGTGACTGTTAATATTTCCTAATATTTTAAAAGTAATGTTCATTAACGGAATTTGGCAATCTCTGTACTGAACCTTTTTTAAGCTTACTTATTACTTAAGCCAATATTAGGCAGTTAATTTCTTCACTTTCGATTTTCATGAATCAACCGAAGTGATCCACGGATTTGAATACGTCAAGTCCTTTCAGTTATGTGCGTTAAACTAAATTGAATAATTCGGTTGATCCATCTAATATTAGTTAGTAGCTTCTGCCCGCGACTTCGTCCGCGTAGAAAGTTTTTTGAATATCCGACGGAAACTCTTTAATTTTTCAGGATTAAAGTATCTTATATGTTGACTAGCGATATAAGCTACCACCATACAAAATTTCATTTAAATCGGTTCAGTCGTTTCGGAGATTAGTCCATACAAACAGACGAATAGACAAACAAAAATTGAAAAAAAACTAAATTAGTTCTATTTCACTTCTTACATCCCACTGACTCGGTTTTAGCATTTTCTTTTCATTTTACAGAAATTCGACCTCTACAGTTTTATTATATGTCTAGATTACAATTGTCAAGATATTTTTAACAGTTTGCATTAATTCTAGCATAGTTTGTAACATACTTAACCTCTAGTCACACGCTGATTCATTATTAGAAATATATTATATATACGAGATGTATTTATTACTTGTTGTATTTTTTGCTTGTAAAAATAACACCGCTTCGCTTTTACGAGAAACCTAATACTGTGTTACATGACGCTTACTCTTGTATTAGGATTAAGTCACCGTGAATTTATTTTTACTGAATGTAACCCCCATATCATATAACGTTACGTCAAGTGATACAATGTTTATTTGGTCATTCAAAATTAAATCAGCTTATAGAAATTGTAAAGCATTTTTCATGAGGTTTAGTTTCAAATTGAAATAAGATACGAGTTTCTCAAAATTTGTTACTATACTAATTTGGTGGTGTCACACATTTTTGCAAAATAATAAACAATAACCCATTTACCAGGTTGTACAAAATACACATATATAAAAACACATAAAAAGTAAGTTACTTTTATAAAGAAACGACAACAACAAATGCACTGGAAATTGTAATGTATAGAAAATTGCTTGCCCCAAAATATCACAGTACATTTAAGTCAATTGTTGTCATTACTTAAAGAACCTATAGCGTTTAGAGTAGACTCTTCATACTTAAATCCTTCGTCTGATTGGAGGAAAACTTATTAAATATGTGTCCCCGGACAATGAGGTGTAAAAAAAATTTCATTGTCAAGTGCAAAGGCTGCTTTACATTTAAATATAATACGTAATTTCAGATACAATACTCGGTTTAATATTTGAAAATTATTATTATAGTTCTTGTGAAATTTATTGCCGTTTTATTTCAAACCTTTAAATATTTTAAAATATAGATAGTTTCGTTAAAAATGTATATGCAAAATCGAGGACATCATTTTCTAAATATTTCAGATCTTTGTAAAGATCGCATAGAGATTTTATTATCCAGGTTTATAAAAAAAATACTTTCTAGGTACTGACGCACTTATTGATTAAGTAATATATTTTTCCGGATGCTAAATATTTGGAATTTTATTTTGCGATCCTCTATTTTTGAAGACAATAGACATTAAAATAAAACTTCTAGCAAAGTAAGTGAGATTGTGATTCTAAAGACTGCGTCTGTCTACATCAGTATTCTGCGGTTGATCGGAACATGAAAATGTACAAAAACCTTATTTCAGAGTGCAACCTGCAATTATTTGTGTTATTTCAGCTGTCGCATGCCGTACGCTGGCTAGCCGCAGAGCCAACTGCAAAACTACCCGACAAGCTGGGACGGCTTTAACGGCTAGCCGCATGAGGCCCAACACATGTTTGAACACTTTTGCGTTTTTTAAAAAGCTCTACCAGCCAAAAACTAGGAAGTGGCTGATGGTTTATTTTACCTTTCCTCTAGCATAGATCATAAACTTCACAGTCAAGTATACACGCTATATACTGTATTTCCACTAACGTTGAGAAACACTCCTCAATACGACTTTAACTGTACCTCCTTTCAAAACAGTTATACTATGAATAAAACTTCGCAATCTCTTTACTTATTTGCCATGCTTGATCGAATTATCATTTTTTACGACGCCGTTTCTTTCTACCTGAGTAACGTTACCTGCATTATGTAATTTATTGTTAATTTTCTCACAGATCTAGTATGTTCACTTATAAGTAGTAAATATCCTTTAATGCTAAAAATTGTCGAAATGCGTGCCATGCAATGTGAAAGGCACAAAGTAAGCAAAGGATCGTATCAAATCAATTTTCGTAAGAAAATTTAGTTTTTAAGCGCTCTACTATTTTGATTTTGAAGGCCTCTGTGGTTGAGCGGCTAAGCCTTTGTCGCCTACCTCGTTGCAACGCGGAGCTCCGGTTCGATTCCTGGTATAGTAAATTTCGGAAACGCATTTTCTCCGTTATTTACCATGGTCTGGGTGTCTGGATCGCCCAGAGTGGTCGTTGTATATTACCATAACAAGCGTAACTTGCTTAATTTGGGGATATACAGTGTGTGTGTTTGTCTGCCGATTATTATTTTAGGTTTATATTTTCCATTTTATAGTGCAAAAGTTAGAGCAGAGGACACTTGTAAATAATTCGACGTAATCCTTTTTTTGCGAATAGTAGGCTTAAAAATGTGTAGATTGGATAGTAAGATGGATTGGTGATGGATATCCATTTATTAATGGATTCCAGAAACCCGGTAACTATCGACTAAAACAGTTTTTTCGAAAAATATCGTGTAACCGTAATAAATTCTTCACCAGCAAAAGGATAGTCAAAGAACTATACTTACACGACATACACCGGTATGTAAGTGCTAAATAACTGTTAAAGTAGCTTGTAGAAAACGCAAATATAAAGCAGTCATTAACATTTACGAGAACGGATATAATCATAAATCATGCGAAATGGAACAACAATATTGCAAATGTAGATCCCAATGAGGTTCCAGGCACATTATGTGGAATGCCTGTTATTAAGTCAAATTACGAACGTTTTGAATTATCATAAAAAATAATTGTTGATGAAGGAAAATTGTTGTTTTGGATGTTCTGTTATTCACGTTATTGTTCCCCGATATAAATGATTACAAAAATGCACCGACAATTTAGTGAAAAATAAAAGGCGTTTAAAAAAGAGATCTCTTCTAGGCATAATTATTTTAACTATTTATTCATTTGCCTTACCGTTGGTAGAAACTTAGCATTAATTTTATGATGCTTATGTCTAATTTTAACGAGTAGTCAGACAAATAAAAGATTAATCCTTACTTATTCTTGACAATTTAAAATAGAGAGAACAAATAGATGGCGCTAGTATTATATAAATGACAGATTACAACAATTAAAAGGTATTGTAAATAATTGTAAGTACATAAAGTCGTGATAGCTGAGTGGCTACAGGGGCCAATTCTAATGATGTTGGTTTGAACCCTGGTCGAAAAGTAATCTGGTAATCTGTCTTTTGTTACAATTACCACGTAGTGAAGTTAAATGGAAACATCCTAAGGAAATTTTCACAATTCGACATTATCTGTGAAACCCGACAATTCGATTTTCTCTTTCCAAGTTTCGTCACCAAGCAATCCTTCGCTGTTAGCTCATGGCAGTTGTAACAATAAGCGTATTGTGTCAGAAAAAAGGGCTTAAGCAGTGTATGCTTTTCGATCAGGATTAGGAGCCACGTCACTGAAACAAGATGAGATATTTTTTGATTGTTAACAACTCTGTTAATTATTTGAAAAGTAATTGTAATATAACTTTTATACACTGGCAACCACTCCGTGGGTACTCGGAGGCTCAAGCACCCACGAGAGTTAAATAGCGAGTGCGGGGCAGCTGTGATCATAATGATCACATAATAAATAAAATAAAAGTCACCAACGTGTGCGCGCGTCCTAGTGTCACTATCCCCCTTCGCCTCTCAAACTCACAACTCTGCTGCAGCTCGTCAAAATAGGTTACATTTGATTAATCGTTAAAAAGGTCGCTAGTTAGTTTTTAAAATATTCCTCCACTAAAATTGTTTATTATTAGTAATAACTGTATTTCCTATTCCTTCTAATAAAAGTTATGTTAGACACTGATATTATAATGGCTTAATTTTTAGATTTTTTGTTAAACTTAATTAATACGGTATTTACATTAACCAACCTGTACCGAAATACACCGAAAGAAAAGAAATACTACTTTAAATATATGTATAGGTAAGTAGGCATAGATATCTAAAGATCAGGAGTACCCACGAGATTTTTTTTTTAGCTGGACGTGTTGCTCAGGAGTTTCTTGCTGATTCTTCTCCTTTAACCAGCGATAAAACTTTACGAAGCGGTGTACATCATACATAGGATAGGAAGTAGATTTGAATTTTGAATTACATGTATGACCTTCAAAAAATGTTCTCCAGTGGAACTTATTTTGAATAAAAAGCTTTTGCATTTGAAATAGAAGCGAGTGCGTTAACCACTAATCTAGTACAATTTGCAACCAATGAAAAACGTTTCACCTGATATTTTTACGCATATTAATTTTGAATTTCTAAAAGAGCTCAATCTAAAAGATCTTATTGCCTAATTACCGCTACATGAACTAACACGGCCCTGATACCATAAATCCTCATGAACAAAAAGGATATTTAAATTATGAAATGACTACCACACATTTAACACATTCAAATTATTTATTTTTATGTAGAACGACCTTAAGTTGGCTGTTGAAGGCAATCGTTTTGAAATGCTCAATATAATATTTGCATAAAGATATAATAAACTGAAGCAATTTCATTCATATCATAGTTTGTTAAGAATTTGTTGATGAGCATAAAACCAAAACGTAAATTAAATCTAAGAATAAAGAAAACGTTTTAATGTTTTATCTATAAGCCGCGCGCAGAAGATTTACCGATGACTACCCTCCCACTTCCACGTAGATAGTATCAAAGCGGCCTAACTTTAACTTGATTCCTACACTACACATTATCTCGACCAAGCCTCTGTCTACGCATCGTTCACGTAACCTGCCTGCGTAGTAAGCATTCGTCTCACTTCCTTCTACTAGCAGAATTGTAATGCACTACAAGTCGTTTCCGAAAGTACATCGTATTTTAGTTTGTTAATATATATTATAAGCGTGCTCCATCTTGACCGCATCATCTCCGCATCTGATCGTGTCAAACGCAAACCTATTTAATATAAAAAATATACCACTGTAGATAGTCGATACATTTGTGTTGTTATATTTAATATAAATAACAGCTGAAGTGTCTATATGTACATACATATACACATGAAGAAGTACCAGACCGATTTTAATTATTATTTTTACATTACAAAGCACATTGATGAAGAAATTGATGGATAATCAAACAGAGCACCAGTAAACAGACGGCAGACAAGAGTCAACGGAGTAGTCATAAAGACTAATGGCTGGTTTCTGTCATACTATTCATTCCATTGCTTTATCATTGGTTGAATTTGTATATTACTTGTATGGTGCATATGTCAAATTTAGTTTTCAAATTTTCAAGTGTCATTTAAGGTAAATAACAGGTTGGTAAGATTTAGGAACCGGACTTAATTCAAGCATAAAGATTGTACTGCATGTGAGATGCCAATTTTTAACAGCCCAGATCTTGGTGTTTTGTTTACATTTACCGTACGATACCATTCAAAATCATGCACTTCTCTACATTTACAACTACACTGCTATACGCAGGTATCCAAGAGTGTGTTTTATTTGCAGCAAAACAAATAAAAAAATGTAGTACGCCATATGTTTATTATAACTATAGTAATAATTTTCTTTACTGTTATTGTGTCTCTGTCTTATTGAATATGCACTGTTTGCTACAACTCCATTAATTCTTCAAAAGTCATTCTGTAACAAACAGCTGTTTAAAACTTATAAAATAAAAAGAACTTGAGATATAAATAGAATAAAAGAAATATAAAGAAAAACAATTTTAGCTAGACGTGTTGCTGGGGAGTTTCTTGCCGCTTCTTCTCCTTAACAGCAATAACACGTAGCGAAGCGGTGTACATAGACTAGGGAGTAAAATTAAATTTAAACCTATATGTATGACCTTCAAAAAGTGTTCTCCAGTGCAACGTATTTTAAATAAAAACTTTGAATTTGAATTTAAATTAGACTAAATCTCGATCAAATACCAAAATAATAAATAATTTAGCTCTTCTATATACATATGTTTAAATAAATCCCTTACATGACTGTGGTTTGTTTGGGCACATGCCTTAATTTACATACGTCCTTTAAAGAATGAGCCCTAAATAACTGTAAAACGGCAACGACTTTAGTTACGCAAAATAACGGTAATTCTGTCGAATTGCTAATTGTTATTCATGTGACACGAAGTCTTTGAACACCGTTCCTCAATAGGTTTAACGTTATTGAAAACGTCAAGCCATAACATTAACCTCTATTTCTTAAACACTGTCATAAAAAGCCGCAAATCAAAGGTATACGTGACTAATAAAATAGGTTGGAAAAGTGTTATCATCGAAATGACAATTCTTTTAAAAAAACCGCTGTTTTGGGTACAAACTGTTATGGTCATTCATAGTCGTAACTTCTTTGTTGTGAAAACTACTTTTTATTTTATTAACATTTTTTAATCCCGAACCAATCTATGGCCGGATTCTATAACTTACTATTCACTCACTTGCCCTACCATCGGTTGAATTTTTGGCATTACTTGTGTGGAGCTTGTCAAATTTTTACTGACAGTAAGGGAAAGGAACGGTCGGTAAGAAAGCCGTAGGCTCTACAGAATGAAACCAATCCAATGATTTTAAAAATAAACTATAAAAGCATATTACCGTAATTTTATAGGAAAATATCAGTAAACTAAGGCACCACCTGATGGTAAGGGTTGTATGACAATCATATTTAATCGAAATTATGAATGAATTTTTGGGATCTCTCTCCTCCCTCTTGAGTCTGGCATATTGGTAGCATCTATAGGCTGGTGAGCATACACATTTAATCGACGGTTAAATAAAATAATCGCTGTTTAGCCAAATAGTTTTGGTGATTATTTTATTTTAACCACCGGCTAAATGTCTATGCACACCAGCATTAATGTTGAAAATGATCATAGAAGATGACCACTTTTCATAACAGTTGCGCCGTCAACCTGTCAGCAATAATACAGCAATAAAAACAAAATCTAATTTTCTTACAATAATACCTAAATGAGGATTCAGCATTTATTTGTATTAAATTGTTTTTATCATTCCTCGGCCTCAGTGGTTGAGCGGGCTAAGACTTTGCCGGCTTACCTCACTGCGACACAGAGGCTCCAGGTTCGATTCCTGGTATTTTAAATTTCGTTATTTACTGTGGTCTGGGTGTTTGGCATCGGCCCCAGAGTCGTCCGTTGTATTACCCATAACACAAGCGAGATTTACTTAATTTGGGGATGTAGAATATATGTTTATCTGCCGAATGCCAATTCTAATACCTAAACATCTCAGAAAACGAAAAGGAGAATTATGTTAAAAATATGGAGGGTGGAAGGAAATGACATGTCAAGTAATTGGGAAAATGTGATAGTAAAGAGAAAAAACAGAAAAGAACGGAAGTTTTGAAATTTTTAATATTTTTCTAAGATTGCTATTGGGATGAAATTTAATAAGTACCTAATTAATTTGAAAATTAATGTTTTCATATTTTTAAAATAAGAACCACATTTATATGGAACTGTCACTTCTGTCTACAAATATATTTTATTTTATGAAATATTTTAAGTTGTTGAAACAGGAAACATCCATTAGATCTTAGAAAAAAATCAAGTATAATATAAAATGCTTTGTTTTAATGCATATTTCATTGCAAACACATACATTAACATTAGATATTTAAGGACAATTAAAAAAAACACGTTCTTTATGCTTAACCGGTTGAGAATTTCGAAAAACAAACACATTTAAGTGTTTCTCAAAATAAACTGTATTTGTAAGCTGTCAAGTTTTTCATAGATGGTTGAATGCGGTAACAAAGTACTTTGTATTACTTACTTTAAAATCTATAACACCGGTTGACTTCCGTTTTGATGTAGGTGCTGTGATCAATTTTCGGTTTCTCATAAACTTAAAATGTTTCAAAACTTTTCGACCAAAAAAAACCAACTTCCGACACAGTGAAAAGTCTAAAAAGATAAAATAAATATCTTCTACATCTTGAATATAAAAAATAGAATTGAAAACCTCCTCCTTTTTTAGCGTCGGTTTGAAACCTACGCCAAAAAAAAACTACAATTTAACCTACAACTTTTGATCAAAATTTCAGCCTTTTATATATTTCAGCCTTATACAGAACATAATCAGTAGCGACGTAATATAGGTGATCCGCAGTGGGTGCGCTCACAGGACCGCAATTTGCCTTATACAAGAAAAGTTTTAGTTTTCATACTCCAAATCTTGCTATAGGCGCTAATGACAATAATTCCGAGGCTCTCTGTGAAGTCATAGCTGTCAAGGAGTGAGCGACTATATTATGATACGTTCATACAAAGAGGTTATTGAAAATAATGACAGCTGGACTATCTAACGGCTTCAGTGAGATGCGTATTGTACCAGTATAAATGTTCAACTAAATATCGTCACCATCGTAATACGGAATTTGAACAGTAATATGTTTTGCTGTGCAATATTTTTTTTCTTTCTATTGCAACAAAGAACAGTACTTGTACCGGTTTTTTAAAGTAAATGACTAAAAATGAACATTCGTTATAGGATATTATTTTTTTAAAACAAAGGACTCCATGTTTCTGTTGAAAAGGTCAATTGTATAATATGCTTTTCCACGCTGCCACAAAAAGTCATTCACTTGGCACTAGTCAAAGACTTGCTGTCTTATTCATATTGAGTAAGAGGGGTAAGTCTCTCGGCTTCTTTAAAAACCGTAAAGAAGCCGAGCGACTTACTCTTAGTGACATATAAGTGTGTAAACGTGTAGAAACAAAGTGAGTATTAGATCTTAAGCTTTTTTCCATGAATACCATGACTCAAATAAATAATATTGATGTCTTTTAATACAGTAAAATTATGTCTATCTAAAAGATTAAAATACACTATATACAATAAAAAAACTTAAATAATAAAAAGTATTATGAAATTTGCAGATAAAAACTATAGTCTAGATCGCTGCAGGTGGGGAGCGCTCCTGAAATGCTGGCCGCATTTCTGATTCCTGATCCCGTTGCCCTAAATATAGTCCAGCCCTTTGGCCACGCGAGACTTCTTTCAATCGCCTTAATAGGTCTCGATAATGTTGATTAACTTCAGATCTCCATGGCCTCAAAGTCTCAACCCTGAAACCCACGACATCTTAAGTATTTTGTGAAGGGATTTAATTATTATATGTATATATATATATATATATATATATATATATATATATATATATATATATATATATATATATATATATATATATATATATATATATATAAACAGTGTTTGGGACCCTGGCAACCGTGTTCGTCAAAGATTCAAGTTTTGACTAAAAAATTATGACTAAGTGCACTAGAACCCAATTAATGATTTTGCTTAAAGATTGTTTTAACATAGCAACAGCGTCCAGTAAATAAGACTAAAAAAAGATGAAGAATTTCTATTCTTTTACTTTTCCTCTGTTTTATAATAGGGATGTTTCGAAGAGACATCAAGTTAAGTATTTTTCCCATAGTATTATACGTTATCAGTCATGATGACCGTTAGTTCAACAACTATCCGCGCCAAATTGACCGCACAAATAAAAGTGATTATAATTTACAACATTTTTAATTGTGAAATGAAAGCGATATCAGACTCATTCAATCAAATTATACGAATCATTCAATTATCTATTGTGTCTTTCCGAAAGTTAACGAGATTATTACTATCAATGTATCTTGAAACTAATATGGCGACTGCTTCAGGGCATAATTAACATTCTTTGTCGATCGATTACTTTATAATGTTACGCCTTAAATGAGATTATTATCGTTAATAGCGTTATTTCACAGCTTAGCAAAAATAGAAGTCAGGTACTAAATGTAAGTGTTGAAGGTATATATAGGAGTACACATAATATTACAGTATATAGATGACCTCCTTCTATCTTCGTATATTAATGTTTAATAAAAAAATGCAGGGGTTCAGCAGACAGGCAGACGGTCCACTTGATGCAAAGCGATTACCATTGCCTATGGACATTTGCAACACCAAAAGTGCTACAAATGCACTGCTGCTCTCTTAAGGGACACTGGAACCTGGTCACTAATGCCGGAACATAACACAAGGTTGTTATGGCAGCATATTCTAGACCAGGGGTGGTCGCCATCCAGTCGAATAAATATCCGGCTACATAGCTGTGGGTTGTTTTGCTGCCTCTTACGCCAACCGGTCGTAGGAAATGGTATTCTTTCTCCGTTCCTGCACGGATAAAAGTTTAAAACCTTGTTAACAGATCTAATCCTCCATCCATCTTTGAGTCGTATTCTTCATTCATGAGAGTCATGACCTTTCTACACTACCTTTTCTTGCACTATTTTGCGCAATCGGTGACGATCGATGACAATTTGCAGTCCGTCGTATACGGAGTCGTTGATTAGGGTGCGGATCCGAGACTAAATTCTGCTATTATTATCTTGTCAAAATCACCGGACTCTATCGTCTCAATCGTAAGTTTGCCTAATTTCGCCATTCTGTTAATTCCAATAACGTGTCCATGACAAGTCACTCTTTAAATAAAAGCGAAATCTGAATAAATAAATGGTTAAAAATTTGGTAGCTTTTTCTATTTTTCCTATAACATTAGGCAATTTTTTTTCGTAGTGGTACTTAGTTTATAATTTAAATTATTATAGAGGTAAAAGCTGAAAAAGGCTCACTTTCACAGTTATACAGGTATTAGATAGGCAAAAATATATTTTAGTACAAATTAGTACTTTAAGAATAAATGTGATTACTCTGAATACGTATTGTGCAAGAAAACTGGGGCCGATGGCCAGCGCACGCAACACCTGTCTTGACAATGTTGTCTATATTATTTCTTCACTTTTTTTTTAAACAGATTTACGAAAGCAAATACAAAATTAGATAGCTATAATACTCTTTATTGTTCACTTCATGCATATCTATTATCTACCTCTCTATCTTGTCGGTGGAGCCTCCTTCAATCTTTTCTATTATGGCATTATGGGTCAGCTGTTTTACTTCTTAGTACGACACGACACCCACTTTTACCTAAACATGATTCATGAATTATCGCCTTAGCCGTCTCTTCTCTCTCATTTCTTCCGCTTAGCATTAATTGCGACGTTGTCTGCGGACGAAGTTTTGCTGACAATATTACTTTCATAATACAGAAATAATGGGTGGCCTTATTGCATTTTAACGATTTCTTCCAGATAATCATGGTTATGTATGAAATAAAGAGAATCCCAGTGTATTGCGATGTAAATCTATATATATAAAATTGAATCGTAGACATGTATGTACACCCATAACTTGAGAACGACTTTACCGATTTTGATGAAGTTTTTTTTCTGTGTTGGGTTTCCGGATGGTTTAAATTCACAATTGCAACCGGTTGGTGGCGCTGGTATCGATTTCTAGATTTTTATTTTTACAGGGCAGGACAACATCTGCCGGGACTTTCAGTATTAAATAAATCTAGAATTGTACCATATCAACCGATAAATAACTCAAGTCACAGTTGTGTATAATGATATAAGAAATAATAAGAGCTCATAAACGTTCCACTATTGGGTTCGGGCCTCCCATCATAGGGGAACGGACAGTATATTCCGCTACGTGCGTCTAAAACTTATTGGCCTGGTTAGATACATCGGTTATGTCGATGTGCAAGTTTCATCACGATGATTTCCTTCACCGTTATCACGCGTTAATCATAACAATAAGCACATTAGGTCAGAAACCAGCTAAACAGTGCATGCTTTACGTCCAGGATTCGAATCCGCGCCCTTTGAGTTCAGGACGCGTGCGCTCAGAGATTCATATATTACTAAAATTGTGTAATTAGTTGCAAAAAATCTTGTGTTTATGGCAAAAAATAATCTTCTAAGGAAAACAATGCATAGGTTAAAGATATGTAAGTATATGATGGGCTCATTCGTATATTCATTTTTTTATTGTATGCAAGTGAGGGCAAAGACCCATCCTTGCCTTATCGAGACCTTTTTATAAGGGTTCACCGACAGTTTAGAGCCGAATAATGACTAATAACTCAGGAATGTAAAAAGTGACAGATACTTATTTTTAATAACAGAACTTCGTTTAAACTTTTCTCGTGTATAGTCTTAGAAGTATCAGTGTGGTTTTTTTTATTACATACTTTTATTCCTTTTCTGAAGTGACAAGGTATGTCTAAAAGTCCGTAAGGTGATAGATGAACGTATATTTTATCTAGGAATAATTAATTCAATTCAAACCATTTTTTCAATGCTTAGTGTAGTCAGTTATATAAATTATAATTATACATTAACGCTTTTAGGGTTGGTATTTAACGATTTGGCAATGAAATATAAAGTATCAACTATTTATTTATAATTTTATATAAATAAATAATGTCATTCTATTATATTATGCAGTATAAAATATTAATACGCTATATTATAATAAAAACTAAATACAGGTTAGTATACCAAAAAAAGTGTTGGCTAAAAACTTAAGGAGCAATACATAAGAGGTAAATGTCCGAAATATAGAATTTGAAAACTGGGCAAACCCTTTAGTTTACAATTATCTACGAATATTTCAAGAAGAAATTGCTGTCAATACGTTAAGATAATTTTACAATAGTATTTTGTTAGTTGAACCGAACAAGGTCTAAGTATTTGTCTCAAAAACAAGGCAAACAATGCCAAACATCTTCCCACGTTTTAATTTGTTTTATTAAATGCATATAGCCTTCGAAAGTTAATATTTGGCTTTAAGTCGTTACCAAAGGTCATATAGCTATAACTGTTACGGATATAATTGGACACCTCGATTTAAAATACCTTCGAAACACATTTAAATCCATATAAACAAATAACCAGTTAAATTACTTCGGTTATTTTAAAATCGTATATGATAGCTATTTATCCGCATTACCATTACATATATACATAAATATATTAATTATCTACTTTATATACATGCCTTTACCAAATCCAGTTTTGGAAATACAGTTCATAAAAAACTACTAGCAATTACAACAATGATTTCATTAGCTACATAAAACATTACTAAGTACGGAATTTCACAATAAAATTACATTAAAATTTAAGCATGATAATAATTATGACTGCTAATTTTTGAAGGTACCGACACATCTAAATTTGTAGTAAACCGTTAATTAGCACCTAGTCTTACTCGTATCGCCTGAAACTTAGTCTCAAGCAGTTACAGATACCTATTACTATGCTAAACGAATCGTAGCCATTCATAACTATGCAAGAGGTCACTCACCTGCAGTCGTCCAGCACTCGGTGCAATCCTGGCAAAGCGTCCCCCAGTCAAAGGCAAGGTCTTCGAAACTCGCCATGGTTTAATCAGCAGATCAGTCCACTCCACAACATGCTATTAATTCAGCTATTTTAAATAGCCGCTTGCACAAACACTACACTATCCTACCGTTTTTTCATAATTAATATCCTGTAAATATCTAGGTTATGTGGCATTAGGATATAAAATTATTACATATGTATGGATTATTGTAATATTTTGTCAACGGTTGTAAGGTTGCGCGGCAGATGTTCCCGCGCTGCCTTCGTATGTGTTCGGATGCGCGCGCGCACGTAGATAAGCGGCCAGCGTAGCACTGTGCGGCTACCTCGCGGTCCGCTCGGGATGTGTCGCTGGCCGCTCTGTACTCGGAACCTGTTCTCAAGAAGTGCGAGCGTTCACTCAGCGGGTTAACTCTTTCGATTTCAATGAACCGTTAACGTTCTTTTCTTACTGGGCGTTTCCTACATGACACTACGTTATGCTGGAATTGCATCTACGACTTATTTCTATTTGGGTCGAAAAATAGATGAGTGGTGGTGTCAGAAAGGATAAGATAAGAAACGAAATAAGATTATCTTTGAAAATAACACCGAAATACTGAAAGGAGGAAAATTAAAGCGGCATAGGCATTTAATGAGGAGATATGGGAATCATTTGACCAAGAGTAGTAAGCCGTATGATTGATATAACTAAGGTAGAATAAACAAAAGATAATGAATTGTGTGAAGGATGACATGAAGATATTTTTTGATATGGCAGAGTACAGGAGTAGGAAAGGATAATACATGTATGTACTGTGCAGATCACAATGTTCGGGAAAAGGTGAAAAAAAAGGGAGAAGATCCTATTATCTATTATTATTTTATCCGTGCAGGAACGGAGAAAGAATACAATTTCCTGCGGCCGCGCGACCGAGGCGACAAAACAACCCACAGCCAGGTGGTAGGGTATTTAATCGACTGGACGGCGACCACCCCTGGTCTAGAGTATGCCGACATAACAACCTTGTGTTGTGTTCCGGCATTAGTGACCAGAGGTTCCAGTCTCCCTTAAGAGCGCCGCAGCGCATTTGTAGCACCTTTGGTGTTGCAAATGTCCATAGGCGATGGTAACCGCTTCCCATCAAGTGGGCTCTCTGCCTGTCTGCTGATCTCCTGCAATAAAAAAATATACATTATATTTGATCTTCATCAAAGAGTGAACGCGATAATTTAAACATTTGCTGTGAAAAATATACGTGACAAGCCGTTAAGACTTGTCCTCCTTATGCAAGCCCACACTTCAGACAAGACTAGAGAAGCAGTCTTCTTGGTATCTCAATCCATAAACATTAAGATTATTATCAACGTCTTTATGCGATAGTAAATTTATGTCATCCATATTCAATGCGCGATACTTATACGTAAACTCAGAGGAATTTGTTTTTAATATTCACGTGGAAGTTAAATGATAACCATCATACGAGTACGTTTAAGAATATTTCGTAATAGAGGGGCAGTAAATACAAGACAGTATGGCCTTAATTTGTAATGATATGCACACGTACAATTTGACTAGGAAAAATTCACGTATTATTTATGTAAGCACGTACAAACTGATGTGCTCTTTTATCAGAGTATCTTTTATTGTAATATTAAACTAACGGCGAAGTAGATGTCGGACCAGGCCTTAGTGAAGTCTATTGGCAATGGAACCTTAATAACGAAAACAAAACCGAGTTCACATTAACAATATAGTAATTATGTTTTACTTGACACTGACTTCTAGATGTTGCAGAAAGAAGTCGGTTACATTTTTTTAATTGATTTTTTTAATATTTTATTTTTTACTTACGCTAATACTATAATAGCTTTGGAAATAATATATTAAGCACCTGCAGTAATTGTACCACTAGGACGCGTATACAAATTTGCCAACTCACTCTCGGTGTATATGCTCTTTCACAAGGGTTGCTCTCGATTTCGATGCGATTCACAAATTCGATCCTGACTTGGTGACTACGAGACCATCTCGTGAGTTAAAAATATTGAAAATCGGTCCACATTCGACGGAGAAATCGAAAAACAAACACACAAAAATATATATAGACGAATTGAGAACCTCCTCCCTATTAAAATCGGTTAAAAACAGCATATAACTGAATACTGCTTCTTACAAATTAGACGATGTATCTTTACGAATTGACAAGAATTTTTATTTCAATCACTTTAAATATTTAGAAAAAGATACGCCATATAATTTAACCGGTCACGCCTGCCGCAGGACCGACGGCCGATGGGGCAAACGAGTCCTGGAGTGTAGACCACGTCTCGGCAAACGTAGCGTAGGACGCCTGCCAGCCCGGTGGACTGACGACCTGCGCAAGATCGCCGGCAGGTGATGGATGAGGAAGACAGGAGACCGGGATATGTGGCGCGTATATGGGGAGGCCTACGTCCAGCAGTGGACTGAGATTGGCTCAACAAAAAGATGTAATTTAACACTCAGGCCCCAACCTAAGTGTTAAATTGTACCACTTTATAAGCGTGTATCTTATTGAAAAATCATAGTTTCCCATTTTTAAACCGTATCTGATGATACCTCACGTACTTATGTGATATAGTCGTTTTTTAATACCTTACTCTAATTAAACGTACTATTTATTTAAAATCGCATTCAAATAGTCCCAATAGTCTCTAAATAAATTACTGTGACCTATGGACAGTTAGCCCTAAGCAGCAACAACTATCTCTCGACTAAATTACTAGCGTAGTGCGAACAAGGCTTTACCGCGGCGTGGCAATAGCACTTCTTGCTTGTGGTGCTAGTGCCACCCCAACATGGCGACTCTCACACTCCCCACCACATTTAACTCCGCGGTGGATAGTCATCAAACGGATCTCTATTTATAAAAAAAATGGAACGCTTCTTTATGTTCTTAAAGAAGCGTTCAAACTTACGTATGATATAACGCTTCTGTAAATCACATGAAACCCTAAAATACGAAATAGTGTTTTTTCTTAAAGTCACATGTCAAACACGATAAACATCATGCCGAGGTGAATCTCCTCACGTTTTTCATTCATATAAAGATGTATTACAATACAAAACCCGTTTTTTGTGAAAACAATTACATGCATTCTACATTATCGTCTAAGTGTGTCACGTTCACGAAATCGTCACAGCGTTAACAAAACCGTGAATTAACTAAATAGAAACTGAATTCATCAACAATTAAAATGCATCCACAATGTATTTTATTTTTAATGTCTACTTAGGTAATAGTTTATTTCGTTAAAATCGGCATTTGAGAAGCGGTTTCATATTATAATTATATTAAAGCAGAAAGCGGCAAGTGAGAGTACATCGTATATATTTCATTTATATCAGACTTCAGCGCTGTTAATAGCGATAAAAATTCGTAGATTACTTTTAAAATTGTGCATTGCTTCTTGCCGCAGTTTGTCTTAATTCTAATAACATTAATTATAATCTAATACAATTATGAAAATTTGATCTAACTATAAGATAAAGTAGGCTTCGAAAAGGCAAATGGAAACTAATATAATTCTTTCTTCGTTATAATATTAGTACTTTATAAAACATTTAAATAATAAAGACATCGAAACTAAAATACACTATGTAGGAGATCACTGCCAACGGGGAGCGAGCCCAGAAGGCTGGCTGTATTGCCGCGCTGTATAGCAATACTTATTTGTTGTGCGAAATATGAGCCTGCCTTCTCATCACGGGTAGTGTCAAAAAGGTTCTTACATAATGTCATTAAAGAAACTCTTTGCCGACGGACTGCACGGGCTTAATGTTTCAACCCCAAACGGCACAAATATGTACATTATTAATAAAATTAAATAATTACAATATTAGTCCATAAAAGTCCCACTGCTGTTTATAGGGAGGCAGACATTTGGCACATATATTCACAACGCTTGGTCAAAGCGGATTTACGGGTTTCATAAAGAATTTATCTCGACATGCAGGTTTGACTATGAAGTTTTCCCTCAGGTTCACCATGTGGTAATTGAAATAATATCAATATTAAGTAAAAATAAAACCATCCTAGGCAGTGCATGCTCCGCGGCTATAAATCGAACTCACGTCATTGGAACAAAAAACGAGAGAGGCATTTGCGATAGCTACTGAAATACAACGAATTTACTTTAGCCATTAAAACCACACTTTTTTGTTACATTTGTTTGTAGGAAAACTAGTAGGTCTGATAACCACTAATGCCCGGTTTCTATATCTTACCGATTGTTCATTTGCCATACTATTAGATAAAATTTGACATAAGATCCATACTCCTTTTGTCAAAATTCAAACGATGGTAGAGTAAGTGAATTAATAGTACGATATAGGAATCTGCCGTAAATGACTCAAGAACATCTCAAGACACCTGCCAAGGGAGCTGGTGTGCTATCTACCCCGTTGAGACATTAAATATCTGTATTTATTTATATCCAAAACAAACACTGACGCTATTTGAATTTATATCATTGTAATTGCCTTGGTCAAAGGCCATGGCTAGTTTTGCATATCGAGCAGGTTTGCAAGTTTTATATAATGAATGAATCGAACAAAATCGAAAGGTAGTAGTCAGTAGTAGTAAAATCTTTCACTGAGTTTTTTCCACTTCAGTCGATTAGAGGATTGGCCCGTAGAATTATAAAACTTCCGATATCATTAATGTTTTAAATATTCTTATCATAATATCTTTGAATGTATGTAATTGCATATAAGTATGGTTTTGTGTGATGAGTGAGAGTTCTGATGGCCCACTTCTTTCTCCCCTATTCCAGCTCCACTATGCAATTCCTGCTTTCTGTAGGGTTATTCACAAACGTCGGAAATGTTTCCGTGTAAGAACAGAAAGCTCCTGAACGATTCGTGAAACGTGAAATGAACACATTCGAGAATGTGTTTCCAACATCCAGGATTAGTTGGTAGCGTTTCACGCTCCGTCAGTTTACAAATTGATTGGAACATTCACGACATTTGTGAATAACCTTACAGATCCCTCCTCTCCTATTTCTTTCTTTTTATCCGATCCCCCTATCTTATCCTAATGGCTGACGTTGCAAACTGAATCCTGACGTCCCTGATGTTGCAAACGTCTGCAGGGGATGGTAACCACTTTTCATTACACGGGCCGCCTGTCTGCTTGCCAGCTTCGCAATCTATAATTTTATAACATTTTAAACATGCCATGTCTGTACATTGGAGGTATTAAAGGAAACAACTGGAATATCTACTAACTAAACTATATAAGCGATGGAGAATACGATGATATTTTCTTAGATTTCTTGTCTGTCTGTTTAAGATTAACGTAAAAACTACTAGACTGATTTCGATGCGGATTTCGCTAATCGACAGCAAATTCTTAAAGTCTGTGCTACTTTTAATATAACACGTATGGTGGATATTTTTTTGTGTGTCTGTTGAAGCATTGAACAGAACTATAATGTTACCATTAATATTAGTTCCGTATTCCACCCATACTTCTAGGCTAAATAGATTACTGTAAATAAATTTGATTTTATAATATAACTTCTATCAATTAAGAAAATGTTCTGAAGAAAAAGTGCTCTCCAAGGTTTTATGCTATCACCTTGTATTGTACTTGTGCCGTTAAAATTACGTAAGCAGTACAAAATTTAACGTAACAAGACGTCCTTGAACTGCAGCAAAGCCGACGTGCACAGATAGAGTTCGCAGTCAAAAATGTCTTTTCTACATTGTACACATTATACCAAATTAAATTTTTTGAACATCTCTTTCCTGTATTGACGTCTTACCATGTATAAAAATAAGTAAAAAATAATAACTTAGTCGGATTAACCATTAACCTTGAGTTGTGTTCCGGCATAGTAACCAGGTTCCAGTCAAGAGGCAGCAGCGGATTTGTAGCACCTTTGGTGTTGCGAATATCCATAGGCGATGGTAACCCCTTTCCATCAAGTGGGCCGTCTGCCTGTCTGCTGAACTCCTGGAATAAAAAAATCTGATTTATTTTTTATTAAGTATAAAATTCACCTCAATCATTAAAAAACTAAATCAAAATTTGTAAAAATTATTTAAACTAAATATAGTCAATAGTTTGAGTAGTCAAAAGACCAAAAAGGTAGCTATTTCACACCCTTACGAGTTGAATTTCGAAAAACACCTATACAAGTTTAGTTTATATTTATTTCTAACCAGAAACGGTTATATACAATGGCGTGCTTATTACTGTAAAAATGACTATTTCTCATACAAACTCACCCCTTTTTCACTCCCTTAGTGCGCTCCTGTAACATAGGAAGAACCCGCATGGAAAACTTAGAATTTTAAAATATGTATAAATAAATGCTGTTTAAGTTAATTTCGCATCAAATATGTTTATAATAAAATAAAATAAAAATCACGAATGTATGCATGTCGCTGGTAAGTATAATATGACAAAAACCAATTTTGGATCAAAAGTCTAGACGCCTGATCAAGAAACCGAAGGAGTAAAAAATGACATCTTAATGTTATCAATTATATCAATATCAATTATAAAACATAGACAATCCAGTTCTTTTTTTAAATCAAAAATCTAGACTAGCTTTCCTTGGCTTTGTGACAAAAATTAATGTCGGTTGACATTTCTAATAAAATAAATACGATTTATTTACTAGGTATAAGGACATTGTGTCAGCGTAAGTAAGTATTGTACAGTAAGAAGCGAATTTATAATTTAACTAGACAGACTATAAACATCATTCTCATTACATGAAGTTTACAGTAAATTGAGATTAGCTATACTCAAACCAGATAATGCTTTTAGTGCTTAGTGTCCACATTTCTAAGTTACATTAAGTGTTACATTTGTGGGCGATACGAAACAAACAGAAAGAGTCGTCCTCAATTTTTTGAACTCGACGTGAGCGTTTGGAACCGTAAATGACCTGAATACAAAGCATTTTGTCCTTCCTTAGTATGACAAAAAATAGCATAATGAATCAGGGTACCACCAACTTTTCTACCCCGGATTCCGTGTTTGTATTAGGAAAATATTATCGATAATATTTTTTGGTAATTTACCATATAAGGGCAAACAAATGTTGAATTAACGTTATGAATCTCTGTGCCACAACATTTTCAAAATCAAAGGAATGACGAAAACTGTGCGAAGCGAAGAAAAAAAAGTAGAGAAGTGGAATCTAGGATCCCAAGCAGATAGTCTGTATGCGATTGGAACTTAATGTAATACCAGACTACTCAGAAAGTATAGCGAAAAAAGTTTTTATACATGAGAGACTGGCCAATTATAATCTATTTTAAAATACGATTATTTATGACTAAAAATAGGTACGTTCCAATTTCAAAATTTCCCTCCACAATGTTTGCGAGCTAATTTAAATTATCGTATTACATTTTCGCGCTATGATTTTTTAAGATTTCAAGTGTCGCCTGAAACCGGACGAATCGTATGAGTCTTCAAATGGTATTCATGGATAAAAGCCCTTCTAAGGCAACCGTGGGTACAACGAATTCAAGCGCGGTCGACTAACTGGGGAATGAAAAAAGAAATAATAGCCTGGATGATGAATGTCACGCTACATTTTCGAAAGGGCTTTTGCCTGTGGCCATCCCATAGCCTTCCCAACTCCATGTAAGCCTTCCATATAGTCCATGTTCTTCAGTATGCATATTACATACATATTAGGAGAGAAAAGTTTCGAAGCCACATCATCGGAATAACACGCAGTTATCTCTATCTATGTCATTCAGCCACCATGACTTAACCATAATTATACATAAAGTAAAAATGTATATATGGTATGTGAGTAAAGGTGTTTGCCAATCTATTTAGTAACATATAAGCGGCCACTGCATCTTGATTTGCGCAATGATATTGAAACACGAGGAAACACCGAAACTAGGACAGCAAATAATCCTTTTATAATATTGTTAATGAGTTTATCAAGTACGTACATTGTGTGTTATATAATAAGATTCATTTTTAATAATAGTTATAGGGTTTTCTGAAAGACTACAGAATAGACTTAAATTTTGGCATAAAAATATATAGGTAAAATTTTCAGACATAAAAAGTAATACACATTTGTCTCTTCGCTTAAAATAACTTTTTTTTGTAAATATACGAGTGCTTTAATAAATCGGGTAAATGCGTGCTAGTCCACTAACAGTAAAGGTTCCGTGGAGGTGAAAAACATCCATTGTTTTCGGAATATGGCTACTAAGCCACAAAGAAGCATTAAATTGAATATACCCTATTAAAAACGATCTTAATCAAACCAATTTTCGTTAAAAGTATTTTCTTAATTCAACCACCGTGATGCTTCTCTAAAATTAAAAAAAAATAAGGGGAGGACATAGTTTTTACGACTTTGGAAGTACTACATTCCGCCGCCTATCGCTGGTTCTTGAGTATACGGTAGTTGTCTCATATCCCATACTATCCTACCGCTAATCTCCAACGGTGCGATAAATGATATACCTTGAGAAAAAGTTACTATTAATAATATTGTATCAACGCTATTTGCAATTGAACGTAGTCCTAAAGAGACGGTTTGTTTACTTTAGTAAACGCACTCTTGTGAGAATGTGCTATTTCTGTAATACCAACTATAGGTTAAGCAAGCATTACGTTTACCGGCAAACGTGTATATAATTATGTTAGCCTTGAAATGTCCCACTATAATATACAATATACATATTTGACTGTTTACTCTCAATGTATTAAAATATACTACGATATTAAATATAAATTATGACTTTTAAGGTTCAAAACATTTGAGGTTTCAGAAGTGTGATTTTTTAACAAGGTTTTATTTCTAATACCAGGCGCGGGTTCGTGTTGATGTTGTCTGCTGCAACTGATATTTGGTGATATACTCTACTATATCATTATATTGATTAGTGTTTAGGACCGGCTCGACCGGTGTGATAGCACACAATCACAGAAGATCGGTGTGAAACTGTTAACCTTGAGCTAACCGAGTTTCGTGGAATGAGAGACAGTGCCGATGCCAGGGGCGTAACTACCACCGTATCAGCCGTATCAATGACACCCCCGAAAGTGTGTAAGCAAAATTCCTTAAATTTTATCCATTGAGTTATAACGTGTTCTAAGATTTTATCCACAATCTTTTATAGATTAATATTTTTGAGAATAACTGACGGCCAACAGGAACGTCTATAAAACTTGTCACTATTATCTACAAAACGTGAAGTTGGTTTCAGTTAACTTGATAAATAAGCTTGCTGAAAAAAGGTGAGAAAAGTTTATCTTTGGTTTGAATTCTTTGTCTAACTTAGCTTCTAGGAGCATTAAGTAATAACTTTATTCAATACATAATTATTTCAATTCAACTCGAACATTTGTTCTTTCATTATTTTTTAACTTTACCTTTCCTTTGGGCCCCCTACACATTTTGATACAGGGTCCGTCTAAGGCAAGCTACGCCACTGGCCGATGCCCCACTTTGTCCTCCATCTATTCCATCTTCAATATCTCATTGGCCCAATTCCATCCCCTCTATCCTATTCCTACTCTCTGATCCCTCTTCTGATATCGATGATTCGATACAAGTTCTTACACGGATACACACGTAGGGATGTGTGAATAGATTTAAGTAATTATATGGTTATTTATTCATTTTTTAAAGTAACAAAGCATTTTATTGTTGATTTTATTTAAATGTATTTATTTGGTTTACTAATTAAATATTTTAAAAGTAAGATTAGTTTAACAAAATTGGGTCGTTTTGGTCTGACGCCAATAAGTTTGCACTGAAAATCAGTGTTGTACCAGACATAATCCGGCACAGCAATATGCTGAGTGTAAAGCTTGTTTGCTGAAAATGGACGTATAAATTCTCAAAATATGCGTTGCATATAATAATATATAATATAAGGAATGTAATTATGTCGCTCTTTGTTTAAGTAGTCTTTTTCTTTCATTATTTATCTCGTCACCCTATCCCATCTTAACGACTGGTAACAAGTTGCCTTCACTCTTGGTATTATATACCGTTGTAAGCGACGGTAACCACTTTTCATGAGCTAGGACGTCTGCCTATTTGCCAGATTCGCAATAGAGGGAAGGAGTGATTTATGATCCGATTTATGTGATTCTTTTTTGTTCGACGCGGAATCGCTTCCAATTGGTCCCCTAAAAATTTTACATAGTTTTGCCCAGTAGATTTCATTTTATGAACATTTTTCATGAAAAAAATTTCCTTTTCGTTCCATATGTACACCGATTAATCTGAGATTTATGATTCGATTTACGTGATTCTTTTTTTGGTCGACGCGGAATAGCTGCCATGTAGTCCCCTAAAAATTTGACATAGTTTGGCCCAGTAGTTTTCATTTTACGATCGTTTTTTTGTTCCCGTTTCTTGGGACCTATATTTTTTAAGAAGCGCGGCACCATTCGTAGGTCTACCCATAAATAGCTAGACACTAAAAAGTAACAAATAAAAAATAAAAATTTCGTTTAAAAAAACCGACTTCAAAAGTAAAAAACTAAAATGTATAAAATAACTTATTTCTGAAGCTATTATTATTAATATATATTACCTAAAAATCTTGAAGTCGATGCAAAGTAGGAATAATAATATATTAATAATAATAGCTTTAGAAGTAAGTTATTTTATACATTTTAGTTTTTTACTTTTTGAAGTCGGTTTTTTTATGATACAAGAGATCAACATACAATACTGTTTATCCCTGCAAATGGGATAGTTATCGCCAAATACAGACTTAAGGAGACGCAAACGACACCAAGTGGAAAGTAAATTGTGCTATTTAATCAGGAAAGTAAGAGAAGAGAAAAAGAAGAAATTGTAATCAAGAACGTAACAAAGAAGATTGGCTTAGCCTCAATGGTGTTTTTTGCATTACGAGAGGTATAGTCTCACTAGTATTTGGTAGGCAAGCGAATGATAATTATGAATGATGTAGGCAAAATTATATTACAACATGACTCGTATATTCTGAAACGATGATCCAAGGCCATGGTTATACAGCTAAATAGTCTCAGGAGGCAAAACTGTTACCCAATCAAATAGCGTGAATAGCTGCATAGTTAAGTCAAATTATGTGGTATACCATACAAAATTACACGATATAGTTAAGCCATAAGTATATTTTAACTTAGTAGAAAGATGGTCTTATCACTTGCGAGCATCTCACAAGCATGATTAGATTTGCATTAAGTAGATAATTAATTATAGCCTTTCTGCAACACGCAGTATTAAAAATTATTGTTATGGTACTAAAATAAGTGACATTGCATGTACGTAAGTTTACTTTTTCACAGGATGTATATTTGTCTAAAAGACCTTAAATTAAAAAAAGTTGTCAATAAGTGGATGTCTGTCCAAACGGTGATACGGACCTATTTATTTGTAAGTCAACTACTTGACTCATCAAATTCTTATGAAAGGTATGTCTGACAGCGCATAGTATGTTTCGAATCTTTATTAAAAAAATAATTACTGAACTAAGCCGCGGAGTGAAAACGCCTCGTATGAGGGACTCGACCAACTTATCGCTACACTGACCATATCTACAATGGTAATAAAATAAAACAAAACTTTTTCACAACTGAAATGTATTCTATAAAATCTTATCTTACACGTAATCGAGTCACCGTTTTAGATCGCAATCTCGACTTAAACTTTATTTACTTGACTCGATTGTAAAACATGGTTTTTAGGCCATGTAAACAGCCTAGTTATCACTATGTAGTTTTCTTTCCAACTGATAAAAACCCTGATGTATTTGAAAAGTATTTGGCGTTTCCTTCATTGACGCGAGTCTCCGCTGCTTGTGGGTTAACTATCTCCAGACCCTGCAAAGAAAATATTGTTAGTCCTAAACGAATAACTTCAAGTTGTATAGAAATAATAAATCACATATTATTTTATCAAACAAATATATAGACTAAACAAGATGGAAAAATATTAATAAATCATATTGAAAAACAAAGTTATACAAATATATGGTAAATTAACGTAGGAAATAGACATAGACATATTGTCAAGCCTGTTGCCATTGGGGTAGACAGAGACGATGGACCTATACCTGCTACGATCCTGACAAAAAAAATCGCTTCATCAACTTTCATTAATTATTTCATACATACACGCTTATTTAAACTATTTTTTATCTGACCTTTCTTTAAAATATTTTCAATTTGATCATGGTGAGTACGTCTCGGTTTACCGGCACCGACTCTTTCCATCAGTCTTCATTTACTTCGTAAGGTTAAAACTCTTATGAATTTAAAATGCCAATGTATTTTATAATGATATATAACAAGCATTGATTTCAAGTGATAGTAAATTTATTTAAACATTTATTCAGTATCTATTAAGCGGATATTAGCATTTCATTGACCTTAGCTGAATTCACATTCAACGATCGTACTTTTAGGAAAGTTATCCTATATACGAGATTAAGAAACGAAACAAATGCATTTTACGGTTTTTTCACTAACACAATCATATTGACAATTCCTATCACGACAGACAATTCAAACTTCGTGAACGATCTTAAAAATGCAAATACCACAATTGACCTACTGGCGACAGGAGATCGATTACGTCTCAATAATGTCATTCTATGTGATTACCATTTAGATTGGATAGTATCACAAGGCCACCGCCAACGCTCTACATTGCATCCGTACATAACTTAGTCATAAGGCAAGTTCGTTCAAACGTAGTTTAAACTATGGAATTTATAATCTACTGAAAAAGTTGATCGATGGATTAAACCCATGTCGTAAAATCAATTCGAAAATATGAAGAGTTCAACAATTCTTCAATCATTACTTTTTAAATGGTAACATTATCTAATTCGTTCACATTTCATGCGTTTTTAATATCAATAGCCGCTTCCTATTGCCTTACATTTATCCTGACATGGGTTGAATTTTGACACTTGTACGGAGCTTATAACTAATTATAACCGATGATAAGGCAACGGTCAGTAAGGTATGACCCGGCCCTATGGCAATTATAATATTATTAGTGGTTCGGCAAAAAAACGTAAAGTAGGCACAGACTATTTATGTCCCACACTGCTTTAATGGTTTGGTTGGTTGTTAGAAGGAATGAGACAAAAACTTTTAAATTCATTGGCAACGGCAAATACGTCGTTTAATCCACGCCGAAGAGTTTAAAGGACCTTCTGGGCAAGTTTAAACTATTGCATGGTTTTAACGGTTGTCGATCGATAAACTGTAATTGATATTACAAAAAAATTAGATACGAAGGATTAAACTCGGTTGCTTGTCAATAGTATACTTTAAGCTACTATTGATCTTACGGGCCACAGACAAATAAGACAATGCCAAGTAGTGGCCATTCATTCGATTCTCACTTATCATGTTATTTCTTTTGCTCATTGCGTTGTGATACTTTATTATGTGTCATTTGCGTTCAATGACTGCGCGAGACGTGATGATGCATTATTGTACATTTTTGCAGTCATTTTCACTACAACTTCTTTAACGCTAATATAATAGGCCATTAAAGACAGTTCTTATGCACCATTGCAAGTGTGAACATGAGTAAATTTCGAAAAAAAGGAGCTACCAGACCGCAATGTCGACGGATAGTCTACTTCTCAAGAGTACATTATATCGTAATATCCGCCATGTAAATCTTATCTAAATTCATTCGAAAGTAATTTTGTTGTCTGTACTGTATTTTGTTGGCTACTTCTTCACAGTAATGAGAAATAGCCAATAATCGTAAAAAATGTTATATTATATCTCCGATACTGGAGATGGCACATAATGTTTTTAATTTTGGATAATAGGGAGATATTTGAATGCTACGGAACCGAAATTTACTTGGGCAAAGCTGAGTGAAACCCTACTTGAATAATACGAAAAATTGCAATTTCTTTCCAAAGAATAAGAAGAATAACACAGAACTTTTATGGAATTAATAATAAGGCAGAAAAGTTTCTTTTTTTAAAGTTATTTTAGGTCGGCGTATCAGCAGGTCTTTTCCTTCCATGCTCCTCTATTCTGGCAGGTATCCTCTGTGACATCAAGAATCTTTATAATATCCATAACCACAGCGCATCATGCATTGTGTAGAGAATGCATGTATGTCGGTTAAACATTCTCAGTCATATAATTTAATTTCTCTTCATAAAATGACTTCAGATTTGCTCCTTTCAAATAATTGGTCCCGGGTGCATGGTCAAAATTTTTCCATACCCATAGCACTACACAACAATATCCACAATAATGGAACATAAGAATGTGCAGAAAGAATATCCTCAGCTGAGAGACATAACCACACTATAGCCAAGAAACCAAAATTAGGTAGAAGTTTAACACCAGTTCCGTGTAAATTGGAATGTGAATCAAAGTTCATGTTTCTGTAGGCGATATAACTGGCTAAGCTAGGGCGCAATCAGGCTGATTGCTATCGAGGGGGCTAACGGTCGGTTGATAGGACGGGTTACCGTGAACCGATGGTCTGGAGATCAAGGCTCGCTGGACGGAGGAATAATATAATAGCCCTATGTTTACCGACATTTATTCTAAGTGGTATGTATGTCGATAATGGAGTACTTATTAGTGTTAGCTAATATAAGAGAATAGGCAATGTACTGCAGAAATTACACATTTTACTAAGATTATAATAAACGTCCAAAGATGTATTCGGTGAATATCACATTTTATTAATAAGCTTGTTGCTCAGAGGCGTCGACTGAAACTATGCTTCTAGGCAACCTCATTAATTTAACATTAATAAGTTACTTTACAATGTCATATCTTTAAATAAGTTAACACACGTGTCACGTAAGTACACGTCACGACGAACACGATTTACACGATACTTGTGATATTTAGCAAACATAGTAGAACTAATCATTAAGGCAAAACATAAAAGTTTTGAGATTTCCATTCTTAGCATTCATTTGCGTATGCTTCTAGTGATAGCAGAGATGTATGACTTGCAAGTAGTAATATCGGCCCAGAATCTTGCTACAGGCTTGGGCCTGCCTATTTTAAAGGGAACAAACGCTTTTCCAAGGTAGATTGGGGTGGGCTTAAAAAGTTATTTCGATATGCAGGTTTCATCACGTTTTCCTTCACCATCACCACGTGATTAATTGTAACAATATATACATAACGTCTAAAAAATTGCCTAAGTGATGCATGTTTCCGTGCTAGGATTCGAATCCAGGTAATTTGAAAGAGCCACGAAAGCCATATTGTCAATTGCATTAACTGAATCCGTATTAAACTGTAATGTAACCACCTTGACATGTCATGACTTTCAAAGACGAGAATAATTATGTATAACGAGTGTTTATTGTATCTTCTGCCTATATTACCAACATGGTTTGGTAATTTATAAAATATAAAACAAAGACATATTACACGAAATAATAATGTCAACTTGATGTTATTGTTACTGGTATTTCTCAATAATATATGCAACTTTTACGTGTGAAGCTTTGCATTATGTTACGTTGCGTGATAATTTTTTATTACGATTCGCACTTAAAACGGGTTTAAGCAACCGAAATTATATCATCAGAATAGAATACTCTTATTATTGCACACAGTGTTATCAGACATTTAAGAATTCAACAAGGCCACCTTAGAACAACTTAACCCTATAACAGTTCTCTTGGTATATTAATACTTCGCTAAAATAATCTGCTGCAATTGAAAGCCGAGTTTCTTCCTATTTTATCATTTCGCAATAAGTCGTGAATTGTTAGTTGTTTTTTTTTTATAGCCTGAATCAAGCAAACAGGCAGACTACCCACCTGATGGAAAGTGGTTACCGTCGCCTATGGACGTGTGCCACACCAGGAGCGTCGCCAACGCGTTGCCGGCCGGCCTCTAAGAAATTTTATAACGCCCTTCTTAAAGAATCCCATTTCATAGCGCAAAGAGAAATCCGCGGCGGGAAGTTTCCTCCAGATCATTGTTGTGCGCGGAAGTAATGTTCTAGAGAACCGTTGCGTAGTTGAGCATGGGAGATCAAGGAAATGGGGGCGAATATCCCGTCGCTGGCGAGCGGTGCGGTGGTAAAAGTGAGACGTTAGCACCAGATCAAACAGTTCCTCAGAACACTCCCCGTTATACAGGCGGTAAACTACGCAGAGGGACGCAAAGTTTCTCCGAAGCCTAAGTGATTCTTATTGAAGTACAAAACAATATAAGACGAATATGCTAGAGTTATTTTTGTATCATAAACTTGAATTTAGGAATATGGTTAGACAAAGCTGTTATTAAGCGACCGACATTGTTGAGGTTATTCCATGGCTCAACTTATTAGTATACTAAAGGAGATTTAGCATAGATCTCCAGGTACAGAACACCTGAATTCATGATTACCCTAATACAACTCATGCATGTAACATTGATTCTAGCAACCTAGCGAGCATTTATCACATAATATATTGATTAGGATTTATCCTAGGAATATGTGAGATTTTTAGAAGAATATTTGTTACCAGACTACATATTTTCCTTCCTAGTCGATACTATCAACAGACAAATACATTCTGGTTCTTATTCATTAAAGAAAAATCTGTAACCGATTTCATCTGGTCAATTCAAAGGGTAAGGGATCTCCTGCAAGACCTCTATAAGTAATGAACCTCTCTTCCCGTTTAGTAGATACATACGTCTAGCAAAAATGTTGCAAGTAGGTGTATTATTGTCAACTGAAATTTAGACAAAAAACTCAACTACCGAGTTAATAAAATCAATTTGCTAAATTCCCCAGTATTTATAGTTCGTTCGAGTTGATTGCCACCACGTCCGAATAACTTACTTATTTATTGTCTTCTTTAACAACATTATATAAATAACAAACGTATCGTTAACAATAGAACCGTGTACTTTAATCTGAATCAAAAACATGATTAAAATAACTGTCCGTCTACAAGATTTGTATCTACAGTATAAACAAGGTCTAAGAAAAATTAAATGCTGTTGCAAAGGGCGTCGCCATTCTCATAGCACGAATACCAACAGCGAAATGTACACGGTGAAAGTTCCATCACGGCCCTATCGCCTGAAATACCTATGTACAATTATCTAAGCGGTCTGGGAGTCTATAGACTGTATTATAATACATAAATAGACAGATTTACCGGTCCCGTAGACGACTCTCCTAAATTGCGAAACACATATTTAATATCTACATATCAAAATTAGCACATGTTCAATATAAGTCGTGGTAGCGTAATGGCTAGCGCACGCGTCTCAAACTCATAGGGCACGGGTTCTATCCTGACCGGAATGCATGCACCACTGTCAGTTTTCTGATCTAATGTGCATATTGTTATATTTACCACATGCTAACCAATGTGAAGGAAAACATCGTGATGCAACCTGCACATCGAGATAACCGATGTGTCAAACCTGCCAAGCCGCCTTGGACAAGCGTGGCATGACATGACATGGGGTTTTTTTTAAGAAGGGCGTTATAAAATTTCTTAGAGGGCGGCAACGTGTTGGCGACTTGCCTGTTGTTGCAAACGTACATAGGCGACGGAAACCAATTTTCATCAGGTGAGTTGTCTGCCTGTTTGCCTGCTTCAGGCATTAAAAAAAACAGAAATAAAAAAATGGCGTAAATTGATCGTCATTACAATGTTACCCACCCAAATGTTTCCGAAGTGGGGACGCATTCTAGCGGCCGAAGTATAGACACTTTTTTACTTTAGACTACGATCGCCGCTACATGCAAAGCGTGTTAGTGACCGTTGCACTATCTCGTAAAAATAAACATAAACATACGACCACAGCACAAATGCACCATAATGTATTAGATTTCTACTTTCCCCTTGTAACACGATATGTATTTCAGCCGTGGCCCTTTGCAATGGCCAACGTATTGATCATACCAGTTTTGTACGACTTAAACATGCATGTGTTATCGTCTGCATAAAGCGACCGTGGAAACGGAAATTATGTATAGAGGTTTAGCAACGTTTTCCGTTCAATTTGTATGTGAATGGCCAAGTAGTCGATTTATGCGTGTCCAACAAGATTAAGGGCACGTTTGTCGGTAAGTAGTTGACAGGTTGAAAACTCGTTCTTAATAGATGACATAAGTATACAAAGATAAGCAAATATTCATGGTCAATAGTAAACAAGATAAACATGCGACGCTTTAGGAAATAGGTGCTACCGTGCAGAAGCAAATGGAGATAAGAGACGCTTTATCTCAAGATCTACATGGTGACTAGATTATAGAATCTAAAACATATGGGTAAGTTCTTCGCTAAAGTACCGGCACTATTCATCTTTTTTCTCTAAGCCATTGGTAAAAAAGTGACAGTCCTTGTATAGAGTTTATATCACAATTTAACAAGTAGTACTAGCAATTTACCAAGCTATAGAAAGATGTAGCAATTAGCCAATAGTTATAGTAACTTTAAATTGTATAAAGAATATTGTACCGATCAAGATCTATTCATGTTTTGTATTTTATTCGTACACAGGAACCCTCTACGCGCGAGACCAATGCACTCAAGGCTACTTTTGTAAATATGCTAACACACTTTATTTAAATTATATTGGAAGTCGAAATTGCAGAATAAATTCACCGGTATATTACATGCTAACAATGTTTTAAAATTAATTTTTCTCTTGCACCATGAGCAAATATAATAGCGTGAAGGAATTCATATTACAAAAATATGTTAACAACCATATTTGAAGCATGGTTCTAATGCATGCTACCAATACTAATATAATAAACAATACGTGCTATAGATAATAAATATTTTACCTCAATCTTATTTAAATATTAGGCGTTATTAGTAAACTATAATTATATAACTGAAATCAAGTCATTATCTTTGCAGAGTACCTGCAGTGTATGTTAGTTCTAATATGCAAACATTATAATATTCTATTCTATGGACTCTACCTAATAGGTAGCGGGGAAAACAGGGGAACTTTTCTACCTGCTTAACATTCGATAAGTTAAATTTGGTAAGTTCTATGGTAAAGAAAAGAGTTAGGAATGAATAAAAAAAATCTCACTTTTTGCTTATAACTTCTTTAATTTTTAATTCAGGGCAAAACAATTTGCTACAAATTATGATTTTACAATTTTTTTGTAAGATGCATAGTTTCCGAGATATCGCGAAAAAGGGTTTTCATCCCTTTTTCCAAGATGGCGGCCGGGGGACAAGGGTGGCGATCCCACAAACTTGAGGTTAACCTTCTATAGACCCCACACATGTCCCAAAAATAAAATTGCGTCCTCTAAAAAATGCAATATTCGGTCCATAAATTGTAAGATTTCAATGCATGATTTGTCTTTTCACAGACTTGGGATGTTATAAAGTTTTATTTGAAAACTTGTACATAAATATATCATATATAAGTCGTGGTAGCGTCCTAAACTCAAAGGGCGTGGGTTCGATCCTGGCTGCACCGCATGCACCACTTAGGCAGTTTTCTGACCTAATGTGCATATTATTACAAATACCACGTGCTAACCACGGCGAAGAAAAACATCGTGATGCAACCTGCACATCGATTTAGCCGATGTGTCAAACCTGCTAAGCCGCCTTCGACAAGCGTGGCGGGTAAACTGTCTGTTCCCCTACAGTAGGAGCCCCGAGCCCAGCAGTGGGACAGTTATGGGGTGATATACATAGACATAAATATATACATATCCATTGTTTATGCAACTATAACGTTAAATAAGCAAGAAATCATAATTACAGTAAAATTTACTACCTAAATTATATTTCATAGCACCGTCATTAAAGTTGCAGTATAATGGACGGTGTCCACTTCCCCACAAGGACCGATATCATTATCGTCGTGGAATGTTGACAAGCGGGGGTTTCAGCGAGTAACTTTTCTATGGTAGTCGAACTAGTTTATGAACCCGAATGCTTAGGTCCAATGGGTCCTCCTGGCTTGTAATACGCAATATTTTATTAAGTAGCAACTGTGGCGAAAGATCATGTTGGTACTTGGGTATGTGAACTTTAAACTTATGTCTGATAGACATTAGAAATAAATTAACTAAGTATTAATTTTATGGACAGGTCTTAAGTTGAACATTCATTAGCATTTCTATTTGCCTGTACACTGTTGGACATCGATAAGAATTGATTATAATTAAATCGACTACCAGTGTTTGAATCTATATTTAAAAAAAATATTAAGTTAAAATCGTATCTACTTCCTACTCTACAAGCAGCATTGGGTAATGTGTTTGCGCTGTTTTAAGAAAAAGAGGATAATGAAATGTATATTATAATAATTTACTATCGTTTTAGTATTGTGAATTATTTAAAATGTTCTATAGGTTAAGATGCAAACTTCGATTTCATATTTATATAGTTATTGTCTTTTATACACGAATGACTTAAAAAGGAAATCTCTAAGACCATTTCAAGCAGTCCGGCCCTATTCCTGACAATGAGATCGTGATGTTATCCACGTATCCCATAATCTCAGTGTACGCTCAAGGGTACGTGCCTATTATCATGATGGATCGGGATGCCGTGGTAATGACGCCTCAGAGGCGTAAATGGACGTACCCAGTATCGCAATTGCGCGTATCGACTTTTGAATTCGCCACAGTATTTTGCCGACCACTATTGTTAGACACCTTCCGCCATATTCAGAGACTTGTAATGACCCCATCTATATACATATTCTAAATAGGGATAATAGAATTTTTTAACATTCTACTTTTTTAATTCTGATGTCTTTTGACGGCCTCTGTTGTTCAGCCGGCCTGCCTCGTCGGACCACAGAGGCTCTGGGTTCGATTCCTGGCGTGGTAAATTTCGGAAATGAACTTTCCGTTATTTAATATAGTCTGGGTGTCTGGGATCGGCCCCAGAGCGGTCCAATATATATTATTACCTATAACACAAGCGTAACTTGCTTAGCTTGGGGATATACAATGTCTGTGTTTGTCTGCCAAAAAAAGTCTAAAAATTCAATTGAAGTTACAAAATTTTAAATGTTCATCACAATTTAATTACTAATTTAGTTAATCACCTTTATTATGTATTTATAACGCCTCACTGAAATGACTACTTCGCCTCAAACAAGAAAGGAAAAAAGTGGCTAACGATAAAGCATTTTGAGACAATACTCAGACAGAAAGCAGACAACCGATATAAGATTTAAAAAGTCGACAAAACAGACCAGCACAGGTAATTGTTGCAGATTGTCCAGCATAGACAGTATAATGTATGGGACTCATGAAGACTTCCATTTCATATTTGGCATCATTTTGAGTATCGATATGTGCCGATAAGTCCTCGGTAATTTCATAGATACGAGTAAGTCATAAAATGTAACGACTGCATTAGTAGATCGGTACCGATTACCTGCTTCATTTTACTCGTTTTCTAGGCCTACAATTAAACTTGTTGTATATCGATATTTGAAAAACTTCCGCCCAAAATAGAAAGTTTTTTCAAATACACGTTATTACTTTAGGGCAGAGAGAGTGTCATCCAAATCTTACCGAATAGGTTGATATCTATTCTAAAATATTGTTACATGCCGACAAAAAGTGAATGCACATCTGTCTGCCATAAATCTGGTTTATTACCTTTCCCGCATTTGTTATTTTGTGTTTAAATTTGTAATTTAAAATAACATTCTATTGTAACTGTACTTGTTTTATGGCAGTCATTAGGCAGGTGTGTCGAATAGTATTATTTGTACAGAATAAAAGGAATGCCCGAACGGAGGGGTGAGACAGTCAAGCGAGGATTACGATTCGAGCAAGACGTACATTCGATAAGCTGCATAGTGACGGACTTTGCGCGTGTTATTGAATTGTGCAGTTTTTACTGGTTTATTTATTTATATTGATTCATTAACAAAAAACATTTGTGTCTGAAATATACATACATAGTCATAATTACAATTATAAAAAATAAAAATCTAATTTACAATAAACATTCTTAACTTTACAAAAATATGTCAACCGAAAGGTAATTTATTATTATTATTTAAGCACAAAAATAATCGTCAACTGAATAGAAAGCTTGTTTAAGGAGGAATGCTTTAACATTACGCTTAAAAGATTGCATTTTATATATATTTAGCTTTCGGTCCGTAGGTAATTTGTTGAAAATTTCAATAGCCTGATACGTCATACTGTGCTTTACAACATTTAAAGATTTACGTTGCGTCCACTTATATTCGTACCTGTGTTATACGTGTTTATAATAAATTCTATAGTAATTCCAACGGCATTTTAATTCGAGTCCTGTAGCTCGTAACAATATTATCTACCTACATACAATCTACTTTCTTTAAGTACATACATGACTATAAGAAATAATTGGAAAAAAATGGGTTTTTTTTGTAACTTTACAAACAGATGCTCGTATTTCAAAAATCTCATATAATGATATAATTGAACCTGTGAGTATGAATCACAATAGAATAGAATATAACCGTGTCGACGCACTTCGTAAATAATATTGCCATCATCATGCCGTAATAGACGTGTGATTGTCACAGCGATTCATTTAGCACTTTTGTGTCGTGACATAAAAAGCATCTTCACACCACGCGAATTGCAATATACGTTTTTATGACTTTAAGTTTGAATGTAACTTCGATAATAACTACAGCCGGCAAAAGAACATTGTAAGTTTTGAAGTGAAACGTCTTAACATCGATTTGCAATTTGAAACTCGACGAAATGAAAAAGCGACATTAAAAAGGGTTAAATACATAATTCTATAAGACTAACTCTGCGAAAGAATGAGATACAATACATTATATTTAATCATTTAAACATATAGAGATAGATACTCATACAGATAGAGTTGGCAACGTTTTGAAGTTTTTGGTTAATATTTCAAATTTCGTGTTTTAAAGCTTAAAGATATTATAATGATATGATATACGAAATATGACGTCATGAAATTTAGAATCCCTCCCACCACTTGCCACACTTTGTTTCACTTCTACTGCTTGTGAACTGCTTACACACAGAATTTAAAACATACGTTTTTTAAATCTATTTGCTTTTTGTACGTTTTATTTATAATCAAACTAATCCTCTCATGGGTTCGTCTTTCGTTTGATTTATTTATTTTACCGCATGACTTCTAAAATCACAAATTGTCTTTAAAGCCGATATCAGGCGATTCATTCCTGTCTTTTAATTTGGATGAATCAACCAAAGTGATCCATATAAACATATATTTTAATGTTATTCAATATCGTCAACTACTCATTTTTGCCTTTCAATCACATGGATTCAATTTTGTTGATCCGTCTAATATTAGCATAAGATAACTTTCACTTTATTCCCAACCATTTGGGAGGTACTAATACAGTATGTCGAGAAGTAATTTCTTTCTATACTCGAGGCATACGGCCTCTGTCACACTAAAATTGTTCACAAGGCGCCACAAAATACCACAGCATTTAAAAAAGAATGTAAGATACCGTTTTAGTTAAAACTGTGCCGGAATATATTCTAATTTTTTATGCACCCGAACAAACTAAAAATGAAAAACAATGACACATTTTATTATATTAAATTTGTTATCGATCAGTGAAAAAATCACTTTGGAACTCGAATTTTTTTTATCTGACCATTTTAAATCATTCCCAAAAAAAGGAGCGCAGATTTTAAATATACGAATCTGATTTCGATCAGCAAAATCCGCATCGAAATCGGCCCAGCAGGTTTTACGTGAATCCCGAAGAAACAGACAAAAAATCTAAAAAAGATTGCATCGGGTTCTTCATCGTTCATATAGGTAGTCTATTCCAGTTGTTTTTCGTTTTTTTTAATTGACTCTAACGTACAGACACGGCATGTTTACAATTTTATGATATTATAGACATAGATCGAATAAGTAGTATGCCGCCGGGCGGATCGCAGATTGTGTATAGCGTATAGATATTTAGTAAAAAAATATTATTATGTTTCATTTCAATATATTGCACGATTTAGAAGATTTTAGTATAAAGATAATGTATTTATTTAAAACAAGAAACTCTCAATATACTACCAATGTCGATTGGGTCTGCACATAAATTATTTGACAGCCAAGATAATGAAGCGTACATATCCATCTCGACTGAAGAGGCATGATATTCGAAAGCTACAAGAGAGGAGTTAGTTCTACATAAAACAAAGAGTAGTGTTTTCAATGGAGAACACACCTATTACTAAAAATAAAAAAGCACAAGCCATCCATTTAAAGTCGGTTTGCGACTGATTGTGGATATATAGAAGGAAAACAAAATTTAGGACAAGGAAACACAAAATAGTAAACAAACAAATAATTATGTCTTAAATAATCACATGCTTAGCATTAGAAATAAAATCATAATCTGACGAAATCTGATGTAGATGATTATAAAAGAAAAGTAACTTCACCTGTAGTGGAGTAAATGCCACCGAGGATGCGGTTCCGGAAACTTGTCTCCTAATACTAGTGGCACCTCCATACTGCTGTTGCTTCTGCAAATTCTTCTGCAAAGTTTTGCTGATGCGCACTTTCGTCTTCTCGTCTATCTGAGGCAGTCTCACGCGGCCTGTACTCGATTTGCCTATAGTACCGCGAGTGTAGCCCAAATCTTCTTGATAAGCGTCGTCTTCGATCTAAAAAGAAAATATTTAGTGAGTTTTTCCCACCAACTTTTCAGATACATATGCCTATTCCCTTATATGGAATGTTTTAAACCCCATTATTGAGGTCGTATAATTTAGGGTCAGACCTTGGAGTGTGACACATTGCTATGCAGTTTTATTATAAAAAAATATATTATATATTAATTAGAAATAAACAATTGTTGGAGGATGCTTTTTGTTTCTAAACAAGAGTTATGCGTTTAGGTAAAAAATATTATGTTTAGAGAGTTTTTTGTAGCGCCGCCATAATAACTTGGCGAGAGCCAAATATGCTTATAGTATAGCTAATGCTGTCAAATAAAAAAATACAAAAACGATATTTATAAGATTGATTCAAAAAAATCTCGTAGCAAGCCTACATCATAAAACATTCTTAACATCAAAAACCCGGAAGTCAACAATATAAAGGTATGTATGAAGGTAGGTATGTATTATTAGGTATGTATTTACAAATACGTGACTCAATGTAGTTCAATTATATCTTATATGGATATTTCGAAACTAAATAAAATAACTAATCAACAACGATTTGGTTTGAATCCTAGTAGGAAGCATAAATGCTTAGATGTATAGGAGTAGTTTCTTTATTACTTTAATACTATTGTTAGGTCCTCACGTTGAAAGTATACATCGTGAGGTAACCTTTACTTCGAGATTACAGATGTAGCTGCCAATCTACTTTGATTTGTGAGGGGTGTGTACCTTCTCTCCGATTTGTTCAGCATTCAGCTATGAAGAGGCAATATGATTTCAAATAAAGTCAAAATTACAAATAATATTTATTTTTAACTTATACTTTATATATTATTAATAATAATCATAGGGTAGACGAATGTAACCCCGAGACAAAGTCGAGGCCTTATCATAGTAACGAGTTGGTAAAACCCGAATTCCGCGCGTGTTTTTGTACGTTGTACATTTTTCAACAGATTTGCGAGAAAACAGTGCAACACCAACAGGTAATGAAAGAAACATAAACATCAGTCGGAAAGTCGCAACCATCTTTTACATTGTTGATAAGATGGCGCGCATTTGCAAATGGCGTCACATGCGCGTGTGAAAATTAGAACTACATCTTCAGTGTCATTTTCTTTATGATATGAAGGTGAAACAAATTTATATTTATCAAAGCACTTTTAAGGAGGTTTGATTATTCAGCTGATTAATCCTGAAACTCCTTGGTGGGATTCTTATATATTTTTTATGGAAATTAGGAAAATAACTATGGCGATATAATATGGCGATTCTCTCAATCTTCTGTCGTCTTACTTAAACAATAGATCCCAAAGCGTTGAAATTAACAATATCAAATCTCGTGAGACTGGCATATCTATGGGTGTGCCTCAGGGCTCTATTCTAGGTCCCTTCTTGTTTTTGATATATATTAATGATTTGCCATATTTTATTAATGATATGTGTGAGGTAGTGTTGTTTGCTGATGACACGTCACTTATATTTAAAGTAGACAGAAATAAACAGAACTTTGACGACGTAAACAACGCCTTAACCCAAATATCTAAGTGGTTTACCGTAAATAACTTATCACTCAATCCGAATAAAACTAAATGTGTTAAGTTTGTTATGCCCAATGTAAAAGAATACGATGTTAATATTTCCCTTAACGACACTAGACTTAACCTAGTAGATTCAACTGTATTCTTAGGCATTAACCTAGATCAGAAACTCCAGTGGGGCGCTCATATATCTAGTCTCTCAGGAAAGCTTAGTTCTGGTGCATATGCGGTCAGAAGAGTTAGGCAGTTCACTGACGAAGAGACTGCTAGACTAGTTTATTTTAGTTATTTTCATAGTGTCATGTCCTATGGTATTTTACTTTGGGGCAACGCTGCTGACTTGGAGACTATATTTGTTTTACAAAAAAGAGCCGTAAGGTCAATTTACAACCTCGGCCCTCGGGTGTCTCTTAGGGAACGCTTTAAGGAAATCGGTATTATGACGGTCGCCTGCCAATATATTTTCAATAATATAATTTATATTCGTAATAATTTGAGTGCCTACAAGCGGTATAAGGATGTTCACGATTTCAACACCAGGCATTGTAATAAACTGATATTGCCATCTTTTAGATTACAAAAAGTATTGTCTTCTTTCTTGGGGGTTGGTATACGCTTCTTCAATAAGATTTCGAGTGAAATGTTAGATCTGCCCTTCAATAAATTCAAAATCAAAATAAAAAGTATCTTGCTTAAAAAGGGATACTACACTATTGAAGAATATTTAAATGACAAAACTTCATTTACATAACAGCTCGCTCCAACCTCTTATACTGTGTTTTGTACGAGTATAACCTTTTTATCTTGCCGTACTTCTAAGGAATATATGGAGATATGTTGCAAAAAAAAATAATTACGTTACGTCTTTATATTTATAACTATAATTATTTTCTATCCTTTTATTGCGCTTTTGTCTTATTGAATATGCACTATTTGCTACAACTCCATTAATTCTTCAAAAGTTATTCTGTAACATAATTCTGTATTAAATTTAAAAAAAAGTACTTAAATGTAAAAAATAGACCAACAAATATTGTAGGCGACGCACACACATGTATAGATATTTTTTAACTTATTTATATTATTTAAAAAATTAAAGTATGTTTTAACGGTTTGCAACTTTTAAGCGCGGCTTATGTTCGCTAGTCGCGCTATTTACGGCAAAATATTTGTTATTTTGTAATTAAAATACGGGCAATACGACGGGGTGTGCTACACGGTGCTATTGGCTCAATTTGAATATTAGTGTCACGCGAGTCTCCGATCGACGCGAGCGCATCCGCAGTACATATAGTTCCCGGGCGGAAACACCACCCCGAAGCCTGGCAGCCATATTTTTGGTGTTTTATTTAAATAATTACCGGTATCACCTACATTGTGCCTTGGTTCTTCGACCCGGAATGTATAAGACACCACCGTCACGCATTTTAACACGGCGGCAGAAGATGGAAGGCGGATTGACGGCCACATCGGAGCCAATGTTGCCGATCGAACGCATGGCAACAAGAGCAACGCGCAGCCATATTGTCGACACGCAAATAAAAAAATCGTCCCCTAAGGATTTCAACCCTTCGATTTTATCGAAGAAATCTACGGCGTCGTCCATTGCAAAACGTAAACAACTAGAATTTCAAGCTGCTCAAGAAAAGGCAAAGATAGCGATGGAGCTAATTGACAAAAAATTGGAAGCTGATTTAGCCCAAGCCGACGCTGATGAGGCTGACGAAAATAGTAGATGCAGTGATGCCCCCTTAAATGACAACGTGAAGTCGCACGTCGAGGAGTGGCTAGACCAAGGTCAGGCCGCAGTGGCCTGTGCAGCCGATGATAAGCCCCCGACGTGCCCCATTGGACAGCCAGCTGAGGACAGCGTTTCGCAACTGGCACATACACTGAAAGAACTAATTTCAAAATCAGCAGGTCGCCAGGAGGAACGTCTCCTAGGGCGTCTCGCTACGCCCCGAGAATTACCAGTTTTTACTGGAGAAAATATTCAAACCGAATGGCTATTCTTCAAAAACGCATATTATGAATCCACGCAAGTGTGTAATTTCAGTGATAGTGAAAATCTGTGGCGGCTGCGCAAGGCCCTCCGCGGTGAAGCTAAGGAAGCCGTCATAGACCTGCTCATTGGCAATACTCCACCTGACGAAGTGATGGAGGCGCTGGAGTTCAGGTTCGGCCGCCCAGATATGATTATACACCACTTGATAAATCAAATAAAAAATTTGCCAACATTAAGTAATAATTACCAATATGACCTAGATAAATTTACAATAAAAATAAGTAATTGTGTAGCAGCTCTTAAAGCTACTAAACAAAATGATTATATAAATAGCCCTGAGTTGTTATCAACAATCATTTCGAAATTACCTACGAATTTATTAAGTCGTTGGATGGATTTTGCCATTAAAAACAAAGATCAATCTCATTCAAAGCTAGAATTATTATCTTCGTTTCTTAAAAACGAAACGCAAGCAATGGCAGATGTCGGAATATTATTGCCTCGCGAAAAGAAGCCACAAGTGACGGTACATATGAATAAGACCGTGCACAAAACTCGCTACAACAGTAATCAAGTGCTCACAACAAACATCGAAAGCATATCAGGCTTTAACAAGTGTAAATTTTGTAAAAAGTCACCTCATTTTCTACCAGACTGTCGTCCATTTAAACGAGCATTGACAAGAGATCGTTGGAAACATGTTAAAGCAAGTAACCTATGTTTTTGTTGCCTAAAAAGTAGACATGACAATGATATTTGCCCAGAGCCACCGTGCGAAGTCGATAATTGTGGCCTAAGCCATCACAAATTATTACACTATAAAAAGCCCACGGCCCCGCATACATCGTCAGCTGACAGCGAGGAGCAAGCCACAGCCGTGATCGACGAGTCATCTACCGTGGCTCATATAAGCTGCGCGGCAGCGGCTACCCAGAGCTACGACGCGTCGTGCAACTTTCAACGCTCGCGCCGCAGCAGCGGCCCCGGCGTCAGGCCGTCCGCCACTGCAGCGCCCCGCCATCAGCTGGCCGAAAACTACGTTGCGTTAAAAGTGGTTAAAGTGCGGTTAACAGGACCTAAAGGTAATGTGACAACCTATGCTTTATTAGATGATGGTGCTTCAATATCAATGATTGAGAAAAAATTAGTGGAACAATTAGGACTTCAGAGTTTAAAATCGAACTGTATTAAATTAATAAACGCATTTGGTTTAGAAGTATTTCAACATGACGCTCCTAAAGTGTCAGCAAAAATATGTGGTTACGATAATATTAACTACGATATTTGTTTACGTCAAATTGATCAGTTAAAATTACCTAGGCAAGATTTGTCATTTATTAAAAATATTAACTGTAAACACTTGTCCCATATTAAAAGTTATGTTTGTAATGAATGTGTTGTGCCTCGCCTACTTATAGGGGAAGATAATTATTTTCTTTTAGCTCCTTTAGAAATATTGCATAGCGACAATAATCACGAGCCCTATGCAACAAGATGCCGATTAGGCTGGTCTATTCACGGCTGCTTTGGTCTCACTCACACTTCAGCTGACGAGCATATCTTCCATGTCGCACACTCGGAACAGGTGAGTCACATTGATTTAAATGATTTACTTAAAAAATCTTTTGAACTAGATTGCATTGGAATTTCAACCTTACGTCGTGAGAATACGGCACACTTGAGAGCCGTGAATATTTTAGATAACACGTCACGTTTATTAGGAGAAAAATGGGAGGTAGGTTTGCCTTTCATTAAAGACGACTTTACGATGCCCGATAGTTATACTTATGCACATTCACGGTTGAAAGGGTTATTGAAGAAATTCCAAAAAGACAACGAATATGCAGATAGATACAAGGGGGAAATAAATAAATTATTTCAACAAGGTTATGCCCGAGAACTTAAGGTCAATGAACTTTCGGCTAGCCGCGTATGGTATCTGTCGCATTTTGGAGTGCAAAATGTAAACAAACCTGGTAAACTTAGACTAGTATTTGATGGAGCTGGGAAAGTAAATAATTTAAGTTTGAATGATTATTTACTCACGGGACCCGATTTATTTAATTCATTATTAGGGATAATGTTACGATTCCGTGAACATAAGTTTGTTTTGATTGGAGACATAAAAGATATGTTTCTTCAAATTAAAATTCGCCCTGAGGATCAAAATGTTCTACGATTTTTATGGCAGGAAAGTGTCGACGCCCCTCTAAAAGTATGTGTAATGCAAAGTCTCATATTTGGTGCAACCTGTTCTCCTTTTATTGCACAATATATACGGAATAAAAATGCATTAAAATATCAGGATTTATATCCCGAGGCTGTGGATGTAATTGTAAATAATCATTACATGGATGACTGTTTACATTCATGCCCCACAGAACAGAAGGCAATTGAATTAATCCGTGACATTACGAATATTCATAAAAAAGGCGGATTCGAGATCACACGTTGGTCGAGCAATAGTAAAAATGTACTAAATAGTATAGCGCATGCTGCGCTTGCTCCCAGCGCACTGGAGTTCAAACACGGAGCTACGAATACTAGTGAGCTAACGCTCGGGTTGATGTGGCATCCGTATAGTGATACGTTTAGTTTTAAGATATCATTCGACCGTATACCACAGAATATTCTCAATGGTTCTGAACCGCCTACAAAGGCCAAAATGCTTAGTATTATAATGTCTATATTTGATTTATATGGTTATTTATCACCTTTTTTGATAAAGGCAAAAATAATATTTCAGGACGTTCACCGCAGTGGGGTCGAGTGGAACTGCCGCATCCAGTGTGACGAACATACTCGGTGGCTGAATTGGTTGCAGGATTTGCGACAGCTGAGCGGCTTGTCCATTCCACGGTGCTACGCCGATGCGAGTGAGTGGACGCAGTGCTATCCGTCCACGCAAAGTATGTCAACTTACTATGATATTATTGATAAACAAATGCACATATTTTGCGACGCTTCTATAAAAGCGTATGCAGCGGTCGTTTATTGGCGATTTACACGATCAGATGGTTGCGTATTAGTATGCTTTGTTCTTAGTAAAAGCAGAGTAACTCCTTTGCGCCCCATATCTATCCCTAGGTTAGAATTACAGGGTGCGCTTATAGCTGCGCGCTTAGCCGACACTATACAGAAGGAACATAAAAACATGCAACCAACTAAGCGTCTTTTCTGGTCTGATTCCAGCACGGTACTACAGTGGATCCGAAGTGATCCACGAAGTTATAAACCCTTCGTAGCACATCGCCTGGGCGAAATAGACGAACTCACGAAGGTTTGCGAGTGGCGTCATGTTCCTTCTGGACAAAATGTTGCGGACGTTGCCACTAGAGAGGACGCGCTTCCGCTTACATATGCTGACGCCTGGTTCCAAGGACCACCCTTCCTACGTCGACCAGAGAGTGAGTGGCCCAAAGATCGTAAGTTCACCAAACTATCGGACGATAGCTTGTGTGAGCAGCGTTGCATACACCTAGTCGTTGCTGATAACTCAGTATTATCTATACCTAATGTAGATAATATTTCGAAGTGGGTCACACTAGTACGCGCCACTGCAAGAGTGTTACTCTTCATTCGAAGGTGTCAGCGCAAAACTATTGAATTAGATGTTCTTCTTATGAAAGAAGCAGAACATTTACTAATTAAAAGGTCTCAACAAGATACCTTTTCATTGGAATGGTCTTGTTTAAAGCAAGATAAGTCTTTGCCACGTAATAGTCGCTTGTTACCATTGTCACCATACCTCGACGCGTTAGGTGTCATCCGTGTGGGCGGCCGCATTGACAAAATAGTTGGAATTGAGCATAATACATGCAGACCTGCTATTTTGGATGGCAAGCATACAATAACGCGGTTATTGGTAGAATATTATCACAAAAAAGCACTTCATGGAGCGAACGAAACAGTCGTTAATAACTTAAGACAGCAGTATTGGATTTTGAAACTAAGACCGACTGTCCGGTCAATTTCTTCTCGATGTATATTCTGTCGTCACCGACGTGCAACTCCACAACCTCAGCGTATGGCAGATCTACCAGCCGTCAGACTGCAACACAATAGACGCCCATTTAGCTTCTCTGGAGTCGATTTTTTTGGTCCCCTGGAAGTAACAGTCGGTCGTAAACGTCAGAAAAGATACGGTATGATATTCACTTGCTTGACTATACGAGCTATCCATATCGAACTGACTGAAGACCTTTCAGCTGATGCCACAATCATGGCGCTTAGGCGCATGGCAGCTCGTCGCGGACTACCTGATGTTATCATTTCTGATAACGGCACGAATTTAAGGGGAGCAGATGCAGAGTTAAGGCGGAGCATAAACGAGTTAAATACTGATGCCATTCGTGATGACGGTGTTGTACGTGGTGTCGATTGGCGGTTCATTCCGCCAGGGGCACCTGAGATGGGGGGGTCCTGGGAAAGGATGATTCGTACTGTAAAATCATCCCTCAAAGTAATCCTCAAAGAGCGTGCTCCACATCCTGATACTTTGCTGACATTGCTAGCAGAAGTTGAAGCTTTAGTTAACAGTCGTCCAATTACTCATGTGTCTGTAGATCCTAACTACCCGGAAGCACTCACCCCTAATCATTTTTTAATAGGTTCCTCGACAGCCAGCTGTTCATTTGGTAAATACGATGACTCAGATTTGTATCTTCGCAAGCGTTGGCGTGTAGCCCAGAGGTTAGCAGATATGTTTTGGAGCCGCTGGGTAAAGGAGTATCTACCTACGCTGTTGCCACGACAAAAGTGGGCTACAGATGGGAACCCACTACAGGTAGGCGATTATGTTATTATATCAGATCCCAATCTGGAACGTAGCTGCCGGCGGCATGGAGTTGTGAGTGCGACTATTCCAGGCTCTGACGGACGTGTTCGTATTGTAGATGTGCGCACACGCACTGGAGTATTGCGTAGGCCTGTAACGCGCGTCGCCCTTTTATCACCAAGGGATGATAGTGCTAAGTAATTAGCACTAAAGGGGGAAAATGTAGGCGACGCACACACATGTATAGATATTTTTTAACTTATTTATATTATTTAAAAAATTAAAGTATGTTTTAACGGTTTGCAACTTTTAAGCGCGGCTTATGTTCGCTAGTCGCGCTATTTACGGCAAAATATTTGTTATTTTGTAATTAAAATACGGGCAATACGACGGGGTGTGCTACACGGTGCTATTGGCTCAATTTGAATATTAGTGTCACGCGAGTCTCCGATCGACGCGAGCGCATCCGCAGTACATATAGTTCCCAACGCCGTGTACACACCCCCGAAGCCTGGCAGCCATATTTTTGGTGTTTTATTTAAATAATTACCGGTATCACCTACAAATATAAAGAAAAACAATTTTTAGCTAGACGTGTTGCTGGGGAGTTTCTTGCCGCTTCTTCTCCTTAACAGCAATAACACGTTGCGAAGCGGTGTACATAGACTAGGAAGTAAAATTAAATTTTAACCTATATGTATGACCTTCAAAAAGTGTTCTCCAGTGGAACTTATTTTGAATAAAAACTTTTGAATTTGAATTTGAATTTGAATAACATAAAGGATACGCACGACGTGCGGTGAAATAGGTACTCAGCTGGAGAGTACGTGTACCTATTTGACCGCACGTTCCATTGTTTGGTGCACAATTTTTAACTTTCGAACAATTTATACATACAGGCATCGTAAATGCATTTTTTTGAGCAAATTTGTAGAAATAATATTTATTGTAGGAGCAATTATATATAAAATAATAGATCGAATACAAAAAGAGGAAAGTCGAGAAAAAAAGCATCGTTTCTATGTTAAAATGCTATTAGCACAGATATTTGATACGAATGGTTTACGATGAACGCTATGTAATTAAGAGCAAAACACTATTGAACCGCATACAGACCGCATCGAAATATAATGCTCGCTCGTGCCATTAGACACATTTGCATTATTATTTTCATCAAAACTCTTTTACTTTTTCTGCGTTTTTTACTAACATAAAAAGATAAATTAAGGAGAATCAAATTGTTTTCATGTCATAACCAAATTAAATTTTAGGTACTATTAAACGTAAGCAAAAGCACGTAAAGGTTTTAAGTGCCATTCTAGTTTAATTACCATTGAACAAAATAAGGAGTTCATAAATAAAACAAAGATTTTTCATTTTAATATTAAGTCTCTTTTGCAATTCCGTTTTTCAAAATAATAACGCGTTACGTAGGGGAACGCTAAATTTAGATAATGCTACCATAAATTAAACAATTACTATATATAAACTCGTATATATGTATATAAAAATCATTAAAAAAAACAACATGACAAAAATCTTAACATTACTCATTAAGAGTATCTCTCTCTAATAACGGTTTTTTATGTAGTCGGAACATCAGAATAACATGAGTAATTGTTTTAGTTTGCTAATTTTAATTATTTATACTAACTATATAGTTAGCAGTTTTAATTACGGTTAAGAGACGCGAAAGCCTAATAATACTTTAATTAAAATAACCATAACATTAAAATCAAAATAAGTTTTTAATACCGCATCGATGGAATAAGAGGGTCAGTTTAAACGTGAATGTGTCATAGACAATGCGCACGCGCACAACGCCGCCGGCATGGACGTCCGCGCGCTTCACCAGCTCCTGTTCCGGTCTATTTGAATCGAGCGAAAAACGCGGACCACTTATAATACTACTGGCCATTTGGAATCCGACTCGTCTGCCGCGGCTCGCCGAGCGTGGCGTCGCGTTTACTTGCAAAGGATTCTGAGTACGACTAGCCGTATGAACAGACGATACCACTGGTAATTGATATAATCGCGCTTACAATTAAGTTGAATATATCTCATTATTAATTGCCAATGTTGCCATTTTTTATCCTATAGACAAGTTAACGTCATAAGAAGCAATACAAGTGTGTTCGAGCTCAATGATCGTTAGAAATATCTAGATGTATTTTGGGTCTATCACCAGCAATAGATTTCCAATTTGTACCGAATGGTCGCAACGGTATTATTAATATTGGTTATTATGTAGGTCTTTCAAGACCACGGGCTATAAAAAATGGCCTGGACATTTGGAGGGCTTCCCGCGTAAGCCCTCCAAAGGTTTTGGGAAGGCCAACACGTAGAGGCCCTTTGACAATTTTAATGTAAAAGTGTGACGTAACACTGACCGGCGATTATCCCTGTCTACACTATGTAATAATGCACTCAAGGACAAGCCCTGGCCAGTGTAGGACTATTGTGGAAAACGAGGACATAAAGTACCGGGCTATTGGGGTGAACTGTTAGTGGTACTAGGGGTCTGGGAATATGGGGACTATGGCGTCTGCCCGTAGCAATGTTCAGGGAACATGGAAAAATGAGCAGACGGTGACTCGCCACTCCCTGCATGGGCCACGAAAAATGCCATAGAAGACAGGGGCAACATGGGTGTGAGTGGCTAAGGGGTATAGAGAGATGAGCTGCAGGTACACCGAAGGAACTTCGTGATGCCAGTTATCACTTCCATCCCTGGAGCTTAGTCTTAGCTATAGTGATCTCTACGAGATACGAGGTGTCCCTACTCACCTAAGGCTTCGCCGCAAAGCGTGAGTAAACATTGTGAACCACATCATCCGCATCACGATTGCTCATTTCTCTTTAATAACATATAATTAGTATTTTCTTAGTGTTTTTGCGAATTTTCGACACGTTTAAATCTACTTTTTATAATGTATTCATTGTTTCTCATTATCTAAAACTTGACATTTAGGTTATTCTGTGGTTACGAATGACGACATTTTGGTTATTAGGCGAAACGCCAGACTAAAGTAATAAATCAAAAGCTATGCTTAATAACTTGAAATGTAGTTTTTAAAGTAAAATAACCGTAGGACTAGGTTTTATTAATGTGTAGTCGGGATTCCACGGGGCCTTGCCCGCCTAAATTTCTGGACCGTATCCCGTGGGAACTCGTTTTTCCAGGGTCAAATAGACCTAGTTATACAAACCAGAACAATTTTAAATCGCGTTTTGTATACCTACCTAACTTGGTAAAAAGATCCAAATGATTTATTTTTAATGTTTATTTATCCCTATTAATATAATAAATGCAAAAGTAACTCTGCATATCCGTCTGTCTGTTGCTCTTTCACGAAAGAACTACTGGACCGATTTGGCTAAAACTCATTGTGTATTTTTTTCGATGCCGAGGATGAATATAGGATACTTTTTATCCCGAAAAATGAGATAGTTTCCGGGATAAAAAATATATTTGTCTCTCTGTTTGTTATGCTTTAACGGCAAAACGACTAGATCGATTTGGCTGAATTTCGAAATATGGTATATGCAATTTTACTACCACAAAGAAGTTTAGCCCGCGACTGCGCCGCGAGGCAAATTCTGGTCTAACATAGTTTTAGAAAACAATTTTTTTTGATCCTTTAACACAACTTTCTATGAATGACTTAATTATCCTAAAACTTTCATCCTTTGGATTAATTCTAGTTTGCATAACTATATTCAAAATTAAAAGTAAGCTATGCTCATATCCAGTAGGTACTGCCCAAAGTATCCTAATAACCAATTTAATGAAAATCGATTCATACCAAGGCCGTGAAGAAGCAAATAAATTTAAAAACTATTTTTATATTTTTTTATATTAGTACCAGAACCTTGCATCTAACTACTTTTAATATCCAAGTAACTTGTGTAATTTAGGACTGGTTACTTTCAAATTTCGATAGGCTTTAAACAGAGATAAAATCAAGATTTAATTGCTCCGCTTCTAGCAACATTACTCTCACATCAGATATCTTAATTACCCTTGAAACAATTTTCAATTAAAATTCACTGTATCTCTTTATGATACCACTTCATATAAACAATTATCTTTGCACGGAGCGCTTGATACCGTATTAATAATATAAGCACTTAGCACATATACTCAAATTAAGTATTCGTATATTAACGAGTGTTACTGATTTTGTAAAGTTGAAATTTATGAAGTGTTTACGAAGTCAAATAACAGTGATGATACCCATTTCCTAAACAGTCCCTTTCCTACCCATTTTCTACATTGAACGGTAGTTGTGCTTGTGAATAATAGCACTACGTTTAATTGTTGATATGATGCCTTTCAAAAGACCCATATAAGCCTTCCAAAAGTCCGGATTGCAAATCAATCATCTACATACACACATATCATCACGCCTGTTTACCATGGAGTAGGCAGAGACTATAGATGTCCACTTGCGATGATCCTAACAAACAACTTTTGCTTCCATCTACTTTCATAACCTCTTCATATATGCACGTTTATTTGATATGCTTTTACCTGACCTCGTTTTAACACGTCTGTTATTTGATCATGGTGTATACGTCGTGGTCTACCGGTACCAACTCTACCATTCACAATACTGTCATAAACTTGTTTTGTGATTATATTTTCATCCATCCTCTACATGCCCTAACCACCTTAACATTCCTTTTCCTACCCTTGTTATTACAACTTTCAATCCACAACGTTCCCTTATTACACTATTCCGTATCATATCATTCATACTTACCTCACATATACTTCTCAAACCTCTCATTTCAACTACATTTATTTTACTTTCATATTCTTCTGCCACACCCAACTTTCACTGACGTACATTAGTGTTGGCACCAACACCCCTTGATGGACAGCCAAGCTTGCCTTTACAGACACTTTTTGGGCTTTTCATAAAAGAATTTAGCGCTCCATTCATCTTATTACCTGCAATTATTCTTCTTTCGAAGTCACTTTCATGCTTTCCGTTCTTGGTTGAGACATCTCTTAAATAGCCTCAATTTTATAACTAACTAGCTCAATCACGACTCTAAGTTCTTGCAAAAGTCCTAAACTTACCATATGCTTTTTCTGGGGTATGTTTTTATAATGCATACGACACTCCGATTATATTGAATTGTCAAAGAGTACTTCTGTGCGGTAGGTTTGTATACTACGACCAATAAGCAAGACTTCCGGAAAATTCCAGTATTTTTATGGATTATAAATGAGGTTGCAGCAGCTCATGAATGCCCAATACTTGGCTCAGATGTTGTTATATTTCACGGTATTCCCGAACTGTTCTCTAAGATAGATTGTTGGGTTAGTTGGTACACATTGGTGAGTTTTCACCGTGTTTTTTTTACCATCCGCATATGTTAATTATGACCGTAACACAGTGAGTGATGTTCTCCATTAGAATTAGAACTCACTCATTGGGATAGACGCGGATGCAACAAATGATCAATATTATTTAACCATACATTAAGCGAAATGATGCAGGTTCGTTTTAGGAGGATTAGAATCGATGTCATTAGAAGAAGATCTAGGTGTCTTAACCACCATTAATTAAAATCTCTATAAATAATATTTTCCGGTAAAATTAAAATATCGTAATACTCGAGTCGCTTACTTGGCAATTATGCTTAAGCAGATATTATATGGTTTAATCATCTTCATTTGAATGAATCGGCCTCTCTCTTTTCTTTCACCATATCCCAATTAATTAGGGTCGGCACAATATGTCTTTTCCTTCCACACTCCACTATTCTGACATACATCTGACGGTCTACCTTTACATTTGTGCCCATCCATCTTGTACTTTAACATTATTTTTGTCACGTGACTCTCCTCCCTCCTCATATTATGCCCATACCAAATACTACAACTACTAATCTTCTTGCTCTCAATTTATCAGTCACGGGTGCAACTTTAGAAGATCCCCTTATGTACTATATACTGTCATTTCTCACCTTATCCATTCTTGTAACACCACACATTGCACATTCTCATCACAGCTGAGTGGAATCAGCCAATGTGACCCATATAAACATAAACCTTGCATCATTCAATGTCAATGAATTACGTCGTACCTTTCAGTTCAGGCGATTCGTCTCATATTAGGATTATTTTAAATCGATACTTGAGTGTTGTCTCAATATTGTTCTACTAGGATATGAAGAATGAAATGCAACTCACGTCGGCAAAGTTAAGCCGGTTGGCGTTCTTCCTGAACTCTGTCATGGCGTATCGCTCCTTCATCTTGCGCACGCGCTTCCCGCCACGCTTCTTGCGGCTCTGTTCTATTGGCTTTGGTAGCGGTTTTACGAACTTCACTGGCGGTGGTTCCTGTAAAAATGTATTAACTATAGCTTCCTAATCTACATCCTGCGGGAATTCTTGCGTTTTTGGAAATAAAAATACAAGCTACATTATTTATGTGCGTTCATTTTTCTAAAACATAACATAAAAGTTATCCATCGATTAAATTTTATCCTGACTTAAACATGAAAGTGAAATAACTCAGCTGTTCTGCTGATATTCAACTGAGTTTTTAAATGTTTTTATGTTGTATTTCATCATATGAATAATTTTTAACAAGTGGTTAAAAAATGGCCCTTAATTAATCAAAATGTATCTATCAACTGTGAATTGTAACAATCAATGTGTTGACCCCTTTAAATTGATTTTTTATATATATGTATGTAGGTACGTAAGCTGTGTAAGATACAGCGAAAAATGGAAGTAGGAATAAATAGGAATTTAGAAAAATAATTAGAAAGTATAATATGTAACCTGTAGTTTATCCAATTTCTTCTCAATACCCTCCCGTAGTTGTCGACCAATGTGGCCATCGGTGCTCTCGTGGCAGGCGTCCACTCTGGCTGCCAACGTCAGCTTTGTAGACACCAACTTCGCAGCTTTGTATCTCAATTCCTTAAAAGTTATTGGAATTTAAACCATGTGTTTCGTTTGTCGGTTATTAAAAAAAATCAAAGACAGAAAGCACATTTATTTGGTGACAGTACATTATGATACATATTGGATAGTAGCTGTTGCTGCGGCTTCTCTGGCATAAATTGAAAATAATCATTAAGCAAATTTTCTACAGCTTCATCATAAGAACTCACTACTGGGAAGTTAACAGACAATAAATGTATTGTTATGAGTTGAGAGACTCGAATTAAAATGCCCTTGGAATTATTATACAGTTTATTAGAACTATACAAACACGTATAACACATGTACGGTTATAACCGAACACAACAAATCCAATCGTAATGCAGAGGGTCGTAATTCAATAAAATGCGCAAAGTCCGTCACTAATAGAGTCCCGAATGTACACACGTCTCGCCTTGATTGTGGTTGTCGCTCGACTGCCCTCCTCCCTCAATTAGGCCAACACAAATGCAATGTGCCCGTATCGGAGTCGATATATCGTAATCCGTAACACTTGGCTAATAATTCCTGGCCATAAGCGAGTACAATAAAACACTGGGCTGTTCTCTAGAACGTATGCCAATAAATAAGTAAACAAAATAAAAAAATCATAAAAGAATTACAATTAGTTCAAATGCCGACAGGTAATAAAATGTGCCTCGTGAATTTGTGTTTGTCGGGGGCTAAGTTGTAACAGTATTATTACTATAAATAACTCTAAATTTGTGATTAAAACACATAATTATTTCCAAAATAACCAATAGCTTTCGATGCCTAAGAACCAAGTTACGGGTTATTTTTCAATGTTATAAAATCTGATAAAAACGTACTTCAGGCCAATTACGGGAGCGTTGAGTAAATGCTTGTCTACTACTTTGACTGCTATTAATTCCAGTAATCAATTAAAACGAGTAACATGTGAGTTGCATGTAACATTTCTGGAGCAGCACCTGTTTAACAATCGCTTTACGAAGAAGCGAAGTAAATTCTAATGTTTACTCGCCAGTGAATGGCTATTACAATATTATATTATTCGTGAGATCACGCGATATCTCGTGCCATGATTAATAGCGGGTTTTAAATATTCATATTTAGTATACAGGTATACTAGTTGTATCGATTTTTTGTAATCTTATACATTATAATAGGGAAATTTTATGATATGTAATATCAGTATTTATTTCCTTATATTTTAGCGATTGTTACTTCATATAACTAATTAAAATGCGGCGTACAAATTCTCAAATAATGCTTTGTGTATAAGAAGGTGTAAAGAATGGAACTATGTCGCTATTTTCTCAAATAGTTTTTCTTTCTTTCTTTAAAATTATTTTTTATATAATAATTGAGGGTACTTTTTTCGTTTTAGACTTTTTAACTCTTAACATTTTAAACAACTTTACTGTCAGACTGTTACGAAAATACGGCTACTGAAAATACTCGTATTGAGAGAGGAGAGTGCTGTGCAGTTTTATTTTCTAAAAATGTGTAAAATTACCCTAAAATGCACAATAGTTGTAGGTTATTTATAGTTTTTGAGTATTAATTATGTATTTTTGTGATAAATGTGAACTGTAAAGCCAAATGTGGCCTTTCGAGTTTTCACAACAACTCCGTTGAATGGCGTGGATTGTAGCCTACAATACAACTGCGCCTGGCTTAAACGCCTAGTTGCCAAGTCGTAAACATAATAAAATACTCATATTATATATTTTAAAAATATGCTAGATATTTAACCGATTCCCAAAAGGAGGCGGTTCTCAATTGGGCTGTATGATTTTAGTATGTTTGTTAGGCGATTTCTCCGTCAATTATGGACTTATTTAACTCTTTTTTTACTCGAAAGAGTATATTCCTGAGGTGCTCCCATTGTCACCAGTCAGATCTGATGAGTGAATCCCAGGGAAATCGAGAGCAACCTTCGAATGTTATAGGCACGTACAACGTGTTTCATATTGTTACAATTTAGGCCCTGGCAAAGACAAATTCCACGTACAGACCTGAAAAAGCACATTTTATTATCTGTCGGCATTTTAAGTAATTGTAATCCTTTTATAATAGTCTTCTTTTGTTTATTTATTTATTGGCATACGTTTCTAGTTGTTGTGGAGAACAGCCTATTGGTCTATTGTACTCGTTTACGGCCGCTTGTAGACTGCATCATTAGCCAGATGTTGCGGATTACAAACTAATTATATGAAATTGTGTCGAAGTTGCCGGGCGGGCCAGTTGAGCTACAACTACGATACGAGCGTGACATTCGGGAATCTAATAGTGACAGAATTTGCGCGTTTTATTGAATTACAACCGTCTGCATTACGTTTGGATTTGTTGTGTTCGGTTATAATTGTACCTGTGTTATACGTGTTTGTATAGTACTAATTAAATCTATAATAATTCTAACGGCATTTTAATTCGAGTCCCGCTAACTCGTAACAATATATTTCATGTTTCTAAAATAACTTAAAGGTAAAAATAAAACATTAAAACTTGTGTAACTAAAAAGCAAAAAATTAATATTTCCTACAACCTCTTGAAGTTGGTGGTGCTAAGTAAAACAAAATAACAACAACAAATTAGCATTTTTTTATTGCAGGAGATCAGTAGACAGGCAGACGGCCTGCGCGATGGAAAGCGGTTACAACCGCCTATGGACATTTGCATCACCAAAGGTGCTACAAATGCGCTGCTGCTCTCTAAGGGTGACTGGAACTTGGTCACTAATGCCGAAACACAACCCAGGTTGTTATGGCGACATACTTTATACCAGAGGTGGTAGCCATCCAGTCGGGCAAATGCCCTACCACCTGGCAATACAGAATAAATACAAATATAAAATACAGAATTTGTTATGTTTTACTTCGCATCGACTTCACATGTTGTAGACAGTATTTGTTTATGGTTTTTAGTTACTTTTGAAGTCAGTTTTCCTGTTCTGGTCACAGCTGGTTACATTCGTGAGACGCCTCCTTGTAATTTTCCATCAAGAAATCATTAAATTAAAACAGCAGTTACGTAATTAATTTTGTTTCCATTTAAATTATTTATTAATATGTTTTTGAGTTTTGTGTAAAAAAATTGTGAATCTATTATGTGTTTTTTATGTATAGCGTCGTATTTTTTTAAGTTAATAAATCCTTTTCTTTTCATTAGACAGAGTTGGAAATATTTAGAAGTTTTTCTTCATCCGTTCATTTCGTGTTTTAAAGCTTAAATACATTAGACTTTAAAATGTGACGTCACGAAATTTAGGATCCCTCCCACTCCTTGTCATACAATGTCACACTCCCCTTCCCGCCCCCTTAACCTATAACGTAATTTAGGATGGCCCCTTACTTGTATGGGAGCTAATGTCAAATTTTAACCGATAGTAAAGCAAATGAACATTTTATAACATATAGGAACGGCCCATCAGTTAAACAATTGCGTAGGTACGTTACAAGATAAAGAAAGCTACATAGAATTTTCATAAATGTAAAAGTCCTATAATAACAGTAAATATTGCATAATATCACTGTTCAAATAACATGCAATGTCTGATGGTTCCAATTACATTTCCAATCAATTACAATACGCGTTTTAATCGAGCCATAAACGTATGCATACAGTGTATGGTTGTGAAATAAACTTATGCAACGGAATATTTGTCTATATAGAGTGGGAACTTTCAGCGGGGCAGTAAGGGTAGCAGTACCTTAACCATTGCAGTACACGAAAAAATGTTAGTAGACTATCGATAATTTTCGTGATTCCCATTAATAGTTTCAAAAGAAACGTATGGAAGGAAAGAAAATGGGCATTTAACACAAAAAAATTAGATGACAATCCTGATTCTGACACTGAACAAAAACTTGTAAGGGTTCAACCGTCGTTTTAGTACTAAAAATGTCAGAAACCGCAAAAAATCTTTCCCCATTTTTTTTTTAGAAAACCACCTCCCCTTTTTTTATTTGTCAAGTCTTCGTTGGCTGAATAAAAATATAAAATTGAAAAACCGATACCATTAGAATACCGATATTTCAATGTATGCTTTTGTTTAGTTCATAACTATCGAATAATCGTAATTTTACTGTGAACTTTCAGTAAACTCATAGCCAGTTCCTACACCTTACTGACCGTTCATTTGCCTTACTATCGGTTACAATTATACAAGTAATGTAAAAATTCAATCAATGGTAACGCAAGTGAAATAATAGTAAGACAGGAATACAATTAAAAATTACTTAAAATGAAAACTTTTTTCAGACGAACGTTTTATATGAGTGTACTAGCTCGTTTTTCAAAACAGGTGTGTACTGTAGGCGAATCGAGCAGTTCGCACGAGCGTTGACGCGCTTATAAGCTCGTCGTAAGCGCGAGCATTTTCTTCTTTTTCCTTGTTTGGTTCTCCACTGGAACCCATATTATTGTTAATGACTAGCCACCACTCAGTTCGAGCATACACGCCAAAACAACTGTATACACGCAAAAAGTCGCAAGTTTGATAGCGCTTCAATTTATAACTGACTAGCTGTCCGCCCGGAAAAGCTTCAATCCATATTCCGACAGCAGCGCCACCTACTGGGTCCAACTGTGGACCAACTCAGAAACCTTCTTTGGCTCATGCACAACAATTTTGCTAAAGACATGTATAGTTTACGATTCTATAAAGGACATACAGACAAACATTCATTTTTATATATAAAGATTTGACCCAAATATGAGTACTTTAAAAAAAACATCAAAAAGCGAAATGACACGTGTCACCAGCTAGTCGTGTGTAAATTAGCAGCTTCTATTATTCTTATTCATATGAAATATTTTTAAACTTGAATAATAAAATAATCTTCTTGGCATACAATACAAAATTGAAGCATCTTGAAAACCTTTATAAATACTCACAGGCGCTGTGTCCTGAACAATTTGAGAGAAATAAATAAACCCAGTGTGTGGTAACGCAGCAGCTTGTGAAAAACCAGACAGTGTTTTCTTCTGTTGACCGAGAGGCAATACATTGCAAGCAGGCATTTTCGAGAGCTTAGATAGACCACCGGCTACACCAAGTATTTTAGCTGCTGTGGATGCTCCTAAAATGAATAATTACAAGAATAACAACACAAATTACACATAGTATACAGGAGAGATAAATGTCCGAGAGACATGTGTCTTATGAGGAATCGGCAGCCAAACATACATATTGTATATCCCCAAATTAGGAAATTTATGCTCGTGTTATGGGTAATATACAACGGACTACTCTGGGGCCGATACCCAGACCATAGTAAATAACAGAGAAAATATGTTTCCGAAATTTACTATACCAGGAATCGAACCCAGAGCCTCTGTGTTGCAGTGAGGTAGGCCGGCAAAGGCTTAGCTCACTCAACCACAAAGGCCGTCAAAAGTTATAGGGCACTTTTATTTATTATGAACAGTTCTAAACTTTTTTAATATATGTTAGAAGGCTAACGCTGGCCGCTGGCCGTGGATGGAACTGGAGCTACCGGCTTAGCTTTTGTGGTATCTTCTTGTATTGTAATAATAACCCAAAATTAACTTTATACCTCAAATAATAAATAAAAGTGTGGTATAGATATGATACCGCACACAATATAATATAATAATAAACAAACAAATATTATGTACTTGTAATGACATATTTATTTATTACTGAACAATTTTTATAGGAAACTAAAACAAAGGTGAAATATAATTTGTTTCAGAATTTTTGGGTTTTTAGAAAGATTATGCCAAGTCTGCTAAGTGTAGTTTTAAAAGTGATTCTGACACTAGGTCCAGTTTATATAATAGTAGTAGTAGATATAATTTTTTTCAATTTTTATTAGATATGGCAGTAATGGTTTGAGCTAGTAAATGGCAAAATTAAAAGATAGACTATAGCAATTAGCGGCAAATAGGCTAGATATATTCTCAAAGATTGGCCTTATAATTAGCAGTATTAAAATTTTTCAAAAATGGGTTGTTTGTCATAAGTTATAATAGTTTACTAACCAACAATAGCTGTAATGTTAGGTGCAATAAAGGTCATCCTACTCTCCACATATTCATAAATTCTCGATTTAAAGTTGTTCAACTCTGCAGCCATGTCGCAAGCTTCATCTATTTCAACTAGCTCATTATCTGATAGAAATTTCCTAAAATCAAAACGAAATAAGACTATTAGATACACTAAGTAGTTGTATAATTACATATTTTAGCATAGATCTAAAAGAGACAAGTTGTATAAAACATATCTGATTATAAAATTCTGATATATTAACATAATATGTAGTTCTATAAAGATTATAATAATGCTAATTCTTCAAATGGTTCTACTCTTGAAAAGGCTATGGAAAGAACCAACTCTTCTATTTTGATGTACCATTAATATATTTAATTGATGACTGAGATTAAGCAATTGTAAATATAGGTAAAAATTGCTGTTTGTTTATTTATTATTATTGCAGGAGTTCAGCAGACAGGCATATGGCCCACTTGATAGAAAGCGGTTACCATCGCCTATGGGCATTTGTAACACCAAAGGTGCTTTGTAGCACCTTTTTGCCCTGCTGCTCTGTGGAACACAGCTCAAGGTAAACTTAAGATTTTTCAAATTAAGATTTTTTCAAATAGTAGTAGTTTATTAAACTAGAAGATTCTATTTCTCAACATTGTTGAAAGAATTTTTATTTTATTTTATCCGTGCAGGAATGGAGAAAGAAAACAATTTCCTGCGGCTGGGCAGCCTGTCGTAAGAGGCGACAAAACAACGAGAGGCTACCACCCCTGGTCTAAAGTATGTCGCCACAACAACCTTGAATTGTGTTCCGGCATTAGTGACCAGGTTCCAGTCTCCCTTAAGAGAACAGCACCGCATTTGTAGCACCTTTGGTGATGTAAATGTCCATAGGCGATGGTAACCGCTTTCCATCAAGTAGGCCGTCTCCCTATCTGCTGAACTTAAACAATAAAAAAAAGAATTAGCTTATTTTATGAAAAATTAGCTTTTTGCACTTCTTACGCATTTGAAATTAAACAAATCCAAATCTCACAGTTCATGGAGAACTGTGAGATGTGCAATACTTTAAAATAGTACAAACATTTTCCAACACACATATATACTATATAATATAGGTATATAACTGACAGTTAACTACTCTCACATTGCATTGATAGAATTAACAGAGTCAAGTCATCTGTGGACAAAAATACAAACTTACCCTTGGGTAGTTGAGGCGGTAACAGAAACAATCATAATAGTGGCTTGTGTAAGGAAACTTTGTAATATTTCATTATTCTTAGCCTTGTCCAGATCATTACCGAGCTCCTTCACAGTTCTAATATACTCAAGGGGTGTGACAATCAATGATTCCAACTCTGGGAAACGCTTCTGATATTTATCCCGAACAAATCTGTGGATAATAGCTGGAAAATAATATTTGGACATATTTATGATCTACCTATCAAATAGAATATTGAGCTGCATTTAGTTGACAAAACAATTTTTGTGCATTATAAAATTAAATTAAATTATCAAATAAGTGATCATTTTCATACCTTTAGAAGATTAATTTTGTTCAAATTTACTATCAAAGAGAGTGATTAAGAAACAATTCAAATTTATTTGTGAATTAATAGTAATAAATGTGCATTTTCATAATATAAGAGTGATCACCTGATAATCCAGTCCCTAAATTAAGCTCAGATTATACTTTAAAGTAGTATTTTTATTTGATTGATAATAATAGCTCAATATTTAAAAAATATATGTTTTAAACTTACCAATTTCTCCATCAACCTCAACAGCAATATTATTTGCTTCTACAATCAATTGATACTCAGGATCTGATTCCATGAGACCTGTGACTTCAATCTTCTTTCTGTTGTTACCAACATTTTGCTCAATCTCAGTTATAACCTGAAAAATAGTAGATTTGTTTTATAATATGATATAACATCTCAGATTTTTGGTGAAATGAGTTTTTGACCTATGGATACAATATTAAAAAATATTATAATGAAAAAAAGAGCTATCATTTACAAAACCGTTCTTTCAGTATGTATGGTAGAAGGTATGTCAATTTGCAACTGTATCAATTAAGGGTAACTGAGTGGATGAAAAAGTGAAAAGAATAACAGATATTATAATTATTTATATTTACACGTTTGAGACGATCAGAATCTCTCAACTTGGCCAATTCCCTCACAGAAACATTTTTAATTTCTTCTTCTTTCGGTACTACTGGGTAGGGTACAGCAAATTCATGGGAGTCTCCGTTTGAAGTTTTATTCTCAATGACTGCTTCCAATTCACCATCATCGTTCTCTTCTAAATCGGCTAGCAGTTCATCAGCAAGTGACATAGTGGCTTATTTAGGATGAAGTGTAGAATTAACCGAATGAATAACCTATTTAGCCCTATTTTGAAAACAAAAACCGTATAAAGATTAATGAAATTATACACAGTAACCAGGGTCTCCAGATTGAATTTACAAAATATCCACAAACTACTAAAATTAAAAATATCTAATCCACCAAAAAAAACTTCAAAATGATGACTAAATATTTTGTAATAGCAACTTTTCCCCACAGACTACAGTAGAATTATTTTCTCCGTGCAGTTTGGGTCATGAATAATCGGAGCAGTGAAGCAAGTATTTCGCTCTCTCTTTCACTCATGGGCCTTATGGGCGGGCATACTGATGCGCATTATTGTTATCGATAAGCGCTATCGAAAGTGTATTTTAGTTTTGTCATTTTGTGGGTTAGTGATAAAAATGAAAGATAAAAATAGATAAAACAATCACACACACTTTAGTGTACTTTTATATTTAGAATAATTTATGTTATATATGTATTTTATTTGCAGTATTTTATATATTTATTATAAATGCCGGTGCGGAGAAGTTATATATATATATATATATATATATATATATTTATATGGTGCGGGCGCGGTATGTTTTTATGTTATTTTATTTTATTTATTTACAATGCGGAGAATAATAATAATATACAATAAATTATTAATTAGGTATCTATGTATTAAAAAACTACAAGTACAAAAATTAGAATGTAACAAGTTATATTAAAAATAAATACAAATACTTATATCCAAGTTTAAAAGTAACAGGAAAAAATAATAATAATGATTTTTATAAGAATGATAATCTTTCTTTGACAAGAATGAGTTTTTATCGATAATGGCGTTGCGCCCGCGCAACATGCTCACCGCCCTAGCCAGACTGAGGCCGAGTTTGATTTATGACCCAAACTGCACGGAGAAAATAATTCTACTATTCTACGTTGGCGGCTTCCCATCTTTCAAATATAGCCCTCATTGCCGGGGGAGCTGCCGCATTTCAAGAGACCCTGAAATATGCAAATATGCATCCATCAGTGACCATATTTATAGCTTTCGGGGTTGAGACTTTAGGGCCATGGGGACGAGAGGCTTATCAACTTTAACGAGACCTTTCAAGACGATTGAAAGAAGTCTCGCGTGACCAAAGGGCTGGCCTATATTTAGGGCAACGAATAAGCGTTGCCATACAGCGAGGGAATGCGGCCAGCGTTTTGGGAACGCTCCCCACCGACAGCGATTTGGACTACATCTTTTACTTGTAAATATGTTTATAGTAGTATTTAATTTTATAGTTTAGTTTAAATATAAGTACTGTTATTAGCTTATCCACTTCTATATGTAAATAAAATACTTCGATCTTTAAAAAAGAACTACTATAGTTTAATATTTTTTTTAATGAAAAAATTGGACAAGTGCTCGCGAACCATACATATTAAGAAGAAACGATGAACAAACGAATTAATTAAAAAAAAAAAATAGAAAATTTTTTTGGGGTAGTAACTTTGGTGACCCCTATTTTTTTGAGTTGTGTCTTACGTGATCTGTGGTTTTGACCATACCACAGAAATCACAGAATGAATCCTCTACTCTCTCTATCTCTGCACAAAGGAATAATAAAATAAATGTATGGAAACTAGTGCTATCAAGAGGGGAGAGAAATCAAAAATTACAGTTTTCCATTAAGAGCACTCAGCTTCACTTAAGATGGCGCTGTACAATATCGTTGAAGAATTAAAATGGCACTGATAAGATTTTACGACCAAGAATGAAACCAAAAGTGTGATCATATTTGGTGAATATCACACACTGTTGAAGTTATTAGTGAACCTATTTTTTACTTTTATATAAGTTACATAAAATATATCGACGGTTAAAAGGTAATAGGGCATAAGCGACATTTTGGTCGAAAATGAGTTATGAATGCCATCCTACTTAAAATTTTTCGCTCTTTCGAATGCGCTCACTCCCATGGCTCTACGATGACTTTCGTGTCGTTTATGCCCAAGCAAAAAACTGCGTTTTTTAAGTGTCATTTCATTTAACCGACCGAATTTTGGGCCTTTTTTACTCTAAAGGCGCTTGTACCTCTAAAAATGGCATCACTTTTGGGTTATAGTCGGTAATACATTTTTACTTTTTACTGCCGTAAAAGCTCCAGGCGTATACTACTATTTACCATTAGTACCTGTTTTGAAAGCTGGAACTAATGCCTCTTTATCATTGTCGTCAAAGACATTAAACGTCGGTTATACCCTACTACCATTTACAAGTTTAAGTTTACAAACATCCTACTGATTTCTTTGCTAAACACTGTTTCTTATGCTCCATTACCTTTTGGTATAATAATAAGAATTACCACTTATACTTTTTACCCTTTTATGTTATTCTGCAGTCATGTAACTTATGCCCTATTACCTCTTGATATAAGGATGTCAAATGTAGCTAAGTCTACTCTACCCTTCGTTTTTTTTCTATGTAGATGTCACTTATGCCGAATTACTCCATAAAGAAAATAAGATCAATTGATTTAAGCGACATTAAACCACATAAAACAACGTGGAATCAAATAAATAAAACTACCATTTAATGCTTTTATTTTTTTTTATTCTAGAGCTGTTTCCATTTTCACGATATGACAAGAAATGAAAAAGTTATCTCCATTTTTCTGAAATTTTAAACTTTAAACTGCTCTCCTGAACAATTTAGTTTTTGTCGCTTATACCCTATTACCTTTTAACCGTCGATATATACTATAATTTCATTGTGTATTGGAATAAATCGGTGAATGTTGTGAGGTCATATCATAGCCTTCTTCAATATTTAGAAAATCAATCTTTTTATATGAAAAAGTTTAAGATCGGAAATTTTATTAGGATCTGGTGGCCAACAAGTAGGCTTACCTGTTGATATAACATCGCATTGATTTGGTTTTTGAAGTTATACTTCTTTAGGCGTGTTAGGGGTAAATTTTTAAGATGCGCGCGCACACCGTCACACGAAAAACCTACACCACAAGTTAGTTTTATTTTATTTTATTTCGATTTCACTGTAACTCCCAGGAACACATGCGCCTGTGCCTGATATGCAATACTTGACTATACATATATATATATATATATATATATTTAAGTGATCAGCAAAATCAAAGGATTTATTTTAATTCTAAATCCAGAGAATTTCTAAAAAAAGTAAGTAATTATATCGCTTTTTATAATACTTGGGTGTGATTGTGGTATTTATTTTTCTAAGTTGTTTAGAGCTTACCTCAGTTTTTGATTTTATTTTTCAATACGGTCAAAAAAATTTAAAGAAGTTTTTGAAAAGATTTTTATCTTGATACGTCAAAGAAGTATAATAACTTCTAACGCGTGTACATAAGTACACACACACAGATTTTTTGTTCTAATTCACACAGAAGTTCTTGTCCTTTTGTGGTTGTAAGTCTCGATAGGGATCGAATATGTATTTTGCATTAAAATATTCACCTAGGATAAACCTGTTACCAAGTTGTTTAAGGAGGCTCTGATATTGAGTGACTTTTAATGCATATCTTGGTGGACAACAGTGTCCTAACAGTCAGTACAATTATTTTTTCTTAGAGATTTTTTTGCGTTCTATTAGTAGGTAGGTATTGCAGTAGATGTCACTGTTCTCAAATTAATCACCAAATGAATGAATATAATATGTTTCTTTATACGCAGTTGTTTTAATACTTGTTTAAGAAATATTTGATATGTTTTTATGTTTTTGCAAGCCATATCAGCTAATAAATATATTTTAAAGTGTGTAAATTCTAGTCCTCACCTTTTTCAAATTATAAAGCTCTTTTTAACTTTAATTAATAGATTTTAGATGAATTGTCGATTTACCAAAAACTTATTTCAAAGATGTCAATTATGTCAAAACCAAAATGACATTCCGACTGATACAAGTTACATTCGTGAACATATGTACTTTGTTTGTGTTTTGATTATTTTTCGATAACTTTGTTTGATTCCTGGACTCCAAAGACTTCGCTTATCACGTTTACTAGTGTTCTGTGATCACGTTGGACTTACGCATGTACCCTGAACACCAATTTGCCTAACGATTTGTTTTCTGATGACTTGGATTATGGCTTCTTCTAAAAGAGGTTGTTGTGTGCCCAGATATGGTAAAACTTGTAAGTACATCATCTTAACGGCACCAGATTAGATGTGGATACAAATGATGTTATGAAAATGTATGCCTTTGAATATTTAATTAAAAGGAAACATAATAAATCACGCTACCGCTAAATTGATGTTTTATTTACTAACAAATAAAAAATTTTTCGAAAGGCTTTTGGGAATTACTAGTAATAGTAGTAGTAGTCTAATATAAAAATCAAAATAACACTAGACCCCCTGGATGGTTTTTGCCGTTGAATAATGCCGTATACCGATAGAGTGCGTTAGTATATATATTATGACTGTTGACTCTATACCAGTATATATAAAGTACTCTGTGGTGGACAATATATGGCTGGTATGATTGCTGGATAACGTTTGGTTTAAACAGATAAAGCAATAGCTTGTATTTCCCTCTCTTGATACTTAAGTACTTGAAAATGATTTATGTTTTCTTTAATAAGTATGGTAACACCACCTCTGGAAGTGTTATCTAGGTGCAAAGAGTGACATACTTTGTAACTTTTAATTTTAATGTGAGATTCCCTAGTAAAATGAGATTCAGGTATCAAGCATACGTTGATATTTTCTGTGTTAAGGACTACATGCAATTAATTTTTGTGTCGAAGGTGTCCATTAGCGTTTCATGATAATGTCTTATTGAATGTTTCATTTTATTACATTGTAACCTTATTTTCGAGCTTCTATAATACTTTTATCAAAATATGTCATTAGATTTAATATACTGCTTAACTTTTTATCTATATTAGATGTTTTGTGAGTACTTTTGTTTGGGGTTTATCACCTCTTGTGATTTGGGCAAAATATATACTGTTCCGATTGTCCGCGACAGTTTGGTTTGAAATATACTTTTTACCTACATGCGTCTGTTTCCTGGGGACTTGTTTTTCTATAGTGTTTTATTTTCTATTCGTTGTAAGTCCCTTTAGCTACCACACAACCTTTATAGTTATAGGAATTATTTAAAGGAATGTAATACCGATTGAATTGCCATCTGTCGGGTGAGGTGGTGAATGTTGATATTTTATATTTTCTTTTAAGCTCATCTATTTTGTATATAGCGTACTGTCTATGGTCTTATTGGTCTGTGAAAATTGTGAAAGCCCTGGTCTCGGGAGGTATGCAAAATTTGCGAAAGACCCTAAAAAGGTCCGAAATTTACAGTTTAGAGTGATTTTAGTGTTCTTTAATAGAATTAAGGTTTCAAAAATGGCTTCAATGGCGCTTAACCCACAATACGATGCAATCGGAAAAGGTTTTGTACAGCAATATTACACACTATTTGATGACCCGTTGCAGCGATCTAATCTGGTTAACATGTACAATGTGAGTGTAAATTTAGATATACTGATTATATCTTTATAATAGTGTTTGGAATATGTTTCTAATGTTATTTTACAATTACTTGCGTATTTGTAGGTTAAGTTTTGTCTCCCGCCGAAAATCATCATTTTAGGGCTTAAACTTGTCATATAGGTTCATTTAAAGGACTTGTTTTTATCTATTGTCAGTTTCATGTAATATTTTACTGGTGCCAATGCTTCCCATGCATATTACATTGTTAATATTCTATGACTCACTTAGGTTATACATGAATATTGATATTGTGATGATACAACGTTGGTTGTTTCACAGGTAGAGACTTCTTTTATGACCTTTGAAGGGGTGCAATTGCAAGGTGCTGTAAAGATCATGGAAAAATTAAATGTAAGTTACAGTCAAACATTTCATAATAAAACTAAAATATTGTGTAACTTTATTATCGGTTTTTAGATAACCAAGCTGAAATTAGACCAGATGTATACTGAATTATATTTGTTGACTTAAAACTCTGGATGTTAAACTATTGCTCTTCACAATATATGGAAGAATAGCATTTTTGGTTATTAAGTGTAATTGTAAGCGAAGAAAGTAGCATACATGTTAGCTTCAGCAGCCATTTAAAATTAAATGGATGTGAATTTTTGCTAAAAAGCATGTACTTACTGGCAGTTTTTTATTGTTACTGAAAAGAAGACAGACTGATTTCTCACTTGATGGGAAGTAGTTCTAGTTGCCTATAGACATTTGCAACAACAAAAGTGCTAATAATGTGTTGCGGGCCTCAAAGGAGTGACTGGAATCTGGCCACTAGTGCTAGAACACAACTCTAGGTTGTTATGGCACCATATTCTAGAGTTTTAGAAGAGGGGGTTGTCGTCGTCTAAAATGGACAAATATCTTACCACCTTGGCTGTGGGTTGTTTTTGCTGTGTTTTGTTGCCTGTTATGATAGGCCAGTTCATAACAGAAATTAGTATTCTCTATCTATTTTTGTTTTATTTTTGCCATTTGCTGTTGATACACTTGGATGGTAGGGTCTTGAGGTTGTGAGCTTCCACAGACCTATGTCTATTTAAATCTTCAGAGGGCTGATGCATATATCGGTGATTGCATCAATATGGTGGTCCAGCAAGGCAACATAACCAGCCTTCTAAGTACTTACCTAGAGAAGGCAATAACCTAAACTCATTATTTTATTTATCTAATATCTAGGGATTGTAGCTAGAATACAATACACCTAACTAATAACTAATATTAATAAATAAGGATTACTAATGTTTGGCTTATACTTTATTTTTGAGAAAGCTGTATACTTATATTTTATATTCTTATTCTCTATGTGAAAATTGTTTTTTGTTGCTATTTCAGGGTCTCGCATTTCAAAAAATTGGTAGAATTATAACATCAGTGGATTCACAGCCCATGTTTGATGGTGGTGTCTTAATTAATGTCCTTGGAAGGTTGCAGGTAAATTGTTATATTTCTATATAATTCTGTTTCTTAATTACAAGCAATAGAGATGCCACGAATAGGGTTTGACCATGACCAAGTATTCAGCCAGGTTATAAGCACAGTAATTTATTTGATTTTATATTAAATATATATTAATTATATATATATGTATTTTTTTGAAGGCGCTGCAATCACATCTTTGGAAACAAATGAACGTATATGATTGAAACTCGACATAGCCAGCACGGCTTATAACCCAATTTAACACAAAAACATATTTTATCCCGATAACTGACATTGTTTCCTTAGAATAGATGGATTAGCAAAATAGTTGGCGCTGCAATCTCATTTTTTTTCATTTCACTAACTTTTGTTATAAACAATATCTCATTAATTATATTTTTTCGACTCAGGTTGTAGAGATGCGTAACTCAGGAGTGATTGATTTAAAAATTTCAATTGTAAAAGTACACTTTAAAGGCTGACTGACAGCCTTTGCCCATGCATATTTGCAATACCAGAGATATATTACCAAATGCCTTGCTGGCCTCAAATAAATCTTGACATGTTTTTTTGAAAAACTCCATATCATAGCGCTGTGTGAGAACCTCAGCTGGGAGCTCATTCCATATGCCTGCGCGCAAAAGAAACTTTCTAAAGAACTGTTGCATACACAAGCGACGTGTCTTAAGAAACTGGCGATGAACGCCCAGCCGATGGCGAGCGATGCGGTGCTAGAAAAACAAAGGCATGATTCTGAACAGTTTCTTGAAGACTTCCTATTAATTGTAATGTTGGGTTAATCTATACTTATATTATAAATGTGACAGTTTTGATGGATGTTTGTTGCTCAATCACATCAGAACAGCTGAACGGGTCAGGGGTCAGTAAGAAGCTTACTCTCGAGTCCTGCGTTTTCGATTAAGAAATTCATTTTTTTTTAATAGAATTCGCCACAAAGGTCGGCAAAGTAATCTTAGTCCATACAGCCAACTCTGATGTCTTAATCTTCGTATAGTAGTGTAGTTGTACTGTAGGCTACAACCGAAGCCATTTGACGGAGTTCTTGTGAAAACTCGAAAAGCCACATTTGACTATACAGTTCACATTTTTCACAAAAACACATAATTACTACTCAAAAACTCAATATCCTACAACTATTGTTCATCTTAGAGTATTTTTTTACACAATTTTAGAAAATAAAACTCTCAGTTCCCGCCAAAAACTCCTTAAGAAATTCATTTGTCTGCTTTTATACAAAATTTAAGCTCATTTTATTTAGTATGTTCCATTTAATTTTTACAAGCCATTATTTAACTTGCAAGGGATGTACCTATGTATGTAAGTAGGTTCAGGTGGAATCTTCCAAATAAATTTGACCAACAGTTTCCGATTGAGTTGAAATTTTGCACACATATCGCATGACAATGCAGTAATATGGTACCATGGAGCTGATCTGATGATGGAGTCTGTAGCCTGCTGCTACATGATATCCTGGACCTCAAAAGCTTGTATTTAAAAACCTTGTTAAAGAGTTGAAGACATGAGTGGATGAAGGTGATAAGTCGCATAATTCCAATTCTGAGTAGATCGATATAAAAGTTTTATTTTAAACTGAACTGAACTTAACACCTTTAGCAACTTTTTATTTTTTAAATATGCCTTATATCTATGGTCTAAGGTCTGTATCATTTGGTATCGACTTATAACATTTATCTACGCAAAAAAAAACAAAAAACCGAATATGCGACATATCACCTTCATCCATTCATGCCTTCAGTTTATTATATATTGTTCAAAATTTTTTTTTCTTTCTAGAATTTCACTAAAATTTTTGACGAATCGGACGAAAGGACTTTTAGAGTAAGTCCGCGGTATGAAATTTGGCAGAGATAAATGATAGTCTAGAATAGCACATAGGCTACTTTTAATCCTGGAAACATTTACGATTCCCGTGGGATAACATTAACAGAAGCTGAGGGTTTTGCCCTTGCTAGCAAATGAGTTGTCAAACGTTATATTTGCAGTGCGACGACGACCCTCCCCACCCGTATATGCAAACGTTCGTGCTGAAGCCCCTCGGCGACTCGTTCTTCGTGCAGCACGACATCTTCCGCCTCGGCATCCACGACATCGCCTAAACCCAAGCATCACTTGCAACAAACGATCCTTCGGTGAAAAATCACGCTATTTAACTGCAAATATGTTTTAGTTATCTAGGTATAAGTAACCGACATGAAATCTATTATTGGCTGTTTGTAATAAATTCAAATTGTTAACATTCGAGTTTGAAATATTTGGCAATGTTTTTGGCTTAGACGTTGAAGTGGCTTAGTGTAATGGCGAACCTTTTTATTTCTATTACATGTATACATTTTATAATAAATACATTATAATTTTTTATGAATATTGTTTTTGTTTTATCCGTGCAGGAACCTGCAGCCAGGTGGTAGGTTATTTGCCCATCTGGATGGCTACCACCCCTGGTCTAGAATATGCTGCCATAACAACCTTGAGTTCTGTTTCATTAGTGACCAGGTTCCAGTATCTTCTAAGAGAGAAGAAGCGCATTTATAGCACCTTAGGTGTTGCAAATGTCCATAGCCACTTTCCATCAAGTGTGCCGTCTGCCGTACTCTTGCAATAAAAACTATGCACAAGAATTTTTTAGACAGCAGTGAATATCGACTTATCAAAAGGACTTTTTAATGTAAATGATACATTACTTTTACAATCGAGTCACATTGGTTCATAAAGGAAAGAAAGTTGCTTGAAAATCCGGATCTTTTTTAAATGATACATATTTATAGTACCGTAGAAATATAATAATGTTAGAACAGCAAGCGTCTAATAACTCTAATATACATTAGGCAATAGTATTTAATTTCTTTTCGTAAGTGGAAAGTAAAATAAGTATATTTTTTGAATAATGATGCAAATATTTGTCGTTTATAAATTAAAAAACCTGTCGGGATCAGGTTTATCTTGAGTGTCGCCCTGGAGCAACGTGAAAAATACCGCCGTATTATCTATGCACTGAAACTAGACTTCAAAACGTAAATAACCAATGAGAACTCATTTTTAATATTTGGCATGAACCAATAACTTCCCAATTTTTGAAAATCATTGACTTTTATAGCAGGAAGTTGACATTTTTTTGCCAGCACTCCAAACTTCGCCACCCCGGGGACTAGTCCCTAGTGTAAATCCATCACTGGAACCTGTCATTTTGAAAATGATTTTGGCTGTTTTTGCTTATATTAGGTCTACGCCTGGGATAATATTAGCGACTGTTTCACGCAAATGTAGCCAAGGGTTTAATGCGTTATTTAAGATAAGAAATTTTTAAGTAAGTTAAAAATTGAGAGAGAACTCATGTGTATATACATATATATATCTAATCATATCATCATCAATAATTTTTAAACCAAATATGTCATTTGACCAGTCACTAACCTTTATAAAACCATCTGCATTAGTTGATGTTACACGTTTTTAATTACTAGGTGCCGCCATATAAATCAGTGTTAAATATGTAAGCTAGTTCATATTGGTAGGAAATAAAACAAACAAACTCGATGCTAAGACAATCATGTATTATAAATAGTCAAAAATTAACAAAAAAGAACCACTGAAAACAGGTACATATTTTGACCAATCTCAGAATTTAAGACTCACTCCTCCCGTTAAATCCTTAGACGCTACGAACACTTAACAAGTTTACTTCGCATGCACTACTGAACGAAATACACACCAAGCCCGGCCGGGGGCACAACTTGTCTAAGCGAATGACTAGGTTGCAAAAGTGATACGCTCAAGAGTGGCTCCACCACGACACTGCACTTGAGTCCTCAAAATGACGATTATTCTATTATCCTCATTTATAGCTGTAGTTTTATTATCATCGGAATACAATAAAAGTGCGACACACGCTTTGACAAATCTTTGTTAGGTAGGTTTGTTACGTCCTTAGTATTCGGTGGGAACTGAAGGATCATGTTCTGTGCAGTTCTATATTCTGAAAATGAATAATTCCAAATGCATAATATTTGTAGGATATTGTTTTTTTTTTACATGTGATCTGTGAAATGTGACCTTTCGTGTTGTCACAAGAATTCCGTTTAGCAAAAATCAAAGACCTACAATTTTGCTGAGGTGATATCAAAAAAATCCAATGTATCAGACAAAGCTGTACGATTTCAATTTTTTTGCATTCTATTGTGGCGAATTAAACAATAATAAACATTCCTTCCCCCAAAAAATATGGATTACATGTATATTTCAGTGGTAATGTTTTTGCTATTTAATTTGAATTAATGACAAAAGAGTTGTAACTGTTATATCATTGTTGCCAAAACATTTTGTATTTGATTAAGGTGATTCTATTTATTATTTACGTGTGTCGCACTAAATAATCTTGAATTTAGGTACAATTCAAATGACGATATTTTTCTTATCTTGATCGGAAGATGAGTCTAGTCCTCAATTTACTGAACGCAGTAAAAGCGCGAATTTCATACAGATTAAATAAAAATATCAAGTATCAAGTCTTCAACATTAATTACACATTACTGTCAGCACAATGAGAAATTCGAATTTTAAACAGCCATGTAATGTTCCGAATATATTGATAGGGCGTTCCACTAGCAACGCACAACGCCCAAAATGCTCAGCTTGCCGTTCCACAAGGCGACCGCGAGCGTTGCGGTCGTGGCGAAAACGTCACTAATGACGTCATCATTTTCGATCACACAACGCCCGCAACAACCCATGTCAAAAGGTAGGTCGAAGTGGGCGTTGACCACAGAGCATTAATTCCAATACATTAAAAAAGGCGCGAATTTTGAAACAAGATGGCGAATGAAAAATATCTTTCTTTATTAATTTTGTAAAATTAATTTTAATGTATTTTAAACAGCCATCTATCATTTTCCTTTATTTGTTATTAATATTTATTTACATGATTTATTTCTAATCAGTTTTCATTATCGTTGACTTGAATATAATTATATAATTAATGAGAAATTCATTGTTTGTAGACATAGTTTTTGTTGCAGAGTTATACGAAAGAGTTATAACTCAAAATTCAGAATTATAGATAGATAGACAACAAATAATTCTATGTATTTCTTGAAAGTCTAAATGGCTTTTAAATTCTTCATCTGAATAACGATCGACTATATTTTTATATTGTGTAATACGTGGTCTGAGATCACGTTTTTTAGTATTACGTTTATAAACTTAACGTCCACTCTTCATCTGAGCTAGGCGAATTGCTTTCTTCGAAATTATTACCGCGATGAAGTAGCCGATACCAATGGGGTCACCCATTAAGGACATTTTGTATAAATAGCTATATTTCTTTTAACATAGTCATCCCTATTGAAAAAGGCGCGATTTTCATATCAACCAATGACATTTGCGTATGACATTAATGACATCAACGCCCCATAACCCGTTCCACTAGCTTTTAGGATTGTAACGTCCGCAAGCAAGTGGAACGGCAAAAATCGCGGTCGTGAACGTGGTCGTTGTGAGTCCCTAATGGAACGCCCTTTGAGTAATACTTGTAGCAGACTTTTAAAAATGTTTAAATTTAGAATAGATCATAAAGCGACTTTGGATTGCTGAAAACACGGATAGAATACGTAAGAATCAAGTGGACATTTCCTTACTTTCCTTTGAAGCTTAATTTTTATCAGAATTTCCTTTGACCCTGAATTACAGAGGTTAAAAACACATAGCGACGTCTAAAATTTAAAATTGTCCAATTAACAGCGTAAAAGAAACATGTCATTTATCATTATACTTTTCTTCTAATGGCAGGTTATTGTATTATACTATTCAGCAACGTTGGTAATTTGACATTACTTGTATGGAGCTACTGTCAAATTTTAACCGGCAGTTAAACGAACGGTTAGCAAGATATAGGAACCGGCAAATTTTGTATTATCGAATTCTTATTTTGTGGATTATTGCGACTTTCATGACACTTTCATTTGACAGTTTACAGACTTGATACATAAGACATAGATCCTTCTTTCTAACGTCTAAAGCCTGAATACAGGTTTCACAATCAATGCCTATCATTACGCTTCGAACAAGCATTATGTTAAATTCGAGCATTACCGATATTTCGAATACAAACTAGTTATAAATATTCAACTATTATTGCTCATTGTAAGCATTTAGTTAAGTTAAAATTAAGAACAATCTTACATTAACATACAAATGTATTAAATGAGAACAGAACTCTATTTGGTTTTTAAAACATGGTTTAAAAATTTGTAAATATATTTAAAAGCTGTAGTAAATATTTCCAAACCGCTAAGAGGAAACTCGACATTGTAACTATCATGAGGTGTCAAGGATATCTGTATACAAATAAATAACATTGACAATAATTATTGACTTTTTACACAAGTTCAATGACTGTTTGTATGTTTATTGTCTATGCATAATTATTGGCAACAATATTTTTATGTATAACCGTATGTACGAAGACTACAAAGCAGAGATCAAACTTAGACATGGCAAGACCATTCTGGTCAATTTCACGAAATTAATATTTTGTACATTAGCCTCTATTTTATAACGCTGTTCCAATAAATTATACTTAGTTTTCGGAATGAAAAGTGTAATTTTATGAATAAAAAATATTGTAATACCTTCATATTTAATTTAAGAATTTCAGATAACTTTTCATTAAAAATCACCTTTTTGGAAACAATAATTAGAATTTCAGTTGAAGTTAGCGCGCGTATACACGACCTATGCCGAGGTGAAACCGTGTAGACTAGACTAGATGTATATAAAAGTCCACAGAAAAGCCGTGCGGCGTCGACTGCGTCGTTTACACGAGAGCTTATGATTTTTCGTTACTGCCAGCATGTTAGTTACTGGCAGATGGGAAATATACAGTGAATTCCCCAAACTGCACTACTTATTTCAATGGCCGTTACGGCATTGATTTTGCCAATATCGAGTAATAAAAAGCCAGCCAGGTGGTTAGTGAAAGAAAAAGAAAGTAAATAAATAATTTGGGGGTAATTTAAAAAAATCTGCCAATCTAAAAAACTATACATGTAAACAATCAAACTGTACTTAATATTCTGACCGACTATGCTTTCCGATAAATATTACTAGCACAGCCAGCCATACATTACCGTAGCATCATGAGGTTAGTTTCTAATCACAACACGATACGTATACAAATTCAAGTTAACTTGACAGAATAAATGTTTGCAAAAAACACTGTATAAGGCAACTACTACGTATTGTTGGTAAATGCATTGATACAGGCTTGCCTAACTCTGAATTAGAAGTATTACCAAAAATTACTCAAGCATGATTTCTTTAACAGATAAATATAATATTTATCTACTTAAAAATAGAGTCTAAATTCAAATAAACTTGTTTGTTAGACAAAGCAATTTCGAATGCACAACACATCATAGGATCGAAACTCAAGATGGATTATTATAGTCAGTTGCGCATGAGTGCTTTCTACAATACGAGCACCAATATAAAACCGCACTCCAATTGGGTAGTTGACATATTTGACAATAGATTCTAAAACAATGTTCTTATAAAAGAGTGTGTTAAATTACTATGTTTTCACGACAGTTAAAAAAGTTCATTGCTGTTTAAACAATATTTAATAGGATAATTGACTGCAACGCAGAGGCCATCGAAAGCCGCTGTAATACACGCGATATGATAGTGGCTGCAGCGGTCGCACACATGTGAGTTAGGGCAGTATTTCCGCCAGGGTCTCAATTCTGCTATTACAATAGTGTCAGCATGGTCGCCCACTGCGTCATAATAGTTTCTTTATATAAAAGGACCCATTATGACGTCAGTGTTCGGCTATTCAGCTAATATTGTCATAGCAGAATTGGGGCTTAGGTCGTGACCCGACGAGTGGAAACCGGGATAAAGAGCTTTTGCTCGAAACCACAACCTGCCTCAATCTAGGAAGAGAGCCAGATGACCCTTGTGTTGCTTATTTGACTCGAAAGACATGACGTCATAGCTTGCTACGCCCGTAGACAAACCGTTCGACTTTTATGTCTTGTAAAGTGATAAAATGTATCTCGGCGGGATATTTTTTATTAACGTATTTCAACTACCCTATTGGATGTAGTTGCAAATCGGACCCAACCCACAATTACCAAAATAGAAATAGTACATAAAACTTCCTACTGTGTTTAGAAATCAAGTTTCCTTGGCCTTTCTATATAGATTTTTACAAATATCCAAATAACAACAATAACTATCCTAATTATGTCAAACCAGCCATCTGTAGGTTAGTTTCTGTTTGATACCTCCAAATGTGCATTTCTATTATTTACATACCGTTCTCTGTCTGTTGTTATTTCGATAAAAAAGAAAAACTATTTATTAGAACAGCGTTATAAATCTGTCGAAATTTCAATCCGCCGATACCATTAGCGATAAATACAAAAACATTTTGTAGCCATACAAACTACATTACTCGCTTTACTTTTCATCAAGCAATAAATATTTCATGTTGATCGTACTTTGGCCGCCTGAGTTTAAGAACTCCCGTAGACGTAATTAAAACTTCAAAGTTGTTAATAAAGTTAAAAAAAATAAAACAATGAAAAATAGGAACTTAATTAACTGGGTATCGTTGTTTTTTAGGACTTATTTTCGCTTAATATTATAATCTTTTTACAGTAAGAGCTATGCATATTGACCACTCTAATATTATTTTAATCCAAGATATACGCATATCGAAGACTGCGCTTGTAAATATATTATCAGTAATTGCATAATATTAGTAGCATCAGAGTATCTAAAAATGAGAAAAAAAAATCTGGAGGGATAGATATTTCGGTACAGGAAATTCCAAAATGCAATTTTTAGATTTTTGTCTGCCTGCTACAGCATCACGTGAAAACTACTAAACGGATTTAAATAAAACAAAAATATAATATCTCGCTAAAACTCATCTTTGTAAGCAAGCCAGTGTAGGAGAGGTAATATGACATATGGATTAACACTTAAATTACTTTAATTAACAAAAGGCCCACCGATTGGAATATGTTTTGTCTTTGTCATGTATTTTAAATGATCACAATCATTTTACGTGATTAAAATATTATCTTTTACATATTATACTCAAGCTTAGACTATAACAGTGATGCTGTCCGTAAAATAATCAGTTGCTGGCAGTAGTTTTTGGAGTGCCTAAAGTTAAATATTAAAGTTTTCAGGGTTTTATTCGCCTAGTACTTAGATGTTAATCCCTGGAGAACCTGCAGTGGTAATTGAGGTCGTATGCAAGTAATTCATCCACAAAATAATTGCGAGTCTTATTTATGTTAAAATAGCCTAAGCCGCGCGCAGCGTCAGCATAGTGTACGTTGAACTGTACAAGGGTCTATTCCCAGACCTTATCTTTTCCATCTATACGTCCAAAATTAGCGAGGTCATGATACAATGCACCTACTGTACTGAAAACGATATTTATAATCATTTATTCTTGACCCTTTTTTAATGATTCCTCTTTTTCCAATACAATAAAATAGGACTGTGTACGAAGGGTTCATTGTGAAGTCAATCATAACAATAACAAAGTATATGTATGACATACATACTGTAAACATAGTTGTTAACAGCTTGTTTTATTACAAAAAAATATATATCAATAACTAAGTTGTGATGAATAGTTAGTATTTTAGTAACTGTCCCTTAAATTACTACTTATAGCGATTGAATCAATATTATTAAACAACTTAAAACAACAAAAATAACAATTGGAGATCATAAACTCAGGCTTGTCAAGGTGCTGATACACGGGTGATATTTGATTACCTGGCAACATTTATAGACTATAATGATTTGATGATTATAATATTACAATACTTTCATAAGACGGATTCATAACATTTATAGTATATCCACGATGCTCAAAGTTATTAAACGGAAAACGTAAAAGATTTTCTGATAGATTTCATAAAAAAATGAATCTAGTCTTTTCGGGAAATAGAATCTTATATAAATATACAAAGCTGAACAGTTTGTTTCCTTGAACTTAATTTCAGGAACAAATGGTCTGATTTGAAAAATTCTTTCAGTGTTAAATAGCCCATTTATCGAAGAAGGTTAGAGGCTATATATCACGCTAAGACCAATAGGAGCGAAGCACCAATGAAGAATGTTTCAAAATCAGGGGGGTTGGAAAACAAATTCCACACGTACGTCGCGGGCACAGCTAGTAGAATATATATTACTGTACAAAAATACTACACAAAATAAACAACATTCATATTTAAGTACAATAGGCGGTCGAATGGCGATTTCTTCCATACAATCTTTGGATGGAAAATAAGGATAACAAAAGTCGGTACTTGCTAAATCAGCCCTTAAATAAGGTCAATATGTAGAGAAAGTTATTATACGGCTTTCATATTGCTTCAATATTCAAAAATTCCGGGTTAGATTATTACAGAAAGTGGTGTTTGAATAAATGATTGTATAATATTTTCTTGTTTTCGCGACTTGTACACATAATAAAACTACGTTTTAACGGTTTCAAGCGCGGTAATTTATTTTATTTTGGTTTATCGTTATTAAATGATTGTATTTATAAAATGAGTGTATTAAAAGTATAATCTTTTAATAAACATAATAAATCAGGTTAAACAATAAGGTAGGGTAGAAAAGAAGAAAGGAACAGAGAAAAGGTGGTGTAAAAATAGTAGATTGTTACGCAAGAGGTGAAAGTGACCTATTTAGGCGCGATGTGGTTTGGTGCGCGAGCATCGTAATGGCGCTAATAGTTCGAGTGCCTAAATAGATATGTCATCCGAGGCTCAAACTCTGCTTTTCATTTCGAATATGAGGAAAGTAAATAAAATTTTGTGATTCGATTTTGTATTAAAATACGCGCTATGACGTAATTTTTTTCACTCCAAGTTTAATATTCGTTTTTTTCAGAACACAACAGATGAACCTATTTCCTAATTCAATGTGTTAGTTAACCATATTTATATATTAATTTCGATCAACGGAAGTGAAATCCAAATTACATAAAATATGTAATACTTGCAGTCGGGAATAATTTGAAAATTCAGATTTAACCATTCTAAGCGGTTAGGCGTGTGTACTATTACTTATAAACAACGACTAGGATTTTTTAAAATTTAACAAGTTTTTTTAAGTAGCGTCTCACCAGTGTTGCCAGTGTTAAAGATGTATTTACCCGTGTACAAGCACCCGTATCGCTAGTGATGTGCCGCGTGTTTAGGAGCCGCCCTTCTTGCGCCCTCTTGCGCCGGGCAACGAGACACCGCGCAACGATCGCATCGCCATCGCCCTGTTAAAGTGGCGCTGGGTTTTGTGCTCTTCCACATCACTACCGCTGTCCACTGATGATAATATCACTAGGAGTACTCCCATCACCTGTAATTATGTGTAAATTTTATATTATTTATTTAGGTTTATGCCTTGGCAGCTAAGCCAAATCTTAGTTTACAATATAGTTTCTTCATTTTCTTAAGCCTAAGCACAGCTGAACTGTAGGTAATCAGCTGGTGCCATTCAACGGAGTTCTTGTGACAAGTCAAAAGGCCACATTTGACTATACAGTTCACATTTCTCACAAAACACATAATTACTACTCAAAAACTATCAATATCCTACAACTACTGTTCGTTTTAGAATAGTTTTACACATTTTTAGAAAATAAAACCAGCTGATTACGTACAGTTCAGATGTGGTACATATAGGCTTAAGAAAATGAATAAACTATATTGTAAACTAAGATCTGGCTTAAAGGCCTAACTGCCAAGCCATAAATCCAAATAAAATAATAATATGACTAGGACTACTCCCATCACCTGTAATTATGTGTGAACTTTATATGAATCGGAGTTTTTGGCAGGCACTGAAAGGAGATGTTGTGCTGTGCAGTATTATTTTCTAAAAATGTGTAAAATTACTCTTAAACAACAGTAGTTGTAGGATATTGATTGTTTTTGAGTAGTAGTTATGTGTGTTTGTGAGAAATATGAACTGTATAGTCAAATGTGGCCTTTCAAGTTGTCACAAAAATTCCGTTGAATGGCATCAACTGATAACCTACAGTTCAGCTATGCTACACGTAGACCTACGAAAATGAAGAAACTATATTGTAATCTAAGATCTGGCTTAAATGCCTAGTTGCCAAGCCATAAACCGAAATAAATACATTTAAACGAGTCTATAGCAGACATACACGGCGCACCACCACTTGCGCGTAACGCGTACAGTAATCAGACGTTGGTTCAGTTGTAAACAATTTTCGTACTATTTTTATATGTATAGGCAATTAAAGTATTTAAAAATAACTGAGCTTTCTAAAACCATTAGTTCAATTGTTGGCATGATAGAACAGACATAGTATTGGCATCTTGAAATTCTACCTATTTATTCCCAATTTACAACTGAGAATTTTAGGTGCCCGAGTCTTGTTTGTGACTATGTTTCGTAGCAAACATAGATGGAATACATTTAAATTCAATAACTTGAAAAAGTCTGACATTTAAACGCCGCCGACTTTAAGCTTATAGCGCGCCGCCGTTTTTCAACGCGGCGCACATAAAATATCTAGTCTATAAATAGGATTAAAATTCAGTTTTTTTTCTCTGGACGCAGTAAAACCAACCTAACATTGCTTTCTTTGCAGAAAGTTTGGATTACTATCCAGGGGAAGTTTTCCCATTTTCCAGTATAAAAACTCCATGTTCATCTCTGTCATAGAAAGTATCTATAAAATTTCAAGACAAGCAGCCCATTCCTTAGGCAGTGAAGATCGATCAAAGAAAATGAATTAAGACTAGTTACATTATTCTAAGACCAAACATAAACAGACATTTGGGCATATTTGTAAACATAAGATTTCTTACTAAAAAAAAAAAAAAAAATGGTTATCTTTCGGTAGGTAATTTGATTTACACCGACTTTAATATTATACATTTATAACGCTTTTTCAAACGACTCAATGTCGTAGGGTAAAGGTAAAATCTCGGTTGAAAGTTGCCTGTAAATCGTTATTGTACGCCGAACAAACGTTCTTACCAGACAAACAATAATGAGCAGCGTGTAGACATGCACCGACGCTTCCGGTATGTTCTCGATGTCTTTGAGCGCGGCCAGCGCCGGCTCGAAGTCCGGCTTTAGGTCTAACGAGTGTCTCAAATGCACCGCCGCTTCCTGCGACACAAAAGTAATCGCAATTTCACAGGGCTGCGTAACACTTTATTCGTTTAAAATTTTAAGCTTTCAATGACATGATAAATTAATGACTTTTTTGCATACACATTAAAATACAAGTAGTGTAGTGTAAGCAAGTGTAGTAAAACCATAGTAATGGCTAGCCACGCGTCCTAAACTCGAAGGTCGCGGGTTCGATCCTGGCCGGAACGCATGCACCACTTAGGCAATTTTCTGACCTAATGTGCATATTGTTACAATTACCACGGGCTAACAACGGTGAAGGAAAACATCGCGATGCAACCTGCACATCGAGATAAACATGTATCAAACCTGACAAGTCGCCTTATATAAGCGTGGCGGGTATACTGTCCGTTCCCCTACAGTGAGCCCAGCAGTTGGATAGTTATGGGGTTTTATTATTATTATTTTATTATATATATTATATTAAAATACAACGGGGCTGTCTTCTCGCCACAGGCAATCTCATCCAGACTACCCTGTAGAATTATGATGCTAAAGGTATTCGTCGTGTATTGACGTCTCTGATCAGTCTCACAACAGTCTGGAAGAGGCTTAGTTGTAACAAATGACTTGATAAATATAAATAGAATTCGGTTTAAAAATCTTTTACCAAACCAGAAAATCTAAATAAATAAGTCTATTGTACCTCCACCTGAAACTAAATTTGTTGTGTACGAGTAGTCTATGGTATAATACAGGTTTGAGTGCACTTTGTGTCACCGTATGTTGATAACATTCAGTCAAACAAAAATCTCTAACGAAAAAATGTATTGTTACGTAGTTAAAATAGACAATTGTTTTTAATCTATAGATATAATAAAACTGTAGAGGTCGAATTTCTGTACAATAAAAAAATCTAAAAACCGAGTTAGGGGAATGTAGGAAGTGCAATAGAACCAATTTAGATTTTATCATTTTTTGTTTTTCTGTCTGTTTGTATCGGCTAATCTACAAAACGACTAGACCGATTTAAATGAAACTTTATATGGTGGTAGCTTATATCCCTGGTCAACATATAGGACACTTTTGATCCCGAAAAATCAAAGAGTTCATGTGGGATAGTGAAACAACCCGCACTACGCGGACGAAGTCGCGGACAGAAGCTAGTGCATAATATTTATCGAGAAATCTTTTTCGATATTTTTGCGCAACAACCCAAAAAATGGAGCAAACAGGGCACACTATACCATTATTGGCAACCCTAAAAATATTAAAATTGTATGGCTAGTTAACAAAGAAAAATAAGTTTTCTTTATATCTTGAATAAAATGCAAAGAAAATTAAATTAATTGAATTTGAATGCCAACAATGTTTACCCTACATATTTTTACAATTAATGTGTTATTTTAACCCGTACCAAAAGTTAACGATCACTGCACTACGCAGTTTTGTTTCTATTTTGAATAGCAAACGACGGTCCGAGTCAACGTCTGCTATATCGTTTTTGACTATACTGAGAATAATAAAGGAACAAAAATAGGAAACTTGTCTACATTGATGCTGTTATTAATAGGTCGATTGACTGCAATGTTATAATTGAAATTGTATCAACGACAACCAAGAGTTAAGAGGTGGTATAAACGCAATCACTCATGTAAAGAGCACGGATTTGGATATCTTATGACCGCGTATTTCTAAAATTTTATAAAAAAAATACTTTATTGGTGTGCGCCTGGTTTACCGCCTAGGGCTTCATCTGCGTTATCGGTAAAGATTTAGGATGAGTCTTATTGAAAGCGTTAAAAATAACGTAGTTAACGCATAGTCACATTAGTGTATAAACATACGTTACCTGTCAGTATTTAATGTCATTAACAATGTCGCATCTCAAATTGCGCATTACACCCATCGCCACATTTGCGTGTAATGACAACCTTCAACTTTATCAGTGATGAAACCGCACCATAGTGCGATGAGTTACACGCATATTTCCTATTAGACATAATAATATATCATTTATTTCAAGAGACTTTGTTTATGGAATTTCAGGTATATATTAAACGGTATATTTTATTTTATTTCATTTTCCCGGATAAAATATTCGATGTACCGAAACATACACTAAGGTTGACAATGTAACAATAAAATGTGTACAATAAAATAATCGCGAAAACGATTGCCTAAACAATGATTATTTTATTTAAACTAGTTTTTAAATGTCGGTGCACACCAGCATAAAATTGCGGGAATAAAAAGTACATTATGTTCTGCCCGGTTGTGGATAATGCATATAATACCAAAAGATGATTACCCGTTAATTCTTAAGGCCGTGAAGAAGTAACAAACAAACTTACAAAGTCAGTTTCACATAGGCCATAGGTTTATATTAGCTAAGAATATTAATATATAAAGTAGTATTCCTGGGTACGTAGGCTGTCTAAAACCGTTCTTAAGTTACATGGACTATACACTCAGTCATAATATTATAATTCTTAAGCTTTTGGTAACGAACTTTTCGCATTATGATTGTAAGCCAAATATATCCAATATTTATGGAATATCCATATTTATGGATATACTTTTAACATGGAAAATAGTAAGAAATAACGTGTGCCAGTATTTGTATAAAGTCACGTTTTGGAATTAAAAAGTGTTATTTTTAAAAGCAAACAAAGTAAGAATCATACAATTTAGAACTATGACCTTGGTAGTTTTGTATGCTACTCTATTATATAGCGTTAATAATACGTTTAAATAAACAATGTAATATAAGGACATGTTAATTTTTTCCCGTAAATTATGGTTATTATTTGCATTGATGACACGTCAACGATATGGTGTTATCTTATATATAAAATCTCGTGTCACAGTGTTAGTTACCGTACTCCTCCGAAACGGCTTGACCGATTCTCATGAAATTTTGTGTGCATATTGGGTAGGTCTGAGAATCGGACAACTATTTTTCATTCCCCTCAATGTTAAGGGTAGTCCAATTTTATTTTTTTTTAATTTTTAGATATATTTTTTTATGATACAGCATTAAAAAATACATACAACCCTAAATTTTTAACCCTGTACGATCAACCCCTATTTTTTATTTGTTAAATATCGATTGAAGCTTTTCCGGGAAGGACGACGTCTGCTGGGACAGCTAGTAATATATATAATAATAATAATATATTAGACAGACGGGCAAACCATAGTCCCACATTACCAGACCCCTAGTACCACCAGCAGTTCACCCTAATAGCCCGGTACTTTTTGTTCTCATTTCCCACAATAGTCCTATACTGGCCAGGGCTTGTCCTTGGGTGCATTAGTATATAGTGTAGACAGGGTCAGTGTCACGCCACATTTACATTAAATTTGTCAAGGGGCCTCTACGTGTTGGCCTTCCTATAGCCACGCAAGCCCTCCAAAGTCGGGGTCATTTTTATAACCGTGGTCTTGAAAGACATACAATAATAATAATAATAAAAAATCTTAAATTTATCCACTATTTTTAAACAAAGTTATAATGGTTGTTCACATAAATATAAATCATATTAAAACCAGGGATCAACATTCAAAGGTATGTAAGACAAGCACTATGAGAGGAAGAAAGTCTGGTCAATTATCAGAACATGACGCTTTTCTATGTATGAAAATAATTGGAAGTAAAGTGGAAACAGGAACTGACATCCACTGAGACAGGATCCGCTTTACCATCTAATTTATATATGTTGCAGTATATGCCCTAATATTCTTCTTGTTATAACGATTGTCTCATCTTATTTAATATTTTATTCAAGCTCTTAAATTGCTTTTATTTAATTCAATCAATGTCAATTCAGTCCGATAGTCGTTCTTATTGCTCATACAACAGGGAAAAGCAATATTCGCAATACCTCGCTAAATAATCGTGAATCATTTGTTATTGTCTATACGCAATCAATTTAAACATTTACCGAGCCAATCAAAATCAACTTTCGAGAGTCGATTTGATAGAATCCGGCGATTCAAAGCTCGCAAAGTTTACTTTTCTTTGGCAGTTGCCATCGGAATTTTTGGGGTGCATGGACCGGCAGAGTAACCCACTGCGATTATACAATATGGGTCGGTGAACTTTAGGAAATATTAGGGCACTAGGGTGTTCCACGTGGTTATGCTCGCATTGACTCCATATTTTTCATGTGAAAGGTATCCTATGTTCATTACTAATATTGAAAGTATACACATACTAAAAACATACGCTTTCATACATTCGGGCCCAGTTTGTAAAATGACTAAAGTAATGTTAAGATTTCCTTTTCATATTTTTAATGTTAATTAATAATGATGTCAGGAGCCTTAAGAAAGGACTCTGTTGTTCGTGCCTACCCCGCAAGGGACCTGGCGTGAAGTTATGTATATATGCATTTTCATATTTTTATAATTGTAATGGGTTTAATTATTTCTAATGATATTGTTGTTGATTACCAAATATATTGTGGTAATCGGTAATTTACTTTATTTTGACCTTATTTTTTCTTAAAAATAAGGTAATTTGGAAAGAAAAATATTTCGTCTTCCAGATAGAATTTCAATAAAACTTTAACAATACTAATTGACACTTGTCATCTTTGTCTTCCCTGATCACTGCTACTGAAAAGTGGCCGAAACGTCGGAATAATAAAAATCAAATAAACGCACATAAAAACTTGGTTTGTTGGTTGATGCATAGCTTATGTCAAATTTTAACCGACAGTAAGGCAAGTGAGCGGTCGGTCAGATATAGGAACAAGCCCACGAGTAGATAACTAGTTAATATAAATACATGACAATTAAAACTTGATTAACTTACTTGATAATGTCCATAAGCTTTGAATATCTCGCCGAGCGTGAAGTACTGTTGCCACGCGCTGCGGTCTGGCGGCTGCACTTCCAACGATCGACGCGTCAGGTAGATCGCGTCGTCCAAGTATTGCAGCGTGAACAATACACGCGCTAGATTCAGTAACACCTAGTAACCAATGAAAATACTAAATGTATGGTATATCAAATTTAGTTAAGTTATTTAATCATTTTTTTATTACTTGAGATATAAAATTAACTTAGGGTGGTAATTAAAAAAAATAACCACGAAGGCCAAAGCGGGTGCCGCGCTTCGCTTCGCATCCGCCTTAGCCTTCTAACCTATACTGAAAAAGTTCGGATCTGTTCATAATAACTAAATCTGGCCTATAAATATACCCTACCCTAAATGAATTCATTTCATAGCTGAAAAAGTTGAGCGCCCAAGTCATGGGTTGGATAATTGACACGTTCTAAATTTTCAATAGAGTATAAAATTGAATATCTCCACACATTTTAAAATATATTCTAAAACAAAAAACAGGAAGGAACGTGCCTTTCCTTATCTTGTTATCATCGTACTATGTGCTCTTAATTTCATCATAGAAATAATTTTAATTACTGTTCAAACAATAATCAATAAGCTATTCGACTCATTACAATAGGGTCATAAATTCTGCAACCATCTAAATGTACGAGCGCTGCACATTATATATATATTTTAAACAAACAGTAGGTAGTTTATAGCTAATGTAGATCAAAGTCGTGAGTGGTAGCGTAATGGCTAGCGCACGCGTCCCAAACTCAAAGGGCGCGGATTCAATCCTGGCCGGAACGCATGCGCAGATTAGACAGTTTTCGGACCTAATGCGCATATTGTTTCAATTACCACGGGCAAACCGCGGTGAAGGAAAACATCATGATGAAACCTGCACATCGAGATAACCGATATGTCAACCGGCCAAGCCGCCTTGGACAAGCGTGGCGCTGGTTTACTGTCCATTCCCCTATATATTGTTAGGCCCGAGCCTAGAAGTGGGACGTTTATAGGTTGTCATTATAGGTAATTTAAATTAGTTATATATATATATATTTCAAAGTTACGATTATGCTATTTGAACCGCGGCTCTTTTAAATGAATACTGTTTTAGAATTCATAGTGATGTGATAGCTACCCCATGACGTCATAAAGCAGATCACCCACATAAAATAAATGTATATCATCGCAGGGATATTCGAATTATGATGAGACTAATCATATATCGTCAGATCCGATCAAAGGCGGCGTAAAGGTGGGTAATGTGGGCCATTCTGCCTTCGACTCGCACTCGCAGGGGCCTCGCACCTCGAATAGGCGACAAGTGCACTTTTTTGTCGCGTTTAAAACTTCAACAAATTTCATTCAATGTTCAAAACGACGAAAATTTTTATTCCTTGTAAAGCAATAGTAATAATACTAAACTCTTTTTTATTTCAGCTAGCGACATTCTCAGTACCTATTACGGGTAACCACCGCTGGCCAGTGTCTTTTGTAATGTCCAATTGTTTTTGAAATCCATCTTTAGCGCCTCGTAAGTTGTATGTGGCCAACTTGAAACTCAAACCTTGTTCCGCCACTACAGGTGGCAGAAAGTGATTACTCTTATCCTGTCTTTAGATTTGTAGAAAAAACAACCTGTATTTTTATCTCTCCATTGAAAGGGTCAAATGTAGAGATCGATTACTCGCAAAATGTAGATATTGAATAGCCACTAGATTGCTCTATTGTTATAATAATTGTGGATTAATACAAAACTATGCAAACATTTATAGTACAAAGTGATTTTAAGGAAAATATTCCGCAAAACAAAGGGACATAATAAAGGCAATTAATAGTAAACAAGTACTTACTTCTGCATTATATGGTGACACAGCAAGTGCTCGTCTGAAACATTCGATGGATTGCCGCGTGTCACCTTTGATCCTCCAAAAATTCCCAATTTGATTGTAAAGCTGCACTGACTTCGGTTTCTCTCTCTTTGCTTTCTTTAATCGCTTCTCCAGCGTATTTATGTCAAATTCGGTAATACCGTTTTTCTTCTTAGTAAATATAAGGGCAACCTACAAATAGGATAATATTGTTACCAGTTTAGCGGGACTCGAATTAAAATGCCATTGAAATTATTATAGAGTTTATTAGAACTATACAAACGCGTATAAGGTACACAGGTACAAATATAACCGAACACAACAAGTCCAAACGTAATGCAGAAGGTCGTAATTCAATAAAACGCGCTAAGTCCGTCACTATCAGATTTCCGATTGTAGTACACACGTCTCGCTTTGATCGTGGTTCTCGCTCGACCAGCCCTTCCTGAATCAGCTAATCGTTTTATACTGCACAAATGCAATGCGCCCGTATCGTAGTCGACTTAATCCGCCACACATGGCTAATGTCTCGACCGCAAACGGCCATAAAAGAGTACAATAAAACAATGGGCTGTTTTCTAAAAACGTATGCCTATCAATAAGTAAACAAAAGAAGACGATCATAAAGGGATTACAATAGTTCCAAATGCCCGGCGGGTATGTGTGTTAAATGTGTTTCTACAAATCTGTACGTGGAATTTGTATTTGTCGGCACCTAGGTTGTAACAATATTACGCATACCACCAAACAAACTCGAAAGATCTACGTTTTATTTGAACAAGGAAGCACAAAGCGTGTCAAGAACAAGTAAATATTTTAAAATATTTCAAAACAGATGTAAAGGTGTGATTTCGAGTATTGTGTGGTCGGTTAAACACAGGTGGTAAAAGTTGATGAGAACTTGGAGACTATTTATGTAGACTCTGTTTTGAATTATCTAACATACACATTTCATTACTATTGCTTTTAGTCTTTAAGTATTTTGAAACATTTTATGAACTTAAAGAAGATAATAATTGAATGATTGAGTAAATAGATATTTTAAATTAATAATATAACAACCATAGACCACGCTGTCAGTAGTCACTCTTAGTTTTGGGAAGTTAAAGTGGAAAGTTTTGTGTCATTTGCTAAAATTGAATTTGATGAAATGAAATCTTAATTACAAAGATTAATTAATAATAAGATTAGTTAATAATAATAGATTTTATTATTATAGAATATAGACTAACCTATGCTGCCTATGCACATGTTTCATGTGCCATATGTTGGAATTGAATTAAAAAAAACTGATTTTAATTACAAAAATTATATATTTGTAATATCATAAAATTCTATTGTTCATAAGTCTATTGTGAAAAATTGATCATGTATTAGCCGAAGGTGGTGGTGGTGGAAGGAGTCTGTTCTTAACAGACGAGCGCGCATGACAAAAACTATGAATGTCAAAAAAGCAAATGAGGTGTGTAAGAATAAACCTGTATGGCGCTCTGTTGTTCGTGCCTACCCGCAAGGGACCTGGAGTGAAGTTATGTATGTATAAAATTCTAAATAAGCCGTGCCTGTACATTGAAGCTATTTAAAAAAAAACAACTAGAATAATACTAGAATAAATGATGGAGGACATGTTTTTTTTATTTCATGTTTGTTTTTCTGTATGTTTGGAAATTATTTTATTACTGATTGATGACAAATTTTATGCAATAAAGTGTGATATTTGTCCCACGAAATCATGCGGGGAAATCATTGTTGTTAAGGTGCATAAAAATTTGCTTATTCCGACATTTTCAAATGATGGCTTAGTCTTTATGAAATGCTGTGGTACTTTGTGTCCTGGAAATCCCGCGGGAATTTCAAGTCGAGCTTGGGCGAAGTCGCGAGCATATCTTAGGTATATTATGTCATAACAAAGGGTGCAGTATTTTAGTAATTTAAGAAAATAATGTCATATTTTAATAAACTTTGATTTTCGTTAAGTTTAATTTGTTTTATGCAATATTAAGTACCAAAACTGCATTCCTTAATTAATTCGATTATCTGGATTTTCAATTATGCGAACGCTCTACAACAATTATTCCCATTAATCGACTCTATGTATTATGAAATAAACTGAAAAAATTAACATTACCTAGGGAACTTATTAACAGGTAACCCATTTGAAAAGCGAATTTTTCCCTCATGAATTGTGTAAGGCAGTATAATGTTAATTTATTTTAGAAGCAGTCATAGACCTGTTTAGTAATTAGTTTGAAGGATAGTGCTTCTGTTAATTAAAACCCTATACATATTGTGATAACAATTAGTAAATTAATTTTCAACATGGTGGAATTATGCTGGAATCTAGATTGCAGCTTTTAAGGCCAGCTTGATCAGAGTGATACCACACTATCACAGAATATTGATGTGAAATGGTTAGCCTTGAGCTAAGTGTGTTTTGTAGTGTGAGAATTCTGATGGCCCACTCCCTTCTCCGTCTATACCATTTTCGTAGCCCATTGCTCCCGTCTGATCCTTCTATCCTACACCCTACAGCCATCCCCCTAATGTTGGCTTCGCCCCTAGTGTTGCAAAAGTCTATAGGCAACAGTAACCACTTTTCATTATGTTGGTCAACCTATTGGCCAACTTTGTAATTGTGATAAAAGCTCTTACTTGTGGTTCAGGTACATTGGGATGTCTATGTCGTCTTGCAACACCAACTAAATTGTCATAGTATGTAAAATTCACTGCTTTGCCACAGTCTAAATATTCATCATCAGCATGGCCATTTGCTTCAGCAGGGGAGCTTTCATCATTGTTTTCACCACTGGATCTGTTACAGAATATTTAGACTATTAGAATTTACAATATTATTACCCTCAATCTGAACTTCCAGGCATAGTAGGCAGACATTAAAGGGCATAATATCAATAATAGTATAATATTATAATGGAGACACAACATATAATTTAATATTGCTGCTATTCTTCAGAGTTTTTGTATACTATAAATGGTTGATCTAAATTGTCAAAAATCACAAAATACAGCAAAATATAATTTTAATTAGTTATATAAATAGTTCTAAGTCTAATTCATATCAAGATAGAGTATGTTTAAAGACTTATTTATGGTCCTTAAAGAAGCTTTCAAACTTACTCCAAGTCATTATGAATAAGACCACATATGTTAAATAAGTTGCATATATTGAAACATTGTTTAAATTAACCATTTATTTGACAATAATAATAATGATTGTTCACAACACTGTTGTAGTTTAAATTTCAATTATGACATACATATCTAGAGATAGATAGGTTTATAAAATATAATATTATGAATAAAATAAAATATTATATTTCAAAATTATATAACATGGCTTGTAGAAAGCTCCACTTTAAGCTTCATATTCATAAAATAAAAAGCCATGTCTTAGCGAAAAATCATGGCTTAATAAAATAATAATAACAGCCCATAAACGTCCCACTGCTGGGCTCGGGCCTCCCACTAAAGGGGAATGGACAGTATACCTGCCACGCTTGTCCAAGGCAGCTGGGTAGGTTTGCATCACAATGTTTTCTTTCACTGTTGTTAAAACGTGGTAATTTAACAATATACACATTAGGTCAGAAAAATGCCTAAGTGGTGCATGTGTTCCGGCCAGGATCTAACCTGCGCCCTTTGGGTTGGGTCACATGCACTAACCATTATGCTACCACAACTTCATGGCTTGCAACATCCTGATTGCTGTCAGGCCATAATTAAAGAAACTTTAAAAAAAGGACATACATCTCTGGCACCCAAATAATAGAGGTTGACTCCCTTACACCTTTCCCTTTGGCCTCTCACAATTTGAGTGACTTGATTATAAACTTTAATCAACAAAATGATAACTGGATTAATCCTAAACTTATAAAAATAAGAATGTAAACAAATAAATAAAAATACACAAAATCACTTTCACATTTATATGGACAACTGGATATAATGGTTACCTTTGCTGTTCATATATTTGGCAATCTGTACAAAACATATCAAAGCCATGCTTAGTCCATGTGTTTCCATAGTATACAGTCGAAGTTATAATACTAAAGACGGGATCATCTTCACTTCTCCCCTTGTCTGTATCATCCTAGAATATAAAAATAGAAAAATTTATATGAAAACAAAATGTAATGTGTAATAACTACCTTATTTAACCGGCTATAATTACAAAGTCTTATTAGTCGTTGAATAAGGAGCAAAAAATTATTTATTCAAGGTAAACAAGTCAATAGAACATTGAGAATGAAAGGCAATATTAGCCGCCGATTAAGTACATTGATTATATAAAAGTTTAACACGATAATTATAGAATACTGACTGACCTGATGGACTTTTGTACCGTCAACAATCTGGTCTTCTTCCACATTCAATTTCCAAATATTAGATGTGCGTGAATTGGTTGTAATAATTTGAAAAGAAAATATATACAAAACCAAACAAGTCAAGTACGGCAAGTCCCACATTTTTATTATTTAAGACGTAACATAACACTGCACGGTTTTTATCACTTAATAGTTTAGAATAACGCACTAATATTATTATTGATGGAAATCTTTTTGGTGTTCAACACAGTACAGAAAATATTTTTTCAATATTTCCCTCAGTGATCGCAAACCTATAAACTCGTCTCTTTCTTTCTTGTGTTATTTTTAAATAGTTATTGCTTGATATCTAGTCTTTAGGGAAAAGCCTATTTAAAGATGTTACACTACCTGATATTCTAAAATATAAATGGTTTGACTGATTTACATTTTTTGGCAAAACGAAGTTAATTTTATTTTTTATATTCGTTTAGAAAAAAGAAACATGGCTGCTGTGAGAATATTTGATAGTAATAATAATAATAATATTGCATTAATTTATTTCACAAAACTATGCTACACAGAATTTTAAAACTAAATACAAAAATGATTGTTACAATAACATAATATTAGTGTATGGAATTCGGCTTTAACGTCCTAACTATATTATTCTCTATCATAGATGCTGGAAACATTTTCATTGAACATTGCACCATAAATCCCCGATTAATCCATAAAAGCTGTTTACAATTTTTATGTAGTTTTCAATTTTCCAATGTAAGATGATGGACAGACAATAATAAATATTATTAATTACTGTTACGAATCGCGAGCGTAAATAAAGTGATTTAAATTACCCCCAACATTTAGACTACGAATTTTAATAAATTAAAATCATATGGTGTATTAATTTGACATAGAAAAGGCATATTCTTTTTTGAAGGTACTTTCATGAACAATATTTAAGATAACGAAGACTTTGGCAGCCAGACCATTAATTAAAAAACAAGATGACTTCTGACTTTGACACAAAATTACGGATTGTATTATTTATCTATAGCAAAGTGGCCAACTTACATAAAATTCCGTGGTTTTATCACAATAATTAATTCAGTTCAGGGCTAAGCAAATTATTTTGCGAGTCGGAAAAATTGGGCAGATATTACCAAAATCTTATAAAATCTCACTAAAAAATTCAGGATGAAGGAAGGAAAAAACAAATCAACTTTTATAAGTTATATTACAGTGTTTTTGCAACACGTTCAATCTTCTTGATCCTGCTTTGTGTTGAACTAAAATCACGTTTAACTCTTTAATAGATCTTTAAGCAAATGTAATTTCTTGATCTACAAAACGACTTATCAAGGATTTATAAGTTTGACGGATTTGGTTGCTCAGTTTATTAATTATTTTTGGTTTATTCAAATTTATAAATCTAATTTTACAAATTACAAACAATAATTGATCTCAATTATAGTAATATTTTAATATTGGCAAAAAATTCTAATGCTACCCCCATAAATTTTTAAAAGGTTTTGGGTCGGCATACTGGACCAGGTAGATGGAACTAAAATATGCTCACAAGGTCAATACCGCAAATGTTTAACGACTTATATAAAATATTTCTGAAAATAGCATAAAGTTATTCTCGATCAAATTTTTTTTCATAAAATTGTTGTACCTATATACAATTATTTTGAAACTTTATATGCTTCATACGTTTCAATCATTACACAGTGTAGTAGCAAGTAGAATACATACTCTTTGTCAAATTTTCTTCATATAGACTGAGTGGTTTCTAAAATTAAGAACAATGATTCTAATATGTAAACAAAAACGGTTTAATATGATGATTTTATTGAAGTTTTGTATTTGCCAAAATTACTGTTGAACCTTAAAATAATTTTTTTTAATGCTACTATATGAGCAGTCAAAAATAGGATGAATGAATAGTCAAAAACTCTATAGGGCTTTACAAAAATATTAATACATAAAAAAATTGTGTGTGTACTTATGTGCATTCGTTAGAAGTAATACTTCTTTGGCATAACAAGATAAAAATCTTTTCAAAAATTTTATCTGTCGCCTTCTTCGTTTCACGTTTGTAGAAAAAACGACCCTAACAATAGAAAAACTAAAATGTTGACTATAGCTAACTTCAGGGTATCAGTTTTTCGTGACGGTGTGCGCGCATCGTAAAAATTTACTCTCATTATTTTTCCCTAACGCGCCCAAAGAAGTATAACTTCAAAAGTATATATTGATAGTTACAACTATTACATGTAGGCTACGTTCCATTAGGGACTCACAACGATCACGTTCACGACCGCGGTTTATCCTGTCCCACTTGCTTGCTGGCGTAACATTGTAAACCCAAGTGGAACGGTTATTCGACCCACCTATTGACATGAGTCGTTGTGAACGTTGTGTGATCGAAAATGATGCCGTCATTAGTGACGTTTTCATCACGACCACAACGACCGCGGTCACCTTGTGGAACGGCTATCTGAGCATTTTGGGCGTTGTGAGCTACTAATAGAACGCCCTGCCTGCTAGAAGTTCTTATCACGACATTGGCAAAATCAATGCCAAAGTTGTTGCGGTCATCAACAACCAGAATTGAATGGATACAATACCTGCATATTCATCTCAATTCTCTTTTCTGTCGCCATATCCCAATTAATTGGGGTTGGCATAATATGTCACAAGATCCATCCATAGTTTTTTGGTTTTTTATGTGTTATTTCGTCATATACTCCCATAAATGAGATTAACATGTTTTTTTTTATCAATTCAAAAACTTATCATTTATGATAAGTTATTTGAATTAATAAAAAAAATATAATAAATATAAAAAAATAAAAAGAATTCTTAAATTTAACCGCGCAGCTAGCGGAATCCTCAATTTAAAGTTGGTCACACTAGCCCATTTCGCCTGGCCCAATGCAAGCAAGTTTTGTGCCTTTCCAAATAAACTTATTCTTAACTTCTTAACTTTATAGTATAGATAGTTACTGTTGTACTTCCAGATCGTTTATATTGAAATGAAAACATTAGATTGTGATATTGATATTCGAAAATGAAGAAAGAAAGAACTGGTGACAATTGTCGCCCATTCAAATTATAAGTATTCCTTTTACCTATAAGTTGTTCCATAATATTATGTTTTGATTACAGCAAACTTATTTCTAACATTATATTTACAGCTCATCAAATATTAAGTTTAACTGGTATAAGTTTTGAACGCAGGAGCATAATAGTAAGTTTCAGAAAATATTTCCATTAGACTCCCCATAAAGTAACTTTATAAATTAAAGATGTTTCATGTCATTCACTTACAGGGGTTTGTAGAGTTAACGATAGTACCACTGAAGGATAACTTACGATACATTCGCCTTAATGCAAAGCAATGCCGGATATACCGTGTTTGTTTAAATGATCAATATGAAGCTAACTTCCAATACTGTGATCCATTTCTGGATATATGTCAGACAGACCCAAATACGTGAGTATATACTAAATTACAGTCTGAATTACACTTAATACAATGGCTGCCTTCAGAGAAGTACTTGGTGATATTGACATGGGTCTAGATATACTGGTAGACGTAAGACATCAAATAAAATTGAAATTTATTTTCATACTTGTCATATTTGTAATATGAATCTGCAAAAGTGATCGCTTTAGGCCCCCTGTAGTCCATATGGTCTCATTTATTATGGACATATAACTTGACTTATTATGATGTATGAATTTGTGTCATAGATTATAAATATTGTATGACAACTTTGCAAAGCCAATGAATGAAAGGCTTCAACTCAGATATCTGGTACATGAATTTTAAGTAGTGGGTGGGTGGAGTGTTATGGGGAAGGTATACTTACCCTTTCGGCCCTCAGTCTTTGAGATTTAATTTTTGGTAAATATAACTTCACCTATTTTTTCACTAATATTATTGTGATGGTTGGTGAAAGATGACAATCAGTGAGTAGAAGATGGATCTAGGTTATGTTAGGTCAGCTTCAGACCAAAGCGCATATGCCAAGCGAGCCAAGCAAGCATGCTCAGCAGCGGCCGGCGAGTGCCAGAACCGAAATAAATAATTTTGTCTTTATTAGCCGCCATTTTGAATATTTTCATGGTTATGAACTTTGAATGGACTGTTCAACTTTAGACCTATGATATAAGTGCAGTATTAGTAAAATAATAACAGGTTAAATAACCTGTTATTATTTTACTCATTAAAATTAATGAAAAAATAATATTTCAAGATCTCCCAACCATAGGGGTTGTAGTAGAGGTAAGAATGCTTCCCCCTTTCCCACATCACCACCCACTACTTACAATTTGTATATAAAACATCTATAGATTCACTGAATAAATAAATATTAATGTAATTTGATTCCTGGTTGAGTAAATGTCATAAACTTTCTATATATTGTTCTGGTCTTTGCGTATGTATTACAACCAAAGATTCCTGTTGCAATTGCAGGAGATCTTTGGAAGTCTTTTCTCAATTCCATCTATCTGCTGCCCAAAAGATAGACCCAGATCACAACTCTGGGGAACTACACATCCAAGTTCCAGAAGAAGCAGCTCATTTGGTTGGAGAGGGGAGAGGTTTGAGGATTGGGATTGAATTCTCATTGGAGTCCCCTCAGGGAGGGATGCACTTTGTAGTTCCTGAAGGAGAGGGTACATTAGTGGAGGTTTGTTATATGTATTATAAATGTGAAAGTGGGTGAATATTTGGTGCCCAATTAAGCCATAACAGCTCAACTAATCTGATTCAAATTTGGCACAGAGATACTTTATAGTCTGGAATAGGGTTTAGGCTGCTTTTTATTCTGGAAAACTTTATGGTTGCCATGGGATAACACTAAACTGAGTGAAGCCATAGGCGAAAGCTAGTTGAATATAGGTAGGCCTCTGTGGTTCAGTGCAGTAAGCCTTTGCCAGTTTGGGGTGCAGTAGGCGTATTTACTATTTGAGGTATGAAGCCAAATTTGGGTGGTGTTAAAAAATAATAACCACAAAGGCTAGGGCAGGAGCTCTGCTTTGCTCTTGCCTCATCCTTCTAACTTATATTTAAAAAAGTACGGATTTTTCATAATAGTGCATAACAAATAAATGGGCGCTATAACTATACCCCACCCCTACCTCACTACATCACAGAAGTTGATTTTTATCTTGGTGAATTTTTTCAACAAAAGTTTGTGTTATCTACTGGTGGTTTTGGGGTCTGGCATGAGCCCAAAAGTTGCCCATTCTATATTACCCATACAAGTTTAACTTGCTTAGTTTGGGTATTTGCTATTTGTGTTTTTGTTTGCAAATAATTTCATCTTTAAGATGATGTAAATTTTGAACATGTCGTATATGTACAGTGAAGCTCTAAAATGTGTGATATTTTTATCCCGGGAATCCCGCAGGAATTTATCTGGCAGCGGTTTGTAGTTGTTTGGGTGCATAAAAATTAGCTTCTTCTCACATAGTTTTCACTGAAACGGTTGCTCAGATTCTGGTTTAAATGCTGCGGTACTTTGTGTCATAATAATACATATACATAAAAAAATAATGTCTATTAAACAAATTAGGATTAAGCATAAAAGTATGATTATATTAAAGTTCTGGGATTGAGTAATATTGTTATTTCATAAGAGAAATGTTTCCTTAAATCAAAATACAAATAACTAGAGACACTAAGGATGGGCGCAAACGGGCCACCCGGTTCACAGGTTTTTCATACATTTCATAGGGAATTGCCGCACATATGTGGGCCGGTGGCAGCCTGTGCCACCACTATTTTCTTTAGTTCGCGCGGTGGCCGTCACCGGAGGCTGTGGTCGTGGTTGGTGGCCCGATTACGTGCAACCTTAACTACAGAATGAATGCTCAAGATATGCTCCATATGGTTTACTGCAACAAAGTAACTTCCCACTTAAAACATTTAAACAATTGTCATATGTTATTCAAGAAATCGCCCATATGTTCACATATGGTCACTCGGCGAGGTTGTGGTTCCCGTGCGTTGACAGTTTTGCCGAGCCATGCACCTGGAAACTGGAATTCACTGTGGACGAAAGCCTCAAAGCTGTGTCGTGTGGGGAATTAGTTGATGTTATATACACTCCGGACCACAGGAGGAAGACTTTCCATTACCTTGTGAATACTCCGGCTTGTGCACCTAACATCGCCTTGGCTATTGGGTAAGTTTTGCTCCTGTTTGTATACTCAGTGGCTTAAAATTTAACCAGTTGTTTGTGTTTTGTTTTAAAATAAAATAAATTACAGTCAAATTGGATATCACGACATTGAAGGGACGTATACTTCGGACGTTATGTCCGATAGTTGTTATAAGCAATATACATAAGTAAATAGTCATATTAATAGTCAGTAACGCGTAAACACACGATCTAAAGCAAAATTTTTAAAATCAACCTGTAATTCATGTGGTCGACTATCGCACTGAATAAGTCTAAAACATGCAAGGTCACATGGCAAAGAGCGGGAAGAGGTTCGGATACGGAGAATAATAATCCTTCTTAGGCTTAATAATAAGCCTATAGCCAAATACTCCTTCATGTTATTAGTATAAAGAATGGACCTACCTTGTTAATCTTGCTCAAGGCAATTTTACTTTGGTCATCAAGATGACCATATCAAAATATGGTCATTTTGATATCAAGTCCTTTGTCCGTTAGCGCCATCGAAATTGTAACATTATATTCCTTCCAGTCCCAAAAATTTGTAAGTGGTATATGCTTCCTGGATAAGTTTAAATTGAAGCGAGATGTGGTTAGCCACTAAGCTACCCTAACGTTTTTTAAAATATACATGTTACTGCTATAAATAAATACTGTTTTTAATACTATGGATTAAAATCAATTTACTTGGATGTTATAACATAAATAATTTTATAATATAGAATTAATTAGGCATTTTTTGAAATTTATAAAGCTACACTATAGCAAGTAAATTAGTTTTAATATACAATAGCTTCCAAGAATTTGCATGAAATACCAACAGACTAAGGAAGCTTTTTATGACGTCTAATGGCGCGTGAAGAAAGATATTAACGCGAACAATAGATCACTCAAATTTGAACAGGTAATTAGACATCTGCAAAGGATTAGTATCGGTTTGCAACAATATCATAGATCTGCTAAAAATGAGTATTTACAGATGATGGTTTATTTCAATTTTCAGGCCATTCGAAACATATGTAGATCCATTCATGAATGAGGTGACACATTATTGTTTACCAAATCTACTGCAGATTTTAAAGAACACAGTGCGTTATTTGCATGAGGCTTTTGAGTTTTATGAAGAAACACTATCAACAAGATATCCATATCCTTGTTACAAGCAAGTTTTTGTTGATGAAGTGAGTATTATTTATTACGATTTTTATCGCTAGTGCTTATTTAAACCGTAGTGCGTAAGCGTAGCGACAAGTAAAAGTTTGTTTCAGTGGGTTCCCAGATGGTTTAGATTTACAATTGGAACCGGTAGGGACCATTATACTAGAATTATTTTCTTTTTCTCCGTGCAGTTTGGGCCATAAATAGCTCAGCCTCAGCCCGGCTAAGGCGGTGAGCATATTGCGCGAGCGCAACGCCATTATCGATAAAAACTCATTCTTATCAAAGAAAGATTATCATTCTTATAAAAATATTATTATCTTTTATGCTGATAATTTTAAACTTGAGATATCAGTATTTATATTTAAACTTTTATACTTATCGTTTTTTAATGCATAGATACCTAATTAATAATTTATTTTAAATCATTATTAATCTTATTTTAATAAATACGTTGTTTTATCTATTTTTTTCTTTCATTTTGATCAATAAGCCACAAAATGACAAAACTAAATACATTATCGATAACGCTTATCGACAACAATAATGCGCATCACTATGCCCGCCTATAAGGCCCGTGAGTGGAAGAGAAAGCGAAATACTCGCTTTACCGCTCCGGTTATTTATGACCCAAACTGCACGGAGAAAATAATTCTACTGTAGCATCTGGTTTTAGATTTTTTTATGGCGGGACAATACCTGCCGGAACCCGTAGTACGATATATATATATAAATAATTTATAATGAAGTAAGTACACGTGATTTTGAGTGCCCCATAGAAATCGAACAAGGTGGTGTATAGTCCAAACGCATGTGAATTGGGTTCACTCTCTGTTCTAGACTGAGGATGACGCCACGGCATACACAACAATGTCAATCCTAAGCACCCATTTACTACACTCCATAGCCATTATTGACCAAACGTACATAAGCCGCAAAGCAATGGCCCAAGCAGTGGCCGAACAATTTTTCGGCTGTTTCATCACCATGCAAAATTGGTCAGATTTATGGTTGGCTAAAGGCATACCAGATTATTTATGCGGATTGTATTCTAAGAAGTGTTTTGGGAACAATGAGTATAGGTATTCCATACATCAGGAGCTTCAAGAGGTAAGTTTGTGTTGTTATTAAACCATTCACTATAGAATGATGATAGATTTCTTCAGATTCTTATAGTATTGTTAGTTTATATACCGACAAAGAATTGCGCACACCTGGCTGTCGTAAGACGCAGTTTATTATCTTCCTGCATTTTTTTTTTTTTTTTTTTTTTTTATTGCAGAATACAGACAGCAGACACTGATGAAATTACATCTATGACATTGCAACAAATGTACAAATGCGCTGCTCTTTAAGAATATTGTACTAATCGAAAAACACTGTTATACTCATACTTAGACATGTCGATCAGTCGATATATATAATACTCTTTGTTTTTTGTCTTACACAGCGGATTTTTTTTTTCTGCATTTCTGATTTTTTGTTTACTTCGTGTTTATTTAGATAATAAGAAAAACATCCTATTGTTATCGTACTTGTTTAATGGCCGTCATAAGTGTCGAACTAATCCTTGTTGTTATTGCATTGCGTCGAAGCTTGCGAGGTGAGCGGATTAACTCAGTGAACGCGGTCCTTTGATGTATTGTACAGTTTAGTATAAAACAATGCCCGAACGGAGGGGTGGGGCACTCAAGCGACGACTATGATACGAGTAAGAAGTACATTAGATGAGCGATATAGTGACGGACTTTGCGCGTGTTATTGAATCGTGCAGTTTTCTACTGGCTGTGCCCAGTTATATTTGTACCTGTTTTATACGCGTTTGGACAGTTCTAATAAACTTTATAAAATCCCAACGGCCTTTTAATTCGAGTCCTGTGTAGCTTGTAACAGTATGATATAGGTTCGCTATACAATTACGTCTTATTAGATATCTTTATTCTGTTAATTTTTTACATTTATTTACCTTGTTAAGCTAAGTTGGCTAATCAGGGTTTGATCACCATTCATGACTTTCATTGAACTAATTTTAGTGTATTGATTGCAGTATAACAATACTGTAACCAAAAAATATACGTGAGTTTACTTACTGCATTCTATTTTTGTGTTGTGTTAGTTCTTTTGAGGGTTCCATAGCTATTTTGCAAAAAACGAAAATATGTATATATATCTGTATGTTTAGATCAGATTTAGTAAGAACATGTAATCTATCTATACATGTAAAGAATGTAGATTTATTTTGAATGTGCATAGTCTATCTCTATGACATAGAGTATAATTTCTTACATAGGCTAGTTTCTCACTGAATGTGCTTAATGATGTTAAAGGTCGTTACTTACGAAGAACAATATGGTGGGATAGTGTTAGACCCTTGGCAACCTCCGACCAGCGGCGCTCGTGTTGAACTAAAAGACTCATTCTACTTTCCCGTGCGAAATGTGCATACCATGTCGCCGAGATATATAGAGGTAATAATGTTCGATACAATTATAAAACAAAACACAATAAATTATATAAGACAACAAAGTCAATTGTATAACAAAAACAACAAACATATGCATGGTTTAGTAGTCTTTTTGTTGTTAATTTAGTTTCTGTAGAATTCAGGAGTTCTGGGTTCAGTTCCAGCAGCAGGATAAATCTCTAAAACAAACTTTATATTAGTCTATTTTATGGCCCTGGTTACTTTACTCGGTTTATGACACAAATACATTGTTTATCTTCAGGATATTAAATTATTGTGTACTACGTCTTTGCAATTATACATTTTTTTTGTAATATAACGTCAACAAATGGTAGTTGCATTTCAAATAATACACAGATGTCAAGGGTACAATTCCTGGTATAATAAATTTCGGTATTTACTCTGGTATCATCCAATAGGCTTGTGCATTTTTTGTTATCCACAAAGCAAGCGTACCTTCCCTAGTTTGGGTATACACAATGTTTGTGCTTGTCAGCCAATTTTATTTTTTATAAAGATCGAATTTTTAAAATCCAAAATATATATGTCTTCTATTATTGTAAATGTAAACAATTCTCTATGTCGGGTATTACTTTCTTTTCTTATTTGGTATACATTCAAATACAAGTCAAAGAGTAGCGATATGTAGTCCGATAAATAGAAATATATCCTTGTATGACTGTATTATTATTTCTGATTATTATCAAGTCAATATATAATAACTATTCTAACATTTTAGGTGATGCGTAAAAAATCTTTCTTAGTCTTACGCATGTTAGAACAGCGTATTGGACAAGAATTGCTTTTACAAGTATTCAACAAACAGCTGTCGTTAGCAACGAACGCAGCTAATACTAAAATTGGTAGTGGTTTATGGGGACATCTTTTACTCTCGACGAATTTGTTTGTGAAAGCAATATTCACGGTGACTGGAAAAGATATGGCTGTCTTTGTTGATCAGTGGGTTCGGACTGCTGGACATGCTAAATTTCAATTGACGTCTGTTTTTAATAGGAAAAGGTAAGATTCTGTTTTAAATATTTTTTTCTAACGGTACTTTATTTTAAATGTCGAATTTTTGAGTGATTAAATCAATTTATACTAAGACTTTATTTTACTTTAGACGTTTGCATGTCTATTAAGTTACATATTCCTCGATAGTAAAGCTCACATGAAACAAATGACATAATTCTGATGTTACTTAAGTCATGTCATGTAACGCACGGACTATTAAAACATCGATACTATACGTAAATAAATAGAAAGTAATCGATTTGAAAATGAAAAAATCTACTTTAAAGAAAAATAATTGATTAAAACTTATTTATAAATGAAGTGGATTTTTGTAACAAATCGAGTGGGTTATATGGCGACTATACAGCCCGTCCTTTTGAAAACGGGGAGTTCCGAGACAGTGAGACGTGAATCAGCTTATTTTGTGTGATAAATGTTGGAAAACATGAAATAAAACTTTACGTAACCAAGTAAAGCCTTAAAGAATATATGTAGTATATTCAAAATTAGGTTCTGACTGCTTTTAATTAAGGCTCCTCTGTAAATTTTTATTAACCAATCAATACATGTGATTTTAGTGTATGCAAAATTTATTGCAAGCGAATCTGTATTACAAAAACTGAATGCAGTCTAGACAGAACTTGCTGTAGAAGTGATTGATGTACTCAGCTGTTAATAATTGTATAATTCCGAAAATGATTTCTAACATTATTTTACCAGAAATACCGTTGAACTCGAAATCCGTCAAGATTCAGTACACGAAAGAGGCATACGGAAATACGTTGGCCCATTGCTGGTCCAACTTCAAGAGTTAGATGGCACATTCAAACACACGTTGCAGATTGAGAACACTGTAGTCAAAGCTGATATCACATGTCACAGTAAGAGTAGAAGGAACAAGAAGAAAAAGATTCCGTTGTGCACTGGTGAAGAGGTTGATATGGATTTATCTGCTATGGAGTAAGTTCGTTTAATATTTTAACTGGTCATTTTTCATTGTATGATACATTTAACACTTTTAAGGTTTGATGTAGGCTGACTGCATATTATGTAACATATTAGGTTATATATAATATTCAAGAGTAACGTTTAGATTCTTATTTGTCTTTTTGAAGACTGTGTCGGTATAGAGTCCTACAACCCATAGTTCGCTATTTTATATCCGGCTCGAAGGACCATGGCGAAAAATGAGTACTGAATGGTTGGCGTGTTCTTGGGTCTTATAATTATATACTTACAATATTTAATTCTGTATTTCTAAGGTCATTTTAACAATGAACCATTCTTCATATAGCATCAATGCTATTTTAATATTTTTGAATATTACTTATAATTAAAATAATAGTTGAGCATATATCCACATCACACGGCTTGGAAATGTTTTTGTGTTTGTAGTAGTGTAGTGTTAAGTGACAAACTGGAATAAATTAGTTTCCGCTAGCTGCTCTCTCACTCTCGCATTAGTCGCTTATAAGTAGCATACACTACTATAAACACAAAACTACCTTAAGCTAATGGCACTGTACTAATTCACAAATAAGAGTTTATATTTAAAAATCCTGACCTCCGTTTTGCCGACGATATCGTGGTCTTTGCAGAGACTTTGGAGGAACTTGCCGAAATGCTGGGCAGCTTAAATGAATCTTCCCGTCGAGTCGGTCTCCGCATGAATTTGGACAAGACGAAAGTCATGTTCAATGAACACGTGATGCCGAGATCGGTGAACGTCGATGGCGTCCCTCTGGAAGTTGTGCAGGAATATGTCTACCTTGGTCAGAAAATAGAGGTCGGCAGGCACAGCTTTGAGGGGGAAGCCAATAGGAGGATTCAGTTGGGCTGGGCAGCATTCGGTAGGCTTCGTCAAGTCTTCTCGTCGACCATTCCGCAATGCTTGAAGACAAAAGTCTTCGAGCAGTGCGTCTTCCCCGTCCTGACCCACGGGGCTGTGACGTGGTCACTGACGGCAGGATTGGTCCACAAGTTCCAAGTCGCTCAACGGGCTATGGAGCGAGCTATGTTGGGTGTTTCTGTTATGGATAGGATTAGAAACGAGGATATCCGTAGGAGAACCAAGGTAACCGACATAGCTCGCAAAATTAGCAAGTTGAAGTGGCAGTGGGCCGGTCACGTCTGCCGCAGGACCGATGGCCGATGGAGCAAACGAGTCCTGGAGTGGAGACCGCGTCTCGGTAAATGTAGTGTCGGACGCCCTCCAGCCCGATGGACCGACGACCTAAGCAAGGTCGCCGGTAGGCGCTGGATGAGGAAATCGGAGGACAGGGATAAGCGGTGCCGTCTTGGGGAGGCCTACGTCCAGCAGTGGACTGCAAATGGCTGATGATGATGATGATTAAAAAAATATCTGGTTATTCCTTATTTCAGCGATTCTCCAGTGCTCTGGATTCGGTTAGATCCTGAAATGTCATTGTTACGTAGTACAGTGATCTCTCAGCCCGATTACCAATGGCAATACCAGCTCAGACATGAGCGTGACGTCACGGCACAGAGCGAAGCCATAGACGCACTACACAGTTATCCGGAACCGGCCACGAGAAAAGCGTTAACAGATACCATAGAGAATGAACAGACTTTTTACAAAATTAGGTGCAGGGCTGCACATTGTTTGACTAAGGTAAAGCTAACATAAATATAAAATGATAACTGTTTTGATATAGCAACAATTGGCTAGCGCAGTATATGATTTTATTTTATACAATGCCATACTGCATTGGCTTCGGTAGCTAATCCGGAAGTTATTATTTTGATGCAGATTATATCAAAATTTTGTTATGGTATGCGAATGATATTATCAAAGGTACAAATATACAACTATAATGTATTATATTGCTATAGTGTAATTTTTGCGATTTATTATTATATTCAAACATTAAATAACTATGATGTTTAAAAGTAAAGGCGAAGTTTTGATGTGACGGTCTTGGATATCGATAGTAGGAATGTGTAAAATCCCTCAATTCATTTTGGATAAATGTTATTTATAGATCATACATCATACTTATCCATAACACTATTATAATTTCTGTTCTTTAGAATCTGACATGCTGCACTAAGTTTAGGGTTCTTTAGTCAAATGACAAAAATATTAGGCTTAGTACAAATATTAGACGCCATAAAAATATTAGACGTGAAAAAAATATTAGACGTGACGAAAATATTAGACGTGATAAAAATATTAGACGTTACAAAAATATTAAACGTAATAAATATTACATGTGAAAAAATATTGGAAGTGATAAAAATATTGGACCTGACAAAAATATCAGACGCGATAGAAATATTATACTCTACAAAAATATTAAACATTCGTCACGTTTATGGCCGCTAATCCAATTACTGTGCGTGAATTAACACGCACTTGGCCTGTAATCTTTTTTTTTTTAGGTGGCAAACGCAATGATTAGTTCATGGGCCGGCCCACCGGCGATGCTAACGATATTTCGCAAGATGTTCGGCTCGTTCGCGGCACCGCACATCATAAAGCAGAATAACTTCGACAATTTGCAACATTATTTCTTGCAGAAAACCATCCCCGTTGCTATGGCAGGTAAGCTTGTGCAATGAGCTTAAATAACCTAATGGACACCCCCATAGATGTTCCAGTTGATATGACTACCCGCTTCCCTATTCCAAATATAGCCCATATTTCTATTCCGAGCTTGCCTTGGTGTTGTTTTTTTAACCGACTTCGAAAAAAGGAGGAGGTTCTCAATTCGTCGGGATCTTTCTTTTTTGTTGCTTTTTTTATATATGTTCGCCGATTACTCCGTGATTTATGATCCGATTTCCGTGATTCTTTTTTTGTTCGACGCGCAATAGCTGCCATGTGGTCCCCTAAAAATTTGACATAGTTTGGCCCAGTAGTTTTCATTTTACGAACATTTTTTTGTTCTCGTTTCTTGGGACCTATATTTTTAAGAAGCGCGGCACCATTCGTAAGTCCATCCATACATAGCTAGGCACTAACAAGTAACGAATAAAAAATAAAAACTTCGTTTAAAAAAACCGACTTCAAAAACTAAAATGTATAAAATAACTTATTTCTAAAGCTATTATTATTAATATATTTTATCTAAAACATCTTAAAGTCGCTGCAAAGTAAAACATAAAAAAAATATATTTTGCAAATTACTAAGCTTTTTTAGTTTTTGAAGTCGGGATTTTTAAACGAAGTTTTTATTTTTTTGTAAAAAAAAATATTTTTTATGTTAAATCTAGGTTTACGCAACATTCACGGTATATGCCCGCCAGAAGTAGTGAGGTTCCTGTTAGATTTGTTCAAGTACAATGACAACTCGAAGAACCATTTTTCGGATAATTATTACAAAGCTGCGCTGGTGGACGCTTTGGCTGCAACCATCACACCCGTGATATCAGTTTTACAACCGGTAAGTGTTTATAGTTCTTCTTTTATCTCTATTCTATTCTCTAGCCGCTTCTTCTTAACAGCAATAACACGTCGCGAAGCGGTGTACATAGACTAGGAAGTAAAAAAAATAAACCTATATGACCTTAAAAGTGTTCTCCAGTGGAACTTAAACTTTTGAGTTTGAATTTGAATATTCGTGTATCCGGCCGGTGTAAAATATACATTAGAATTCATGTTTTAAAATAACCTCCAAGCAAAGGATTTACCTGAATTACTTTGATTGTTTCTGGTTGCTTTAAGTAAATAAATGACATAAATAAAAATAATAATAAAAAGGGATTGTATTCTTAAGTCACGGCAGACGTTGTCCTGCCCTGAAGAAATAAAATTTCGAACCCGATTGCAGCGCCACCTACCGGATCCAATAGTGAATGTAAACTATTCTCGAATCTACCTGAGCACACACAAAAAAATAACCAAATCGGTTAAGCCGTTTAGCAGTAGTTCCTTTCTTCACATGCACAAAAGAATTTTATATAATGAAGATGATAAAATTAAGCGTCTATACATAATCGAGTAGAGTACGGTTTGAATCAAAATTTTCATTTTGCAATATATTTTAACACCTAACAAGATATTATACAGGCAAAGTCTTTTCTTAAAATTTCTACTCTTTGATTATACCTTTCCCAAGCGTTTATTTTACTCTCGTCTCGTCTATCATGTTTCATGTTTCTTGACAGTAAAACCGACATGAGACAAATAACATAATTGTGTAGGTGACGTAATAGTAATATTCTGTGAGTCATGTAACGCACTATTACTATCGACACTATACGTAAATAAATCGAAAGTAAGCGATTTTAAAATAAAAAAATGTTCTACTTTATTAACCGACTTGCAAAAGGAGGAGATTTATGATCCGATTTACGTGACTTTCCTTTAGTTTGATGCGGCATTTGGTCCCCTAAAAATTTAACATAGTTTGGCCCAGTAGTTTGCATGTTATAAACATTTTTAGGATTTTTTTCCGTTTCCGTTTCTTGCGACCTATATTTTTAAGGTACGCGCATGAAAAAAATATTCTACTTTATGTCATTGTTTTTTACTTTATTGCAAAAATGGTTTATTTTATTATGTTAATTGAAATGTAGGTATATTTATTATACGAATAGTATTTTAGTTCAAAATATAGATAAGTTCAATTGATTAAAACTTATTTATAAATGAAATTAATTTTATAACAAATCGAAGTTGGTAACGTATTCGGACATTAGTAATTGATCCGTCATTACGCTGTCAAAATAAAGCTTGGAAAGAAAGACACAGAATAAAAACACCTTTTAACGGTTTTAAACTCGGTATTTTATTTGATTTTTATTCCGACGGCCACTCTTCATTAGCCGTGATCTTGGAAGACAAAGATGTTAAGTAACAATAAGTAATGGTAAAGTTTTTATTTAGCCTACCATCAACTTGTTCCTTTTAATTATTTCGTTTTAATTTTAGTATATTTATTACTAACTAACATTATGGGAGCCTAATATAATTTAAAATTTTCCCTTTGTCTTCCGTGATCACGGCTTCTGAAAAATGGCCGAAACGTCGGAATAACATTTCAATATTTTTTTATTATATAAATTTATTTATTCTTCTTCTTTCTAGGGAGCTCCAATAACAGCTGACTCGTTATCAGCTGACACAAAATTAGTGCTTGAAGAAATAACTAGAGTGTTGAATTTAGAAAAAGTATTGCCCTGTTACAAGAACACGGTGAGCGTGAGTTGTCTTCGCGCGATCCGTCGCTTGCAAAAGTGTGGCCATTTGCCCAGTATACCGACTGTATTTAGAGCGTATGCGCAGTACGGACAGTATATTGGTAAGTATTTTTTATATATATTAGACATGTGCGTCGGGTTGAAAAATGTTGGCGGCGGGGCGACAATTTCGTATTTTTTAAAGTTACTATATTTATATTATATTTAAATCCGAACCTACATCGACCTTCACCGAGCTGACAATAGAATAAAACCTATTTTATAATAAATTTAGTATATTAGAAAATATATTAAAAATGGGTTTGATAAAAAATCCTTGACTGAATATTATTAATTGTTTTTAAAAAAAATATTTTTTTATTAAATGTTGCAACATCAAGATAATAAGAAAATTTTATCCTGACTTAAAGTATAAAATATATAGAATCTGCAGACGTTGGGTTGTCTATTATTTATGTGGACGAACTACTGGGTTGCCAGGTATAAACAGGTATGACGATGTCAGTTACTTTCACTTGATTGGATAATAGAAAAAAAATATACCAACATAAGCGCTGTTTTATTATGAACACGTTGTTATAGGGTTGTCTGCAAAAAATTCGGCCCTAATAGAGGTTTTGCGAATTTTAAAGGTTTAAATTTAAATTTCAACGCGTGTGGAAATGAGTGATAAAGAATTTTTCAAATCAGATCAGTAGTTCCTGAGATTAGCGCGTTCAATCAAACAAACAAACTCTTCAGTTTTATATCTTATCTTAATCTTATCTTATCTTATCTTATCTTATCTTAATAATATATATAAATTACGTGTCAAGTTGTTTGTCCGCGATGGACTCCTAAACTACTTAACCGATTTTAATCAAATTTGCACGCCATGTGCCGTTTAATCCAACTTGAAAGATAGGATACTTTTATACAGTTGAAACCGGTAGGTGGCGCTGAGATCGGGTTATAGAATCTTCCTAACCACCGGGTGCGATTTTGTTTTTCTCTGTTTGAGTGGGTCTCCGGATGATTAAAATCTATAATTAGAACCGGTAGGTGGCGCTAGGGTCGGGTCCTAGATTTTATTTTTCGGAGCAGGACAACGTCTGCGGGGGCCGCTAGTATTAGTATAAGATTAAATTGGTTGTTTGGGAGGTAAAATATTTCGGTATAATAGAGTATGTAAATGATTACATCATTCTACTAAATTTCATCCATATAATCCGTAGGCCATTTCTACATAATCATCAAATTTTTTGTTTGGCTGTTTATCTGTTTGTCTGTCTGTTTGTACCGGCTAATCTCCGAAACGACTCGCCCGATTTACATGAAATTTTGTATGGTAGTAGCTTATATCCCTGGTCAACATATAGGATACTTTTGATCCCGAAAAATGAAAGAGTTCCCGTGGGATAGTTAAAAAGCTTTAATTACTTAAACAGCTTATAACTGATCGAAAGTAATTTCTCTGCAACGTAACATAATAGAAGTGGATGTTTTACAGGGTGTGGTATCGGTGAGAGAGGTGAGAGATCTTATATATATAATATATAAAGCTGATAAGTTTGTTTCTGTGTTTGTTTGCTAATCTCAGGAACTGCCGGTCTGCTTTGAAAATTTTTTCAGTGTTAGATAGCCAATTTATCGAGGAAGGTTATAGGCTATAAACCATCACGCTAAGAGCAATAGGAGCACCAATGAAGAATGTTTCAAAATCGCGGGGTTTTTTTAACTTACTTTTTTTTAAACTATTCCACGCGAACGAAGTCGCGGACAGAAGCTAGTATTAAAATATTGCTTTACTTTTTAGACGTAAGACTAGCTGCTTTCGAATGTCTCGTGGACTTTGTACGTGTGGATGGGAAACCGGAGGACCTGTCATCATTGCTCACGGCTGTGGAGAGTGACCCGGACCCAGGGGTTCGGCATGGGTTAGCGAGGTTACTGGTCAACATGCCGCCCTTTGAGAAAGCACAAAGGCACAGATTGGATACAGAAGCTGTTGTACATAGGTATGGTGGCATACTGAGAATATTAATGACGGCCTCTGCGGTTGAGCCTTTGCTGGCCTACCCACTGCAACGCCAGCTCCGGATTCGATTCCTGGTACGGTAAATTTCGGAATCGAATTTTCTCCGTTACTCTTTATGGCAGTGTTTTTCAACCTTTTTCATGACGCGACCCCTTTAGTATGAAGAAATATTTCGCGACCCCCTACCCGTCGCTTTTTTTCATATATTTTATTTCGTGACAAATATTCAATAACATATTTATTAATAATATTTTCTTAAGTTTTCGCGACTTGTACACATAATAAAACTACGTTTTAACGGTTTTAAACGCAGTGATTTATTTGATTTTTATTATTCTGACGTTTCGGCCTCTTCAGTCGCCGTGATCATGAAAAAATTTATTTTATTTAGGTTTATCCGACGTTTCGGCCGCTTTTCAGTTGCCATAGAGTAAATAATATCCATAAACAAAATTAAAACTAAATAATTAAAATGAACAAGTTGGCGGTAGGCTGAATAAAAACTTTGACAATACACGTTCGACAAATGTCATCTTTGTCTTCCGTGACCACGGCAACTGAAAAGCGGCCGAAACGTCGGATAAACCTAAATAAAATAAATTACCGCGCTTCAACCGTTAAAACGTAGTTTTATTATATTTATTAATTTTCATAATTTAAATAACATAAATAAAAAAAACAAAGACATTGAAACTAAAATGTATTATGTAGTAGATTACTGCCAACGGAGAGCGTGCCCAGAAGGCTGCCTGCATTACCACGCTGTATGGCAATACTTATTTGTTGCGCAAAGTATGTTTTTTTTCATAAATAGGGTTCTACGTAAAACAAACACATTTTTTTTACATAGAATGCATCGTCAATAGATAACGCAATTAACGCGCAGAGGTATGACCACGTCTGATGCCAGCAGCCCCGCTCCCGCCCCGCATAAATGAGAAAGCTTTGCTATCGAGTAGCTCTTCGTGTATATAAAGCAGAAAAACCTCATACTATTGCCGAAAGTTTGATTTTACCAGCGGCTTTAGATATAGCAAAGATTATGTTTGGCAAACAAGAGGTCGAAAAACTTAAAAGTATACCTCTGTCTGGCAGTACCATTCAACGCAGAATAAGCGTAACACATCATTATTTACAAAAAGTTTTGCGACACTATATAACTAACTATTATAGTTATGCCACAATACGTGTTCTTTTATTTTAAAATTTTAATTAATATGCCGCCGCTAGAAAAGGCTCTTTATTTGTATCTTGGTATTAATCCTTATCAAAATAAATTACTTCATATTCAAGACTGCTTAAATACCTTTGTATAACTTTTTGAATTATTCAATTTGGACATTTCATTCGAAAGATATCACGAGTTTAAAAATGTAAAAATTAGACCACGTGACCGTGACGCTTTTTCGGGTTCGACCCCCTCTATGTAGAAGTTTCACTTCAATAAAAGAAAGTACTTCTGTGTCCTTGCAATTTGATGAATCTACGGATATTGCAGACTTTACTGCAGTAGCTTTCCCAACCTTTTGCAACTCCGCTATAGAAGCTTCGCGACCCCCCTAGAGAGGCTTCGCGACCCCCTAGGGGTCGCGACCCACACGTTGAAAAACACTGCTCTATGGTGTCGGTGTCCGGGATTGGCCCCGGAGTTATTACCCATAACACAAGCGTTACTTGCTCAATTAGTAACATGCTTAGAGTATGTGTGTTCGTCTGCCGATTGTTATATATTATTATTATTATTCAAAAAATTGGTTGATTGATAAATTTTAAGATTTAATTTGAAGACAATTTTTTTTAAAATTCAATAAGGTAATATTTTCTTAAGTTCTCGCGACTAGTATACATAATAAAACTACGTTTTAACGGTTTTAAACGCAGTGATTTATTTGATTTTTATTATTCTGACGTTTCGGCCTCTTCAGTCGCCGTGATCATGGAAAACAAAGATGTCAAGTGTCAATGAGTATCGTTAAAGTTTTATTTAGCCTACTGCCAACTTGTTAATTTTGATTATTTAGTTTTAATTTTGTTTATGGTTATTATTTACGCTATGGGAGCCTAATTTAATTTAGTGGCCGAAACGCCGGAATAAAAATAATAAAAATCAAATAAATTACCGCGCTTAAAACCGTCAAGACCTAGTTTTATTATAGTAAATAATATATTTGCAGGCTATGGAACAATATAAATAGTCATTTATCAAACGATGCGAGACTGAGATGCGATTTGGTAGATCTTTACTTCACACTTTATGGACTGAAGAGACCTATATGTGTACCTTTACCAGAAATACAGGTAATGTTGATCCTCAAATTCAATTTTTTTTATCGTAACTTAGTTGCTCAAAAATATATTTCTTGAAAGTCATAGATATTCCAGTCAAGATTCGAACCTACTTAAATGTGTTGCAGACTGGAATGTTAACGATATGTCTGTGGATAACCGAATATAATAATCAAATCCCGTGGGAAGCGCTTTTCATCAATACTTTTATCTCACTTTAATACTAAAGAGAAAATGAGACGAAAGATGTAGTTCTAATTATCACCACGTCTATGTGACGCCATTTGCAAATGCGCGCCATTTTCATATTAGACATATGAAAAATTGGGGCGACTTTTCGACTGGTTTTTATGTTTGTTTTATCACCTTTTGTACCATTTTCTCGCAAGTATTTTGAAAAATGTTGTATGTCTACTACTAAGTAGCAAGCGCACTTGCATCGCATTCAATTATATTATAGTATGTGAAACCTAGTTTAATAACTATTTCACATACCATATATTTTTGTAATAAAGTAGGTGGTATTTTTAAACATCAAGTGTCTTGTACCACTGAAAATGTAGGTACTTTTAGTAAAAAAAATCTTTTAGTTTGCGGTATCGAGTATGATACGTGAAATATATGGTTTAAATGTTTTTACCTGTTTGTAAAATTAACTTTAAATCTTTTTACAATAGGCAATGATGAAACAAATGCATCATAAAGAAAGAGAAAGAGTAGAAAGGGAAAGAGAACGAGAAAGGGAAAAGGAGAGGGAAAAGGACAGAGAACGAGAGAGGCAGCAGCAGCAGAACATAGATTTGCCTCATATTAAGCAAGAGATTGAAGATGTAAGTGCACTTGTTTGGTTAATAATATGCTACTTACTATTTGCAATATTTCAAACTTGAGGTAAATTAAGTATAAAACCTTTGACGAGCGATTGACGACATAGACTTAATTTCTGACGGTCCTATTCATATTGAGTTACAGTAAGTTTGCAGGATTCTTTAAGATTCTATAGTAGAATTATTTTTCCGTGCAGTTTGGGTCATAAATCAAACTCGGCCTCAGCCCGGCTGGGGCGGTGAGCATGTTGCGCGAGCGCAACGCCATTATCGATAAAAACTCATTCTTATCAAAGAAAAATTATCATTGTTATAAAAATCATTGTTATCTTTTTTGCTGTTAATTTTAAACTTAGATATAAGTATTTATATTTATTTTTAATATAACTTGTTATATTCTAAACTTTTGTACTTATAGTTTTTTAATACATAGATACCTAATTAATAATTTATTTTAAATCATTATTCTGAGTTTAATAAATACGTTGTTTTGTCTATTTTTTTTCTTTTATTTATATTCTTTCAATACCGCTCATCGACAACAATAATGCGTATCACTATGCCTGCCCATAAGGCCCGTGAGTGGAAGAGAAAGCGAAATACTCGCTTCACAGCTCCGATTATTTATGACTCAAACTGCACGGAGAAAATAATTCTACTATAGAAGAAGTTTACAAACTTTAACATCGCTAGACGTGAAGTGGGTACATCTTACTGGAATTCTGAGTTACCTGTTCATTTATTCTAGATCTATGTACCTTTCCTTTTTAATTGTTTTGTCTCTTATTATTATTTTTTAATTTCTGGAGGCTTAACAACAGCTTTTCTTTATTTAAATTGCAGTTAGTTAAAAATATTAAATAATAAATAATTACTATTGTTGTAGCTGTTTGCGCCCAATAAGAGATTTTTTTGATATTTATTAGGTGAAATACGATCCAGAAGTTGGTCCTTTGTCTAATTCGATGGTGATACTTCCGCCGCCGTCGGACAGGCCGATGGACCTGGTGATGGACAGCGGCCTGCCTGTGCCTATAGCGAGTATTAAGGAGGAAGACGTCAAGATTGATGTGACCACAGTTTCAACAGACATGCCTATTAGGGTGTATAGTGTAAGTACCAGTTATTTATTATGTGAATTTGAAAGCTTTTGTAAAAAGGGTTTTAAATACAAGATTTTGAGATCCTGGATATCATGTAGCAGCAGAGTGCTAGTTAAAACAAGCCCAAACACGACGGGTCTATCTTGTTTAGTACAGGGGTTCCTGTGGCCACCTTCCGACTCCATCATCATATATCATATCATATTATTACATTGTCACTCGAGATGTACATATTCGTGCAAAATTTCAGCTCGATCGGAAACCGGGAAGTTGGTCTTTAATCTGCATACATATATACATACATACATAAGTATATCCATTGCAAGTTAAATAAAAAAAGTTTGAAGAAAGTTATTTTTTTATGTTTGCTATAGTAGCTACATGGCGGAAAGAATGAGAATGAATGAATGAAGAAAGACACTTTATTGTTCGCCAATTTAAAACTACGTTCTTAAAAATTTTGAACAAAGCGTGGTCTTGTCGCTTAAAGTGATCTTAGTCCTTTTAGGACGAAGAAACGAAAATTCTTGGGAACACACTAGAGTTCATAAGAGTTTTTTTTAAATATTTGTGCGCGTGATCTTCCACTATAGTGTTAGTAGAATTATGATTTGATTAATTTAAAATTCTCTGTTATCCCCACCGCCTATGTCCGAAGTTTTTTTTAATGAAGTATTTTTATTAATGAAATGTAAGTGTAATTATGTAATTTCTAAAGCTTTCACATTAAAGTGTATTGTGCCTGCTATTACTAATAATTAAAAAAATATTGAAGTAATTAACTTTTCAGCAACAAATTGTTGTAGGTATACCGGTTTTCCACACAGGTGACCGGTGATTATAGGCAAATTAAATAACCGGTTTTCTCCGTTATTAGTGGAACCGGTTAACATCACTAGCTAAAAATAGATATCAATTATTTATTGTAATTTTAGGACGACTCGAAACGTGAATTTATGACCGACAACGCTGTGCCGTTGCCCGGGATTCCCGGTTCGTCTGGACCTATTGGCTTTGAACCTGGAATGTTCAAACACGATAAAGACGATCTAGGAGAACCCAAAGTAAGTATCCACTGGGTTATTGTTCATCACAAGTTTTCTGGCTAAGATTCGTAACCATGTCATCGGTATGAAACGAAAGTTCCTAAGACTGCTTTCTAATATGTTGATGAAGCAACGTTGCGGAATCAGTAATCTCGGTATACCGCTGTACCGAAACCGTAATTAAAGCTTACGGAACGTCTGAACGGTTTTTTATTCGCTTGGTATCGTTGCGGGAGCGGCACTCGTCGAGTGTATTAAGAAATGCTCGTAGGAATGTAGGTGCTCGGTCAGCGATTCCGCATCGCTTCTGTACCAACATATCAGAAAGACTTCTTAACGATTATACCAGTTCGTGTTTATATTGACTCTATTTTTTAATTCATAGCCAAAGAAGAAGAAGAAAGACAAAAAGAAGCATAAACACAAGCATAAACATAAACACAGCAGCAAAGACAAACTTTTCAAAGACAAAGAGCATAAAGACAAAGAAAAGATTTTAGTGCCAAGACCACTTTCAAGTACTGACCAATTGAAAATTAAAGAAGAAACCAGAGAAACTCTGAGTTCGTTTAGTTCAAGTCAGAGTCCTTCGGAAGATGTATCTTCTATGCCGAGTAATATGAGTCTCTTATAGACAGATGTACAGTACGCGTAAAACTTATATGCGCCTAATGAATAACTTCTAGAGAAGTTTGCTCCTTGAGGTTGTATAGATAATGTTACGAGTTTGCGGGAATCGAATTAGTATGCCGTTAGAATTATTATAGAGGTTATTAGAACTATACAAACACGTATAACACAGGTACAAATATAGCCGAACGCAACAAATCCAAACGTAATGCAGTAGATCGTAATTCAATAAAACGCGTAAAGTCCGTCACTATTAGATTCCCGAATACACACGTCACGCCTAGATCAAAGTTGTAGCTCAACTGACCTCCTCTCTCAATCAGGCCATTGTTTTATATTTCACAAATGCAAATGTGTCCGCTTGGCAAAGTCGACAAAATTTTCTAGAATTAGCTTGTACTTATAATCCGTAACACACGGCTAATGATGTTCCAGAACGGCCGTAAACGAGTACAATAGGACACTAGGTTGCTCTCCACAATAATTGAAACGTATGCCAATAAATAAGTGAACAAAAGCAGACGATCATAAAAGGATTGTAAAGTAAAGAATTGTGACGTATTTGTCTTTGTCGGATCCTAAGTTGTAACAATAATAATAAACGACAGATAAACACACACATTGTATATCCCCAAGCAAATGATGATTGTATTATGGGTGATATATAACGGACCACTCTAGGGCCGATCCCAGATACCTAGACCATAATAAATATGAAAAGTTTGTTTACGAAATATACCATGTCAGGAAATACACTGGGGAATAGGGATCTATGCGTTGCAGTGAGACAGAGGTTTAGTTCACTCAATCACAACCCGTCAGATCTCGTCAAGGGTTAACGTTTTGACACTTGACAGTGTAGTGCGAAAGAGATGGTATGTGAGTCCGGATAGCGGCAGAGTGAGATCGCAACAGTCTCTAAGCTCTGTGCGTACCTCCTCGGCAACATTATTATTGAACATTTTACAAACTGATTTATTCTAAAAAATGTACATAAATAGAACTAGCAAATAAATATCTTAATATCTAATCTTTTAAATCTTAAGCAATAATTAGTAAGTTACTTGACACGTTAAATGTATGACTAATGATGGTCGTGATGATGATGAGATTCATAAAAATCTTTGAGGCTATGACTTTTTTCAGTTCGTTTCTTGTCTAAGTTGATTTGACTGTTAAATAACCTATTGTGTTCTACGCAATATAATGTACGAACTTCAAGAACGCACATAAGTTTTGCACGTACTATAAGATACATTTAAGGAGATAAGTTTAAATATAAAGAAATAAAACTTTTATTAATATTTTGTATAAAGGTTTCTGTTTACTGTTCTACCAATAAGGTCGTCCTCTCAATTATCACCTACTTTGATATCTTCTTAATAGCTCTTTGTTCAAGTCAATTGATGGTAAGTTTGTTTCCTGGTGCGGCTTGATTTGCGATAATGATATAGGCCGTTTCACGCAGTGATGGGTTTAATGCGTTATTTGAAATGAGACATTGGCAATAACGTTAAATATTGTCAGATGACTTAATGTGCTTTATATCACTAATGTGGCTATTACTTATGGCGTTATTTTCAACGCTTTAAATAAGACACATTCGGCGACAGTCTAAATCTTTAACACTATCGCAGGGGAAGTCAACATTAAAACATTACTTGATGTTTAAAAGAAGAAGAGTAAGGCTAGTGGGCATAGACATTTAAACATCGTTTAAAATTTAATAGTCGCTGTTTAGCAATATTGTTTTAGCGATTACTTTATTTTAATCATCGGGTATATACCTATGCACACCAGCCTAAGAATGTCAATGATCTAGTAAAAACGTAACTAAAAATCTAAAGTCATGATTAGATAACGCCATAGGTAATTTTTTACTCGTTTTGATGTTTTATCATTTGAAATATTTTTAAATCAAAACGGCCAAAAATTAAAAGCTTTATGTAATAACTTTTTTGCTGAGCGATTCCCATGTTGCTTAAAGTACATAAAATCTGTTATGTTTAAAAGTAAAAAAATCAAACAATGAAGTTCCTTACTAATTGACACTAATTCGGTAAGCACAAGCCAGAAAGAGCTTTACGCCTACGAGATAGGAGCGTAAGCGATATTCTCAACGGCTTCATCTACCATAATTGAAGGAGTCCCCACAATAGTCGGTGCGGATTACGCAAATATAAGCAAAAAATGCTTTACATCTACGACGTAAGTGCGTGAGAGTTCTGAGTTTTGTACAGCGTATTGAGGGAGGAAGTCCACACACATTAGTCGACACGAATTTGGCAAATACAAACCAAAATGAGCTTTACACGCCTATGATACATAAGGGAGTCAGTAATATTATGGGCTGTATCAAGTCTGTGAAAACGGTATCACTGACGCCCTTATGTCGTACAAGTAAAGCTTTTTTTCGTTTGTATTTACTATGAATCTGAATCTGTGTCTACTAGTATGGGGACACCCTAACACGTGTCGTAGGTGATGCAGTATTTTGGTTAAAATAGAGAAGGGCATTGCCCTATTTAAGCGAAATTTGATATAGGAGTAGATTTAATAATTTGAAAGTTTTGTGGTCGACCGTGTTACATTGTAATACTATACTGCGGTTAAGATCAAATTACTATTTAGTTTAGACGCTATTTTATAACTTCGCCCGCTACTTTGTCCACATTAGACAGCTAAAAAAGTCACTTGTTTTACAAGAGATAATATTGAATTTTTTTTAATGACATAAGTGCATTTACACAGCAGCTCGCTTCAGCCTTTTATACGATCTTCTGTATAACGTTTTTTTTCATAACATGTAGGTAAGGAATCTTCGGAGATATATCGCCACCGCACGCGTCGCAAACTCAAGGGGTGCAGGTTGTAATCCTGGCTGGAACGTCTGCACCACTTGGACAATTTTCTGACCTAATGTTCATGCTGTTACAATTACCACGTGCTCATAACGGTGAGGGAAAACGATTAAACCTAAACATGGAGATAACCGACGTGTCAAACTTAACAAGCCGCTTTGGACAGGCCTGGCGGGGTATACAGCCCGTTTCCCTATAGTTGAGAGGCCCGAGCCCAGCAGTGGGACGTTTACAATAATAATATGACCGACACCTTGAAAGGCTCTAGCTTGGTACCTGGGTGAAGGGTCGGATGCAGAAGGCAGCCCTGCTGAACACGGCCCGTATCGTGAGAAGGTTCCCGTCTCTGGAGCCTTAACCACCAGTTGCGTGGACCCTAGGCCCTGCTGCCAACGTACATCGATTTTTTAATTTTTTTTTAAATATACTTTTTTTATATAGTATGTGTATATGAAGAAAAATGTAAAAAAATTGAATCTAAATAAATATGTGAAATAATAATATAAGAGCCCATAAATGTCCCACTGCTAGTCTTGGCAAAGTCTGACACGTCGGTAATCTTGATGTTCAGGTTTCATCACGATGATTTCCTTCACCATTGTTAGTACATGGTAGTTGTAACATTATGCCCATTAGGTCAGAAAACTGCCTAAGTGGTGCATGCGTTCCCGCTAGGACTCGAACGGGACGCGTGCGCTAGCCATTATGCATTACGACTTTATGGGATGAGACGTTTACGGCTTGTTATTAGATAAATTGGACGTAATTACGCTAAAAGGGTCCAACCCACAAAATGTTACTTTTGAATTTAATAAAGTATTATCTATATTTCCGCATTGATTTACTTGTTTGTGTCTATGAGTTCTTAGGAAAATATAAGCGTAAATGTATTATTTTTCATACAAAGAAGTTTTAACTGCATCAATGCGGAAATACGGCTAAAATTTTAATCTTTAATAATTCAAAAATAACATTTTGTGGGTTGGATCCTTTTTGCGTAACTACGTCCAATTATGTATGTATGGTAAAATGTTCGTGTCAAAATAAATGCAACTGTTAGAATCGTGCAACGGAAATCATATCACTTACGAGTAGATCGTTAGATCTGAAACCCATGTTATAAACAATCAATTTAATCTTATCAGTAACATGTTTTCATAAGCTTAATCTTGGTAATAATTATTCATTGTTTTGTATGCATGTTTTTATGCAGTATACAATAATATATAGCTATTAAATAGATACATCGTTTACAATGGAAAATTGCAGAATTACCACTAGATTAAATTATCTGTTCTAATAAATCTTTATTAGTTTATTTTCGTCACAATAAGTAAGATCAATGTGGGTAATCCCTTTATAGTGTTCATGTAGGTTTACTTAACAGGTTTTACTTGTGCTGTGGTTAATTACTCTTAAATTAATAATAGTTATTGCCATTTAATTGATGCGTGTTAGGATTCCCCTATTAAAAATAAAATGAATCTTAAGCGCTTGTGTAGACGACACCGCCGACACGCTGTCACTGTGCCGCTACCGCACTACTATTCTGTGAATTTTTATCGCTTGTCAGCGACCGCGAGGCGACGGTGCGGTGGCAGCATGGTGGAGGATTCGTTTGGCGTATCAGTGCTCAAGGACCACCTCATTTCATACGTTTTGGCTATTCCGTAATTTATTTTTAAGACATTAACAAATTCCTCACGCATCTAACGTAGTCATAAAAATGTATTATGCAAAGTTTATTTATTTAGGTATTCGATTAATTTTGTCTTGAAATGGTACTAATATCTTATACCCAACTAAACCGATCTATATCAGTGAATGATCAGACCACAAAATTTTGTTTTATGTACCAGTGCCAGTATCATATAATAAATACTTGAACCGCGTGTCATGGATATGAATATTTGAATATGCTACGGTGGACGTCTGGAATCATGCGAAAGTATTATGATAGAAACTCGCATCCGTGGCAGTTTTCATGTCCGTGACAGCAGGAAGTCGACTACGCCAGTCCAAAATCAGCAAGTTAAGCGGCTTACAAATGCTTAGTTACGCCGCTTCTGCCAGGTATCAGTAGGAAGGCTGGATCCTAAAAATGCTGGCGTGCCGTCCTCGTAAGTAAATATGCTTGTCAAAGACCTCGTAAAAAGGGATGCCGAAGACCGTGGTGGGGAAGAAATAGCGAAAGCGGACACCAGGCTCTGAATTGGCTCCGTACGTAACCGACATTTATAGATGGATCTATCGATATACCTACTGATGATAAATTCTTAATCTAGTATTGCTTGGGACACATTGCTCCTTAGCGAAAAAACTGCCCATATTTTTTTACAGTCTTATTTAACTTGTAATATTTGTTAAGTAAGGCCAAATCTTGTAAGCTGAATTAGAACCAGCTCCTTTAAGCTTACGACTGCAATTTTGCATGTTTTTCAATCCTGACCACCTAGACAAGTGGCATTAGCGCTAAGCGGATAGAATGAAAATGTGTGGGGATGACAATTCATGCTTAAACGATATGTCATTCACATGATGATATCATGCTAATCATAACACGAAAATTAACAATTATCTAATCATCGTGGCAAAAAACTAACCACGTCCAGTGAACACAAAAAAATATAATTTTATTTAAATGCTCTAAAAACGAAAAAATAAACTTTAATCTTAAATCAAACCCATCCTTTTATGACTATATACAATTTAATTTATTATAAAAAATCGCAAGATTTGTCTGTCTAAGGGCGGACATTCCAATCATGGGATAAAACTTATCAGCCGAATAAATTATAACCTGACAGAATTCAAAAGTGAAAAGTCAATTGTTTTATGCATTAATAAAATAATTAATGTAAAACTTAAATTATTAATGCGACCATTGATATAAAAAAAACATAGAATTTCAATATATGTAATTGTCATTTAAAAAAAAATCCATGTTGTATTTTATCCTATGAATAGCTTTCATTTGTTGAGTGGATTTTCTTGTGTAAAGTATATCTCGCGGAAGCTTTTGTAGTAGAGTTTTAGAGCAATCAAACCAGTTTATTTTAAAAATAAATAACATTGTTTTCAATCATGCTATGTCTATAAAATACATAATTATACTCCTATTAGATAAGTTTTAAGAATTTTACCGGCCATTATCCGACTACAAAATATCATATATTTTGTAAATGACGGACATGAAGAATAGTACAATTTTTTCCTTCCGATTTTAAATAAACACGGAACCCTTATTAATTGTATTGTCTTTGTATCATATTTCTATTGTACGTCAGATTCATCAATATACATCGTGAATTTGTTTAGTCTAACTTCGAAAGTCGACCGACCAACATCATATTACTTTAATAATAACATTTCTTTTAAGAGTTAGGGATATTGTTCTGCTTTATTTTAATTTAGCAGTAAGATCAATTTTAAAATATTTCGTATAAACTCCGAAATACGAAAAATCGGTCTCATTAAAAAAAAATACAAATATAATAGAGGAGCATAGTGATGGCAGCTGTACAGAATGGTAATCCAAGAAAGCGACTGGATATTGTGGTTGTTGGAGGTGGGTTGGTGAGTATAATTTTTAAAATTATTATTGTAGATATATAGGGGTATCAGTTACTAATAATCAATAAACTAAGAAAATATTTCTAAATCGTTAAATAAGTACAAACATTATTTAATTTTAAGGCATGGTAACGAAAAAGAGTATTAAACAAAATAGCATTATCTAATTATTTTTTTCTTATATTTTGGGGTTTTAGTTTAGTAATCTTATAATATATTTTACTAATTATATATACGACTTTAAATAAAATGCGTAGTTAATAATTTAAAAAAATCAGTCTTAAAATATATACACCTACATTTATAAAATTATGTGATTAATTTACTAATTTACCTTACGATACTAATTATGCATTTACTTAATATTTATTATATGTAGTAGGTATGGCAGGTATGAAACCCTCTAGTTTTATCATTTTTAGTGTGGAATTTTTAAGAATAGTCTCCCAGACCAATCAAATCACACTTGTCACAAAAATGTCTAAAACATAAAATAACCTGTTCTGTCGTCTTTACAACAGAAACATTTCAACATTATGCAATACCTTTTAAACTAATTAATGATCTTTATATTTAAAAATCAAGTTTGAAGTAGGTGTCCGTCTGTCCAACACGATTTGTAACCAGTTAAAACTGTCAATGCCTACGATCTACAAGATTTTATTCAAAATACTTCTACGCATACATGTGTTAAATATTTGGTTCAAGTGTTTTCTTTAAGGTTCCTTAACCAATTGATAAATTAAATTAAATGATGCATTGAACCTCCTCCATTTCCGATTGAAATCGGATAAAAGCAGTGAACGTTCGTCATCTTTGGAAGCCTTTCATGTGTATTGTCTGATTTGAACTTGGTCGGTTTTTTGAGAAAGGTACATTTATAGGCTATTAAGCTGCGGTAAACTCAGTAAATTCCAGGGCAGTTAGGGCTAAATCCAAATATATTCTTGTTCTCGTCTTCAGCCAATCGCAGTCTACTGCTGGACATAAGCCTCCCTAAATCCACGCGCTACTCATCCCGATCCTCTGCCTGCCTCATCTAGTACTTACTGGCGACCTTATGCAATTCTGAATATAAAGTTATTGAAATCCCGGTGCTAGACTAGTTATTATCTTTGCCATAGTATAAAACAAAGTCGCTTTTCGCTTCTATTTCTATGTATACCTACTACCTTCTAAACTACGCAACGAATTTATAAGCGGTTTTCATCATCAGTTAGATAGGTAACTCTTTATCGTACACGTAGAACAAAAGATAAAAGGTGCAACAGACGGCCTTATCTCTAATGCGATCTCTTCCGGACAACCCTTGATAGGGATCCATAGTAAGATAATTTTTCATTGAAGATAAGAAAGTAGCTGTCCCGGCAGATATTGTCCTGCCCTGAACAAATAAAATTTAGAACCCGATTGCAGCGCCATCTGCCGGGCTTATTTGTGAATCTAAACCATCCTCGAATCCAATTGAACACACACAAAAAAGTTCATTCAAATCGGTCCAGCCGTGGAGGAGTTCACTGTCAACACACGTACAGAAGAATTATATATATAAAAATGTAATTTAGTTTTTATGTACGTAAAATAGAGTCATTTCCCAGGATCTGACTCGCGGATGCCGCGGGTAGAAATCTTATTAGTGAGTACCTATCTATTTTGCAAAACTTTTAGGGTCGTAACGGAACTTCGCTTCCGCCTCCGTTACTGCGGAAGTTCCGCAAGAAATCGTGCCTCCGCCTCCGCATCCGTGTAATTTTTGCGGAGTCGTAACGTAGGTTTATTTACGAATCATACACAAGCAGCGACGCTCGCGACGTATCAGCCGTCCGGCCGTGCACAGCAATTGAAGAAAAATCAACGCGTGCGCGACGGGAACGCGGTTGGGGTGGGGCGGGGGTCTTGCAAACGTCAAATCAAATCAAATCAAATCATTTGTTTGCTTAAAAACATGGTTAGTATTATATAAATATTAGATGACAATATATTGTGTAATGTTTCACATGTTTTTGCCTTTTCAGGCATGCAAATAGCAATTAAATTGAGAATCAACTAATTAACAAAAACAGTGTCGTCCACTCAATCTACAGACATTAATTTTACTTATTTGTCTAAAATTATATAGTAATCATAGATAGTATGTCGAGCTCAGAGTTATTAAATGGGTTATGTAAATACAATGTCAAAAAATCTTCATTATTATCTCTCATTCAAATATTCTTGTACGCTATAATATGATTTTTTTGTCAACCACTCGAATAATTTTTGTTTAAACATATTAATATTATTTTCTTGCATTATATTGCATGGTAACTTATTATATATTCTTGGTGCCATCCCAAATACGCTTTTATCATATAATGTAGTGGTATGCGGAGGCATATAAATTTTATTAAAATGTCGGGCACTCCGTAATTTTCAAATAATGTTGGGTTGTTTTTGATTAACATGATAATTTCAAAAATATAGAAACAAGGAAATGTCAATATCTTAAAATCTATAAAAAATCGCCATTTGTCAAATGAATGATACGCTACAGGAATCAACCTGTCGAATTGCTTAGACGCACGTACGAAGTTTTACCGACGCGATCTAATGTATAAACCATAAACTACTATTTTTTCTACATCCAATTTCACTTCCGCCTCCGTCTCCGTTAACCTCCGCTTCCGCGGAGGTGAAACCCGTCGCCTCCGCATCCGACTCCGCCTCCGCTAAGAAGGCCTCCGTTACAACCCTATGCAAAATCATCGTCCTAGCGATTTCGGGCTTATAAATTTAAAAACCACGCATAAGGCGTTCCGCTCGCGTTCTTCCGCTTCGTTTTTCCAGTTCCCCAAGTAATTTGTCAGTTATTACAACATCCTATTGTTATGAAAACGTACTAATTTCCCCATTTCAAAGACTCGATCAATAGAACCGACAACGCTACTTATTATTGAACTGAATTGGAATAAATTGATTGACGAAAACTCGTCACATATTAATTGATACGATGTTAGGATGGCTCCAGAAAGGTATACCTTAATTGACTATTGGATTTTGAAGACGGCTAGATATGTCGACATGTATAGAAGCAATATTAAGAATAAACTAGTGCCTCTGGTTTGGTACAGTTTAAATGTAGTTTCTTCTTTATTTCTTTCTTTTGCTCAAAAAAGCTGACATTATATTTAGATACACGAAGTTGCTAGTAGGTGTTCGTCATTGCTTCTGGCGCCAAATTCTTTTAGAGGAAGTCAATGAAACAAAAAAAATATAGTTTTTATTGCAAGTGTTCAGTAGACAGACAGACGCCCTAACTGACGGTAAGCTGTTACCATCGCCTATGGATTTTTTTAACTCAAGTTCATATCATATATGGCATATCCTAAACCGGGGGTGGTAGTCATCCAGACGGGCAAATATCACCTGGCTGTGAATGGTTTTGTTATAAATACGGAACATATAATAACAGCCTACAAACGTCCCACTGCTGGGCTTTGGTCTCGTACTATAGGGGAAAGGACAGTATACCCGCTTCACTTGTCCAAAATGGCTTGACAGGTTTGAAACATCTCGATGTGAAAGTTTCGTCACAATGTTTTACTTCACCGTTGATAGCATGGGGTAGTTGTAAGAACACATAAGGTCGAAAAAGGAGGTGATTACGTTCGGGCTAGGATTGGCACATGTGCCCTTTGAGTCCGGGACGCGTGCGCTAGATATTACGCTACCATGACTTTTTTTAAGGAACAATAATTACAAAGTATAACCCGAGTTCAAACTAACGTCACGAAGTTGGACGTTTTAACAAAGTTTCAATATAGGTATGTTATTAAGAGATAGTGTTAGTTCATACTATAGGAAAAATTATTATTTCCTACTCTAAAAATCGTTTTTCGATGTCCTCTTTTTGTATCTAATTATGTTACACAGGTGGGTTCATTAGAAGCCTTATATTTGGCCAAACGGGGACATAGAGTTAGTCTCTACGAGTACCGCGAAGGTAAGCAACTTTTTGTTGAATATTTTTTTAATAGGACTATAACACTTCTAATTATAGCAGTGTTGATCAGTTTTCGTTATTTAATTTTATGTAACGGACATTATTAAAAATGTATTTGTGAAGATACTCTACACGTATAATAAAACTGTAGAGGTCGAATTTTTGTTCAATGAATAAAAATGCTAAAAACCGAGTCAGGGGGATGTAAGAAGTAAAATAGAACTTTTCAATTTTTTTGTTTCTCTGTATGTCTGTTACGGGCTAATCTCCGAAACCACTGGACCGATTTAAATGAAATTTTGTATGGAGGTAGCTTATATCCCTGATCAACCTGTAGGATACTTTTGATCCCGAAAAATTAAAGAGTTCCCGTGGGATAGTTAAAAACTTTTTTTTTTTTAATTATTCCACGCGGACGAATTTGCGAGCAGAAGCTAGTTTTATAAATATGCAATATATAGATAATAACTATTTACAAATTATCGCTTAAAATACTACTAGAATTTGACATTCTTTAAAGAAAATATCATAAAAAAGTAATTTGGTGACAAATTACTTTTTTATGATATGTTTTTTTAAAGTGAGGGTTTAAAGTATGGCGGTCGCGTCTGGGCACTGGTGGCTGAACCTAAACCGAGACGAGAGGATAAAAGAAAGTTAATGGCTTTTTACATAGTAGTTGCGCTGAGACGTGTTTTGAATATGTAGATAAAAGCTGAACTGCATATATTTTAATACGATACGGCTAGAGCAGAGATTGGCGAATTCAAACGATAACACATGTCACTGAACGACTTGAGAGACAAATGACATTTTGACCGTAGCCACGCTTAAAAGAAATATGAGTGACAAATCATTCTTCGCAAATCTGCATGCATTGTAGGTATGCAGAGAGATGCTATACAGATGTTCTAGGGTGGGGTGTAGTTTTAAGGAACATTTATTTATTATGAACAGATCGAACGTTGGAAGGCTTAAGCGGGTGCGAAGCGAAGCAGAGCTCTAAACTCCCGCTTTAGCCTTCGTGGTTATTTTTTTTATAACCACCCAAAGTTAATTTTATATCTCAAATAATCAATAATAAATAACTATACCACACATATGGGTGTGGTCTAGTTATGGCGCACATTTACCTATACCTAACCCCTATCTGCCATCTATACCTAATCTCTTACTATTGTGGTCTTATTGTTTTGGACTCTACAACCGAGATTTACGAGTAATATGATGTTAAAATTATTTTTTAAAACTCCTTTAAAGTGACAGAAACAACTAAGGTATGTTTAATGGGTGTAAAATAGGCACCAGACATATCTACCGCAAAGTATTATATTAAATACACGTCCTCTCTTAAGCGATCCTCAACCACGTCATATCTCATATATATATCTCATATCCGTGCAGGAACGGAGAAAGAATACAAATTCCTGCGGCCGGGCGGCTGTGGTAAGAGGCGACAAACAACCCACAGCCAGGTGGTAGGGCATTTGCCGACTGGATGCTACCATCCCTGGTCTAAAGTATGTCGCCATAACAACCTTAGTTGTGTTCCGGCATTAGTGACCAGGCTCCAGTCTCCTTCAAGAGAGCAGCAGCGCATTAGTAGTACTTTTGGTGTTACAAATGTCCATAGGCGATGGTAACCGCTATCCATCAAATGGGCCGTCTGCCTGTCTGCTGAACTCCTGCAATAAAAAATAAAAAAATAAAAACCACATCTTGACAAAAATTGAAGTAATTTTATTACAATTGAATATTCAAATCATTTTATAATTTATCGTCTATAGTTCATGTAAACCTATTATTACAGATATCCGAAAGACTCCTCAAGCAAGAGGGAGGTCAATCAACCTTGCTTTGTCGATACGTGGTAGAAAGGCTTTGCGAGATGTGGGGTTAGAGGATCACATGGTCAAAAAGCATGGTATACCGATGACGGGAAGAAGGATCCATCGGACCGATGGTTCGACTTATGTCATACCGTATGATTCCAGAACGAATCAGGTATATGTTTAGGACTAATCTCTTGACTAATTCTGGTTGAAATTACGTTATATTGTAATAAAACTACGTTTTAACGGTTTTAAACGAGGTATTTTACTTGATTTTTATTCTCACATTTCGGCCACATTTCAGTAGTCGTGATCATAATGATGTCAAGTGTCAATGAGTAATATTAAAGTTTTTATTTAGCTTACTGCCAATTTGTTCATTTTAATTACCCAGTTTTAATTTTTTTGGTTATTATTCACTTCCGTGACCACTGCTACTGAAAAACGGCCGAAACGTCTAAATCATAATCAAATAAAATAAACGCTTAAAACCGTTAAAAGGTAGTTTTATTATGTGACCTAATCGCGGAAACTTAAGAAATATTACGTTATAATTTTCATTTTTAAATGTTTTCTTTGAATAAGCGCAGTGAAATTGGTCAATGAAATAAAACTATTTTACCTCAAATTACTAAGTAGTTTTGGTATTAAAGTACTGTCAAAATGTTTTTGACTTTTCGGATATCTATATCTATACGCTTTTGTCAATCTTTACATCGCATTATTTTCAGCGCCATCTCCCATATTTAGACTTATAAGTTGATAAGTCAGTATAGTGTTATTATTGATCTACTACATGTTGAAATTAAAAAATAGTTTTCTTCATGTACATATTTATTGAAGAGTTATTTTGTAAAGGCAGGTAACAAAGGTTGCTTAGATACTATGAACAATATTTAAATATAAAAGAACAAATATTACAAACCAGTATTACAACACTACATGATAAAACATTTTAAGAATCGTAGAATTTATCACAAATTAAACTAATTTACGTTAAATATTTTTATTACTACACATATTGCAATTTCTATATTTACGACAATTTTCCCATTAGAAATTTGTACCTAATTGTGTGTAGTTTTTAGAACAATGTATAAATATAAGTCCTATTAATTTTTGATAATTCAAATATGTTATAAATATAAAAATATATAGAACATACATGATTGGTTTACTTTAGTTGCAGGATAAAGCCGTAAAAGCGGCTCTTTTATTATTATATATTTAATTAAATTATTTTGTATTACAGTGCATTTATTCAGTGGGACGTAATTACTTGAACAGCTTACTCTTGCAAGGTAATAACGACTTACATTTATGGTATAAGGTTCGACATTTAGTTGATGTTTGCTCATAAATATGAATAGGCATTTGACTCTGGTAGATTTACAAACGACGAAGCATAGGTGTCGGGAAGCCGGTGCACGTGCACCCCCTGCAATGAAAGAAATTCGAGTCTTGTGATTAAGATTTTTCCAAATTTGTATTGCCCATTTTATAAAATTTCATGAATGCTGAGCAAGCACAGGTAATTTAGGATCCCTCTCTCTCTCTTCGTATATAAATTCTACGTCTAATGTTTAGATACACCTGGTACACCTCCATGAAAATAATTATGGGCACCCATGGACCATAGACATGTTTAAACAAAGAGAAGTATCATCTATTAAAATATGTGTTCTATGCGTCGGTTTCCGCATGAATAGTGTTCTTAAATAAGGCTCAAGGCTACTCGGATTAAATAACGCTTAGTTTCTTGTATAAGAAGTAATATATACATTTATTAATTATTCTATCGAAAACACAGTATTTGATAAAAAAAATCCATATTAATTGTGTATCAATGGTATTTGTTAATTTTTGTTACGCAATCGATAAATTGTTTGCATAGTGTATGTACATTACACTTATAGGTGAAGATTTGTCGATAAATTATTAAGTATCAAATTACTCAACAACAAGCATATTTATTGTAAGTCTTTGATATATTTTAATAAAACTTGGTAGTATGATGGTAATGATAGATAGTTTAATACTAAATATACTGTTAAATTCTCATTACAAAAGGTAAAAGTATTATCCTAGATAGATATCCTGGCTAATAAGATCCTTTATCTCGGTATAAGGACAGTGAGAACGTTTCATCCATACTACAATTCCTATTAATCAATATCATAAATGCGCTTTCACAGAAAAACCACTAGGCCGATTTGGCTGAAACATAGGATACTATTGATCCCGAGAAGTGGATAGTTTCCGGGGATTAAAATATATTTGTCTCTATGTTTGTTATGCTTATACGGACCGATTTGGCTAAAATTCGGTGTATATGTAGTTTTAATACTGAGGGTAGACAAGGGATACTTTTCAATCCTGTTGATAGGATAGATTTTGGGATATACTTATGTAAATGTTATCCTAGAAAGTAGTATAGATTTTCATAATTTTGGTCCATTTGGTTGATTTCGTCGATTAGGTCGATGTGGTCGATTTGGTCGATGTGGTCGATGTGATCGGTGTAGTTGATGTGGTATACAGACAAACAGTCAGACAGAGTTACTTTCGCGTTTATAATATCAATAGAAATGAATCTTTTTTTACCTGTTTATTTTTTAGATGGATTTAATTTTATAAAGTTAAAATTATGTATAATGTTGCAGAATCAGAAAGTTATCAAAATGTGGAGAGATATTTCGATCACAAACTAATTGAGGCTAATCTTCGAAAGGGCACGCTCAAATTTCAAAAGTAAGTCAGCTCTAATGCTGTGTTTTACAATTAGTAAGTATATGATTTTTTGATCATATTATTTGCATGCTCTGCTGTGGAAATCCTATTGTAGCAACATTGCGATAATATTATCTCTCGATAAAGTCTTTATATAAAACACAATGATCTCCAACTGTATATGCAAATTTTGACGAATATCCGTTGATTGCTAAATATCAAATTAATTGTAGAAACATTCTAAGGCGGAATGAAATATCTGCTCAAGAGTGGCCCGGGCGCGCGAATCTACGATGACAGTGCGCGTCGAGTAGTTCAAGTCCATACGTTGAAATTCGCCTGCAAATTGAAAAAAACCACAACGATGCAATGCATGTAATGTCGTTGAAACCTTAACTTTGCATGTCTGCCATAAAATTATCAATTATAAAAAGTCATAATGCTGCAGCTTTTATTTCGTAACCTCTGACCTTATTATTTTGTCTGTATTTTTTTTGAAGATTTTCACCTGATATTTGTATATTTACAACCACAGAGTAAGTACATTGTATTTATAAACATCTGCCACAAGTGGATGTTTAGCATATTTAAAAAATAAATTCTAAAACTACGTGCATAAAAGGGGCGCGCGTTTAAATATATTATAATTTCAACGATTGTTTAAACAATAATTAATAAGCTACTTGACTTGTAACAGTTATGACGTCACAATGCAGTAGCTCCATATCACTTCAAGGTTTTGACGTTTTGTATGATGATGAAAATGTATCTATTAGTTAACCACATTATGTACTGTACATTATTGTAATAGAAGATGATGATTTGATAGATGATGAACTCTGAAGTATTCGATTGGATTTGAATAGTTGTACCAAATTGAAGCTAAAACTTAAGCGACGGCTTTTGAATGGTAATGAAGATATTCATAAAAAGTTGCACAGAATAGCCAAAGAAATTAATTTTCCATAAACATGTTCGACATTAGACATTAAAGACATATCTTGGATCGTTTTCGAAATACCCGACTTGGAACCATTTACTGTACTTTGATAAGTTTCGGGTTGCTTCCGGATTTCATAACTGCGTACAACTGTCAAGTGAACCAAAATAAAATAAAATTTGCATTCTGGATTCTCGTTTACAGGACAGATACAAATCAAGAAGTCGACGTAAACGCAGACTTGATCATCGGAGCTGACGGTGCTTTTTCGGCAGTACGAAAAGCGATGATGAAGCAGCCGCTCTTCGATTACAGCCAGACTTACATTGAACACGGATACTTGGAACTGTGCATACCCGCAGACGAAAGTGGAGGGGTAAGTGAAATTCAAGCTCGAATGATGGTCATGAACGTCTCACTTTTTCGGGCTTCTTCATTGTCCGACGATGGGCGTTATCTCGTCACACTTATCCAATATCCACGATATAGCTAGAGCGCTGCTATCGCGAAAAAAAAGGTTTCCATCAGACGTAACTCTGACACACTTCACACATAAACAAATCGACCGTTTTTGCTGAAGTTCATCTTGTATACTACAAGATGAATTTTTCAAGTGGATCTTATATATAGGTATATAAAGAGAAGTACTCAAAAAAAGTCTCGGGGCTGATTTTGATGAAATCTAAAAAATCAATTACCCTGATCAGCAATGGAATAATCGACTGGTATTAAAAAAAATACATATTATTGTTGTATTACATGAACCCATAGATATTCTTCTCCCATACCATAGAGTAGCTTGTAAGGAGGAGGAACTATTTTTTTTTTATAGCTGGGGTCAGCGACCAGATTGACGAATCACCTGATGGAAAGCGGTTACCAGCGCCTATAGACGTTCGCAACACCAGAGATGTTACCAATGCGCTGCTGGCCTCGAAGAAATTTCCCACGGTACGAAAGAGAAATGTTCTGCAGAACCGTTGCATACATGAGCGAAGTGGCTCAAGTAAGAAGAGATGAACTACCAACCGATGGCGAGCGGTGCGATGGTAGAAAGAAGACGAAGGCACCATTCTAAACAGTTCTTAGCAACACTCCCCGTTATACAGTCGGTAGAATATGCAAAGAGAAGGGAAGGCGAGGATCAGTCTCTCCTAAGGCTAAAGTAGTATCTAGACCGTCCCCCTCCTCCTCCTCCTCCTCCTCCTCCTCCTCCTCCTCCCCCCCTCCTCCTCCTCCCACTCCTCCTCCTCCCCCCTCCTCCTCCTCCCCCCCCTCCTCCTCCTCCTCCTCCTCCACCCCTCCTCTCGGGCTCAGCGGCGACGCATACGATGCGCTCTTGCGCGTCGTGCTCGACGCTGTTGCGCCCTTAATCGACGCCAGATTGGCCGCCATAGAGGACCGGCTGAACCCCGCGCCGACCCTCCGCCCGCCGCTTGCGGCGGACCGAGGTAAGGCGCCGGCGCCCAGACCGGCTCCTCGCGCGGCCGTCGCGCACGCGGCCACCGCGGTGGCCACCGGACGGCCAAGACCGGCCACGGCCGCCGCCGCCGTCCGTCGAGGTATGGGGGAAGCGAGTACCCCGGCCCCGATGGAAGTGGTGGTGGCGGCCCCGGCCGTAGGGGTGGCGGGCTCCCCACAGCCGCCGCCCCCTAAACAAAAAAAGAAGCACAGGGGAGGTGTGAGACGGACACTCAGGAGGAAGCGGAGGGCGGAACGCGCCGCCGCCGCTGCCGCCCCTGTGGCCTCCGTCTCGGCCCCCACCCCTGTGACACCGGCTCCCAGGCGTCGGGCGACGACCGCGGCCGCGACACCGGTTGTCGCGGCCCCCGCCCCCCGCCCTCGAGTCGCCGTCACCGTCGCGCCGCCGCCGGCGCCCGTGGCCCCCGCCCCCACCCCCGCTCCCGAGGGGGGGGCGTGGACCACGGTCGTCGGGCGGAAAAGGGGTAAGGGGGCGAGGGCCAACGGGCCCCCTCCCCCCCCCAGGCACAAGCTGCTGCCCCTTCGACGGGAAGGAGGCAGCAACCGCGTAGGCAGGCTCCGAAGCCTGCCGCCGTCTACCGCGAGCCGAGTACGGCGGCAGTTGTTATCAAACTGCTGCCGGACGCGGTCGCGAAAGGTGTCGGCTACCGCGACGTCTTCGCTAAGGCGAAGGCCTCGGGGGTGGTCGACATCACCGCCATGGGCCTCCGCGAGGGGCTGAAGGTGGTGCGGACCGCCAAGGATGGGCGCCTCCTCCAGTTCCAACCGGGGCCGGAGGGCGCCGCCAAGGCGGATCGCGTCGCCGAGGCCCTTCGCGGGGCCCTTGCAGGGTTGGCCGAGGTCATCCGCCCAGTAAAGCGTGGGGAGCTTTACATATCTGGGCTGGATGACTCGGTCACCATCGATGGGTTGCGCGACGCGGTCGTGTGCGCCAGCGGATGCAGGCGCGACGACGTGCTCGCGAAGCACATCGGTGCCGGACCGGGCGGCCTGGGCGCAACATACGTGTTGTGCCCGGTCGCTGCTGCCAAAACCATCGCCGAACTGGGCTACCTCGTGGTGGGCTTCACTTCGGCGAGGGTGGAGGCAATGGAGGCTAGACCGATACGTTGTTACCGCTGTTTCAACGTCGGTCATAGCGCCCAACAGTGCCCGGATACGTGCCCGGACCGGTCCAAACTGTGCCTCCGCTGCGGTAAAAGCGGACACAGGATTCCGGACTGTAAGGCACGAAAACCCCACTGCGTGGCGTGCGCGGCGGGGGGCCTTAACGCTGCCCATCCTACGTTGGCGAGGTTCTGCCTACCTCCCTTCGTAAAGGGCAAATTCGTCCACCCGCGGACGAGACGAGGTGCGGCTGCAACTGCGGCGACGGCTGTGCAGGCAATGGACACCTCCAATGCCTAGTACACCCGCTACAGCGTTTTTTCAGGCCAACGTAAACCACTCCCCCACCACCCAGGACTTGTGCCTGCAGGCGATGGCGGAGTGGCGAGCGAACTTGGCCGTTATCAGCGAGCCGTATTACGTTCCCCCCGCCGGCAACTGGGTTGGCGATCTCGACGACACGGTAGCGGTGGTGGCCAGGGCCGGATCTGGTACACCGCTTACGTGTCTCGAAAGAGGAAAGGGCTATGCGGTGGCGGAAAGCGGGAGTATCGTCGTCATCGGCGTTTACTTCTCGCGAAACCGCCCTCTGGCGGAGTTCGAGCTTCACTTGGACGCCGTCGGGGCTGCCGTTCGCAGATTGTCACCCAAAGCGACTTTCGTGATGGGCGACTTTAATGCGAAGCACCAATCCTGGGGAAACGTCATCACGGACCCTAGGGGTCGGGCAGTTGAGGATTGGGCTCTTCAAGCCGGCCTCACAATATTGAACCAGGGGTCGGTCCAGACCTGCGTACGCGCACGGGGTGGATCGATCATCGACCTGTCATTCGCCACTCATGCGGCCGCCCGCAGAGTGACCGGATGGAGGGTGCTGGAGGAGGTGGAGTCGCTCTCTGATCATCGGTATATCAGATTTGAGCTAACGACCCCCTCCTCCGGTCCGAGCCCTGTTCAAAGTCGCCCCCCTCTCCTCCCGCGTTGGGCCCTTACCAAGCTCGATCCGGAGCAGGCCGAGGAGTGGGCATGTACGGAAAGCTGGGCCTACCCAGCCGATTTCGCGAATTTGGACACGCAGGCAGAGCACATGCGCAAGACCCTGACGAGGGTTTGCGACGCTGCGATGCCACGCGTCTCCAAACGGCAGCCTTCGTGCAGGCAGGCGGTCCACTGGTGGACCGAGGAGCTCGGCGAGATGCGAAAGGCAGTTCGCATCATCAGCCGCAGGCTCAAACGCTGCAGGGCGCGCCGTCCTCCGGACTATGTCGCGGAAAATGGACTCGTGGGAGAGTTTAGGGAGGCCAGAAAGGCCCTTTCGATTGCGATATTGCGGTCGAAAGCCCGAGCTCGGGCCGAGCTCCTCGAGACGCTCGATCGGGACCCTTGGGGGCGTCCGTACCGTGGGGCCCGCAACAAGTTGCGGCCTTGCACTTCCACGGCTACGGAAACGCTCGAACCCGAGGTGCTCCGTTCGGTGATCGATGGGCTCTTCCCGGATCCGGGGAACTTCACTCCCCCCAGTATGGGTCCACCCATTCCCGACACCCCCACGGACGAGGAGCCTCACTCCATCTCCGAGGGGGAACTCGACGTTGCCCTGGACCGGCTCCGGGGCAGGAAGACGGCTCCGGGACCCGACGGGGTCCCCGGTCGCCTCCTCTTCCTGGCTGCAAAACATCTACGCAGCCAGCTGCGGGACCTCTTCGAAGCCTGTATTCGCGCAGGTAGGTTCCCGTCGCAATGGAAGGAGGGGCGTCTGTGCCTTCTTCCCAAGGGAGGTCGTAAACCTCCCGACGATCCGTCCGCCTACAGGCCCATAGTGCTGCTGAACGAGGTCGCCAAGGTCTTCGAGAAGATCTTGGCGGAGCGGCTCGTGAAGCATCTAGACACCGTGGAGCCGGGGCTATCAGATACGCAGTTCGGGTTTCGGAGGAGGCGGTCCACGATGGACGCCTTCGAGACGCTGCGAACGGTGACGGACGAAGCTGTCCAAGCGAAGGACGTCGTTCTTGCGGTGTCGTTAGACATAGCGAACGCCTTTAACAGCCTCCCTCATGAGACGATCAGGGAGGGGCTCCGTGCACACGGAGTCCCCCCGTACCTCACGAGGCTGTTAGGCGAGTACCTGCGGGATCGACACATCCTTTGGGAGGGCGGTGAGTCCGTCAATCACGAGTTAGGTCGGCGACGTGTCGCGTGCGGCGTTCCACAGGGGTCGGTCCTCGGGCCGATCCTTTGGAACGTAGGCTATGACTGGATCCTTCGGGTGACGGTCAGGCCCGGGGTAGGGCTGATCTGCTTTGCGGACGACACCCTACTCACGGCGCGCGCCGCGTCATTCGCGGAGTCCGTGGACATCGCCAACGATGGGTTGGCGATAGTCGTAGACAGAATAGCTAGGCTGGGCTTGAGGGTCTCCCCCGCGAAAACGGAGGCCATCATGTTCCATAGGAAGTTTCGTAATCCACCCCCGGATCTGTCCGTTACAGTCCAGGGGGTGGCGATCAGAGTAGGGCCCACGATGAAATATCTTGGGCTAGTCTTAGACGGGAAATGGCTGTTCAAAGCGCATTTTGAGCAGTTAGTTCCCAAACTCGTGAGTTCCGCGGGCGCACTCTCAAGGCTTCTTCCCAACGTGGGGGGGCCGGGGGTGCGACGCGGAAACTATATTCTGGCATCCTGAGGAGTATGGCCCTTTACGGTGCCCCCGTCTGGTTCGAGTCGCTTCACCGCCACAATCGAACCCTGCTGCACCGGGCGCAGCGGGTTCTGGCCGTGAGAACCATACGTGGGTATCGTACAGTGTCTTGGACGGCGGCGACACTCTTGGCAGGCGAGCTGCCCTGGCCTCTCCAGGCAGACGTCCTGTCCAGGGTTCGTCGTACCCAGCAGGATGCCCTAGCTAGAGGACTGACCTTCTGTCAAGTCGAGATAGAGACGGTCAGGAAGCGGGAAACCGCTTCCTGCCTCGTCGACTGGTCTCGTGACCTCGAACACCCTGCGGCCGGCGGCTTTACGGTGGACGCAATCAGACCGCAACTGGAGGAATGGGTTAACCGCACTAGCGGCACCCTCACCTTCAGGACGACGCAGATACTGACCGGACACGGTTGTTTCGATCAGTATCTGTTTCGCATTGTGGGCTGCTTGCCTTCTCCGGATTGCCGACAGTGTGGCGCACCCGATACGGCGTTTCATACGCTTGTCGAGTGCGCTGCCTGGGCGCCGCAGCGTTTCGAGCTCGAGACAAAGTTAGGAGCCGTCGCATCGCTCGGCGATTTGGTAACGGCCATGTTGCAGAGCGACGACCGCTGGGATACTGCGGTTTCTTTTTGTGAGACAGTTATGTCTCTGAAAGAGGCCGCAGAAAGGGATAGGGAGCGAAGTCCTAGGGCGCGTGCTACGGTCTCTTCTCGAGGTCGCCGGCCTTCAGCCGGCACCCGGAGAGGCAGGTACGCGCATTACTTCCCTCCCTGAGGTAGGATCCGGAACGATGGGGGCCCTTAGCTACTAGGTCAAAGCAAGGGACTTAACAACTACCCCCGTTCCGTAGTGGAGTGTGTTCTCCCGGGGCACACTTCAGCACTTTATGCGCTGGATCGACTGCTGAGTAACTATGTTCTACATCTCAGTCTTTCCTTCACATCAAAGCGCAGGGCCGCGAAGGGAGGAGGGGTTTTTTAGTGGGTATTGAGGTTGCTCGCCCGTGCGGCATCGCTCGGAGTCTCCACACTCCTCTGTGTAATCCATAGCGGACGAAGCGCAAGTAGAGCATACTATTGCTAGCGTTATCGCCCCCCGTGGATTCGTGCCGTTTCCTAGTGACGGCCCAGAGAGTGCGTAAATCGGTTAGTCATTTTTCCCCGCCTCAAAAAAAAAAAAAAAAGTATCTAGACCGTTTTTGAGATGACATCGACAACGCGAACGGCTAGACGTTGAATACAGTCCAGAGGATTAAGTAGTTAATTAACTAAAGGAAAGCCTTGATTTTTTTAGTTTTATACCAGTGTCCCATTTGTATATTACCAATTGTGTTTTTTACTGAGCGATTGCCGTATATTATATTATTAGCTTTTGCTCACGGCTTCGCCGCGTTATTGTTATCCCACGAAATTACGTGGGAATTAAATACGAATCAAGGTAACTTCTTTGGTTTAGCCACAGGACCTCATTTTTCATTTCAGAATATTATAACAACATGTATCAGTTATTGTGTCTAAATCGGTAGGTTAGTGACCAATGTATCATGTTGCCAGCTCGTCTCTTCATCATTAAACGCGGAAGTTGTTCATTCTTACGCTCTCGCTCGCGAACCAATATTTACAAGATGTTCTGTTTTTTATTCCTTTTTTATCGTAATTAATTTGTTCGGAAATTTAAAAATATTAATTTTGACATTACGGTTGATTTAATAGTACCAAAAAATTTGTATGGAGTACGACTGCTAAAGTTATGATTTATTGTCATTTGAAATGAAACACGCTGTATATCTGAGCCAAATTTCATCCAGGTCCGTTCAGCAGTTCTGGTGCGATTTAGTAATAAACATCCGTCCCAACTTTAGAATTTATAATATTAGTATAGAGTCTTCTGTGATGTATAGTCTTAAAATCCTCTTATACAATCAGTTTCAGATGCCAGCGAACTACCTGCACATATGGCCTCGTGGTGAATTTATGATGATCGCACTTCCCAACCAAGATTGCTCCTGGACTGTCACATTGTTTATGCCGTTTACAAATTTCCAAAATCTGGATACCGAAGACAAATTGATTGAGTTCTTTGAGAAATATTTTCCGGACTCAATTCCTCTAATAGGGAAGAAAAAGTTGATTGAGGATTTCTTCAGTGGAAAACCTTCGCCTTTGGTGGCGGTTAAGGTAATATTAAATACATCGACGCCCCCGTGCAATATAGTATTCAAAAAACTCAATTTTTACATTACACTTTTTTAGTATTAGTAAATTTTGTGTTTTTGGTCTAACTTGTCAAACAAATCATGTTTAATTCAAAATTTATGAATGAAATAAAAAATATTTCTTACTATTATTTTACAGTATGCGTATTACTATTTATACTCAAAAAACTAATGTGAAATTAAAAATACGTATTAATAAAAAAATTGTAACATCATAACAGAAACTGTCATGAACAATTTTGTGAAACTTAATTGCGAAATAATATTATATTGTATTAGTTAAAAAGCAAGTTAACTTGCGAAATTTGCTAGCTAACGTACGCCACTTATACGTTATTAGCTCTATTAGACAGTCATCCACTAAAGCGACAACTTATTACTTAACTGCTGAATTTCTGCTCAAACGATAAAAGGTGCTCAACTCACCAGATTTGCAAGTTAATTAGCTACTTGACTAAAACAAATGTAAGTCTGGCTTAAGAGCTTCCCAGCCAGGAAGGGCACCTATGTTGTTGGAATAGTGGACGGTGCGTTGTTAAGTTACTACGATTTCAACCTATCTATAATATTATAAAAGTGTAGTGTGTTTCTTAGATTTTTGTGTTTGTCTGTTAGTTTTGGATTCACCCAAAAACTATTGGGCCAATTTCAATGCCATTTTCGGTGATCGATAACAAATTCTCGGGCTTAAAATCTGCAGTACTTTATATCCCGGGGTAATATTCTTGGTAGTGGTATAAAGTGTCCAGGTTAAAAGAAAAACTCTTCTCTATCATAAAATTTGTGATCTTGCTACCTGTCCGTCATAGACGAAGTCGCGAGTGAATTCTAGTAAATAATAACATCATGCTTATTATACCTCAAAAGGTATAATTTATTTTTGTCTACTGGTCTGTATATATATCTATTTTCAGTGTCGACCTTACCATGTGGCTAATAAAGCCTTATTAATAGGCGATGCCGCCCATGCAGTAGTACCTTTCTATGGCCAAGGCATGAACGCAGGGTTCGAAGACTGTACTCTACTCGATCAGCTGTTCCAGAAGCATAAAGATGATTTAGTCAGCATCCTGGAGGAGTTTTCAAAGACAAGGTGGCAGGACACCTTTGCGATTAGCGATTTGGCTATGTATAACTACATAGAGGTAAATAAATCCAGGAGATAAATATATATAAAATTTATAATTGTGCAACCGTGTAAAAATCGAAAAGAAAGTGACGTTTAAACTTCTATCTGTAACATTATAAAATTCTTGATCTCATGAAGCTATTTAAGAAAAATCCGGAATAGACTATATAAATGATGCATTTTTAAAATTTCTTTTATGTCTGTTCGGGATTGACGTAAAAGCTACTGGGCCGATTTCGATGCGGTTTTCGTTGATTGACAGCAAATTGTTGTATTTCAAATCTGCGGTACTTTTTGTTTCGGGAATCATGGTTAAATGGTATATAGTATACCGCCACAACAAACATGAGTTGTGTCCCGGGATTAGTGGCCAGGTTTAATCTCCCTTCAAAGCCTGAAGCACGATCAGTTGTTGCAGGTGTCCATAGGACGGTATGTAATTATCGTATATTTCTACCATCAGAATTGGGATTCAATATTATCCCCTCGATTATTATTGTATTACTATAAAATTAGTATCCTATTACTTCATAATGACAGAGAAAGGGATATCATAGAAAAAGATTTATATTTTTGTAAGTTTGTAACGTATAAACTCAAAAACTACTGATTTCAAAAATTCTTTCACCATTCGAATGCTACATTATCTGATTAATAAGGCTATAAAAATTAGATATCCTATTAAAACTTCATTGTAACAGATGTAAATGTGTTTGAGTGGATCCGATTAGACAGGGGAAAGATTCATTTTTTTGTTAAGTTTGTAACGTATAAACTCAAAAACTACTGGACTGATTTCAAAAATTCTTTCACCATTCGAATGCTACATTATCTCTGATTAATATAGGCTATATAAAAATTAGATATCCCTATTAAAACTTCAGTAATGTAATCCAAGATGTAAAATGTGTTTGAGTGGATCCGATTAGAAAGGGGAAAGATTTATATTTTTGTAAGTTTGTAACGTATAAACTCTAAAACTACTGGACTGATTTCAAAAATTCTTTCACCATTCGAATGCTATATTATCTCTGATTAATATAGGCTATATAAAAATTAGATATCCCTATTAAAACTTCAGTAATGTAATCCAAGATGTAAAATGTGTTTGAGTGGATCCGATTAGAAAGGGGAAAGATTTATATTTTTGTAAGTTTGTAACGTATAAACTCAAAAACTACTGGACTGATTTCAAAAATTCTTTCACCATTCGAATGCTACATTATCTCTGATTAATATAGGCTATATAAAAATTAGATATCCCTATTAAAACTTCAGTAATGTAATCCAAGATGTAAAATGTGTTTGAGTGGATCCGATTAGAAAGGGGAAAGATTTATATTTTTGTAAGTTTGTAACGTATAAACTCAAAAACTACTGGACTGATTTCAAAAATTCTTTCACCATTCGAATGCTACATTATCTCTGATTAATATAGGCTATATAAAAATTAGATATCCCTATTAAAACTTCAGTAATGTAATCCAAGATGTAAAATGTGTTTGAGTGGATCCGATTAGAAAGGGGAAAGATTTATATTTTTGTAAGTTTGTAACGTATAAACTCAAAAACTACTGGACTGATTTCAAAAATTCTTTCACCATTCGAATGCTACATTATCTCTGATTAATATAGGCTATATAAAAATTAGATATCCCTATTAAAACTTCAGTAATGTAATCCAAGATGTAAAATGTGTTTGAGTGGATCCGATTAGAAAGGGGAAAGATTTATATTTTTGTAAGTTTGTAACGTATAAACTCAAAAACTACTGGACTGATTTCAAAAATTCTTTCACCATTCGAATGCTACATTATCTCTGATTAATATAGGCTATATAAAAATTAGATATCCCTATTAAAACTTCAGTAATGTAATCCAAGATGTAAAATGTGTTTGAGTGGATCCGATTAGAAAGGGGAAAGATTTATATTTTTGTAAGTTTGTAACGTATAAACTCAAAAACTACTGGACTGATTTCAAAAATTCTTTCACCATTCGAATGCTACATTATCTCTGATTAATATAGGCTATATAAAAATTAGATATCCCTATTAAAACTTCAGTAATGTAATCCAAGATGTAAAATGTGTTTGAGTGGATCCGATTAGAAAGGGGAAAGATTTATATTTTTGTAAGTTTGTAACGTATAAACTCAAAAACTACTGGACTGATTTCAAAAATTCTTTCACCATTCGAATGCTACATTATCTCTGATTAATATAGGCTATATAAAAATTAGATATCCCTATTAAAACTTCAGTAATGTAATCCAAGATGTAAAATGTGTTTGAGTGGATCCGATTAGAAAGGGGAAAGATTTATTTTTTTGTAAGTTTGTAACGTATAAACTCTAAAACTACTGGACTGATTTCAAAAATTCTTTCACCATTCGAATGCTACATTATCTCTGATTAATATAGGCTATATAAAAATTAGAGATCCCTACTAAAACTTCAGTAATGCAATGCAAGGTGTAAAAAAAAGTGTTTAAGTGGGTTTGAGGTTGGTTGGGTCTAATTGTGAATCTAGATTCACAATTAGACCCGGTAGGTGGAGTTGGAATCGGGTTTTAGATTTTACTTTTTCAGGGCAGGACAACGTCTGCCGGGACTGCAATAAAAATCTGTAATAAAAGAAATAATCTTGTTGACATTTTAATTCCAGATGCGAGACTTAGTAACTCGTCCGTCGTACAGGCTCCGTAAAGCATGGATGACATCATATTTTGGTTGCTACCCAACTTCTGGGTACCGCTATACAACTCTGTTACATTCTCTACAATGCCGTACAGCCAGTGCGTCAAGAACCGACAGTGGCAAGATAAGGTGATTATATGTACAGTGAAACCTGTGTAACTGGGAATCTGAAGGACCTATACATTTTTTACAGTTATATTTATCCAATTTTCCAAATAGGCAGGTTAACATGACAGTTGTCTTATTTACAGAGGGTCCCACGTGAGAGGTAGATTTTTTATTTGTTTTTATTGTATAAGTTCAGACAGGTAGATGGCCCGCTTGATGGAAAGCGGTCACCATCGCGTATGGACATTTTCAACACCAAAGATGCTACAAATTCGCTGCTGATCTCTTAAGGGATGGAAGGAAATATACTATTTTTCATTTAAGGGCCATCCACAAATTACGCCACACTTTGATTATTTTGTGACCCCTCCCCCGTCCTTGTCACATTCGTGAGACTCCTCCCTTACTAATGTAATAAATTCAAACAGCAGTTCCGTAATTATTTTTATTTTCATTTCAGTTATTTTTTAATCATTAAACAATAGTGTTTAATGTTCAATACTCAAAAAGTGTGGGAAACATTTTGAAGTTTTTCAATAATAGTTCATATTACGTGTTTTATTTAGTTTAAAAATATATTCGATTTTGGAAATGTGGCGTCACGTAATTTAGGACCCTTGTCACATAATATCACACATCGTCGACCCCCGCCCCTTAAAATGTGACATAACTTTTGAATGGCCCCTTAAAGAGACGAAAATGTTAATAGGGAAAATTTTATATTATGGAAGGGACAAGACTGTAAAAAAACGTGTCATAATTTGTCTAAACTTGATAGTCACACTTATACGTGTTACTGATCTACAATGTCCCGATTATACAGTTAAACATCGAAAATCTAAGTAATCAAGTCTCAGTTATAAAGGTTTTTCATATATCAAGGGCCCACTTTTTTATTTTTTATTGCAGGAGTTCAGCAGACAGGCAGACGGCCAACTTGATTGAAAGCGGTTACCATCGCTTATGGACATTTGCAACACCAAAGTGCCGCAAATGCGCTGCTGCTCTCTTAAGGGAGCCTGAAACTAGGTCACTAATGCCGGAACACAACACAAGGTTGTAATGGCAGCATACTTTAGACCAGGGGTGCTAGCAATCCAGTCGGGCAAATGCCCTACCACCTGGCTGTGGGTTGTTTTGTCGCCTTTTACGACAGGCCGCCCTAACGCAGGAAATTGTATTCTTTCTCCGTTCCTGCACGGATAAACTTATTTAGTTATTCACTATACTTACTTATTCAGGTTTGACTGTATTTTAGTCTTTTTTTTTATTGAGATCGGCAAACAGGCAGACGGCCTACCAAATAGAAAACAGTTACCATGACCTACGGACGTTTGTAACACCAAAGGTGCTATCAATGTGCTGTCTCTCTCTAAAGGGAGAATGGAACCTGGCTAAATGCCGGAACACAACTCACACCGGAACATAACAGTTGTTATGGTGGCATACTCTAGAAGTCTAGAGCCATCCAGACGGGCAAATGCTACCACCTGGCTGTGGGCTACTTTGTCGACTATATTAAATATTCCAATATATGACTATTATTATTTTATTATGAGAGGCAGCCCGGCCGCAGGAATGTCTATTTTTTTCTTCGTTGCTGCACGAATTATACTACCCGTGTCCATTAAAATATGGACATCAACAGTAGGATGGGTTGTTTTGTCGGCTATTATGACAGGCAGCCCGGCCGCAGGATTTTTTTTTTTCGTTGTTCCACGAATTAGATTATCCGTACCCATTAAAATGTGGACACCAACAGTAGGACAATTGGACCTACTTATGCAAAATCGAACCAATCCACATAGTGAGTTTTGAGAAAAAGCCGGTTTTTTTAAATTTTGCAAAAAAAAAAATTTAGAATATTGTATATTCTAATGTACAATATTCTAAATATTTTTTTTCCAAGTATAGACACATTTTTTTGTATGCAAAATTTTAATAAAAACGACTTTTTCTTAAAACTGTCAGTATGTGGGTTGGTTCCACTTTGCATAAGTAGGTCCAATTATGGAGTTATATTACATGATAGGGGATCTAAGTGAATTTATTTATATTTTTAGGTTTTGAAATTAACTTTGCTGTTTTTGGGTGCCGTCGTTTTCACTGGAGTTTGGATGCGTCGAAATAATGTACTTTAATCATATACAAAACTTGTGATTATTATCGTTAAAATATTAATAGGTGGATGACTTGTTAATTGTTTACCTAATTAAAAAATATGTAATTAAATAAATTTAAATATATCATCATCATAAATATGATATTTTCATTATATTACCAAAGTTTTAAAAATATCAAGATCTAATGATATTGTTACGTAATAAGGGATTCGAATTTAAATGGTGTTGGAAAGATAACAAACATTATTAGAAGTACGTAAATAGTTAGAAAATCAGCGAAAAGAAATGTCGGTGAACAATCAAAACGAACCTTAAAAGGATTACATGTAATTTAGATAGATAGATAACGCTTTATTGCTCACCAAAGCAAACAAATACAAAATCAAAAGGCATAATTACAATACTTCTAGGCAAAACAACAGGCGGCATTATCACTAAAAGCAATCTCTTCCAGGCAAGCTAGCTTAAAATAAATTCTTAACTAATCTGGCGATGTAGGTCGAACAGAAAAATGATAGAACTGTACAATTTAAATACACATAATTACACTAATTTATAAATTTAATACATATGTAAATATAACATTAATATATATACATATATGCAAATAATCTAAATAAATATATTTATATTTGTTAACACATTTTTTAAGAATATTTTAGTTATCTAGAAGCTGTCCGGCTGGCTTAGTTCTGGTTTGCATGTCTATGTTCAATTTTCATCTTAACAACATCTTCATCATATTAGACATTTTATATAACTCATCAACATATATATCGCTAAGCTCGAATATTTGCCTCCTAACTATTGATAACAAAGTTGAATTGAAAATATATTTTTGAAATGAAATTGGTTTTTTATTTGTTTTTATCAAAAGAACACACCACAATTTCAAATTCGCTTAAAATAGTAATAATATGAATAAGCAAGTGTACTCAAAGGGCCTTAAGAGGTCGGTTTTACAGAGGCTAAGTATCAACATAAATTGGAATTTTATGTTACACGTTAATCTACCAGTTTATCTCGACACGTGTCTATTTCACCAGGGATTTTCGAAAGGCGACCGCTTTAGGCCCTTAGAAATTATATCCGTAAAATAACATAGAATTGTCACCACTGATATCTAAGCAACACAAGGGACCTAACCATTAAGGCATTATATTATAATGCTGAGATTATTAGTTCCAATGACTTGATGGTCAGCTCTGTTTTCGCTAGTAACGTAAGTACGTAAAGTCGATGGGAACTGGTATTTTGTTTCAATATGAAAAGAAACTTATAAGAAATTATGTCCAAAGCAATTAAATTAAATTAGTGGTGATATTATAAGTCAACAACCGATAGATTTTTTATTGTGTGTCCAGAAAGAGATTATTAGCAGTAGAATTTAGGAGCTCTTTCAGATTTACAATTTACTATAATTGTCATAATTCAGATAATTAGAAACGTCCTTTAGGGTGACCCCCCGTCACGGTGAAGGGGCGAGAATCTGCTGGTGGAATGTATGCTCCTTCTTGCTATTCCTATCTTGGATACATCGATGTTTTTCTTGTCGGTTTTTGCATCCTAGGCGAGATGAAATAAATGCTTTTTCGAGATAAAGTAAGATCTTCCTTCGCGACTACTATCAGGCCCATGTCCGTGCCCAACTATTGTTGGTGTATAAATTACTTGTACGTGTCGAATGGTTTACGACTTCAATGATTGCACAGCGCCATCTATTGGATTGTAAGTGTTACACTACAGTTTCATGCTTGCGGGCAATTTTACATGCTTTTATTTAACTTGCAATGGATGTATGTATGTAAGTTCGGGTGGAATCTAGCAAGTTAAATTTGACCAACTTCTCGGTTTCCGATTGAGATGAAATTTTGCACGCATATGTATATCGCGTGACAATGCAATAATATGGTACTATGGAGCTGATCTGATGATGGAGTCGAAAAGTGGCCATAGGAACTCCTGAACAAGGTAGACCCGTCGTGTTTGGGCTCGTTTTACTTGTCTTGGCTAGCACTCTGTTGCTACATGATATCCTGGATCTTAAAAGCTTGTATTTAAAAACCTTTTTAAAAGCTATTTGTTAAACATTTGACATTTGATCAATGTTGTTTTTATATCACATGGTACTTATTACAATATAATCAAATGGTGATCACAACACACTTAAAATCTAATTTTAATGTGTGAATCTAATATTTGCTGTTGATATTTTTCTTTCGTTTAGCTTCTTTTTGCCATACCAAATTTCAAATATCAGCAGAATTGTAGCCATTAAAGAACCTAACAAAAGTATTGCAAAATTAATTCTCAAATCAAGTATAGAAACTTTTTTAAATTGTTTTGTATATTGAGGTACAATAGGCCCGATACTGCGATGTATCTTTTCTAACTGATTCATTAAAAGACCTGTTTCAAACATTTGCCTCGCGTAATCTTGTATCTCTTTTAGAAACGCGAAGCCACGTGTGACATACAAGGTCATAACATTATTGATAGAAAAGCGCCAAGTATCTAATTTTTTGTTGCCATTATCATCTACGTATTTGTGTTCGTGCAGACTATACGTATATTCCATTTCTATACCATATAAGTCTTTTCTAGAAGCAATAAAACTTAACGATGATTCCGAATACATACACTCTTCATAACTTTGACTCTCAGGCAAAGTCTGATTAAATGCAAAAAGGAAATAGGTCCTTGTAGCTTCGCTTATACATGGCTTGTAAGGCAGATTACTCAACTGTTCATCACTAATGTGCCGCAAGACGTGATTATATCTTGTGATCAAGCTGTATAGAGCAGTGTTGTAAAAGCTACAAATGAAAAATGTAAACACAATCCAAACTATCATGAGAAATTTGATGCCTTTCTGTTTGGAGAATTTTGAATTTATATTTCCAACTAAATAGCCCCACAATCTTAACATTAAGTATGTGCGATCGTATTCGTTTTTGGAAAACTGTTGAATGATAATAGTTATCGAGCAGTAGGAAATCAAAATCAATATCCATGTTATAGTACTAAACTCTTTATAAACGTCTTCCCATGCATTTTTATCGAATGCTGGTGTAAACACATTGATAGCTGCAAAACTATAACCCCATATGTAATCGAACATATCGATTCTGTTCTTCATTAGAATAAAGCCTCCTGCAGCGATGTCTGCTTGCTTGTGCTGTAAACAACTGAGCAGTCCCGTTGCTGTTCCATTTGGTAAAACAACACCAAATCGTGTCTTATCAGGCACTATAATGTAATCAATGAATACGTGTTCTTTTTCCTCAAATGTTTCCAGTATATACTGTTCTAATCCTTGTATAAATTTACCATCCTTTACATAATTTTTCGTTTCGAATATGAAATTTGGTACGTCTTCACCAGCTACAACTCTGAATCTACAACTAGACAATTTTTCTGTTTGTGTTTCTGGGAAACATTCTACTGTATCCACTTCAGTACATTCTCCTACATGAATAAGATCTTCTGAAACCACAAACTCAACACCGCAGTTGTCATCGGCAAATGGCAGATAGCTGTATAACAATGTGCCATTAATTTCATCTTTTATTAACACGATTCTATACATTTTGTGTAATAAAAATATATCAAATATGTCACCCATGTCCGTGTTGTTATAATCGCTCAAGTACACAATAAATTTAGCTCTGGGGTTCCACATAATATCTTGAGATAGTTTGGTCATTCCACGTGATAATTTTATATAATCTTCGGCCACAATAATGTAAACTTCAGTTGAAACCAACCACCGGTGGCTTTTGAATGACTTTAAAATTAAAGTGTAGCAATTATTGGCAGTCAAGCTTGATATGAATTGGTCTGTTGCGTTTATCGGATGAATCAGGGTTATAAGAGAGCCGCAATCGAAGTACTTCTTTATAATACTCTCTATACATTTTGCAGGAAATCGAACTGGATTCGCAATTATTAGGGAATTCGTGTTTTCCTCACACAAAACCCAAGTAATGATCGATACTTGAATGAATAGAAAAATGACCTTCTTGCATGAAAAGACCATTATTTTCGTCGAATGCTCAGCGTGTTCTAAACACTTTTAGGATTTGAATTACCACTTGATCATATACAATGACAAATTAGTTTTTAACGATGTAAACAGTAACCAGAACAGCGTGTTTAACTTGATAAATCGTAGTTCAATGTTAAATCTTTTTCTTTATGTATATGTTTATGTTATTATTAATGAGTTCAAGTACAAAGACTACTAAGTTTTCAGGCCGTTCTTTTGTAGATTAATAAATGATGTTTTGGTTCAGTTTTTTTATATACAATTTTGAGGCTACAGGATTTATTACATAAAAGTAGAAGTTCAACTAATATGTGACAATCATTTCAATATATATATGATCCTGAAAAACACCCAAAAATTTGTGAATACACTGCCTATGATCATCTGGATGAAACAGATGTGGTCATACCGAACAGTCGCTACTGGAAATGAAATCGCTTAGCTGGCAGCAACAGGACGTGAACTTATAGGCGCACAACTCAAATCACAACCTACTTTATACGACCAGCGAGCGTGGTAAATTAACACTTGTTCCATGTCAACCAATTTTCTCCGAACACATCAGAGCTAGACAAAGACATTGGAGAGTCACTTGATAATGTTACAATGCCTACAGATAAAGTTACGTTTTAATAACTGCATTCGAATCAGTGTGAAAACTTAACTTGAAATGTTTTGTTTAATACATATTGTTTTAGAGTTTGCAAATCCTAATGGCTCACTCAAATTGCAAGCTTTATTGCGGTTGTTTATTAGAGAGCAACTTCGCAGCTCTACACGTTGTGAATTGAATTTCACTTATACTAAACAATAATACTTAATATTAATTGTTAGTACACCTTCACAATAAGTCTTTTACTGAATATATTAAGTTCTTATATTGTTCGGTCCTTGCCTAGTATGAAGTGGGTAGAACATCGCTCCCTCAATTTTGCTGTCTACCCTCTTTCTGTGTGAGGTGATGGCCAATACAGAGCAGGGTAGGAGCAGCCATTTTATGGACACTTCCGTCCACGTTTTCACGAGACTACAACGCGCCGTGCGCTCATAATTTTATTTAATAACATTATACTTATTGTGATTACTGGCCGTGCCAAAAACTTATATGTACCTAGACTTTGTGTTAAAAGTGTTAGCTCTAAGGTGGAGTTTAGTGCCGTGTGCTGTTCCTGTGTGTAACCTGAACCGAGCCAGGAGAGGGCCGATCTCAAGGTTGGTGGAGCTTCTACTTCTCTAGTGTAAGGATCTAGGTCATATCCCTCTCATACAGTCCATTTCAAATTGAACCAGCATTTTATCTGTAGACTACAGCGCCACATTTTGGCCTTCGAGCCGGATTACCACTATATTTTTGACCTTTCACCATTCTTTACCCTTTTTTTTTACCACATTTTACTTAAAATCTATATTTTCCCCTTATACGTCGTACGTATATTTTCTAAGTAGGTACCTACCCACTTCGAGACAAATTATCGTATTTATTCTCATTTTTCACATTTATTTAGTTATTATTTTCTACATTATCAACTCTTAATCGTATTACGAATTCAATCACTAACGTAATCATGCCACCTAAACGTGATACGCCTTTATCCATTGCATATTTGAACCAGAAAAGGCAAGTTATTTTCGAGAGGTTGCAGGAGGTGTATGAAATGTCGAAAGACATTTCTACATTAGAAGATCAAGAACTATTCTTGATAATTGCTTCAGAAATTGATGATTTGCGAAAAAAGTTCGAGAAACTTATCCATAAAATTTTAGAAACCGAACTTGAATTGAACCCTGATGCCACAATCAGAAGCCATGAAATAAAAAGCTTCGACTCAATTTACTTTCGTGTCAAATTAGTGTATAATAATCTGAACCCGCCCAAGAATAATGCAATTTCAGAAACTCCTTCTAACTCAATAGAATCTCGTCCCCGTCTTCCAAAATTAGAATTATTTCATTTTGACGGTGATATCGAGAATTTTACAACATTTTACGAGACCTTTTGTTCACTTGTTCATGATCAACCGCATATACCGAATATCGATAAATTCCATTACTTGCTTTCGTGCACAAAAGGTAGTGCGTTAAATATAGTCAGAAGTTTGCCGATCACATCCTCTAACTATGAAGTTGTGTGGAAAAGTCTGTTAGATAAATACTACGACAACCGCTTATTGGTTGGTCGATATTTAGAAAAAATGCTAAATTTTACACCTTTGCAAAAGGAGTCTTCCACTCATTTAAATACTTTTATTGAAACATTCGAACACTCATATAAGGCCATTCAGGCATTAAATATAAATAACCTTAATAGTTACGTGATGTGTCATATTGCACTCAGGGCCTTAGATCCACAGTCTAGAAAATTATTTGAACAAGGTCTAGACCAAAGTACAGTTCCCTCTTTTAATGATTTAATATCTTTCATTCATAACCATATCAAAGTTCTCAACCACTCAGTCTCTTTTTCTAATAATTTACCACCCGTGAATTTACAAAACAAACAACAGCCTTCCAATACTGAGCCTTTTAAAAATATGTCATACACACATACGTCTTCGACCCAATCAAAATGTTTGTGTCTACACTGTGGTGAGAAACATATGATATTTAGATGCGAGAAATTTCATGAACTAAGTATTATTAATCGTATCAACCGTGTTGATGCACTTATGCTATGTCATAATTGCCTAAAACCGAACCATAATGCGGACAATTGTATTAGTAAATTTAAATGTATTGTTTGCCAGCGATCCCACCACTCCTCCTTGCACGCCGATGATAGCAAACCGGTTTTCAGCCCGGATCGCAACGAATCGAGCGTATCATATGCCACTTTATCCGCGCCGCAACGAACGGCGGACACTCCTTGTCAAAATTCAATAACTAATAATTATCACGCGGCAGCCACCGAAACACGTAGCACCTCAGTCTTGTTGGGTACGGCTGTGGTGCACGTTTTGGATAAAAATGATTATTATCAGCCTTGTCGCGTTGTAATCGACTCAGGCGCGCAAACTAATTTTATAACAACTGAATGTTTACGACGTTTAGGGTTGTCTTCGCGCAAATGTAATCGTGATATCTTTTGTCTCGGGGCCGAAAGAGTAAACAATCAAGGCATGACGTCGTTCATTTTGAAACCGCGTCATAATAATGTCTTAACTTTTAACTTGGACGCTGTTGTGCTCCCTAAGATCACCTGTGAACTGCCGACAGTTCAAATTAATCAAAACATAATAAACCAATATAAACATCTTACTTTAGCCGACCCGCAATTTTATAAAAGTAGACCTATTGATATCATTTTAGCGGGCGATATTTTTCCAAACATTTATGATGGAAGAAAATTGAACTTCGGAAATGACATTCCTCAGGCGTTAAATAGTATTTTTGGCTACGTAATAACCGGCAAGTTGTGTCAGGTGGGAAACCATGGCGTTCACGTCTCCACTGCAACAACTTCGTTGCATGCAGTGTCGTACAATGCCAACAACACACCTTGTACACCCACCGTTACTCCGAAATGTTCATGCGAGTTGGAATCTTTGCCGTGCAGAGTTCCAAATTTGTATCCGCAAGACGTTCTTGCTGGCAAATATAACGGAAACCATTATCAGCACACAACCGGCTGTTACATTAATTCAGAGTCGAATTTCAATAAAAATGTTAAAATAAACACTTCGTGGATCCGTGGTGCACCATGGGCATATCATAACCTCAAGTCATCTTATTAAAATAAATTAAATATCGATCTATAATATTTAATATTAAAACTAATGAAATACACTCAAGATTTGTTATTCTTTACAAATTAATTTGATTCTTGTGCTTTACTTAGCTCGAAATTTAAATTTATTTCACGTCATTTGACCATTTCGTTAAACTTGTAGTAAATTAACATCATTAACTTGATATAAAATTAATCACACAGAAATTTAATTTTTTACCGACTTCAAAAAAGGGAGGAGGTTCTCAATTCGTCGGAATCTTTTTTTTTCTAGTTCGTAGACTAACTTTGAGGATCCTTGTCTATTTTCTATTTTTAAATAAATATAAATTTGTAATGGCACGTTTCCACAGTTTTATTTAAAACTTAAATTAATTCAATTCAATTAAAATGCCGTGATGCATTCATTAATATTGTTAAAACTGTAACTGTGGTTATCCGTGATAATTGCACAGTTATGATTTGGAAATAGAGATTTATGTGATTTCACTCCGTAAGCTTTCAACCGTGCTTACGGCAATTCCTCAAGGTGGGGGGAGTCTATGATATAAGGACTCATTTTCATTTCATTCAAAATGAACAATAAGTTCATTCAACTTTAAAATTGGTTTACATCCATTCGATTCAGTAATTATCGAATGAAGACTTTAAGTTTTAGACATGGGATCGCGCCCATTGAACAGTTATATATATTTTTCTATTATTATAAAATGCAAAAGTCGATATTAGCTATAACTTTTGATAATACCTAACCAGTAATCTTAATGTCAAATGAAATGTACGTTACTTCTTTTTGATCTAAATTAAAACAATGTGGTAGCTAATGTAAAATATAGACTTACTACACCACAAAGCAAATTTCTTAGCATTTAGGTCTTAATATATTTTTATACTAGTTATTTTTAAATCTTCGTAGATTTTAAATAGAAATAATTTGTATTTAATACTTAGTTTAAGTTTCAGTGGTTGTTCTAATACAATTTTGTATGGATGGTCACTTTGAATCCAATATAAGATAGTATAATCCTAAGAACGTTGGTGGCAAGATTACATTTACACTTTACTCCAGAGTTGTTTATTTTATCTCAACTCAAAAGCGGAGAATTAGATACCATAATGATGAACTTTAGCCATGACTAGCCGAATGATTATTGGTTAGAATGTTAACGACTATGTCGGGTGTTAAAATATTATTATTGAATGAAATTGTAAACGTAATAAGTATAAGTTTTAAACAGGCAATTTAATTTAATTCCTTTTTTTTGTCTTAAGTGAAAGAAATTTTAATTTAAGCTCGTAGTTTAAGGATGTAGTCCACTTTCACATCAGGCTCGTAGCCGTACTCTTTTATTTGTATATTATGGCTCGTAGCCATATAAATTTCTAGCTTAGCTTAGCTCTTTCAACCAACTCTTCTGTTCTCTCTTTCAACATTTCAACCTATATCTCTAATACGAGTGTAGTAGGTTCGTAACTACACACTCTACTTTTAACCCTAGTTCATTACCTTTAAATATTCCTTATTAGCTCAAAGTTACTTCCCATTTCTTTGGTTAGGGCCTTTTTAATTTCTTCCCTTTTGTTACCGGAAATCATCATATTGATTTCGGTGGGGGGTATGTTCGGTCCTTGCCTAGTATGAAGTGGGTAGAACATCGCTCCCTCAATTTTGCTGTCTACCCTCTTTCTGTGTGAGGTGATGGCCAATACAGAGCAGGGTAGGAGCAGCCATTTTATGGACACTTCCGTCCACGTTTTCACGAGACTACAACGCGCCGTGCGCTCATAATTTTATTTAATAACATTATACTTATTGTGATTACTGGCCGTGCCAAAAACTTATATGTACTTAGACTTTGTGTTAAAAGTGTTAGCTCTAAGGTGGAGTTTAGTGCCGTGTGCTGTTCCTGTGTGTAACCTGAACCGAGCCAGGAGAGGGCCGATCTCAAGGTTGGTGGAGCTTCTACTTCTCTAGTGTAAGGATCTAGGTCATATCCCTCTCATACAGTCCATTTCAAATTGAACCAGCATTTTATCTGTAGACTACAGCGCCACATATATGCTTTTTTAAGAGGCCAACCTTTCACGAGAGTATCCTTCCTATTTTTTTTTTGGACTAAATTCCAAGAACATAAAGTGCCAACTTTTCTCGCCATTTTCTTAAGTGCTGCCATAGAAGTGATCATAATGTAAAAGAAGCGTTATATTAAGATTTTTCCCAATTAATTCTTCTTTTTAAACTCTGAAAGTAGTAAAAAAGCTATGGTCGTTCCAGTACCTGTAATTCACATCTTTTCTTACGGAACCGTATTTCTGTACGAATCGTGTCACAAACATTCAGCCTCTAAACATTAAACAGGAAATATTGCCTGGGGTCAACAAGAACAAAAGTTATAGCAGCCATTATACGAGCTGGGTGGACCGGGGCGTTTCCAAATATCTTAAATTCCTTCAACTCACTAACGAATCGAAAGTGTTCCGAACGTATTAATTGGAACGCTATTTCAAATAAAAGAAGAAGTGCAAACTATGTTGACGTTAATGAAAATTTATAGCATCGAATGAATACCTATTTCGATATCGAATACTTTGATTTAACTTTATATTACTGGATGGGTGACATAGCGAATAGATTCAAATAGTGTAATTATTAGAAAATACATACTTATACAAAAATGTTTGTTTATGCATGAGTACTTAGTGGTTGTTATAACCTAAATCGTTTTTACCAATTTTAGATGATGATGATGAGTCTACCCATGAAACTTGCTGAAAAAACGAAAATATCACTACAGACTTCTATAAATATTTTTGGGACAGCTACATAATAAGTAGTTATCTTTCAAAATTATTATTAAAATAGTATTCAGACACAATAAGCCAATTTAGGTTCTGGCTCCGAAGCCTTTGGTCTTATGAATCGTTGCTATTGTGACATTGACACATTGTCCAAGTGTAAATGTCACAATAGCAGTGACATATAAAGAAACGACACAAACTTCACGTTACTACATTACGTTACGTGACTATTACGAAAAACGTTTTTAAATTAACGAATATTGTAACAAATAATAAACGAATATATACGAGAAAATTAAATCATTTTTGGATATCCTCCGTTCCTGTATCTACATTTTGGTCCTTCGAGCCGGATTAAGAGAAATATCGTGAACCAGCGAAGCGGATTATACGGCAGAATAATCATCTGTGATCTGCACAATATACGAGACTTTTCGACGACAAGACTACAAGACCTACAGCGAGACTACAAGGCCTACGATACTCGACGGTCAGGATATCCTATCTTTTACCCATCCTAAACGCGAATTGTGTTAAAACTGTGTTTTATTTGTGATTTCAGTTGCGTGAACCGGCCGACGCGTCATACTCTTTGTGTCGGTAGGTGGTGATTTTGCAAGTAAGTGCATTCTGTTTTCTCATAAAACGCCACAATGACTGAGGAGTCTTTTAAATTATTATCTCTTTCCCCTAGGAAAAAGTCTAAAGATGAATATATTTCAGAATTAAAAAGACAAAGAGGTCATTTGAAAGGACGATTAACTCAATTCAAAAAATATGTTGACTCATTTCAAGATGCCTTTTTATCTAAATTACAAGTAGCTGAAATGAAATTGAGATTACAAACCGCCAGCGAATATTTTACGAAATTAAATAATATCGCTAGTGAAATAGAAATAAATTGCCCTGAAGTAGATATTGTTAGTCATTTAGAATACTTTGATTCTATAGAATCGTTATATTTTAGTACAACAGCATCAGCATCTTGTTTAATCGAAAGTTTTGAGACTAGTGATAGTTCGAACAATGAAAAATGTAATCATATTTTAAACGAAAATACGAAAGTTTTAAATGTAAAACTACCTGAAATCAAGCTACCTAATTTCGATGGATCGTATGATCACTGGTTAGAATTCAAAAACTCATATGAAACTATGATTCATAAACGGCCAGATCTTGACGCTATTCATAAGTTTCATTATTTGAGATCTTCACTTAGTGGTACAGCCTTACAGGTTATAAGTGCATTAGAATTCACTGCTTCTAATTACACTCATGCATGGGAGCTCTTGGAGAATAGGTTTCATAATCATAGACTATTAGTACATAATCATATTAAATCGTTATTTAATATTCCGTGTATAAAACAAGAATCGCCATTACAGTTAAGAAAAGTAATTGATACAGTTTTGCGAAACTTACGAGCTCTAAACTCACTAGACGAACCGACTGAGTCATGGGACACATTAATCATATATTTAGTCGTCACAAAGTTGGATCCTGTCACTGATCGTGAGTGGGAGAACCACAAAGGCTCTCTTATGTGTCTCTCAAATAGATTAAAGCTAGAAGATCTTCTTACTTTTCTTAGAAATAGGGCAGATATGTTAGAAATGATCAATGCAACTCATTCCAAGCCACAGTCAAGGTATCAATCGAATATTAACGAATCGAAACATAATCAAGTTCATAGCTATGTATCTACCTCTAACAATTATAAACATTTCTCGAATAAAAACAAAAACAGATAAAACGAAACGCAATTGTGTTATGTGTAACAACAATCATAAGTTGTTTACATGCATTAAGTTTTTAAATTTGTCAATTAAAGATAGAATACAATTAGTAAACGATTATAAGTTATGTGTCAATTGCTTGCGTTCCGGGCATTCAATCAAAGATTGTATATTCGGCCCTTGCCAGCAATGCAAACAAAAACATAATAGTTTATTACATTTAAACGAACATAGCGAAAGTAGCAGCAATACGAATGTATGCACTTCGGCATGCGCTCCTACATTCACGGCTATGCATTCAGCGGCTCACTACTCCGATGCGATAAACAACAATACGGTCAGTACGAGTTTGTCTAACCAAGTGTTACTTTCAACTGCTTTGGTTGAAGTAGCGGATCAAAACAATCGATATCATGTCGCCCGTGCTTTGTTGGACAGCGGCAGCCAGCATAGCTTAATTTCGGAAAAATTAGCTAAACGATTAAATACGAATTTTACACAGTCCACTATACGAATAGCGGGTGTGGGTCAAAACCTCACACATACGAATAAATCATGTGTTATTTCTATGCGTTCTAAAACAAGTAATTTCAATAAACGAATATCTTGCTTAGTTTTATCTCAAATAACCTCAAGTTTGCCTATGACAAACATTTCATGCGAACATTTAAATATTCCTGAGAATATACAACTAGCAGATCCCACTTTTAACGTGTCTTCCGACATAGATTTATTAATCGGTGCTGATATATTTTGGGATCTTTTAGAACAGAATAAAATACGTTTACCTTCAGGTCCATCTTTATTAAATACGAAGTTAGGTTGGGTGGTTTCTGGCCCTATCTTCTCTAAACATTCGAGTATAAACCAAGTTCAATGTAATTATAGTCTTTCATTAGATATACAACTCCGTAAGTTCTGGGAAATAGAAGATTTACCTGTGCCAAAGAATATTTTGACACAAGATGAAAATAAATGCGAAGAATTGTTTATTAATACAACAAAACGCGAAAAAGACGGTAGATTCTCAGTTCGTATACCGCTACGAGAATCAGCTGATTATCTAGGGGACTCCTATTCAGTAGCTAATAAACGTTTTTTAGCACTTGAAAGGAAACTTGAACGCTTGCCATTATTTTGAGATATGTATAATAAATTTATGAGTATAATAAATTTATGAAAGAATACGAAGTTCTTGGCCATATGACTCGCGTAGAAAAATATGCTACTCCTAATTTTTTCTTACCTCATCATGGAGTTTATAAAGAGAGTAGCACTACTACCAAACTTCGAGTGGTTTTTGATGGAAGTACAAGGACGACGTCACAAAAATCATTAAACGACATTCAATTGCCAGGTCCTGCTCTTCAAAACGACATATTCGCAATTCTGTTGCGTTTTAGACAGTATAGGTATGTAGCGTGCGCGGACGTTGAAAAGTTATTCAGGCAGGTTTTAATTCAACAAGACCAAAGATCACTCCAGTATATTCTGTGGCGTGAAAAACCTACTGATGCATTAGGCGTTTATCAATTAAATACGGTTACTTACGGAACCGCCTCAGCACCCTATTTAAGTATGCGTTGCATTAGGCAATTGGCATCAGAATGTAATGATGATGTCATCTCTCGTGTTATCAAAGAGGATATGTTTGTAGACGACCTGATCACGGGGCATGATGACTATGACGTTCTTCTAGACATTTGTGAAAAAACAATGCAAGTTTTGCAATCTGGATGTTTTCCTTTACGAAAGTGGACCTTTAATTTCGATTCTATACGTAATAACAAGGACAGGTTTGATGACGGTTTAGCACAAAATAAAACACTCGGATTGGGTTGGTATAATGACAGCGATCAACTTCATTTTACTTCGCAAATTAACACTAATCTTAATACGTCACATTTAACTAAACGAATGATGTTATCCGTGATCTCGCAAATTTATGACCCGCTGAGAATTCTCGCGCCCGCTGTCATAATACCTAAAATATTATTGCAAAAATTATGGCTATGTAAAATAGACTGGGATACTCCTGTGTCACAAGAAATCGCCATGACTTGGAGTAATTTTATTCAAACATTAACTCATTTAAACGAGTTGCGTATACCTCGGCAATTTGGATGTTTAAATACCCAGTATGTAGAATTGCACATATTCACAGATGCATCCGAGAGTGCATATGGAGCATGTGCATATGTACGTACTTATAATAATTTGGATTCAGAAATTGCTGTTCGATTGCTATGTGCTAAAAGTAGGGTCACACCTTTAAAAACAATAAGCATCCCACGACTTGAGCTATGCGGTGCCCTGCTGGGAGCAAGGCTTTATAAGAAAATAATTAATTCGCTAAAGTTATCGTTCACTAAGATTTATTTTTGGACGGATTCGACTATCGTAATGGGCTGGATACGGATGTCACCCCATTTGTTAAAAACCTTTGTTCAAAATCCTGTAACTGAATTAAACGAATTGACAGGCGACTCAGTATGGTTACATGTAAATAGCAAGGATAATCCTGCCGACCTACTGTCTAGAGGTGTCAACCTTGAGTCACTTATTCACTGTCAATTGTGGTGGTCAGGACCCTCTTAATCATAATTTTATAAATAAAAATAATAATTGCGATTATACCAATTTAAACAACAATAATTTACCGGATTTACGGAAAACTACACAAATAAATACTACGACATTAATCGATTGCTTATTTGATTTCGAAAGATATTCATCATTTGTTAAAATGAAACGAGTTTGTGCCTATGTACTTCGTTTTGTTTACAATATACGCATGAAGCGTGAGCGCTCACAATGCCAAACCGGTTTGCTATCTGTCGATGAGCTGAACGAGTCGCAGCGGTTATTAGTTAAAATCGCACAGATGCATTCTTTCCCTGATGTGCATAATTGTTTACAAAACAACTTAACATTGAAGACTGAAAACACTAAACGTGTTTTAGGCTTGAATGTATTTTTAGATGAACATAATATAATTAGAGTCGGTGGTAGGCTTAGTAATTCGTCTAGTTTTCAATACGATAAAAAACACCCCATTCTATTGTGCAGTAAACATAGATTTACGTCACTATTGTTTAGATACGAACATATAAGACTACTTCATGCGAGCCCTTTGCTTCTCCTGGCTAACATACGTGAGTGTTGGTGGCCACTGGGTGCAAGAAACTTAGCAAAAAAGATAGTTCGCGAATGTGTGACGTGTACTCGGCATAAAGGTAACACTTTATCTCCTATAATGGGTAACTTACCGAATGAGCGTTTGGATCCCGGTTTTCCTTTTATCCGAACGGGAATCGACTATATAGGCCCGGTGTATGTACTAGATCGAAAGGGCAGAGGTACTAGACTTAGTAAATGTTATATTGCTTTATTCGTTTGTTTACTTACACGTGCAATTCATTTAGAACTCGTTACTAGTCTCACTACTAAAGATTATTTACTCGCTTTAAAACGTTTCATGAGTAGACGAGGCAAGCCTTATATGATTCTTTCTGATAATGGGAAGAATTTTGTAGGTGCCGAAAAGGAACTTCCCTCATTTTTTTCTAAAAATTCGAATGACATTGTTGATTCTTTATCAAACGATGGAATTCAATTAAAATTCATACCTCCCTACTCTCCTCATTGTGGCGGGTTGTGGGAGAGGGGGGTGCGCTCCTGCAAATACCATCTGCGACGCATAGTTGGTAATGCTCGGTTGACTTACGAGGAGTTCAGCACGGTTTTAACACAAATCGAAGCCGTCCTGAATTCCCGTCCTCTATCCCCTATGTCCACAGATCCACATGACTTTTCTCCACTGACCCCAGCTCATTTCCTGATCGGTCGATCTCTGGCAGCTCCTGCATGTGAAGATCTGACGGCGGCTACGGCTTCTCAGCTAACACGCTATCACCGAATCGAACAGCTGCGACAACATTTCTGGAAGCGCTGGTCTAAGGAATACGTGGTGGAATTGCAAACGAGAACCAAATGGAAGACCAACCAAAGCGAGATTGCTCTGGATACTCTTGTCTTGATAAAGGACGACAATCTACCTCCACTCAAATGGAAACTCGGCCGAGTAGTCAAGGTCTTCCCAGGCAACGATGGCGTATCTCGGGTTGCTGATATCCGGACGGCGAACGGCATCTTAAGACGTTCATTTGCGAAGATTTGTCCGCTTCCGCTGCAATCTGAGAATCCTGAGGACGAGTGAAGAGAAGACCACATTTTGGAAGAAACGGGTTCTTCCAAGGCCGGCGGTATATTCAGACACAATAAGCCAATTTAGGTTCTGGCTCCGAAGCCTTTGGTCTTATGAATCGTTGCTATTGTGACATTGACACATTGTCCAAGTGTAAATGTCACAATAGCAGTGACATATAAAGAAACGACACAAACTTCACGTTACTACATTACGTTACGTGACTATTACGAAAAACGTTTTTAAATTAACGAATATTGTAACAAATAATAAACGAATATATACGAGAAAATTAAATCATTTTTGGATATCCTCCGTTCCTGTATCTACAAATAGTATTAAAATTAAGCTAACTTCTGTTCTTTATCTTTATTTTACATCAAAGTATTTTAGTATTAAATTGCAATAACTACGAAAATTAGGTTTCGAATTAGCTCAACTCACCCAACAACGTTGTAAAATACCTACTTTAAGGAAAACGGAAACTAAACGAACCAACACCGTCTACTGCTGTTAATTACTTAATAAACATCATATTGGAAGATCCGTTGGCCAAACCGCTTTGATTAAACCGCCAATTAAAATGCCGGGTCCTAAGCAACCCTCACAAAACCTTCAACTTAACCGAAAGCTTAAAAGGAACAAGAAAGCATTGGCACTCATTAGCCAGTGGGTTATAATCCGAGGCATTTGGACGTGGGAAACTTCGGAGATTTGATGACATAGAAACATGATGATTAATTGATTACTGGTCTATTTATTTATTCAACTTTAGGCATTCTAGTTTTTTTTTAACAACTCTACGGACTTTAGTTCCGCACCCTGTTTTCAACTTAATTTCTAGATTTAATTTTTAGAATTTAAACACACTTATATTTATTTTGGTTCTTGTGTGTCACATTAATTTAGTGAGTTTTCTGTTGAGGTGTACCTTACGAATAACTTATATATTAACTTATTCTAATTTTAATACTAAACTATACTAGTACAAGTAATAATGTAGAGTGGATCTGTTACATGCTGGTGTTGTGAAAGTGCATGTGCAGTGTGTGCCTTATGTCTATACCTATACATATTATCTTATCTAGTGCCATGGGTGTCTAGTGTCTAAGCGTTCTAGTTTGGATATTACAGGGCAGTTTCAAATTCGTATGTTTATAACGCAGACCAAAGCAGTAGCTATTCAAATAGCGTAGGCGTAATATTCTAAAACAAGTAGCTACTGTGATGTATTAAATTATTTAAGTCTAGACTAGAATATTTGCAAACCCAACAAGATAAAGGTTAAGTTAATCTAAATACATCTGTTATAACCTTGGAAAGGTATTATAGTCCTTTTGGAGTTTTATCTTTAATACGTACTATTTACTCAGACAGTTTCCAGACATTTATTAATTACAAATATATATAGGAGTTACCTAATTGTATGTTATATTAAGTAATTTTTTAAAAATATGTACTTACTGATTACAGAAGATTCTATGATTTACTCTTCATGAAACAGGCAGAGAACGAACATTTCCATGTATTCAGGATACATGTAATGTGATCATGTTTAGGCAAGCTTCGTTGGACAGGACATTGGTGACCAAAAAAATTAGTTTAGGGGTACCGGAATCAGCCCCATGTATGTTTTACCAAATTTTTCTAGCCATTTTTGGGTAATTTCGAACGCAACACCTTAAATATTTTTTTTTATTTTTTTATGATTATTTGTGAGTTTTTTTATATAACGAAGTCTGTAAATTGTAATTTTACATGTAAAATAATCAGCACCGTAACATCAATAATCATCATAATGTATTGTAAAGCAATAGCAAGTTTACAATAGTTTAGACTGTAATCTGCTGTCCATATGTGTCTTTTTTCTTTTTTCGTTGTTGCGTAGTAATTACAGGTAATTTTAGAATTTCCTTTGAGGCAAGTTGCCTGGAAGAGATCTCTTTTAACGATAAGGCCCCTTTTGTTTTACCAAATAACAATTGTCTTGTTGTCGCATTTTTGTAATTTTTATTTTGGTGAACAATAAAGTGTTGTCTATGTCTATCAAAGGAATTACAAAAATACTTGAAAGTGAAAAAAACTATTTTTTCCTGTGACACCTAAAACTTTAATAGGGTCTTTTTTAATGATTATTTAAATTAAATTAAAAATTGAAAAACTCAATTTCATAGTTTTAATGGGTATTTACGAACGTGACGTACTATGTACATAATAATATTCGTATAAGATTTTGAATTGTTATTCGTAGCATTTCGATGTTTTATAAAATCAAAAATAAAGAATATATAAAGTATATTATAATTAATTAATTATAATATTAAGTATAATATAAAGTATAGCTTGTCTATACATATGTCTAAATTTAGGGTAATCGGTCGGCGACGGTCCGCCGCGGACTTCATTTTTTATTATCCGTATTGTATTTTATAGGCTATAGAGAAACTCCCGGCATTAGAGTCCTAACCAAACACGTCCAATTGTTTTGAAAAGTTATAAAATGTAAAAGTTCAAAGTTATATTCCAATAATATCCTATCGTCTTGAACTTTCAGCATTCTATATTTAATTAAAAACCTTTAAGACCTCGGATTAGCGTCGGGGTGGGATTCAGCGACTTTTCCAACTATCTCGATGGATTTTGTTTCAATGAGCTTAATAAGTTATTTATAATCCTCTATCGGATTATTATTGTTATGATATACATTTAACTTGTATACATATTAGGTACTTTTTAGAGTTCCGCGGCTACTTATAATATATATATATATATATATATATTTTTTTTTTTTTTTTTTTTTCAATGTTTAATATTGCTAGTACTACTTAGTTATGAACTCTTCCCGACCATCTATATTGGATTAGTAAACATGCGACTGCTGGCGACTAGCTGAGTAAGCGTTCTCTAGCAGAAAGCCCACAGACGCATGTCAGCATTTACTAACTTTAACTTTGTCGCTTAGATTATTCATTATTAAATGAGAGACCTGCATTTCGGTCGTACGTGTATTTTATGTTTTTGGCCAGAGTCAAGACTAATTTATAACTGTTTTTATTATTATTTTACAAGCCTTCATTGAACTTTTTTATTCTAACGGGTAGTTGTTTCATTTTGATTAATAAGCTAGGACTGTGTAAACAGTTCCGTTATTGATTGGAGCAGCATAAAATAAACCTTCGGACAGTTTTTTGAAACAAATAAATATATACGAAATCTGTTCCCATAGTAATTCACGGTACCATATGTTCATCTCCCCTCACACAAACAATCAGGGCAGGCCACATGTGGTCCCTGCTTTAGATATTACCTTGACACTGTTAAAAGACGGGCCGATATTTCAGGAGATATACTATTGGGTGTGATTTCTATATTTAAACGAATAATTGCCCCGAAGTTACGATTTTTCCATCCAGGGCCGACACTTGATATTAGCGTACTCTCACTGTGCTTCAGCGTTTAATATAAGGTGGGAATTTTTGCGATTGAATTCTTTAATAAATTGCCACTCTTCTTTATTTGTTAATAGAATAACTTCGTCGCTTGTGTTTTTACATACAATTAAATATATGAAGAGCACCATCGGCATCTCAGCGTTTAGTCCCAGTTATGTTCGGGGAGCGTGTGAATTTCAAATCCAGGGTCCGCTTTTCTAATTGTTTTTCTCTACTTCGTACGGTCCTCGGATCTCTTGTTGTGAGATCATTGGCAGGCACTAAATCCTTCACTATCAAAAGCCTGCATTTCTCGGGCCTCTTACATATAAACATTATACAAGTAAAGCTATAACAAGAAACAGTTTTTTCAATCCTAAGTGTTAGCGACATCGAGATAATTATCAGAATAAATTCATAAATCATATATGTTAGAAAATGAATATCTCTATTAGTTTAACTCAATAAACTTGGACCAACATACTATTTGCGTACATTACCGATATGACATAAAGATTGGGTCCAATTTGGCCCCGTGACCTCCACCAACCTCCCCAATATAGTCCCATGCCTCGCAGTTATTAAATTACTATCTAAAAGGTTTTTACATCATCTCAAATATACAAGTAAAAACAACAATAAACAAATAGCAAATATATGAGTTACAAAAATTCATCGCTTACTCGTAGGCACCGAGTTCATTGAAGAACGTGTCGCATGTGGCGGTTGATATAACGACTGTGCTTGCCTCGTTTTACTAACTACTTAAATACCATAAATTATTTGAAAGTACCGTCAATTATAAGTTCGAAGTCTAAAAGTGTTGCTATCGTTTGTGCTACTCTAGTCCTTCCCTATATTCATTTTCAAATTCATTGTCTTTTCTCTTTTTAAGAAATGGTAATAAATCTTTGATATTGACTACAACGGATTCAAATATCTGTCTTAAAATAGTTATTGTTTTGTTCTAACATTAGGTCCTATCTAGCTACAGCTTTAAACACCCTTCGTCATATTATTGATACCCTCATTTCTCATTATATCTATAAGGGAGAAATTAAAGACCCTAACACTATCATTATCAGAAATGGGATTTGACCGAACTATAGGAGAAACGTTGCTACGTGCTTGTTTTCAATGGATTGTGAGGTTTGAAGCAACATAACCGTATACAATCTCAGTATTCACAAAGCATCGCCTTAATTGCTTTTGGCATGTTACCCTGCATGTGTTCATTGTACATTGACACAACTACACTTTGCACATTGAAATGGATTATCCAATAAAGGATAATCAGATCTTCCCAATATTTTAAAATGTTCTCCATTAAATTTCTCTAAAGAAACTGTAATCGTGGTAGCCCACTATTAGGAACTGAACTCGCATCCAAAATGGCGGTGGTAGGACTGCTGGTAATGGATAGAAGGGAGACTAACCTGCATGCCTCTGGGCTGCACTGCCTATGCGTGCTGATCACAAAGTCTTGAGCCTTGCAGCAAATCTGCTGGCTTGTAAAGATAAGCAGTAACATTACAGCGATAAGTACGACAAGGATAGACACAATAGAACAAAAGATCGCGGTTGGTAAAGGTGATTGGACAACGCTGTTAGAAATAGCGGGTAGTTATGGAAATAATTTGACAGCACTGGATTTAAACTAGCAGCGCGAATAGAAACTAAATAGTAATTTGAATCACCTATCTATCAATCATTTTATTGGTAGAGATACAAAACCGTACTTGCAAAATTTAATTGTAGCGTCCATCTTGATTATACAACAAATTACAACTGCCATACGTTGTTTCTGGTTAGAAGTTAGAAGATTATTTTGGGACATAACATACCTGCACGTTTTTTTCAAGTAGTTATACAATTTAATGATGTTTAATTATCATAGTATAGAGCCCTCGTCGCCACTAATATTTTAGATAGAGTTAAAGAACGAGAGATGACAACACTAGAGAGAGAGCGACCATCTTAATTAACATTTTTGTCAGCTGATTATTTTAGTGTGAATCCGATATTGTATTTGAAACAAGTAAGTGTATGAAGTTAGTTTAATTATCAAACGACATAATGGTGCCATAGTATACGTTGTTCCCAAAATAGTATACTTAAGGAACACCTAAAGTAAGATATTAAAGTACAAAGTGGAATGCATTTTATTTGAAGAAAGCGCGAACTGTATCACTGCTATTTTTGGGCATGACGAATTAGCGGATTTCACACATCGCCAATCGGGATGTACAAGTTTCTTTAGAACCTCAGCGGTGCATTCTCTCCTACCATATTAATATTCGATTGATCAGTATTCGAACCCATGTCATTAGCATGAGTCGTAGCAACGTTAGGCACAATGCTACCATGACTATAATGAATGCAGTCAGATAAACTTCACGAGTTTTTACCACATCGTTAATTAATGCACTGGAATTACTGCCAGTTAACTCTCCGCATCGCATTAACTACTGAACGCTAACGTGGGAGTGGAAATTTCGGTCTTGCATTCAGGGTTATAATCCATTGAAATCTTACAATTTAAGGACCGAATATTGCATTTTTTAGAGGACGCAATATTATTTTTGGGACATGTCCCCCACACATGTGGAGCACACAAACGCGCCTACGGACTCTACCTCATTGATGGCGGGGAAAACGGGGGAACTTTTCTACCTGCTTAACATTCGATAAGTTAAATTTGGTAAGTTCTATGGTAAAGAAAAGATTTAGGAATGAATAAAAAAATTCTCACTTTTTTGCTTATAACTTCTTTAATTTTGAATTTAGGGCAAAAAGTTATAGAAACATATATGTAGGCAAAACAATTTGCTACAAATTATGACATTACAATTTTTTTAAGACGCAAAGTTTCCGAGATATCGCGAAAAATGTGTTTTCACCCCTTTTTCCAAGATGGCGGCCGGGGGCAAGGGTGGCGACCCCACAAACTTGAGGTTAAGCTTCTATTGACCCTCCACACATGTCCCAAAAATAAAATTGCGTCCTCTTTGAAATGCACAGCTCATGTAAAATTTCAATGGACTATTATCAGATCAAAGTAATATAAGTAATAAGACTATTATTACAGTTGCTATATTTTCACTCTTCTAGACTTTTGACGGGATCTTGAAGGAGACTTGAAATATTGGTGCACTATTGTATTAAAATTACGTTTTCGGATCAAACACAAAAAAGTTTAACATGCCTATAGAAGAAGACTACAAACTTTTGATTCGCAAACATGGATTGCTATATGAAAAGTTGTTTAATTTTTGCAGGGTTCTCAATAAATTAAATATAATTAAAACATATTTTAAACTAAAAAATAACATAAATAAAACTAATTATAAATTAACATACACTAAAATAACACTGGCTGTTACTGGTGGGTGTCGGTGGGGAGTGTCCAAAATGCTGGCCGCATTTCCACGTTGGAATTTTTTCATGTTTCTAATATAAAGTAGAATGTAAAATATTTAAAAGTTAAATTTTTGTTATTGGATTATTTTTCAACGTCTACCAAACTGAGGTATTCAGTACAGAACAGAACAGAACAGACTACAGTAAGAGACATTTTGGTTTAAATGAGAGCAATAAAAATAACTTATTTGTTAAAATACAAAAGACTGTCAAACCTAACATACAAGATAATCTCGTATGTACCATAAAAAAACACACCAACATTGATTTTTTTAAGCAACGCATTTGTGCGGAAAATCTGACAGTCTAGATTTTGTATATTAGTCTAGTATAGAATTGTAAAAATATTTTTTCCGTTTGCGCCTCTGTGTGCATGCTAATCTTGAAAGATAGTATCTATGCTCCTTCCATGATGCTTATTATGAAAAATATTTTTCAGAATGGAAAAAAATGTTTGAATTAATTGTATGAAATTCGTTTCGTATCTAAGAGTACAAAAAAATATATTAAGTTTGTATAACCTTGTAATTATTTGTATTATACTTGTAAATATTTCAAAACTGCGATATCCCTTTTATGATTCCATCTATTGTCTCACCGTCTGTTAGACCAAATTTGAAGTGTGAATAATTGTAATTGGTTCATTGAAATAATGGTATTATTTGCAACAACTAGGTACGAATCGCACCAAACCAAACAAAACCCACCAACTCGACAATCCAAACAAAATTCGTTGATGTTCTCACTTTACGACCTTGAGTTTATATTTAGGACATCGACTTATGCTTTTTGATACCAAGATTATTTTGTTAAAATTAATGTAATAATACTATTGCTTGATCAATATTATAATTTTAACTTACTTAAATTGACACACAAACAGACACTACAAAGCACTCAACATTGACAAGGTTAATAGATAACATTTTATTACTCACCAAATATACAATTACAAATCATGCTTGCAATATGGTTATAGTAAAAACAAGAGGCGGTCTTATCGCTTTAAGCAAGCCCTCCCAGGCTGTTGCCTGGGAGAGAATGCTTAACGTAAGAACTAATTTAATCTAATCTGACGATAAAGGTGGTGAAGGTTGAATTATTGTTTTTTTTTTCGAATTTAAAAATACAACTCAAGTAATTGTATAACATTTATTCATTTATAATAAAAAATTGTCTAAAAATTAAAATGTAAAAAGTGTTCTCTCCGGCGGGGAATCGAACCCCGGTCTCCCGCGTGACAGGCGGGGATACTGACCACTATACTACCGAAGACTTAACGCGGTGATTGAAAGTATAAAATAGTTATTGCATTGTCTGCATAACTAAGCTCTGTTGCTTGCCTGCGTAGTAAATCTTGTAATCTGTTCATGGATGTGCATAAGTCTTTAAGGCGCACCTACTAATTTATCAATACCTAACTCAGCTAAAGCAGGTGTGTCTCGTATTGATAAACAAATTTTATGTTACTTAACAGTAACTATTAACGGAAACTAATTTTTGCAGGATATGAATGAAATTAGTATTTCGTACACAAACATTAATTTTGCATCCTATTACAACGAAATACCCGTCGTCAAGAACATGTTGTCTTCTCGGCAAGAAATCATCGTAAAAAATATTTTAATGTATTTTTTATCCCGGGAATATTCTCGCGGGGTCTGAAGTGATTCTGGTGCATAAAAATTAGTTTATTCCGTCTAGTATTCCGTATATAATAGAAAATAGAATAAGATAATTCTTACAAGAAATATTTTTTCCATGTATACTACATTCATTCATAGGATATTTCGTATCCACATCATCCGGATTCGCAAACTATCTGCTCATAAAATCGGATGAATTCACATGGATTTAATTAAATTGGAATCAGATTACAGCAGGCGTTGCTGTGCCACTGAGTATGATAAAATGAGGATTCAATATGTTTTATACTGGATTATAATTTGCATGAATAAAATATTACTATATGCCTTATATAATAAATCTATGTACTATAATAAATCTGTTGGTGATGTCGTGTTTATACAATGGATTTAAGAAGAGTAAAGAAATGCATTTTTTAGATTTTTTTCCTGTTTGTTAGGGCCCCACGTGGAAACTACTGAATGGAATGAGATAAACTCGTCACGGAGCTAGTCTATTCACAGATAAATAAAATTGAAGTGTGAGAGAAACATAATGGTTCTAGCAAAGCATTAGGACATTGCTTTAGTGATACTTCATCCATGGTGATAGGTATCATATTTGCAATACGTATCGATTTACTTATTTAGAAATTAGAAGTAATTTCTGATTAAGATATCAGTCAATATTTAATCCTACAATTTTTTTTAATCATAGAAATGTGGTAGCGTAATAGTTAGCGTACGCGTCCCAAACTCAGAGGCTGGAACACACATGCACCACTTAGGTATTAAACGTAGCCAGCCTTCTGGGCACCTTACCCATAGAAGACGGTGAATTGGGCTCAGTATTCTACTTATAGTCTTGAGGGACTATGGGTAGAAAACAATACAAATAAGTTAAGTTTTCTTACATTGTATTCAATAGTATGTAATTTTATAATTACCTAATGTTACAATTACCACGTGGTAAACTGCACCTCGAGATAAGCGATGTGTCAAACCTGCCAAGACTCCTAGGACAAGCGTTACGTATACTATCCGTTCCTCTATAATGGGAGGCCCGAGCCCAGCAGTGGGACATCTATGGGCTGTTTTTATTATTTATATTCATAGAAATGATCAAAACTGTTTTTGTTTTATAATCATTATACTCTCCGTTGAAGTGATGTGACAGGAAAATAAACGTCTTTATTGTCCACCAACAATGGCCTGCGCCCTTTGTGAAATTGAATAGGTTCCCACAGGAAGCTGTTCCACTTTGACCTTTTGCAATCTTGCACAAATGTGAAAATAAAAAGCGGAAGTTCACTTTTCCTTTATTTTAAACTTGTTGTTATTCTATTTTAGGGTACAAATATTTTTTTCACAATTAATGTAATGTAATGAAATCTAATAATATATTATGTGCCCTGAAGGCTGGCTGCATTGCCAGTTGCCAATATGTACGACAATGCTAATTCTCTGGACAAAATATGACCCAATCTTCTGATCACTGGTGGTATCAAAGAGTTTACTGTTAATGATTTTAAAGAAACTCTTTGCCGATGAATCCTACAGACCCAATAAATGTAATATTATTGTATATTACAGATTTTCTTGCGGCTACGTCGCGGGCATATATGTGTGTGTATGTAAATATAAACATTACTTAAAAGTTGTCTAACATATTATGGTGAAAACCGCTTAAAAATCCGTTGCCTGGTTTAGGAGGAGTTAGCGCATATACAATTAGATAGACAGACGTGGAAAGCAACTTTGTTTTATACTATGTAAAGATAAAATAAACTTATGTTATGATAATATGCAAAGTTAGACACGCAATTGAAAGTAGTAAATTACTCCTCCAACATGCAAACTGAAACTAAGCGAAAACGACTAAAAGTGTTACTGTTTTTCTCGACACTTAGGTACACTAGTTTCGCAGAATAATTAAAAGCATCACATTAGTCTGGCGCACCAATGCTTGGAATAAAAACAAAATAAACTTTATGAAACATCTGTCTGCAATCTGCACAATAAAATGTTTAATCAAGCTAAGTAATATTTTTGTCAGAATGGTAAGATAAATCATACTTTAACAATATCAGGTTACATATATGCGCTCCACTGCTGGGCTCGTCTCAGCCAAGTTCAGAAGATCTAACAGTGTAAGCCATCACGTTTGCTGAGCAGGGTTGCGGGCTTTCAAACATTCGTCATTTAATATACTTAAGTTTCTTTACGATGTTTTCTAATTTTCAGCACGTCGATGATGTAATATGTAATAACCTGGGTGTCTTCAAGGCTCTGGGAATAGATATAATATATAGGTATCTTCTACGTTAAACACGAACCATACTACAAAAAGATGCACATTAGATGCAAATTCAATTACCATTTTATCATTATTGCGCAACAATCATAATTTACATTTTTTTTGTATTTTTTTTAATGCAATAGTTCAGCAGACAGGCAGACGGCCCACTTGATGGAAAGCGGTTACCAGCGCCTATGGACATTTGCGACACCAAAGGTGGTACAAATGCGCTGCTACTCTCTTAAGAGACTGAAACCTGGTCACTAATGCCGGAACACAACTAAGTTATTACAGCACATACTCTAGACCAAGGCTTCAAGCCATCCAGACTGGCTAATACTGGGTTGTTTTGTCACCTCTTGCGACAGGCCGCCCGGCCGCAGGAAATTGTATTTTTTCTCCATTCCTGCACAGATAAGGATCCCTTCTCCGTCCTTGTCATAGCTGGCACATTCATGAGACTCCTCCTCCTCCCTAGTGTGACATCACATATTTCCAATTTTACATCAAGGAATTATTAAATTAAAAAAGCAGTTCCGTAATGTGTTTTAATTTCAGTCGGGCAAAGGCCTGACACCAGGCGAATGTTTGTACTATGTATGTATACATTTTTGACGTCATAATTCTGTGTGTAAGGAATACGAGTGTTCGTACAAAATATATTATACGGCCTCAACATTTTGTAAGATGGATTAAACGTGTCTCAGTTGATTTGCCATTCGTCTATGCTATTGTGTCGTTGGACGGGCCGAATACTGTCATATCAGAGAATTGCAGGCAGCTGGACTGGGGCGACAATTTTGAATGCTGGTATTCTGAAAGCGTCTTAAGTAATTAAGCTTTGAGGATTAAGGGTGAGTGATTGTTCATGTTGACATGCAGACGCCATCATGCATCATCATATCATACGTTTGACATGTTATTAAAGTATTTACGGAGAAGATAGTAGAATAATTAGAAATAGATAGCAATGTAAACTCGTTTGTACCTAGGTACAAACGAGTTGGAAGAAAATTGACTAAACATTTCCAAACCGATTGGATATTTGGCAATTCATATGGCGACGTTCAGAAATGTGGAATATATAAAGCAATATTCCCGAAACAATTGCCGCATTTGATTGCAATTGATGCAGTTGCTCCAGATTGATCTAATATTGTTGTCAAGCATTTATTGCTTGAAAAAATTGCTAGTTTATGAGCACCTTAAGACGCGGTACAGTATGTCGGTCAAGATATAGTACAATCGGCTGTTTTATCGATAGTAGCGACTTTTTCCAGATAACGGTGTACTTGAAATTCTTGTTTCAAAAATTGTAAGTAATGAAATAAACCCTATGTTCAAAAAATAAAGGTTTAAATATAATAGTCGGAGAGAATGGAGTTGGGGGGGAAAAAGGTGTTAAAGCAAGAAAGACACATACAGTGCAAATAGGGCGTGTGTCTAACCGCCAAGTGTCCTCGCGACAGTAGTGAACCTAAACGGTGAATTGTGGTTGAAGTTGTTAGCACATTTTAACCAGCTTAAAAGCCTGACGGCCAGTGTGAACTTGCTAGCGCACTTTGACTTCACCCGCGAGTTGTACACTTAGTAATTAAACCCTGAGAATTTGAGATTATGTTATGTTTTATATCATAGCTGAATTGATTGACTTCTACTTGAATAATAACTTAATGTTGGAATTCCAATTGGTTAATGTTACAAATTAAGTTAGAAAAAAAAAACACCAAATTATTTAATTCCATCAGTTGTTATCAAAGCCGGATAAAAAATATCTAGATATTTAAACATTTAGATAAATAATTTGGTAATATAGCTTTTTAAAATACTAATTTATTTTTATTACAATAAAATAATGCGTCAGAAAAACGAACGCGTCTATGGACTCATCGCTATCAAAAATCAGTACGAAAAATCATCAAAGATGTTGGCTCTGCTACAAGCCTTAAGTACTTGGTTTTGATTAAAAGTTGTTTTGTTCCGTACACAAGTAATAAAAACAGTGGGCGTTCGTATTCGCAATACACAGACCTATTGATATTTTTTATATTCAAATCTACTTTTTTAAAGGGTGTATTTGATAGATAAATAGGTATGTGAGTATGTTTATATAGTAAAAAGTACATATAACCCGTGCGCAGAAGGTTTACCGATAGCCTCATGATGTCAGGCATCGATGGTCAGTAGGGTTGACAAAAAGGTTACACAACTAGTTCTTACTATTATTGTATATGCTTTACATAAGTATATACAATAATAGTAAGTAATACAATGCAATAATTGTAAGTAGTCGTCGGCAAACCTGCGCGCGGCTCATATAAGTATAGATCTCGAAATAAATTACTTGTTGAATAAAATAACACAAGGGAAATCATGAAATACACTAAAGGATTTATTGTAGCATGCCAAATTTGATTTTCTATAGCACTTAGAATGCATTACTGCAGCATGAACAGACAACCCCAGCAAGACGTGCTCTGTTTACCAACAATCTTGAAAACAAAACGCTGAATTCATGGAGCATCCCAACGCATTCATAATAAATGCTGAATTATATTCATAATTCATGCATCAAACCTAAAATTCAGGTAGAAGCATGAGAGAATTACTGAAACATTTTTTTACGACGTGTGTGAGTTTCCTTATGTTACTTAATGTTTATTATCCAAATCGCCACAAGGCAAAGGACTGAGTCAATTTAGTAGTATAAATTATTTAAGGGGCCAACTCATTTCTCTGTTTTAACTGATACCAAACAAAACACTTTTTATATTTAACTTCAAAATAAATGTGCATAATCTTAATTATGGGTCTGCATTTATCCCTCTGGATGGCTTCTATCGCTGCTTTGGAGTATGCCACCATATCAACCTTGAGTAGTATTGGGTCATTAGTGAGTAGGTTCCATTCCCTCTTGAGGCTGGCAGCTCACTAGTACATTAGATGTACCTAATCAATAATAAAACCAAGCAAATAAGAACATGCTGACTATTTAAAATATCTTTGAAATAAGTATTGTAGGCGGTACAATGTGTTCTATATGAGAAGCAATTTCTTACCAGGCATTGATGGCCGAATGTTGCCAAAAAGATATATTGTAGTAATATAACATTTTTCGGATACACGATCCAGTACATTCGGTCATTAGTTTGCAACTGAAAACCTGGGGAACAGTGGACAAGACGTTTTATATTTTTACCCAGTTGCGTGCTAGTCCACCAATTTAACAAGAGCCCTGAATGTATTTCCAGTGTAGCTTCTTTCAGCAAAGGCGTAAGTAAGTATACGGGTCTTTGTAAATTGGCGTGTAAACTAACGACGGTTGTGAAAGATGAACGCTATTTGTTAAGGTGCCGACTATATTACGCTATTTAAAACCGAGTCACATCGTCACCGGAACATGTTACCGTGACTTAGTACCTATATTGGATAAAATGAAAGAAGAGAACGGACTTGTGAAGGGAGAAATATTTGTCTGAACTATTATCAAGTAAACGGAGAATCTTATTTAGTTTTACCGTAACTCGATGACTTGCAAATAAATGCAAAGATGGGAGAGTAGTTTCTTTCAACTTCTTGATGTCCCTGGGTGCCTCCTGACTGTTACTGGTGTGTCTGATACTTTACCTGATAAATTACTGCTTCTCTGCATTCAATTCCAGTAAGACGTAGAGTTTGTTTTTGTGTATTTGGGAAGAAGATTTGTGCTGTTCGTGATACAAATTTATATTCCATGAAATTCAAAAATTAATGTTACGAGTGTTTCATAGAAACTTGATTTTAATTCATATACCTTTCTATAAGCATATAAAATACAATTGTAGTGAACAAAATTAATTCTATTTTCATGTAGGTACAACATGAAACCTTGTGGAATCAAAATGTTTTTTACGCAATATTCATAATGTTAAAATTATATTTTGTAAGTGCAATAATGTGCGCGCGAGATAGATACCTCCATTTAGGATTTATTTCACATTAAGCAAGAAAGAGGCGAAAAAGTGGCCAGAGCGAGTATGTAAACGCAACATAATATATGTGGAATATGGTTTGCTCGCGTTGCCCACTTCCCTCGTCACTTTCCTGCTTGCTGCCCAAGAAATAGACGTTACAAATTATCGGTCTGTGTTCAAATCCTGGTAACGTCATAATTTACTCTTTGAATTCAACAGATCACTTTTGTTCTTCCTCCAGAGTACTTCGTTAAAGAAATGTGTGATATCAATGGTTGTGAGACCATTGATGCCTTGTATGACTATATTAAGTTGTCAAGAAGATTCCAGCTGAGTATTTGTCACATTAAAAAAGTGTCGTAAAATTCTATCGTCTGGTGTTAGAAACGTAATTATGTAACCATTTCCCACCAGGTGAGTCTTCAGTGTGTTTGTTGCACTCCAGCTATAAAAAGTAATTTAATGTACTGTACACTATTTTTAAAGTTTTCATGTCTATTCAAATTGTCCTATAATTTTTACAAACCAGAGTGTGTTCTATTTCTTGCATAGTAATTCCTTTGTTCTATAAACGACTCTGGTATTGTAACCTTTGTTTATGTGTGACCATTTATTAAGATTAAGATATTTATTTAAAAATGTATTGTATAAAATATCCATTCAGAGTTAATTGTAAATAATAATCCTCTTTGAATAAGATGTGTTAACAAATGACGTTCATTTAGAAAATTGGATTGAACACTCACCAATATTTTAAAACTAGAATCAACATAAAGAGTGGTCAGTGCCTCGAGTTGTCTGTTGTTTTTTTAATGAAATTGTTCTAAATGTATCTAATGAATTGTATCGACCTTTGCAGTTAACAGACAACATCTTATCTATCTGTACTAATATATAAAGCTGAAGAGTTTGTTTGTTTGCTTGAACGCGCTGATCTCAGGAACTACTGTTTTGATTTGTTCTTCAGTGTTATATAGCCCGTTTATCGAGGAAGGCTATAATATATCATCAGGTTAAGACCAATGGGAGTGGAGCACCAATGAAGAATGTTTCAAAATCTTTGTTTTTTTAACTTAATTTTTTTAACTATACCACGCTGACGAAGTCGCGGCCAGCTAGTATATAATATGCTCTGAAGAATAAAAGGATTATACCCGGGTATTTTCGCAGGACTGGTTTGTGAGTTGTTCGGGTGTATAAAAGTAGCTTATTCCGACACTATTTTCAATAAAATGACAGCTTAAATTATTTTTTAATTGCTGCACTACTTTGCATCCCGCGGGAATTTAAGTCAAGCGTGGATGTATTCGCGAGCATATCCTAGTATTTAATATAATTAAAATTCTATCACTACTGGTTATTTCTACTATAAAAAATAGAAGTAGATTTTAATACAATTGGAATTCGTGTTCTTTAGCATCAATAATTGACTTTTTTTTAATGAATAACATTTTTTTTTTTTTTTTTTTTACATAGGAAATGCGTTGCCGCACCGTCAGCCGCGCATCGCGCCGGTGTCTCCCGACGCCGTTCAATACGACCTGCCGTATACCATAAAATGGAGCCTTCCTTCGCTAGCGCTCGGTACATGCGTGAGCTTAACCCGCAACCCCGGCAGCGGCCGGCCGCCTCTTAAACAGAGGCGGCCTCTCCTGTGTGCGGGCCGGGGAATGACGTTTCCCCGGCCCTGAGAGGGACGCGCGGCTGCCTCTCGCGCCCTCTCGCGGCATTAGTGCGGGCGGAGGTCTATGTGGATCCCCCAGACCTCGACGTCCGCTGCCGCCGGGAGGGGGAGGCTGCGAGGATTACTCCTGCGCCATCACCCCTCCCTCTCCTTCCTCCTCCCCCCGCCGCCTCGCGCACTCAGCAGCGTCAGCGGCAGGGGGGGCATCACGATAGGGGGGGGAGGGGGAGGCTGCGAAGGATTGCTCCTGCGCCATCACCCCTCCCTCTCCTTTCTCCCCCTCCGCCGCCTCGCGCTCTCAGCAGCGTCAGCGGCGGGGGGGGCTTCGCGATGGGGGGAGGGGGAGGCTGCGAAGGATTGCTCCTGCGCCAACACCCCTCCCCTCTCTCCTTCCACCCCGCCCCCCCCGCCGCCTCGCGCACTCAGCAGCGTCAGCGGCGGGGGGCCCTCGCGATAGGGGGAGGGGAGGCTGCGAAGGATTGCTCCTGCGCCAACACCCTCCCCCTCTCCTTCCTCCCCTTTTCCCCGCCGCCTCGCGCACACAGCAGCGTCGGCGGACGGAGCGGGGAGGGTAGGTCGCCGGTCAGGCCGGCGGTGGTGGGGTGGACATCACCACCGCCGTCCTCGACGGCCAGCGGAGAAAATCTCGACGCTGGCGGTCGCAACGGAAGGGATGGGTGTTGGGGAGGAGGTTTGGGAAGGAAGGGAAGGCATTGGGATTTGGAGGCGGAGAGGTGGGACACCACTCTCACGGAGTGAAAGGGGATGTGACAGTGGCGGCTCGGGGCCCGGGACGCGTCCCTCGTACCGCTTCCTGGACGGAGTAGAGTCCAGGGCGGCACCCCTTGGGGGAAAATGAATGAACCAAAAATATCGTAACACTAGTTATTTGAATTCCCTTATTGTTTTAATAGAATATGCTTGAATCTGATTACTTAATAAATAAATTGTAACTTTTTAAAATAAACTTTAAAATTTAAACTCCAGCCTTTAAAAACATTCTCTCACAATCATTTCTCACACCTAGATCACGCTGTACTTATATGAAAACCAAATTATCACAGCAGGTAAACTTATTCTAAGTGTTAAATTTTATGGCTTATGCATTCAACTTAAAAGTAATCAAAGTGATTTGAATAAAATGACTATATGAATAGATATTTATTTATTCGTATATTTGGACACTGTGACTGTAATTTTAGTTCATTGAAAGAAAATCCTAGAAGTGGTAGAAAAACTTCGAAAAGGTCTTCAATCAATACTGCAGACTTACTAACTAAATTCCCTTAGCCATTACCACATTCTTGAAGATATAAATTGACATTGAAATTTACTTATGACATAGTTGTATTCTATGAATCTGAATAATTAATATTACTTAATAAAACTACGTTTTAACGGTTTTAAGCGCGGTAATTTATTTAATTTTTGTTATTCCGACGTTTTTGCCATTTTTCAGTTGCCGTGATCACGGAAGACAAAGATGTCTGTCTAAAGACAAACTGTGTCGGAATAAGCTAATTTTTATGCATCCAAACTTCCAATCGCTCCCGGGAAAAAATATTACACATTGTCTTAAATTAAATTTGCTATCGATCAGAAAAATAATTACATTGGAATAAGACTTTTTTTATACTGGTCTTTTTAAATCATTTCCAGAAAAATTCCCACGAGATTCCCAGGATAAAAAGTAGTGCAGAGTTTAAGTCTCAGAGTTAGCTGTCGATAAACGAAACCGCATCGAAGTCGGCCCCGTAGCGTTTACGTGAATCCCGAACAAAAAGACAAGCAGACAGGAATTCTAACAAATTGCATCGTGTTCTCCGTCATTTAGTCTATTCCAACTGTTTTTTCAAATAGTTTCAAATTACAGACACGGTATGTATAGAATTTTATAATATTACTAGCTGTCCTGGCAGACGTTGTCCTGCCCTGAAGAAATAAAATTTAAAACCCGATCTCAGCGCCACCTACCGGTTCCAACGGTATAAAAACTATCCTATCTTTCAAGTTGGATCAAACTGCACACGGTGTGCAAATTTGATTAAATCGGTTGAGTAGTTTAGGAGTCCATCGCGGACAAACATCGTGACACGAGATTTATATATATAAGATAGATATACATACATACATAACTTCACGCCAGGTCCCTTGCGGGGTAGGCACGAACAACAGAGCGCCATACAGGTTTATTCTGACACACGTCACTTGCTTCTTTGACATTCATAGCTCTTGTCATGCACGCTCGTCTGTTCTTAAGGCTCCTGATATCACCTTCTGCTAATACATGATCAATTTGATCACGGGAGGTGTGTCGTGGCCTTCCGCGACTTCTGCATCCATCCACTTTTGCATTGTATATCTGTTTAGTTTAGTTTAATATTATAGATATGTGGTAGTTAATTCAATATCTTCATAAGTGTATAACACATAGACCTCCATTTCGGCTTTATATACCTTTATTTACACATATTGCACCTACTTCGTTGACATTAAGCAAGAAAGTGGCGGATAAATGGGCCACGCGAGCATGTAAACGCAACATATGTCAAAAATGGTATACTCGCGCTGCTCACTTTCCTGCTTGCTGCCCTAGAAATAGACTTAATATAAGTAAAGCGTCCTCATCATAGGTATAAAATTAACACTTATACGGAGTTTATGTCTTTACATATACATATTTATTAGAAAGCTAGTTTAACAAGTTTAACTACTGTTTCTCCACTAACAAATAACATTTAACTTAAAAATTGTAATTAGTCTATTTTGGTAGTCATAATCGATACTCATAATTTCAATCTGTGCTGAGTAATTATGCGTGTCCGACTATTATTGATATTAATATCTGTATTTGAGCTTAAAGATGATTTGCAGTAGCAATTATGAGAGTTAATGGTGGACTTTGTTATTTCACGGTCTATTATTCTGTTATGTACGTCTATTTCTTGAAAAAGCTATTTGTTCCTGTCTCGATGCTTTTGTCGCTTATGTACGTTTACAGCACTAGAGGCTTTGGCAACACATTTTTCCTCTAAGTTAAGATAGGAGGCATGGATAAGATGGGGTAACAATTATATTTTACATGATCGGCAGACAAACATGAACTTTGTATATTCTCAAGCCAAGTAAGTTACATCTGTGATATCGACACAATAGCCCACTCTGGGGTCGATCTCAGAAACCCAGACCATGTTTAGTGGAAAGTTCATTTAAGAAATTTACCACGCCAGGAATTGAACCCGGAGCCTCTGCGTTTCTGCGAGTTCGGACGGTTAAGCCCGCTCAATCACAGAGGCCGTCTTCTATATGAAAAGTTGTTTAATTTTTACATGTTTCTATAATTAAAAAGTTTATTTTTAATTATTAAGAGCGTCTACGATCCAGTGAGCTTGGCCGGCAGGCTTAGCTCGCTCAAACATGGACGGCGACAAAAGTGTTTGTGTCAAAGTATTTGTTAGGTGCAGGTGTCAAATCGCGGGTAAATACTAGTATTATATACAAGAGTTTAGCTTGTGATTTCCTAATAAATATCCTACTTTTATATACGGATACTGTAGTACTTACATACATACATACATACATAATAACTTCACGCCAGTCCTTGCGGGTAGCACGAAACAGAGCGCATTTACTTATTCTTACACACCTCACTTGCTTTTGACTGTAGTACTTGTCTCTTTTATATACGACTATACTGAAATGCACGACTTTTTCTTATATATTTTTCATTTCAGTTTGACGTTTTGTTAATTGAGTATGAACAAGACAAAATGAAACATGTATGAGAGAGGTAGAAATATATATTAGAAATAGCACAGACGTCAGTCATGTCACGTGTTAGGAAAAAATATTTTATTAGAATTAAAAATAGGTATTAAAATAATAACAGTTTGGTTCTTAAAGCTTAAGAGCTTAGTGTCAGAAACGTAAATTGATTAAGGCCCTGGGGAACAATTAAAGTTGAATGCTTAAACGGTTTAAGTATACGTACGAAGATATCAGCCTCCAGGCGATGGATATAGTACAGAACAATAATTGCTTGTATTTATATAAGTTATTTTTTTTAAATTTAAATGATGCATGCTCTTAAATATGTGTAGAGATAACTGGCCTTTCTCATTAGTTTGCTGTATTGTAATTATTGCAACAAGTCAAAAGGGTTAATAGTTGTTAAAGAGCAGCAACTGGTCACAATACTTTATAAACAGAGCTCCTTACGGTTTTAACACATGTTTTACACTGACTATTCAAACTCTAAAAGCATTTTTAGACGTAGGTACATTCTTTACACATCATTTTATACACAAAACATTATTTGAGAATTTGTGCGCCGCATTTTCAGCAAACAAGGTTTGTACGCAGCATATTATTGTGCCGGAGTTATATCCGACACAACGCTGATTTTCAGTGTAAGCCTTCCTTTTGGCGTAGACCATAACGACCCAATTTTGTTAATATAAAAATAAAAAGTAAATAATAATTAATAAAAGTAATTGTAATAATAATAATAATAGTGTAATTGGCACAACTGATAGCGGTGAAGTCATTGACAAACTATTTTAATTAAACTGCTATGAATGAAAAGAATTGAATACTTTACTGTTTGGAAAATCCAGATAATATTTTATACAAGATATTATATTAAACATTATACTTAAAGTTTTACATGTAAAAAACAAACCGAATACAGTACAAATCTATCGCATCTGCTAACACAAAAATGAAATTTAATGACTACCGTCTATATACAATAGGGAGACCTGAATTATACCTACAAACCTAAACCTACAAAATTGCCACAGTATATAATTGTTATATGTTTATTATTCAATTAAGGAAATGGCTGATTATGACATTAAGAAATAAGAGGGTACATTTTTTATCAACTTTAAACGGAAAGATGACAACAACAACTTTACTACCAAATAACTGTAACAGTATTTCTGTCCTAGGCCGGACTACATAGCCTAAATCATTCTCTAAGTTGGATTGGTAGGTGCCATACACATGTTATCTTGATGTGCATTTTCTTAAGAAGTTTTCCATTATCTTTAATACATGGTAATTAGATCGTAAAAAATATCTCAGCCGTGTATGATATCCGACCAGTAGTTGAACCCATATCATTGTGATCAGTCCACGCACTAATACAAACTGTAAAGGAAAATACTGAGGAAATATGTACTACGAGATGACCACCTTCGCACCTTGGGCAGGCGTGGTAGGTATAGTGAAAATCCCTCTTAAATTCTTGTGCTAATCAATTTTAGGTTCTATTATGTATCCTTAAAATTCGAGAACAATTCAGAATATAGGTTTATGCGGGTGAAGTATATGAAATTCTACTTTCATACTTATATACCTATTAGAAATCTATAGTTGTGGAAGTTGATGAATTTTGATGACTGTAATTCCTTCACGCCCTAGGAAATTAAATCGATTTGACAACTTTGCGATAATGTTCTTTTCATAATGAAGATGAAAACTTGGGGAAATAGAATAATTTTTGTGGCATACAATTAAGAATCTTACACGAGTGTAGTCATATGGAAAGTATAGTATATTTATATACTATGACATTAGTCATTCACATTTTTAAACTCTATGTACAAACTCGAAACATTTACAGACATATTAATTATAGTACAGATAGATTAATTTCAATAACGAATTTAAAAGATGTTTTTAAACTAAGTATCAAACTAGAGGATAACAAGATAAATGAATAGTATTAACGAAATTTCTCAAATGCATTAAGTATAGATAATATTACCCTAATATCTATTTATTAACACTTTTAGTTATAAATTTAGGAGATATTTAATGAAATGAATAAATAATGTGATTGAAATAACTGTTCGACTATAAACTAAAACTTGTTGAAGGTCATAACTTTGTTAAATATTTTAAATTGATGTCAGAGGCCAAATTAATGAATTTCAAAGCGACGATTACGTGAAGACGTAAATAAAACCAAGGTTTCTTTATTTAATATTGCTATATTTATTCCACGTGCTTATTGAAAAATATGCTACATTATATAAAAGTATATAGAACAAATCAGTCCTCAATCATAGCTTAGCCTTGTTTTTCGTCGTCAGATAGATTCCATAATCCAAGTATTTGCTTATACCTAAAGTACTACGCCAAAAATTGTAGTATAATGCAATCATAATTACATCAAAAATTGTCTGAGTTGAAAATTAATAATAAAAGCAGCTCATGAAGCTGCGCTTGGATCTGCATATTTTGGAATGGACTATATACGTCCTAATATATTGTTCATTATAATTATATCGACTGTAAGGTAACGTACCCATATTAGGTGTATCGTTCACGAGTTTCTTCACGTAGTCATATCCTCTAGGGAAATCACGCACTTTTTCGAGCTATATTCAATTTTAACTGCTTGCAAAAAATGTTTGATACCATATTTATAAATTAGTACTTGAAAACTAAAGGAGGTTAGCATATACTACGGGTGGTTATGAAGGATGAGAGGGGAGGTAAAAAAATGTATAAACGGAGTCACGTAATATGTGTAAGTTTCCTAATACATGTGGCCTTAAAAACTCACAATTTTAAAGCCTCAACCGGGTAGGCAAATCATCGACACCCTTATTGTCACAGGTGGGAGATGGTGACTACTTAACATCCGGTTATTTGCCTACAGATAAAAAAATCGGGGTTGTCTGGAAGAGATCGCTATAAGCAATAAGGCCGCCCATTTCAAACGCATCCATATTAATAGAAGAGCGGACACGTATTACAATAAATTCTAATATTTTATGAATAGGCGTTAAAATAACAAATTAACATCTAAGTTTTAAAATATCATAATATAAATCATATTAGTTACTTTTCTTTTGACTCTCCACAGTGTAAGTAGGTACGCTTTACAAAATCTACAAAGCTGAGACATCCTCTCATTTTATAAAAACTTTCTTAGTTGATTTGACAATCTGCTCCCTTGTTGTTCAGTTCAGTTTATGATGAATAATAAAGACTTTTCATTCATTCATTCGTTCATTCAATTATTCATAAAAATTGATCTGATTGCTATGACTAAATTTTTGGGTACACTTTTGGCGAAAGCTAATACTTAGGTCTTGTTGGTTGAAGATTAAAACACTACATAAGTGGGTTCCGTGGTAATACCACAAGCGTTCTCGCGAGACGAGATGTGCATGTATCCATCGATACCCCATTGCGGTCCCCAGGAGTTGCGAATGATCCAGAACGTTTCACCGTCCTTTTCTCCGTAACCGACTAAAGTCACCTCATGGTTCAACTCTCTAGGTTGGCTAAAAACAAACAATCTTTTTAAATATGTTATCTTATATATAACATTCTCGTATTACAATGTTAGTTACCATACTCCTCTGAAACGGCTTGACCGATTCTCATGAAATTTGTGTGCATATTAAGTAAGTAGGTCAGAGAATCCGACAACATCTATTTTTCATGCCCCTAAATGTCAAGGATAGTCCACCCCTATTTTTTTTAGATATTTTTCATTTTTATGATACAGGATTAAAAATTCCATACAACCCTAAATTTTCAACCCTCTACAATCAACCCCTACTTTTTATTTGTTAATTATAAACTTTATTGCTTTTGGCATATCGATTGAAGCTTTTCCGGGCAGGACGACGTCTGCCGGGACAGCTAGTGATTTATAAAATCAATGGTTGATATGTTTTAATTTAGAAATAATTGCATACAAAAACATATAATGAACTTTATCACTGATAGCTTAAATAGTAAACATGTATATATATACCTTATGTGTATATTTGTATAGTATTATATTTATTATTAAAATGTAAGTAATCGTACGATAATTATGTATACCACCATCGCCACTTCTAATCAGCAATATTTTTGCCTCACGTTGTCTGGAAAAGATCGCTTTTTAGCGATCAGACCGCTCTTGTACACAATTAGAATAATACTAGTTCGTAAGTTTTTGGTAATGGTGTATAATAAAATGTTATCTATCTATCTATCTAAAAACTGTTTATCAAATATCCATTGAAAATGTATCTTTTCATTTATCGCTAACAGAATTATAATATTTTTACAAGAAATTTAAAAACATTCTCACACACACACACAAAAAAACTCACACACAAACGTACACACTACTTATAAGTATGAAATATATTTCTTTGTACTCATATTTTTCGGAAAGACATACGCAACATGTATAAATCTTTCATTTCATTCATCTTTACTAGCGTAATTGAAAATTTTGTCTATAATTTCAAAATATTACAAACCATAAATGACGGTATGTAGAAATTTTATCACTCAGTTTGTCTCAAATATGCTCCGAAACAACTTAACGCATTTTAATGACAATTTTAGGGATTGAAAGAGAAATTTTGTTTTAAATTTATTGTATGTCGGATTTTTATATCTTCTAGGGTTCAGAACATATGAATGTCTAACTTTTCCCGCGGATTCGTTTACGTATAAAAAGTTGCCTATGTAATATTCCAGATTATAGTCTATCTCTGTGCTGAATTTCATCAAAATCCGTCTAGCCATTCTAGCTCCATTATGTAACAAACATTCATCCATATTTTCACATTTATAATATCGATTGGTATATTAATATCGAAGTCTAGAGCTAATTAAGTAACGGTTGCAAGTAGTTATACATAAATATAATTTTACAAAAATACCTTGTCTTTAAAGCAAACTTAATATACTATCTTACCAGGTTGATTCATAGTAGATACCACTAGAGTAAAGGCTGAAGGAGTCTGGCATAGCATCTATAGATACTGACAAAGGTCCATGATTAACGAGGGCAACCTAAAAAATCCAGAATGAATTAATATTTAAACTATTAAAAAAATAAATGTAGATACAGAAAAAATTCTTTAATTGAAGAAAGAGATTATTTCTTACTTTAAGAGCTCCGATACTATTTGGTGTTACATCAGTGAAACCTTTAATAGGATATGTCTTGGTCATATTTTGGATATGACAGAAGCCATCCTGGAAACAAACAGTTTTTATTAACCACGCCGTTATATTAACTACTTTTCACCATTATAATCTCTGTAGAGTAAAAGTAGGTATATAATGTCAGGTATATAGACATGTATAATTAAATCATACTACAATTATTTTCTATAATAATATATAACCTTTCTAATTCTATATAAATGTCCTCCTATACATCGTGCCAGAATATTATTGTTACGAATTTGTGGGATGTGAATATAAAATGCAGTTGGAATTATCAATAAATTTATAACTTCACACACGTAATTCACAGTTCCTACAAGTCCAAAATGTTAAAAAAAATGTACTGATATAAAGTCCATCATTATAAGATACTCGTTCCGAAAACACTGGCTCGCATTTGAAACACAACTGGCTCAGTATCGAACGACCAACCTTATATATTTGTAAATTAAACATGACCTCTTAGCACTCCACTATTCCTTTGAATTCTTAATTTGCAAATTCAGTGGCTTCTAAGAATATGCAACGAAATGCAGGTAAAAGAAATGAGAATTTATGACGTCTTACTGAGAGGCATACAAAATGATTAGCGCGAACAATAAATCATTCAAATTCGAAGGGGTAATAAAACACCTGTAAAGAATTAGTATCGGTTCGCAACATTATAATAGGCTTCCATTTAGTAAAGAGATTTCTCTTTTCTCTCAATATGTCCTATGTTCTTGGTCTACACCAATATTTACATATCATATTTACTGGGCGTGATTCATCTACTGTGTATCACAATTTTTAAAGTAAATGTTAACTGTTACTTGATCTCACCTGTTTGCATAAGGACCATATTCAGCTTCAGTAGGTAAACCATATTCTTGCATCCATTCATAAGCTGCATTATCGGAACCACCGTCACAACCAGCTGCGCCAAATCTAAATTTTTATCGAGTATTGTCATATAAAATTAAATATAGGTGTGGGATGTTCTAATCTACAGTTATACTCGTTCGATTTTTGTGGACTGTATACCTAGTCTTGTCATAAATATTGTAACCAAGAAAAAATATTTTGCTTTCGGACAAGATTTCTCCGAAATTTTTCCCTTACTGCTTTAACCACCATTTTCGTAGGAACATTACGTGGACGGCCAGATCTTTTTCTGTCACAAACAGAGGAGGTCTCATTGGACCTATTAATAGTCCGGTACACAAACATTCGACTAATAGCAAGCGTATGGAGAGTTTTAAAAATTGCATTTGGCTCCATACCTACTTTGTGTAATGCAATCACAGCGATTCGGTTCTCTTTATCTCCCCACTCCATTTTAATATCGCAAAATGTTGTAAATGTATAGGCGCCAAAATGAGAAAACACAATGAACAATCATATAAAAATGACAGATCCCAAATTCAAATGTAATATTTTGTTTCTTTTTCATTTTAACAGTATTTATGGCCAGACTAAGTATATATGACTAGATCTTGCACTATAAAAGCACTATCTCAACTAAACATGACATCAGCCTTCTTCTTGCTCGGTTCAGGTTGCACTGGTGAACTGCAACTGAACAGCGCACGACACTATGGTTCACTTTGTACACAGATTAAGTCTTAATAAAAGTTGTTGGCACGGCAAATAATTGTAATTATTTGATTTATAAAAAAAACTGATGAGCACACGGTGCGATGTCGTTGAACGTTGAAAGCAAGTGTTCAAAATGGCTGTCTTACCCTGCTGTGCATTGGCCGTCACCTCACACAGAAAGAGGGTAGCCAACAAAAGCAGCGGAGCGATGTCTTACCTACCTATTCTAGGCAAGGACCGAACAATGGGATTGCAATCAATATGAGAAACTGTCAAAAAAAGAAGATATACATACGGCCAAGCGCAGTCGACTAAAGCCTGATTAGCAAGAGTAATTAGCTTTCCACCATTAGATTTAGCAAGAGCTCCTTCTGCGGCTGCTGTAGTTCCAAATGTCCAACAAGAACCACATTCCTCCTGATCTGTTTTGAAAAATGAAAGAGGTTAAATATTGCAATATAAGTTGCTTAATTTTTAAAGAGATTAGTTAATAGTCAGGATTAACAACAACACCTATAAAAATATTAGCTCTTAAAAGTTCCACTAGTAGTATCACGTCTGTTTGTTTTAAGAATTATCAGCACACCCGCCACGCTTGTTCAAAGTGAATAGGCACTTGACAGATAAATACAGGTTGTCCAAAGGGATGCCGCTGCTGGACACGTCTCTGTCCAGCAGAGGTACAAGGGGGCGCGTCCCCGGGGCCCTGAGCGGTGATATAAAAGGGTCAACCGACGATCGTCCGGGCTGGCGGTGAAGGCGCAAGAGAACCCACAGCCCGGACAAGGGACGTTCGAGGATCGACCAGTGTTTTAGGGGGTATCCCAAGCCATGGCGTGGCAATCGCACTTCTTGCGGGAGGTGCTAGTGTCACCCCGACCTGGCGAATTTCACACACCGACCGCGAGTTACCTCCTCGCGCAACTAATGATAGTCCATGGGATTTCCCCTAGTAAAAAAAGAAGTTCGATATAGGTAAATCTTAATGTGCAAGATTCCTTAAAATGTTTTCTTTCACTATCAGCAAATTTTAATTATTTAAATATGAACTGTTATTATTCCAAGTCAGAAATAAAATAATTAGCCTAAGCGACAGGTTTTTTCGCGATCATGAATCAAACGCACATCTCTGAATTATGAAAGAGGTTAGTATTAACTAGCTGTCTTCTATGATAAACGTTTATAACAATAATTTCACTATCAATCACGGCAACGTTTATCTTTCTTTTATATCGCTATATTTATGGGTGATAAAATTCCTTACTCTTAACTGTAGAAACTAAGCCATACATTCTCGCATCATATTCATCAGGTAGGTCACTCGCTACCTCTTTAAGTCTTGATTCCGTATAAGGAAAAGGTATTGATCCAATTTTGCCTGCAGGTCTTCTGAGCAGACCTCGGTACTTTTTCATTTCTTCAGGTGTACGATCAGCAAAGTGGTTAATAGATAATTTATAGCCAAGGTTTCTGCGATTTGTTTCTTTGACTAGCCTGGAACGTGTTATGACGATATTATATGAGAGTTTTAGCGTCAGATATCGCAGTCAGACTATAAGTTTGCTTTCAGCAAAGTTATATTACTTTAGTATCAAATGCAAAACTTATGAAACAATATGTGTCCAAGTAAGACTTGTTAATTATATATTTCTCTAGCAAATAGAATTCGTACATTAAAAGTATTGTTTAGTTCAACTTTAAAAACACATATTTTTATAATTTTGTATAAAAAAAATTGAAGTTTAGTATGACTAATGACAATCTTATCTTAAGCAATATAATAAAACACAGATGAATTGCAGTTTTTCGGTTCTTAAATGAGGTTAGAGTATATTTATAATAACTGTGTGTGCTATGGCACTTTTACTTTCTTATTTGAGATATAAAGTGAATTTTGGATGGTTGTAAAAAAACTACCACGAAAGCTAAAGCGAAAGCTCTGCTTTGCTTCGTTCCCGCCTTAGCCTTTTTACTTATATTAAAAATTTAAAAAAAAATCGGATTTGTTCATAATAAATAAAAGTAGCATATAACTATACCTCACCCTTGAATGAATTAAACTGACATAATTCTTATGCAAAGGTAACTGAATGTATCACACTAGCCGGGTAGAAGTAGGGAAGTATTCGGGCAATACTTCCTAGTGATAAATTCTTATACCAAACCATATTTTTTTTAATGGACCACAGGCCGTTGTTCGTTGTTAATATAGACCGGCCAAAGTAAGTAATTTATCAAATGACCGACGCTCTTGGTATATTATATTATTCATAAAGATCGGTCCATAATAATATTGCCTGATAGATTAATATTCCTCTAGTAAAATAAAATTCCGTTCATAAGGAACGGATTTTTTTGCTTATTTAATTGTAATTGAAAAATATCCTTTTATATGACAACTTTTTTATTGTTTTATTGCAGGAATTCAGCAGACAGGCAGACGGCCCACTTGATGGAAAGCGGTTACCAGCGCCTCTGGACATTTGCAACACCAAGGGTGCTAAAAATGCACTGCTGCTCTCTTAAGGGAGACTGGAACCTGGCCACTAATGCTGGAACACAACTCAAGGTTGTTATGGCGACATACTTTAGATCAGGGGTGGTAGCCATCCAGTCGGGCCAATGCCCTCCCACCTGGCTGTGTGTTGTTTTGTCACCCCTTACGACAGCCACCGGCCTCAGGAAATTATATTATTTCTCCATTCCTGTACGGAAAAATGTTACTCAAAGATATTGTTAAAGTCCTAAATTAATACGTTTTTAATATTCAGAAACAAATGTCGCTTTGTCACTATAATTTATGAGACATGTAAAACTGTATGAAATTTTGTGTCTTTACTATAATATTGCAGACAATAATTAGCAGTGACAAACCGACAAACACTGGAGTGAGTCTATAAAGGTTCCTGTACATCTTAAGCTGCCGTAATCTTAAAGAATTGGTTCGTACTTTAGAAGTATCGTTACATTGAAACTTACCTTAGGTTTTGTTTAAAGATAGCTTTTCTCATATTCACTTCTTTTTCGTGGGCATATTTTCTATCGTATTTCTTAATAAAGCTGAAATTCAATAATATTGAGTGAGTGCCTTCATTTTATTATATAGTCAAACATAATTCGCATTTTGCTAATAATACAAGTCACACAATATGAATCTTTAATATGAATACTTCAAATATAAAAACTCTTTTAAAAAACAAAATATTGATTTAAAGGTACTATTATACAATGATGACGAAATTATAAACTTACTTATTGAGTAGATGTTCAACATGTTTATTATTTTCAGGATCTATGAATTTTAATTCTTTAGTTATCATATCATCCTCTGGGATTTCACAGTCATCTGTAAAAAATTTAAAGGGAAAATTATATTTTTATCATTTCTTATAAGTATAAGAGTAGTTTAGTTACCACGCGATGTATTTTCGTTTTGCCTTTTGTAACTTGGTTTTCGTGCCTATTCAATTTTTAAGTCACGTGTGTATTTTGCAAAAATTCCTAGTATATGTCACTTAATTTATTATTATTTTACTTATCCCTAGAAAGGAATCACCATTTTCAAGTTTTTCAGTTGCGGTTTATATTTTATCTACGAAGCGTAGAAACAGCTTTCATAGAATGATTATTACTTTGCGCGGATTTGAATATACTATATATACATCGCGATTTCATTATTGTAAATGATTATTCTGTAATAATTTTAAGTGATTCAAAACAAAGACATTGTTATGTTTCTTAACCATTCTTGTGTTACTGTAAAGTTATTAAACAAGTAAACCAGACTGTTTAATAATGAAACAGAATATTTTTTAATTTTTTAAACATCATAGCGGCAACACCAATTATTTGTATTTTTAATATTCTAACCTAGAATATCCTCTTCCGGCGAAGACATTGCACTAACAACATAGTAAAATTGTTATGTAACGTTATAAATTGAAAAAACCTTGTAATTGGGAATGAAATATATAAAGAAACATTTGCCTTTTAATAACAAGACTTGTAACTGCATTCGTTGCACGTATTGCCTCATAAAAATTATCTTTGTCCCTTGATGTAGTTGACTTGAAATTTAAAACGAATCTGAGATTACTTACAATCGTTGTAAATGTCAAACACTTTCTTCTTAAGAACTCGTTTGCTAGTTTTAAAGTTGAAATAGTCCCAAATCTCGTATTTGGTTAAACCTCCAACCCATACACTGTATTCTTTAACTTCGTATCTGTAATTAAAATTTTCTATTTTAAGTTAACATAGACGAATTAATTTACCACTTTTTTTTAGTACTACAGACGGTAATAAGTCCTGACAGCTCAGTGGCTAAGGCAACCGCATCTTATTCCAACGATATGAATTACAATTTTTCTAGAGATCACCGTTTAGGGTTTCGGGCACAAAGGTCTGGCATATCGTACCTATACTATAAATCCCTATTAAAATTATAAATGTGAAAGTAACTCTGTCTGTCTGTTCCGTTTTTAAGGAAAAACTACTGGACCGATTTAGCTGATATTCTGTATATATGTAGTTTTAATGACGAAAATTGGCATAGATAATTTGCGATATAAAATGGGGTGAATCTTCCAGGGCAAGTCGCAGTAGAAAAAAAATTAACTACAATATAACCTGTGTTGTAAGTTCTTCGAACAAGAGGCACGCACTAGAGGTTGTAAACTCTAGAATATTGATAAATCTTACCTAACAGGTACCCAGACTTTAGATCTTCGGGCATATGTTGCCCAGACTGTGTGAGTCGTATCGTCACTAGTGTCAACTGATTTCGCCACGAATTTAGATGCAGTTTTATCATTAACCTTGTCGTAACCTGAATCATACAAAAAAATTAAATTGAAATAAATTATTAGATTATTTCCGAAGTACTTGGATTTTTTATTGATAAATAATCACAAATGGTAAGATTTCAGTTACTCGTAGTTGTTTTTAACCGACTTCGAAAAAAGGAGGAGGTTCTCAATTCGTCGGGATCTTTTTTTTATGTATGTAAATTTTTATTTTTATTTTTTAGACAAAATTTTTAATTTCTATTTTTTTATGATACAACATACAAAAATACATACAACCTTAGATTTTCAACCCTCTACGATCAACCCCTAGTTTTTACCGGGCAGGACGACGTCTGCCGGGACAGGTAGTATTATTATATGTTTATTATGTTTTCAAATTTATACAAATTATAAATTTGAAAACAGTTTCAATGAAAAACGTTCATTGCACGTGGGCCATTTATTTAATACCGGAAATATTCACAGAATGAAGTAATTAGCCTTTGGTATTAGGTTACCTGTGAAGTCATTAAAAGTAGTACATAATTTTTTGAATTATTTTTATCAGTCTTACCGACAAATTCGAATGTGTTTTCGTCCGGATCAGGCAAAATGCTTTGTGGTAGTTTCTCATCGTAATCGTCGCCTACAGTGGTATAGCATTTCATTTCGTTGTCTCCATCTTCATCTGCTTCTGGATGAATCTGGTAAGAAGTTTTAACATATTAAACCTTTAATACCAGGAAGGTTAATTTAGATAAAGAAATTTTCCACAAGAAAATACAATTTCTTTTTAAACATGGCTTTGCACGATTTGTGCGTGTATCTAGCCGGTCTCAAATCTAAAGTATTTATTATATATTTCAGAGTTGATGAGACCGGTTATATGAATGAATATCCAAGTTTTAGTGTAATCTTCAATCACAGGGCAAACCCTAGATCTTTGGCTCACGCCAAAGACAGAGTTTTTGTGGCATTTTGAGAAGAAATATTGCATTAAATGTACTTGTCCATATTTTACAATGAATTCTAACATCATATCATATTTTTAAAAAACAAACGTAAAACCGTATTTACTTTTAAAATATCATGACAGCAATAATTTTAATAATTATAAAAAAATACATTCACTGCGGTAGCTCAAAATACAATTTGCCAAGTTTGCGATACAATTACTTTCCTATATCAAGAAAGACAGCTTTGCGGTACGATAGGTTACATACTTGTGTATACATAGTTGCCGTTGCACAGGATTAAACATATTCCAATAATATCAGAAATAAAATTATATCATACTTAGTACACGGGAACTTAGAAAATTCATACCCGCATCGGTGGTAAGACAACGATAACTAATTGCCGACAGTCGGCAAGGCAATTACGGGAAAATCCTCCCCATAACTCAGTGAATGTTTTAATATGCTATTTGACACCTTTTACTGTACTTATGTCATAATTAGGCACGCACGTTTAAAATCTATGAGGCTGCAATGTTTTGTAAGATGATAAATAGAATATTAGTTGAGCCTCCACCATATTGGCACCCTTGTCGTTTAAAGCAATTTTTCCAGGTAGTCGAACTATGTAATTTATATAGGGCTGCTTGCATAACGATCGCCTTTAAATAAAATTAATTAATCATATTAAACTGCCTTAATACGTTTTACACAAGACGTATTGACAGTTCTTTAAACATATTTAGCAGCAAATTTTGCGTTGTGCAAGACGCTAATTGTATTTAAGTGTGTTAAATACGTTTTGTGTTTTTAAATAAATTCAAGCAACGTTATGCAAGCGGCCCTTTGTGTTGTGATTTTATAAGTTAATTAATTTTTCAAAGTTTTACCTCAAATACAATACCATCTTCGAATTTATTATTATTCATGACTATATTTTTTACTGCTCCCTCATTATAATCGGTTCTTGCCTTATCTTTTGTAAACCTGGAATAAATTTCATTTTTATTGTTATCTGAATTTAAAGATTTTGATGCCTGCGATCAGAGTTATTTGAGAAGTATAACCGGGACTCAGCAAAAAAGTAAACAGGCAGTGCATCCCAGATTCGAATAGCCTGTACAGCTGAAATTCTAGAAGCGATTTTTTTTAATTTAAAAAATAATTGTATCGAAGATTAACTTTTTCTCTCAATCTACAATGTATTTTAAACGACACTGCGTTTTTTAGAATAGTTTTATAGAATATAAATCGCAAGAGCGATTTTATTAACAAAAAAAATATTTGTCAGACTCTCCACGTCATTGAAGTATATAAGCGATGTACCAAGTTTCACTATAATTTCATTCCCAAGACGATAAATGTTAGGTAAAATGCTTATACTTATACGTATCCATAAAATCCTCACCATAATTTATAGTCCTCGACAATTCCGGAAGTAATGGATGTTCTAGTAGCTTCTAAGTAGTATGAAGATGGCCATGTTAAGGTCTTTGGATTACCTATAAAAATAAATTACGTTAGCAACATATGATAACAATTGAATAAGAAATAAGAATATTACAACTGATAACTGAATACGGCGCTAAAATTGTATATCTCTGAGAATGCGGGAACGCCACAATTTATTCCTCAATTTCCTTTTTTACAGTAAACTATCCACTAGCCCTTTAACCAATAAAAAAGAAACATATTATGCTACTACCGACAGTTCGGATATAAATAAATAATCGGCAGACAAACACACATATTGCATTTCTCCAAGCTAAGTAAGTTACGCTTGTGTTGTGAGCACATGAGTAAATTTCCGTTTATTTACTTATGTGGTTGTGGGTAAAACACACGGCGCAGTTACTCTGTACGAGATCCCGTGACGCTCCGTAAAAGTGCTATAAATGGGACGCAGGTTTAGGTTTAGCGGGTAGTTCGGCCGACTCTCGCGACAGCTTCGCTTTAGAAACGAGCGTAGAGAACCGGTCGCTGAGAGTCGCACACACCCTCGATGTAGGTCTTCTTTTCGGCCCTTCCCCCGAAGCGCTTGAGGATGGTGTCCAAAAATACTGCCTCTGCGTTATGAAAAAGATGAAAAGATAAAAGAACCACTCTGAGGCTGTTCCCGGACTCCTAGACCATAGTAAATAATGTAAAGTTCGTTTACAAAATTTAACATGCCGGGAATCGAACCCGTAGCCTCGTTGTAGTGCGTTTGGCCGGCAAAAGCTTAGCGCGCCGAATTCGCTAGAACGCAGAGGTTGCGGGTGTGATTCCCGGTACGGTAAATATTGGAAACAATCTTTCTGTTATTTACTGGGTGTTGGGGATCGGCCCCAGAGTGGTCAGTTGTATTTTGCCCATAACATAAGTTTAATTTGCTTAGCTTGGGGATATACCATGTGTGTGTTTGTCTGCCAATTATTATAATTATATTTTATAACTTTTATTATGTTGTATAACTATTATTATATTGTATAATTATTGTTATATTGTATAAATATTATTATATTGTATAACTTTTACTATAGTATTATAATTATTATTTGCTGCGTTGCCCACGGGAAAAAAGGAATTTATGTCCCCACTATTGATTTTGGATGGTGTGTGTGTATGTATCTCTTCTTTGTCTTGCTCTTCCTCCTTATTATTATAATATTATATGACTATTATTTTATCATGCAACTGTTATTATATTATGAAGAGTAACGGATTAATTACTGTTTAAACAGTAACTATAATTATTTTATAGCGATATGTTAAATATAACATGACATTATGGCATTTTAGCACCTGCTCTTATAATGTGGATATTTTTATAATTTCCTGAAACTTTTATTATCTATCCGATTCACTCCCGAGGTTGTGTATAAAGAAACAAACATACAAATAAATCGACTTTCACATTTATATATATAAAATTTAAAAAAAACTTACCAATCGATGTTCCTGAAACGGAATAAAGAAAGAAAATAAATATAAATAAATTTAAATGCATCTTGTAAGCCACAGATGCCACTTCCCATATTAAATAATAGGGACCGAAAATCAGTTATATATATAATGTCACCTATCGGATTAATCAGTAAATAATTAATTGCGTTCGTTAGTTTAATATGTGAACCTATTATCGTTATCAATGTTAGGATTTAAAAATAATTGCCAATTATTAAACATACCTTTTAATTTAAATATGTTGCTGATTAAACATATTTTTCAATAATTAAGTGATACAAAAATACATTTAATTAAGTTGATATGAGGAATTTAGGATTTTGTATGGTTGTTGGGTAATGTTTTTCTTGGGTTTCTCACACACAGATGAATTTTTAGTTGTCGTCTGTGGCTAACTCTTGAAGTCTCGATGCCGATTTAGATGAAAACTAAAAAGGTGATACCTTAGATTTTTGAAAAATCAAATACCCTAGTTAAAATTGAATATACTGATTTTGAATATAAAAAAATATACTGTATTAATACACCCAATCGATGCCAGCATTTAATACTATGCCAAGTTGAAGGAGTCAACTTTACAATAGAGACGATTAAAGAGAAAAATAGATACTTTTTACTCTAATAATTTAGAGCTTTCTTGATGAAATTTTTATATTGAGTAACAGTAGTAGCATTACTAAAAATGGCATTATTACATTTTTAAATTTGTTGTTACTTCAAGATTAACGTGAGTTGGCAGGGTGTATTACTAAAAGCATATTGGGAAACAGAGTCCAAACTACGTTCAGTTTATTTAGCGTAGTGTTTTAAAATACTGCTTTTAAATGGATTTTGGGAAAAAAGCACATATTATATACATATACATTAAACACATATTACTATTCTAATTCTACAGCTTACAGTCAACTATATTAATAATATCATGTTTTATTATGGATTAAAAAAAAATAGCGTTGTTTAAGCGGGTGAAAAAGGGTTCGAACATTATGTTATAAATAGCGACCAGAATCACTTGTGGATTTTTATGATTATTAATGATAGGTGTTAAAATGTATTAATCAGTGTCGCTTGTAAACACCTATTTTTGTGAAGGAATGTTAATTGTCAAATTGAGGGAAAAGGTTGATTTTATAGTGAACTAGCTGTCCGGCAGACGTCGTCCTGCCGGTAAAAATAGGGTTGATCGTAGAGGTTGAAATCTAGGTTGTATGTATTTTGTATGTTGTATCATAAAAAATAGAAATTAAAAATTCTGTTAAAAATAATACTAAATTAGGGTGACTACCTAACATTTAGGGGATGAAAATAGATGTGGCCGATTCTCATAGATACCGATAAGCACAAAAATTTCATCAAATCGGTCAAGCCGTTCGGAGGAGTATGGCAACGAAAACTGTGACACGAGAATTTTATATATTAGATAATGCTTTTCGATAACTTTTAAACGAGTCTATATGTCTCGTATAAATAATATAAGAAAAGTTTTGTTGCACCTTGTAAATTCCGTATTCAGGCACCGTGTAGTCTACGTGAGGAACCTGAGCCAAGGTGGTTTCCAAAACAAAGTTAAAATTATTGTACAGATAAATCTTATTTCAAAAGCATAAAGTTCAAAATAAGATTCATAAGCGGCAGATGTAATGATAAGTTGATAAATCTATGTTATCGCATGCGTTGCCTTGTCACTACAAGCTGGTTATTGTTTCCGTGCATGCTTCTTTATTTACTGCTGGTATACTCCATAGAATTTTAGTTAATTTATAATTAGCTATTTTTTATATAATTTAATTCTAGCTTAGTGGCCAACTCTATGTTTATAAAATAAGCAAAACAACAGAAGTCAAACAGAATAACCTACAAAGGCGTTAAGTATCTTGTTGTCATTAACAAAAGCACTTTTTCAGTATGCATGTATATCGTTAAGTATAATATATTTGAATATGTTATTATTGTAATCCTGATATAATTGTTGCTATTTATTTTATTCTCTACTTAAAACACTGTTATTATTACCTATTACTAGTAAAAATATATTATATGCAAATTAAAATTAAGCGTAAAAATATAATGTAATTATTTAAATTAGTTATTCACAATGGGTCAAATATTAAAAAAAGAGTCGAGGTTGGCATTAAAAATCAGCACTGTGCTGGAGAAATTCCAGCACAGCTTTATGCTGACTTGTCGACCGTTTGTTGTTTGTTTGTCACATTTGTTGGAAATGCGGCGTTATACCATAGAAATGTATAAATTGTTTTTACATCCCCGTATAGTCCTTGTTACAGTCTCATTGGTGCTAAACCTATTTTTCCCATAGAATACAATTTTGAATGTGATTTTTATTTTTATATGACAAATTTTTTATTTGATTTGTCGAGTGAAAATTATTGAGAAATACACGCGTATTAATATCCATTGTCATATTTATTAAGTTAATATATATTAAAATAAAACAATAGCAGGATATTTCCGTTAAAAATAATTATATCTCTCATCAACTACCACAACAGTCCTATAAATGAATTCCTTTATTCTTTCTTGTTTTATTTGCGTCTCACTATGCATCTTATTATAATAACAATTGTCTAGTCGACCGAGAACCGGACCAATAATACATACATATATAACTTCACGCTAGGTCCCTTAGCAGCAGAGCACCATTTAGGGTTATTCTTACACACCTCGTCTGTTCTTAAGGCTCCTGACATCACCTTCTGCTAGTACACAATCAATTTGATCATGGAAGGTGTGTCGTGGCCTTCCGCGACTTCTGCATCCATCCACTTTTGCATTGTATATCTGTTTAGTCATTCTTCCATCATTCATTCTTTCCACATGCCCGAACCACCGGAGCATTTCTTTCCTTACCTTCACCCCGACACTCTTTCAGACCAACCCTCTTTCTTACTTCGGTATTACAAACGCGATCCGCGAGTGTCAGTCCGTCAATAATATTGATAAATATTATTCGCCTGATTAGTGGACGACTAGTCAGATCTTTATAATAACGTGTCGATTTTAAACACGAAGCGTGCATGCTTCTGCGAGGACTCTCCCTATCTTAATGTGTTTAGACTGCAGATATTGCAGGAAAACATAGTTAAAAATCCTTTATATACATTTCACATCTTGACTAAGGCATATTTGAGGGTATAATTCATTAGTAAGGGCAATAGACACGTCAAATATGCCTTAGTCAAGGGTAAGAGAATATCCTTTCGTCCTCTTAAAATACACTTAGCATCGATACTCTTCTGTAAGATACAAGCGGTCTCGGTACACGTGGTCCTGCCCTGAAAAAATAAAAATCTAGAACCTGATTTTAGCGACACCTACCGGGTTTAATTATGAATCTAAACCACCTCGGGACTCACTAAAACACGTATAAAATTTCATCAAAATCGTAGAACCCTATTCCAGCGCCAAGTATTTTGTTTAGATTGGTGGGTTGCATTATTGAAGTTTTAGTAGGGATCCGTATTTTTTAATAGCCTATATGAATCAGGAATAATGTAGTATTCGAGTAGTGTAAGAATTTTTGAAATCGGTTGAGTGGTTTTTGAGTTTAATTCTTACAAATATACAAAATACAAATCTTTCCTCTTTATAATATTAGTATACATTAGAATAAATCGAAACAAATTGCTTTCCTTTAAATCAGTATTTAAATAAGCAAGGGAATATATGCGACAAATGGCCGGTTTGCATATGAGTACACATGAATTCATGATGTGGGGGATCATTTGAATCAATTGTCCGGTACTGTCCGTGTTTCTATTTGCACTAGAAAGGTGTTCCATAGCGTGATAGCGAGGTTGAACAGCTGCTGCACGTTGATATGTGGTATATGTCATAAGGGTTTTGTTTGTTTTAATCAGTTACTTGTATGGTATTGTTACGTCCGAGAGGGGTATGCACTGAGGATTAGAAGGAAACACCAGCTTTTTTTTCAACTATACGCTTTTATTGTCTTGCGTAGCCGTACGTCGTACGTGATTCTTTCCTGCAGGGTTGCCCCTTTACGCACCACTAATGACACACTGTACCGACGATGAGCAGTTTACTCACAATACCGTTGCCGATATCGCGTAGAACACTTCCTGCTACTGCAGTGCTCACCTCCGAATTTACCGCGCGTAGCTCGCTTCTAGATCTCCTCTTAAACTACGCTAAACTCCTCCTTCACTGAACTGTCCACTAAACTCGTCACTGTCTTTAACGTAACTTTTTTTATAACTCACTAAGCACGCACTATCTTCTATTAAACTTCTCTTCCCATACTCTGGTATCGCATTTGTGGCTTCGCTGTCTTCAACTGAACTCACCGGTTGACGCGCCTCATATACCCGGAAGAATCTTCTAGAAACCATAATTTCGATTTCCTTTTCTTTATTTTTTATTCACTGTCTTATCATCCGAGCGTTAAATCCTGATTGCGTTCGGAGCGTTCACTCTGACGCCCAGGGTCCGCTTTCCTACTTTTTCTAATTTTTTTAATTTACTATCTATCCCTTTCTAAACATCTATCTATCTCTGTCTTTTCCTTCCTGTACCTTCTATTCTAGAATATCAATCTTCTTTTCGTTATTCCTTTGTTCATCGTCTATCCCTTTCTAAAATGCATCTGTTCTTGTCTTTTTTCCGAAAGCAATTTGTTTCCGAAACCTCGGCTCATGCACAACAACTTTGCTAAAGATCATCACATGATTAAATATATAGTTTACGATTCTATAAAGGATATTCAGACAAACATTCATTTTTATATGTAAGAAGATAATCATTCTTTTTCTTATTCCCGTCGTTCCTTCACTGCTGAGGATGGTGACTTTGATAACAGCGAATGAATGAATGAATAACTTTATTGAATGGAGTACTTTATATACCTACCTATATACGGGTACTTTATTGCACGTACATGATTGTACATAAATAAATGCTCTCTTTCACCAACATCTATCCGTCATCATTTATCCGTGCAGGAACGGAGAAAGAATACAATTTCCTGCGGCCCGGCGGCCTGTCGTAAGAGGCGACAAAACAACCCACAGCCAGGTGGTAGGGCATTTGCCCGACTGGATGGCTACCACCCCTGGTCTAGAGTATGTCGCCATAACAACCTTGAGTTGTGTTCCGGCATTAGTTACCAGGTTCCAGGCTCCCTAAAGAGAGCAGCAGCGCATTCGTAGCACCTTTGGTGTTGCAAATGTCCATAGGCGATGGTAACCGCTGTCCATCAAGTGGGCCGTCTGCCTGTCTGCTGATCTCCTGCAATAAAAAAAAAAAAAAAAAAACATCTATTTTGAGCAAGATGGAACCTTTAGTGATCACCAACCTTTTTTTCATTTGAAGTTTTATTAAATGTTTAATTTTATGGTTGTCATATGTTTGTACCATACAAGCATCGAGTCAGTGTCAGTGCGCTGTATTTAAATCAGCCGGCCTCGGTCGGGCAGCGACTCTGGCACGCAAATGCAAATTATAATCTCGATTGGAAGTGAAAATGTACTATGACCGCTTACATTATTCAAAAACATAATCTTTGCAAAAGCTTGATATTGTTAGAGCCAGTTGTAAAACACTTCTTTAAATATTAATTTTGTTAGTGGCCTGTGAATGTTATAATATTTAAACGACACGTCCGTACATATAACATGATTTTCTTATTTATTTAGATTTATGGCTTGGCAAATAGGCCTTTAAGCCAGATCTTAGTTTATAATATACATTTAATTTCTTCATTTTCTTAAACTTATGTGTAGCACAGCTGAACTGTAGGTAATCAGCTAGTGCCATTCAACAGAGTTATTGTGACAACTCAAAAGGCCACATTTGACTATTCAGTTCACGTTTCTCACAAAACACATAATTACTACTCAAAAACTATCAATATCCTACAACTATTGTTCATTTTAGAGTAATTTTACACATTTTTAGAAAATAAAACTGCTCAGCACAACATCTCCGTTCAGTTCCCGCCATATACTTCAAGATGATTTTAATAAAGAAAAAATTTACACATATTAAAAGTAAAAGAACCAACGAACGAAAGAACGTTCTATATTTAAAAATTATTCTTAGTGGGCAATCCTAAGCCTCACTATAAAAAACTTTTTGTTACAGATTCTAAATCAAGTTTTGAATAAGTTGTGAATTGGAGAGTAGAGGGGATATACTCTACAGTTCAAAGCTGTAGAAAACGTTGAAAAAGGACACAAAAGGATAAAAACATTAAAAAATCAAGCCCTTCTAAGAGAAAACTCTCTCATTAAAAGCATCGAGTCGATTTCCTGCAATTTCAATTGATATTTTCCACTTTTATCAATCTTGATTTTCAATAGGTTTAGCAGCTTCTGGCATCTATTTATGTCTGACGATCTTAGCGATTACTCACTTGCGCCATGCCTTAAAGCCGCTTCTGCTCACAAACGTGATTTCACAGGCCATTCTAAACAATAGCTAATACTGTTTATACCAGTCCGAAAGAAGAAGAACGCCAAGAGTTACTATCATCCGGAGATTAAATAACATATGGCTGGTAATCCTTTCCTTGCCTTTTAGCGTTTTGTTATTTAAAACCTTTAAAGTAGAAGGGTAGAAGATTACGAAAATGTTAAATTATCGATTGTAAATTTATTACTTAAAAATATAGTAACTTTTTAGGCTGCGCAATGAGAGAGAAGTTTAAACTTTTTCTTCTATTTTGGTGCCGGTCCAATATTACTTAAGATTTCGTTTAAAAGAAACATTTCCCTTTTAAGAGCCATGGGTTTTCCAAAAACCTCTTCATACATCAATTTAGCTTTCCGTCGAGTCGACAACTCCTAACCGATCATGAATTTCGTCTGAATTTCAAATTTGTATGAATTGAGGTATAATAAGACATTATCGAATCCTCTTTGAATGGAAGGAAGGTTTTCGACGTTATTTGAATGACAAGTAAGCAAATTTTCTCATTTCCTTTATATTGCAGGCTTTTATTCTCTTGTTGACTAAAAAGAAGTTTTCTTATTAACTTGTTAGAAAGTTGATATAAAGTTAAATTTATCAATAAAGTATATAATAATTTTGATGTATTTTAATAATTAATGTCAGCAAAAATGAATTCATAAGGTCCTGCACAGACGCCGATGATAATTATCACTATATCTTTTTCCCGTACTCTATTCTGAGACGTCACACAATTTATGTATTATTTTATGTTAGGTACTCAAACCAGTATTTTTTTGGTTATTACAATAGTGAATGTTGAAGATAACTTTTTATCTGAAAAATAGATCTGGTGGTAAACAATATTGATAATAATTATATTTTTTAAACCTAAACTGAAAGAAAAATGCCGTCGTATTACAGGTCGATGTACTTGGTAATAAAAAAGGTATTCGTAAGAACGACCATTTCATTTCAAATCACTCGGCTACGTGATTTCGTCAAACTTCTGTAAGACAGCAAAAACACCAGTTCTGTCGGTTCCTATAATAAAAATTGTGGCACGAGACACATTGACCGTTTCATTCTATCGTTTTATTATAGTAACTAAAGCGAAGCACCCAAACATTATTGCATAAAAACAGAACCTTTATAGCGTTTATCTGAAAGAGCCTTTAACTTATCTCCATAAAGTTCAATTTGACCAAATGTTTTAGGTGATTCTATTCCAAAATTATACAACGTGTTACATAAGCCTCATCCATAAAGTGAATTCAATAAGGTTGAAAGTCAGTTGTGTGGATGTAGTAGTTTTTGTGGTGAATTTCGTAGGCGCAAAGCGCACCCGCAGGCTGTCACGCGCCTATATTGTCGGCGGCCATAGTCAATGGCAAAAAGTGATGCAACGATAAAAAGTCCAGTCGACACGCGGTAGATGCCCTGGACGTTTGAAATAGAATGGTTGTATTAAAAAAGTGATTGAAGTTTCGAATGAAAAATTCCCAGTATCGGTTCGTCAATCAATGTATAAATAATTCATATTTTTTCTATAATACTGTAAGTTTCATATATATAGTTCTATACGTATAGCAGTTTTTTGGATTCAGGCTTACAAGTACAAGTATCATTTCACATATGAATTACTTATGTAAATTTATGGTCGTATGTCATTATTGCGACAGTGACTTTATTTTTTGTTTGTTACAATTCCACTCATGATTTGAAAAGTAACTGTAACAACATCTATAAGTTTAAAAAAATAGAGAATAAGAAGCAGATTTAAATTTTTACTTAATCTATGGACCTTTAAATAGTGTTTTCCAGTGGAACTTATTTTGAATTTGAATTTAGTTAGAGAGCGAAAAAGAGTGCTAACTAAGGAGAAAATTATGATTTTTACATTTTCCTAAATTATATGCTGGGTATGTATCGATATATGTGTATGTATGTTAAGTTTATGTATGTATATCTATCTGTATATAGTTTAAAATGTAATATTTATTTTCAATTAGTACTTTTATGTAATAATAAGTTTCATGTACACAACCCTGCCTCTTGTCTTCCCACTCTCGCTAGACTCATAGGTTTGCTGGAAGAAAACTCTTTTTAGGGTTAAGCTCGCCTTTGTACATCACCATTATTGTATACTTTTTTTGTAACTATTTTGTGTACAATAAAGAATAAAGAATGTTGTAATCATTTGTATTTAACTTTAAGTTGGTCCGTAAACCAACACTTTTTTTGCAATCTAATTTTGGGCGATTTTCATCATAAGATTTCTCATTTTGTTTATTAATAAAACAGTTCATTTTCCGACTTTGATTAAAGTAATAACTGCAAAAAATAATTAAATGTTTAATTAAAGCGGAATATTAAACTCGCTTTAATGCTTTATAAGTCAATATTAAAGTTTCAATCGGAGCAAAGTAATTAAGCTCATTATTTAACAAAATAAGGATAGGTAAATAAAATATGAGATTTTAAGGAATATAAATTTTCATGAGAAAGTCAGTAAGTTCTTTATTCGGCAAGATTTTCGATAGGCTGCATGGCTACCACCCCTGGTTTAAAGTATGTCGCCATAAAAACCTTCAGTTGTGTTCCGGCATTAGTGACCAGGTTCCAGTTGCCCTTAAAAGAGCAGCAGAGCATTTGTATCACCTTTGGTGTTGCAAATGTCCATAGGCGATGGTAACCGCTTTCCATCAAGTGGGCCGTCTGCCTGTCAGCTGAACTCCTGCGATAAAAAAGACACTGAATGGATTTTATTTAACAATAAATTTTCTAAACTATTTAGAAAAGGTGAGATTATAATTATCTTTTAGAACTGTAATTAATAAAGTTTTAACACTTCCCACGGCTTCCAAAAATATCAGAGAGCTACTGTTGTTCTTTTACAAATAGAACGGTACATTTACAACAGACCTCTTTGTTTGAAACTTTATTAATTTCCGTTCACTATTTTCAAGTAATGTTTATATACCTACATTGCCATCGTAAAACCTTTAGTCTGAATTGATTCCCGGGTTTTTGTAAATAGAATTGGGTAGCGTTGTTTACTCTGACCTGGGTGTCTGGGATCGACCTCAAAGCTCAAATTCAAATTCATTTATTTGCTTAAAACATGGTACATACATTTGAGGTGACATTAGAATACTAAATTCACGTGTTTTGCTTATGAGGCGTGCAAATTCAAATTAAAAAGTTTTTAATCAAAATAAGTTCCACCGGAGAACACTTTTTGAAGGTCATGCATATATTCGCAACGTGTTATTGCTGTTAAGGAGAACAAGCGGCAAGAAACTTGTTTTTGTTATCCTATTTATCTCTCAAATTCTTTTTTCTACAAGATTTATACAGAAGTATGTTACAGAAAGACTTTTGGGAATTAACGGAGTTGTAGTAAACAGTGCATATACAATAAGACAGAAACATAATAAAAGGAAAGAAAAATATTATTATAGTTATAATAAAGATATGACATAGGTACTAAAATCTTTTGCTGCAACATATCTCCATAAATTCCTACAAGCTTGGTAAGATAAAAACGTTATACAAAATATAGTATAAAAGGTTGTTGTCCGTTGAGGTTGTCTAATGCATATTAGTACCTAATAATACAAACGTAACTGTTCGTTTTGGTGATTCTGTACATTGTGTTGTGCGTCTGCCGGATTTTTAAATTAAAGTTATGCCAAAACATCTACAAAAAATGTTGCGGTAGCGTAAACTCAAAGGGCGCGGGTTCGAATCCTGGCCGGAACGCATGTTGCTTAGGCAGTTTTATGATCCAATGTGCATATTGTTACAATTACCACGTTTTAATAACATTGAAGGAAAACGTGAATGAAAACTGCACACAGAGACAACTGATGTGTCAATCGTTCCAAGTCACCTTGGACAACCGTAGTGGGTATATTGTCCGCTTCTCTGTATTGGGAGGAGCTTACCAGTGGGACGTTTAAGGGCTGTTATTCTCTCTTTAGAGAATTGCTTGGAACTCTTCCCTCGCGTAAAGCGGTATATTTCTGTAAATCAAGTCATTAAAGACCGTGGTATGACTTTTAAGATCTGACTAGTGGATAGCATCATAATTTGAAAAATTATTAAAATCTAAAAAAGAGAGATATACAAAGAGGTAACTCTTTATTGTACATCGATACTGAAAACATATAGCCTAAAAATATTCTAAATGTGCGCAAGGGGGCGGTCTTATCGCTAAGAAGCTTTCTCTTCCAGGCAACCTTAATCAATTTCATAATCCACATAAAAAGCCAGTTTTAAAATACCTGATTCTTATGTTACGCCACTAAAGCAATCAAAGCTCTTTTATTGGCAAAGATATAAATTAAAATTAAATTTATGAATGAAAACCGGTATATACTAGAGCAGTGTTCTTCAATCTATGGGTCGAAGAGCTTTGCTCCCGGCCCCCCCCCGCCAAAAGGCAATTTAAATTTCTACCTTGTACTTGGGTGCTTTCTAAGCTTAGCAGCTTTTTGCTGAGTATAAGGCCCTAATAAGGAATATGAGCAACAACATGGAGAAAACATATAAACGTAATCTTTTGAATTACTAACTTTTTGTCTGTCTATTGTTTTTTTTTATTGAAAGAGTTCAGCATACAGGTAGACGGCCCACTTGATGGAAAACAGATGCGCTGCTGCTCTCTTAAGGGAGACTGGAATCTGGTTACTAATGTCGGAACACAGCTCAAGGTTGTTATGGTGGCATACTCTAGACCAGGGGTGGTAGCCATCCAGTTGAGCAAATGCCCTACCACCTGACAAACCCAAGGTGGTCGCAAAACATTGTCAACCTGTAAAGGGGTCATGTATTTAAATAGATCGAAAAGCACTGTACCAGAGTATAACGAAAATTATTCAAAATATATTACTATACAGTTATAACATATTGTTACAAACAAGGCGCCGAAAAAATACAAATTACATACATACATAGATAACTTCACGCCAGGTCCCTTGTGGGGTAGGCACGAACAACAGAGCGCCATTTAAGCTTATTCTTACACACCTCACTTGCTTCTTTGACATTCATAGCTCTTGTCATGCACGCTCGTCTGTTCTTAAGGCTAGTAAGGCTAGTACACGATCAATTTGATCATGGAAGGTGTATCGTGGCCTTCCGCGACTTCTGCATCCATCCACTTTTGCATTGTATATCTGTTTAGCCATTCTTTCATAATTCATTTTTTCCACATGCCCAAACCACCGGAGCATTCCTTTCCTTACCTTCACCCCGACACTCTCTTTCAGACCAACTCTCTTTCTTACTTCGGTATTACGAACGCGGTCCGCGAGCGACACTCTGCAGATTTTGCGCAGTGCTCGCATCTCGACTGCATTTACTCTACTTTCATGCTCTCTGTTCCATACCCAACTCTCGCTTCCATACGTGAGCGTAGGTACCAGCACCGCGTTGTGTATGGCAAGCTGGGCCTTCTGGCTGAGGTTCTTAGCGCCTAGAAGTTTATCTAACGCTCCATTCACACTATTCCCCAAATTTACTCTTCTTTCTATGTCAACGGTGTACCTTCCATCTCTGCTAAAAGCACATCCAAGATATACAAACTCATTCACTTGTTCCAGCATAACATCATCGACCATTATCCTTGCATTCGTTCTGGTTTCTTCTCTTTCAAACACCATAACCTTTGTTTTCTTTGCATTCAAATGTAAGCCTCTCGCCTGACACTCATCTTTCATCATTGTGACTAGTGTTTGCAGTTCTGATGGCGATTCGGCTAAAAGAATGGCATCGTCCGCATAAAGCAAGCTGCTAACAACTAGATCACCCATCCGCACCCCAACATCCATCAATCTTAATCTCTGGAGACAATCGTCCAGATATAGGATGAACAGCAAAGCCGACAGCACGCAGCCCTGCCGAACAACAATAGTATAAAACGATGGCCTGATGAAGGGAGAGGCGATTGTCTCTCCCTCCATTGAGCGATAACCACGATCGGGGCGAAACTTGTGTACTACAATCGGGAACCCTATTATAATAATTCCAACGGCATATTAATTCGAGTCCCGCTTAATTCGTAACAATATTCATTCATTTAAAAAAGAAATAAATCAACACCATTAAAAAATCGCTTTCTGAGCTCCCGCAAAATTTTTTGTAAGTATATAAAACCTTATTTTTAAATCTGTAGATTGGTTTTTAAACCTAATTATAAAAGCAATCTGCAAGTTATTTATGGACTATAAAATAATGGTAACTGTTCGTGTATATTATTGGATTGAGGAAATTAGCTGGATATTTTAAAACCGCAGTTTATAGATTAGTCGGACAGCTTGATGGTGATTTGTATAACTTAGTAATTTATAAATTTTTTTATTATATTTTAAGTGGAAACTTGATTGACAAATATTGTGTTTAAGAATATTTTATTGATATATATTTCTGAAACAAATTTAATAAATAAATGAATTTCGTATGGTGATACATTTACTACATGATCCACGGGCAAATTACGATGCCTGTCAGCGGAGGCAAATACCCCATATTTTATCAAAAACTCCAGACTGCTATTGTATCAAAACAATTTTTGATGAAGTATTTTTAGAGTACCATCTTAATTGTTCGAATTTTTCTATCTATTCAAAAGTTACCATGAAAGCCAAACGCGACTTGGCAGCCAATATCTTACCACTTAAAAGTTATTAAGTAACATTTTATTAATTTATATATTCACAATGTTATAAAATGGAATCTACTTACCGCTTTTTCAAGATTAGGGAGAAGGAACGTCTTTTGTCGGGCCTTGGGGAAAGGCTGGCCGAGGGATGTATCGGACTTTCGATTGACCGTATGCCTCCATGGCCTCCAAGTGAAGGACTGGGGGCTGTCGGCCGTCAAACTACCCCTAGACCTACCCTGAGCCCCTAGTTTACACGCTTTTACGGGACGCCACAGGAACTAGACCAATAGGTACTGCATTTGTGACACCCAACGGTTGGCTCTCACTTAGGGCACCCCTGGAGAAGGATACCCTCTTCACCGAAGAATCCACGGGATCCATATCCAATCCTAAAGGTTGGAACCGAGTTGGCAATGCTATTGGTGTTGCAAACATCTATAGGTGACGGTAACCAATTTCCATGAGCTTGGGTGCTGTCTATTTGTCAGCTTCGTATTATAAAATTACGTGTGTGTGTCCAGTTAATAATTATGTCTAAAATGCTGCTTAGTAGACAAAAGTGAGGAGGCTACGAAAACTACCATACAATAAAACTACCAAAGTTACCAAAATGTCCAAAATGGCTAATCACAAAATACTTAGGCATTTCGTGTCGCTTTTTCTTTTTATCGAGTCACTCAGTCATCACGAGTCATCACGATTCTAAAGAAGTCTCACTTCAAAAGTCAATAATTTATGAAACGTGTGCAAGAGAAACAATTGTGGTTATTAAAACAATGAGAAAGATTACACACACTCGTGGGGGGACAATAGGAGTCTTTCAAAAACAATATGTGAACGCAGCGTTTGAATTGAGCGATGATTGATCGACTATTTGATTACTATGGACTGCAATCGTTTTTATTAATATCAGCTTGATTGGAGGATTATGGTTATCGTAATTTCTAAAGGCCTATGACTTATGAATTATTTTCATTATAAAAAATAATCATCACCAGCAACACACATTGTAGGCATTGATGTAACACTTTTATTGCTACATCAATGATTGTAGGTATATACGCCAACAAAAGTATCATAGTGTTACATGGGATTTAGGAATTCTTTTGTTTGCGTTGTGTTTAGAATTTGTAATGAATAAATTTGTTTTATAGCGGTTATTAGTGTCGGACTAATCCTTATTGTTATTGTCTTCGACTGAGCTTGTCAGATGTGCGGATTAACGCGGCTCCTTTGTCAGTATTATACAGTTTAAAAAAATGCCCGAACTGAGGGGAGGGGCAGTTAAGAGACGATTACGATACTAGCAAGAAATGTGTAGTACTTTCGATTAGCGATATACTGACGGACTTTTCGCGTTTTGGTTGCATCCAGTTTTATTTGTATGTACCTGTTTTATACGTGTTTGTACAGTTCTAATAAACTCTGTAGTCATTCCAACGGCATTTATTTTAATTCGAGTCCTGTAGCTCGTAACAATATGAATGGAAGCAATTTTAAAAACTCGCACCACCTGCAGATTACATCAGTTTACGTAACATTATGTATATGGTGTATTAATGTATATACACTGGAGACTATACCACCTTTTTCTGTATTACAATTTTTAGATATAAGAATCTGTCTGTTATCTGGGTTCCAGTTCTGCTATTTCAAGTGACGGCGTTACGAAGATATTCAAAGTACGATTCCAATGCCATAGTGCCAAAAATACGTACACTACTAAATTAATAATGACCTCTTAATAGTGTCGCGCGCGTCGGAGTTAAGGAATTGACTATGGATAGAGGACAAAAATTAGCAAAACTTACGATTGAGACTGCAGTGTTCTACGATTTTGATACGATAGTAGCAGAAGCAGCCTGCCTCTTAAAAATTCTTAATTATTCGACTGGCTTATGCGGAAGAAGTTAGGATATAGGTAATCTACACATATAATAAAGCGGTCGAATTTCTGTACAATGAATAAAAATGCTAAAAACCGAATCAGGGGGATGTTAGAAGTAAAATATAACTAATTTTGATTTTATCAAATGTTTTGTTTTTCTGTCTGATTGTACGGGTTAATCTCCGAAACGACTAGACTGATTTAAATGAAATTTTGTATGGTGGTAGCTTATATCCCTAGTCAATATATAGGATACTTTTGATCCCGTGGGACAGATAGTTAAAAAACTTTCCACGCGGATGAACACGTGGGCAAAAGCTAGTATCAATATATTTGAATTCAAGCTATGAAAAGATAAATATAGAAAAGAGTCAGCTCATATAACAATACATGTAAACGTATTTAAAACCCAATCAAATCAATTTATGTTAGCTATTTCAGATTCCATTCATACCTTTATATTTTCTTTGATATTATGAAATTTCTAACCAAGGTATGTCTTTAAGTATCATTATAAAGAATCAGTGCCACCACTTCTCACTTAAATATTTAAGAAGCCGCCTTGATATATCAAATTGTCTCTAGTCAATGTTTTAACGACCTATTAAAGTGTCTTCGGCATTACTGATCGTTTCCAAACTAAATTCTTAAGAGGCATTTTATGGCTATTTGATCGGTTTCAGGAAACTACTGCTCTATGATAATGATACTAATTTAAATGGTAACATTTCTTTTTTACTCCTAGTGATTATTATAAAAGCCAAGGGGTAGTCACTTGGAAAAAAATGTGAACATAGGTACTTCATTTTTCAAACTCCTCAACCATTTTGGCAATAATAAATTATTGTTACATGGCAAAGGTGACGCACACCTGTTGTAAAGCGCAGCTTATGACCTTCCCGCATTTAGAAATTATTTTGTTTACTTTGTGATTAGAATTAAGAAAACATTAATAATAATCGCAGACAAACACACATTGTATATAAATTAAGCAAGTTTCGTTGTATTATGGTAATATACAACGGACCAGACACAACCATGTAAATAACGAAAAATGCGTTCCGAAATTATATACGGAATCGAACCGAGCCTCTGGTGCAGTAGTAGCCGCAAAGCTTAGCCGCTCAACACAGAGACCGTCATTATATTGTTATTGTAATTGTTTTATGACCGTCATTAGTATCGAACTAATCTTTGTTGATATTGCATTGCATCGAAGCTTGTCAGGTATGGCATCGGTGCATTATAAAGCAGTGGCCCAATGCGGAGAGAGGCAGTCAAGCGAGGATTACGATACAAGCAAGACGTATACATTGATAAGCGAATAGTGACGGACTTTACGTGTGTTATTGAATCGTGCAGTTTGTACTAGTAGTGTCTAGTTATATTTGTACCTGTTATATACGTGTTTGTATAGTTCTAATAAATTCTATAGTAATTCCAACAGCATTTTAATTCGAGTCTTGAGTAGCTCGTAACATTATTATATAATCGTTATTTCCGCCTACATTTCCCTACATCATAGCCATTATTCTCGAAAACTACAAGGAAGTTTTATAGGTGTATTTGTAATAACATCTTATCTATAATATTATATAATTCTAAACACGCCGTGTTTGTACATTGAAGCTTTTTTAAAAAAAGGCAACTGGAGTAAATAATATCAGCGACAGCACAATGTATTTCTTTTAGATTTATCGTCCTTTTCTCGGTTTATCTGTTTGTTTGGAATTCAAGTAATAACTGCTGGACCGATTTAGACGCGGTTTTCGCTGACCGACATCAAATTATTAGAGTAAAAATCACTACTTTTTATCTCGCAGAAAATTTTCTGGGATTTTTTTAAAATGGCTATATTCCAATTCCAATGTGATTTTTTTCACTGATCGATAGCAAATTTAGATAAAACATATTACATTTTTTTACATAGTTATCAATGAATAAACGGTGACCAGCCTGTTCTGGGTCAAGTCTCGACAAGGGATTAGAACGAGGAGCTCGGCTGGGTTAGGTTAGACTTTAGAGTGTAGACCAAAGCATATGAGCCGAGCGAGCGAATGCTAGGAAAGACTGGTCACTATTTATTCATTAATAACTATTTATATTATGATTACAAATCGGTGGTGACACTCGCTGACCGCTGCACGAAAACATTAATATCTCAAGAAGTATAGCAATTTCTTGATCTAAGGGCTGCAGAAGGTGTAAGTAGACTTCGTTACCTTTCCCTTCTACCCCACTTCACATCTCCGATTACTTAAAATAATGGTGCCCTATATCTATATCGCACCCTGCGTGTTTCAGTATAGCTAAGTATTTTGCTCTCAGAGTTTAATTTGAATAGCATCAGGAACACATAAATGCTTGTTTCTGCTTATATATATTAGAGAAATTGGGATTGTTCACTTTTTTTCAATCTAGCAATTTGAAAAACCATTTCGAGGAATAGTGTCCCTAATCATTTCTGTCTAGTTAAAATTCCAAAAAACGTACGATCTTTTTGTGTTTTGTAAGAAATGCATTTGACCTTTATTTGACCTTACTAAAACCAATCAGGTGGGCCGTGTGCCTGTTTGCCTGCGTCAGGTGTAAAAAAAACTAGCTTTTATTTGATTTAAGTTCTGTAAATTGGATTTTCCCTAAAGACCACTTTAAAAATTTAACGACATCTATAGAAAATAATAATGGTTGAACACGAAAAATTATAAGCCTAGCGACAAAAACACTAAAATGATCACGATACGTAATGAGTAATGATAGTGACATTTAAATAGTAGCACAGATTACTATGATTATATATAGATAAAACTTACTTTTATTATTTTTGTTTTCTAGGCAAAGAAATCAATATAAACTTGTCCCTTATGACGTCATCGGAGAAATAATTTTAAAATCGAATTTAAAAAAACTAACGCTTAAAATACAATAATATTCAAATTAATGTATTAAAATACCGTATTTTACGTAATAAAAATATAAAATCAGAAAGTATTTTTTTGTGAACAATCCCCATGGTCACTTCTTTAATGGAAATTGTTATTATGTTCGCATTTGCTGCTAATAATCATTTACTGTCAAATTCTACCTGTTTTTAAAGATCCGACAGTCTTTTGCAGTTCTAAATTTTTCACGGTCTTCGTCATGTATTATAGTGTGAACTTTCGAACGCATGTCATCCCTGACGACTTGAAGCCGGTGAATCGTCTTTTATCTAAGGTCGTAAAGAGAGATCAAACAAACAAATATTCAAACTCACTTTCAAATTTATAGAATAGTATGGATTGGAATGGTGGAATGGAGCCCCAAGCAATACCTACTCTTGTAGGTATTTCTGATATTATCAATTGACAGGCCGATTGCCGCAGCGAAGGAATGTTTTCTCTCGTACTTGATGTTTTAAGATTTTTTATGTCCAGTAGCACTTTGTACGGCCGCTAGCTGTCGAAGATTCAACTGATAAATACGGAGAGAATAACGATAAATTGATTTTGGAGTGGTTTGGATAGCTGAAATTGTTTGTTTCAAGTTTTATGTGAGACGGAAATGGATTGTAAAATAATCTTAACGGTTCCTTATTGCTTCATGTTTGAGTTATTGGTAATACAAGGAAATTGATTACACGATATTTGTTTTTCGATGTTGATTATTTTTAGGGTTGCGTTACTAAATAGTAAATAGAAACTTTTATACCTGATTCCGTTTTCAGTTTATATCTTACAGCCGATTATTTCAATAGTTAAAGCAGGTTTGTATAGAAATTTAGATGATGGTTAAAATAGAACATTTGCTGAGTCTATATGATTAAACAGCGTTTATTTTATTTTCATCGTAGGTTAAATGTCTATGCACACCAGCTTTGGACTTACGACGTATCTACCGAGGTACGTACGGGCGACGTATCTCTATAAACGTTTTAGCTAGTCTATAAAAATGTAATGTCAAAAATACGAAATAACAAAAACATTTTTGAAGAGATAACTTCTTATGGGAGAGTAAACCGCTTTGTTACGTAACACGTTACGACGCCAAGCTGTCTGGGTTCCCTTTCTCTCACGCAGACGGCAGCGGTAGGCAGGCTTCTCCTCTCTCACTCCAACCCACAGCGCTAGCCGTATTTCGGTAATTAGATTCAATAATGATACTAATAATGTAAGTACATATTCAAAATTCTTATGACGTATTCAAGAATTGTAACTAAGAATAAAATATTTTTTATAATTAACAAAATATTTTATTAATAAATAACCTTTCCTAACATTATCATATTAATATACACAAAATTTAAGTAATGACCTAAGCTTTGCTCATCAATTTTAATATTAAATTAATTAATAAATTTATTTTCTAGTTGTTAGCACTTTGCTGTATGCGGATGATGCCGTGCTTTTAGCCGAATCGCCATCAGAACTGCAAACACTAGTCACAATGATGAAAGACGACTGTCAGGCGAGAGGCTTACATTTGAATACGAAGAAAACAAAGGTTATGGTGTTTGAAAGAGAAGAAACCAGAACGAATGCAAGTATAATGGTCGATGATGTTATGCTGGAACAAGTGAATGAGTTTGTATATTTTGGATGTGCTTTTAGCAGGGATGGAAGGTACACTGCTGACATAGAAAGAAGAGTAAATTTGGGGAATAGTGTGAATGGAGCGTTAGGTAAACTTCTAGGCGCTAAGAACCTCAGTCAGAAGGCCCAGCTTACCATACACAACGCGGTTCTGGTACCTACGCTCACGTATGGAAGCGAGAGTTGGGTATGGAATAGAGAGCATGAAAGTAGAGTAAACGCGGTCAAGATTCGAGCACTGCGCAAAATCTGCGGAGTGACGCTCGTGAACCGCGTTCGTAATACCGAAGTAAGAAAGAGAGTTGGTCTGAAAGAGAGTGTCGGGGTGAAGGTAAGGAAAGGAATGCTCCGGTGGTTCGGGCATGTGGAAAGAATGTATGATGAAAGAATGACTAAACAGATATACAATGCAAAAGTGAATGGATGCAGAAGTTGCGGAAGGCCACGACACACTTTCCATGATCAAATTGATCATGTGTTAGCAGAAGGTGATGTTAGGAGCCTTAAGAACAGACGAGCGTGCATGACAAGAGCTATGAATGTCAAAGAAGCAAGTGAGGTGTGTAAGAATGGGCCTGTATGGCGCTCTGTTGTTCGTGCCTACCCCGCAAGGGACCTGGCGTGAAGTTATGTATGTATGTATGTAATAAATTTATTAAATTAATAATTAATTAGTTCAACTTATACTAGTTTAAGTTATCACTTCTGTCGGGCGACCCGAGACGCATACGTTATTTTAAATTGGAGAACAACAGGTATTTATTCTTGCTATAAGTGTGAGCAAAATTGTAGATAACGGTTTAGCAGCCAATAAAGCTGTTATGGACTCGTGCCCTCACTTTTTACGGGAATGAATGATATATCTGCGACGCTCATCCATAGTGGATTGACCAGTTACACACATCGGTTATCTCAAAATGCATGTGTCATTACGTTTTTCTTTAATTTCAGGTAATTAGGTAACAAGATGGACAATAAGTCCGAAAAATTGCCTAAGCAGTGCATACTTCCGAGCCAGAATTCAAACCCACAATATTAGAATGAGACAAAGGTTGGTTAACCAATAAGCTGTCACGACTTACGTTAAGATAACTGTACCAAAATATATTTGTCTTATCGAAATCAATTACAATAAGCCATATTTCAATGTTATCCAATCGAGTTTTTATTTCGAATACGCTTGTCCGAGTCAAAGTGACTTATCGCAATAATCAATTTGCTCTCTAAAGCTGTCCATTTGTTTAATGGCTCTGCTATAGACGAAGTAGCAGCCAAATGTTATCAGTGATTGTCAATCTACATGTCTTTAAAGCCCGCTATGCATGTAGCGCCAGAATGTTGGGCATGCCCGTTGAGCTAATATAAAGTAACAAGAAAAGCTTTGGTGGTTTTCATTAAAAAGATTCATTTGCATAGTCTTATGTATGTATGTATTTAATTTTTAAATTACCTTACTATTTATATACTATTCATATATCTCTACATCGCCAGATTAGCTAAGTATTGCCAGGTGGTATCTGCTCGTCTGGATGGCCGAACCAACCCTGGTCTAGAGTGTACCGTCCTAACAACCTTGAGTTGTGTTCGGCATTAGTGGCCGGTTCCAGAATTTCTCAAGAGCGCAGCAGCGCAATTGTTGCAAATGTCCAATGGCGATGGTAACCGCTTACTATTAGGTGGGCCTTCTGCCTGTCTACTGAATCATGCCATAAAAAAAATCCTTTAATTTAGGTCGCCTGGAAGACATCGCTTTAAGCGATATTGTATTGCCTAGAAAGTATTGTATATATGTTTTGTTTTTGTACTTGTATATTTTGGTATGCAATCCATGTATCTGTCTATTTACAAATATTTCAAAATCAAGAATTCGAAGGTTTTAATACGAAATAAATGTGATCATTGTGTTTACGGGCATGCAATGTATACGGGCAATGGGATATACCATGTTAATTTGAAGAATAAATCGGATTACTTTTCTAGAAATCACCTTCGTTTCAATTGTGAAGTCGTCCTAGTACCGTACCAATTATACACCAGTACACCGTTATAGTACTGAGTCTTTAACGTCGCTGTTTGTTATGAATTGTTATATTGTTTATTATGATTTGGCCGCTTGATAAAATTAGACATATATAATATGATGTCACGTAGTTGCGATAATTTATTACTATGCATCTACGAACACGTTTAGACTTTACATATTTCACCTAGCACTTAAGATTTCTGTATATATAGTCTTAAGTTTAATATTAAATGAATTAAGCAATAATTATATAGAGAGCACAACATCACATCGTATTATTTTGAACTCCCCTCTTAGGCGATTGAGTTATGGGCTCTCGTCAGTGGTGCGGCTGGTGCGTCACCTTATCCAACGAGGTAACATCATAGAAACGACGACCCCACACAATACATTCAAGAAAGAAAAAGCGTTAACACTATTCGTGGAGTACCATAAGATCCATTAACATTGTGCACAAAAATCTGTTACTATATTATTGGTCTATCGGCACTGGCCGACAAGGAGCAATTTGGAAAAAAAAGAAAAGTAGGCATGTTACATATTGGCTTAATATCTTGACTCAAAGTGTACAGCGGGCATAAAGTAGCCGCTCTCTGGTCAAGGGTCCGTAACGTAACTACATGTGGAAATTTGACTTGAGATCAAACGATATAATTGACTCGACTAATGTATTGGGCTAACTAAATGTTTTGATATAAATTATTCAGAATCATGATCGGAAGGCTTTTTGTAAGCTTCTGATTATATCAGAGGGTTTAATAATACATTATTTTGTCTTTGTCTCGTTAATAAATAAACTAAGTATCGTACTCACAATCACTTTAAAAAAATATCGTCGAAGTATGTGTCACTTCATATAGTGAAGGGTTTCGTGGAACTCCTGTTTTGTTTACTGCTTTTTGTAATTTGGCAACGGAATCCCAAAATTATTTACTGCTAAATATCATATATCTCAAAAAGTACAGAACAAATCGGTTTCTAATCAATTTTTGTTATAAGTATTTTAAGTTGTACGGTCTAAGTATTTGTGTATATACCTATATAAGATTTATATTTATTTATACTATTAATTACTTTTACTTTATTATGAATAGTTGAACTAGGAAATGATGAGTCTATTTTTCCTTTACCAATTTATTTTATCTATTGTTCTACAAAATATATTTTAAATTCCTATTCCTCATTTCAATTTCCTCCGTTAAGTTAACGAAATTTTGTATGGCACAAATATGTATTCCTTTACGCTACACGAGATGGCGTTAAGCATTCTCATAGAAAACTGCGTTAACCAGAATGTGATCGATCATAAGGCTGGCCATGGGTTGTACGGTGCGTAACATAATTATGTTTATGTAGGCTCTATAAGTCCAAGTGGTAGAAGTCGCGGTAGCGTAATGGTAAGCGCACGCGTCCCAAACTCAAAGGGCTCGGATTCGAACCTGGCTGGAACGCATTTTTCTGAACTAATGTGCATATTGTTTCAAATTACCACGTGCTAGCAACACTGTAAAGGAAACATCATGATGCAACCTGCACATCGAGAGAACGAGACAGAGTGGCCGGGGTATACTGTCCGTTCCCCTATAACGGGAGGTCTTAGCCCAGCAACGGGACGTTTATGGGCTGTTATTATATTTATATTATACAGGCTTTACAAAAGCATATCTCTGTCAACTAAAATAATTTTATTTGCAACATTGGCAGATGGAATTTGCTTAACTGCTAGTGAGACCTTTAAAATAAAACATCAAACGACTTTATTATAATAACAAGGGCTTGAACAAGTATAAGGGTGGCCCGACAAAGCGGTTAAATGTTATTGACTTGCGTATCTTCGTTCGTCCAATCAGCTGTAAAGAGCACGGCAGGTGCAAGCGCCGATGCGCGGGAGTGCGGTGATTACTCTAAAAAAAAACAGAGCGTTTATAAATAGCGCCAACGATGCATGTTACCCTTTGAAGAGGATGTTTTTGAATTTGTCAGGTGGGGACGACGTATGAAGGACGAGATAAATACTGATTAAGAAACGCTTTGTTGAATCACCAAGTTTTGTATCTGTTTCTTGCTTTGCGTTTTATTTTATTAGCCAGAAATAAGCTATAGTACCGCTTACTTATTATTCTAGCGTTAATCCTAGTTGAGTTCGGATGTTTGCCTTCCACTCTACATGGTCTTTGGTAGAGGAAACAGGGGCATCGGTGCTCTCTGAGTAATATCTCATTGCGTTGGATTATGGGATACAGGGTAAAGCGTGGGAGTTTAGAGTATGTTTGTTTGTTTTCGATTCCGCTAGCTAAATTGTTGAGTGACCTTTTTAAAGGTAAGTTTAAAATTTGAATATTTTAATGTTTACTACTCATCATCATCCGAGCGTATTTAGAAATAATTCATTAATATGTTATATATATTTCATTAGTTCTTTGCGTCAATATACTTTTATATAAGCGGTATTACCCATAGTCGGATAATGGCGCATAAGAACGCCTTTCTTTTTTTTATTACTTACGGATTATAAGGAAAGTTTTATATGTTTCGTGTCAAAATAGTGATTACTGAATAAATTAGCAATTGTCTTATATTGACAAGTTTTAATACAATGTTATTTAGAATAAATATAAAAGTTTTCCTTACGCGAACGTATTCCCCCTGATTCCCCTATCCGTAGATACGCGTACTACTTCTTCTTCATGGTTCTTAAAGAAGCGTTCAAACTTACTTTAATTCTCTATTAATAATACTGTTTATTTTTAGCTTATAGATGAGTATTACTCTTCATTGGCCTTTGCTACGAAAGCACACGTCAAAATGTTTAGATCTAGATTGCCTTCACAAATCTGGTTCAATGTATCTACAAGAAGCCCTAGTCAACGTTGTTTGAGAAAACACATTAGTACTACTGGCCAAGGTGCAAACAACTTGTGTTGTCTATCGTGGGTAGGTAGGTATCTATAATAGTTGACATAATTATGTAAAAGTTTATACACAGGTTCCAGCACTTATTGTTGTGTAGGCAATGTTGTGTAGTGTTGTGTCTTTGATGTTGTAGAGCCATGGATGCTTTCCAAAATATCAGCGTATAACGGGTAGTCTTGAGCTTGTTGTGTGTGTGTATCATGCGATGAGTAAGAGTTCCGCTGGCCCACTCTTTGCTTTATAATATGTTCCATATTCCATGTTCCTAACCCATTCTCTCTTTCCTCCAGTCTGATCTCTTCTATCGCATCCCATCATAAAGGTTGGCCTTGCAAATATCTGTAGGCGACGCTAACCACTTTAAATCAGTTGGCCGTCTCGTAACTTCTCAAAAAAAAATTATGCAAAAATAATTCACATCGAATCCAATTTATTACCTAGCAATCAAAATTAAATGAAATGCAATCAAGCGGATATGTTAAAAACCGAATTGCATTAATCAGCACAAAACAAAGATCCAAAGGAAACAGTGAACTCTCTCACGAGCTACGCCGCGGATGTTGGACGGCTCAATATGTAATTAAGAATAATTATTGTGTATTAACTTTTTGCGTTAGAAAGAGTTCTTGATCACTAACGTACGGTAATTAAACTTGATATATAACACGCATGTGAACTTGCAAGTCTTTATTTGTTAATAACTTGGCTCATTGCGAATCATTCTACGCATAATAATGGCTTCGTAAGATAACTAATAACCGTTAATAAATTTAATCTAAAATATCGATAATGGCCGGTTCCTATGTTTATCATACTATTATGATTCACTCGCCTTGCCATCGGTTACATTTTGACATAAGATGTATGGAGCTTAGGTAAAATTTTAGCCGATAGTAAGGTAAATGAACGGTCGGTAAGATATAGGAATAAGGCCTAAAATCTAATCATTAAAATAATATAATATCATGGTGTACAGTGAGCATATATGTATTAAATTAATATAATAAGTGTTGCTCGCGGCTTCGTCCACGTAGAATAGAAATAGTACATATTTTGGAGAAACTTTCATCCTTTTTACCTCCCTCAAAAATCAAATTTTCAAAAACGCTGATATGTGTACACTCATCTATCCAAAAGTAAAATGAAGGATTTTCACACAAACTTTTATCCTCTTTTTTACCCGCTTAGGGCTTGAATTTCCAAAAAAACCTGTCTTAATGCGCATCTACAGTGTAGAAAGAATCTGCAAGTAGTTTCATGATCCTAGCAACAGTAGTTTGTTTGAGCTGTGTGTTGATATGTCAGTAAGGCCAAGCAATTATGTATGGGTTATTATTAATTAATATATGTCAATTTTATATTGTTATATTTAATATCACGTTAATTATTATCTATAATATTCTAATATGCCGCGTGTGTACATACATAAGCTTTTAAAAAATATACTACTGGAGTACACTTTAGAAACTATGGAGGATATGATGTTTTTTAAATTTCTTGTCTGTTTGCCGGTTTGTATGTTTGTTCGGGATCCACGTACAAAATAACGGGACCGATATCAACGTCGATTACGCTGAGCGATAGCACATTCTTAGACTTAAAATCTGCGCTACTTTTTATCCTGGGAATCTCGCGGGAATTTATCTGAGAATGATTTAAAAAATTGAATTCCAATGAGATTTATTCAGTGATCGATATCATTTTTTTTATTATATTTTAATTGGCTTATTCCGACACAGTTTTCACTAAGACTATAGATGACATTCTTGTTCAAATGCTTAAATACTTTGTGTCCCAGGGATCACTTATAATTAAAATAAATTAATTATGGCCAAATTTCGACCACTGGGCGACCACTAGTTTCTATAATTATATCAAAAATACCCCATAGTTAAGAAAGTATTAAATAAGTATTATTCCAACTTATTTTCATTGAAAATATTTTTAAGCTCCAAACATTATTGTTCATGTTTTGAATTTTCTATTTCGCATTTCAAAAGTTAAAGAGGTGTATGTACACTTTTTGCTACGAGCAAATATAGTTTTAAAACTATTATACAAAAGGGTTACTTAATGACCTGTTTTTACATTAATCTTTTAGAAGTTTTTTAAAGAAGGTTTTTTAAAGAAGCTTCAAAACTTTCTTTAACTCAATATGAATAAGGCCCTAAATCTTTGATGGCTTTGATGAAGACCCAACATAATAAATAACCATATATATCATCTAACTATAACTTAGAGAAAAACGGGTTTTTTTACAATTATCAATCCGTAAGTACGGCAATAGTTGTAATGTTTTTTTTAATATAAATTATTTATGTAACTTGATTAGCTTCAGTAATAACGTTTTTATTGAAATCGTGACCGGGCACAATTACCGTGACGGATTTCAGGCGACGTCCAGAGGTCCGTCAAGCCCTCCCATCCCAACCACAAGTATCTTAATGCAGTGGAACTAGTGAAGTTTGTGACGATACAATTACAAAATTAGTTCCATAATTTTGATAATTCTTTTTATCTTATAAACACTTCCTGCTACCTATGAAGATTGTTTTTTTGAGATTATTAATGTTGTTTTCTTTATCGCCAGAAATAAGAATTGTGAAAGTTATAAAATTATAAACATTCGGGGATGTTCGATATATAAATGCAATTCCTTTACACGTGACTAAGGATTAAAAACTAATAGATTATATTATATAAATTAGTGAACACTATGAATAAAGAAGCAAGTGAGGTAGGTGTGTAAGAATAAGCCTAAATGGCGATCTGTTTTTCGTGCCTACCCCGAAAGGGACCTGGCGTGAAGATATGTATGTAACACTATGTTTTTTTTATTTCTTATCTGTTTGTTGTGGATTTACGTAAAAATTAGTAAGTGATTGACAGCAAATGTTTAGACTTAAAATCGACGTTGCTTTTATTTTTCCCATGGAATTTCGCCGGATTTTTTTCTGGGAATGATATTAAATTTCTTCACTGAAAGATAGCAAATTTTATGTTATAAAATGTGTGGTATTTTTATCCCGGGAATCCTGCAGAAATTTTCCCGACAGCGGTTTGAAGCTGTTCGCATGCATAAAAATTATCTTATTTCGACACCGTTTCCACTAGAATAATAGCTTACATTCTGTTTTTAAATGCTGCGATACTGTCTCGGGAATCCTGCAGGAATTTCAAGTTAAGCGTGGACTAACTCGCAGGCATTAATATAAGGTATTATAAGTATTGATATAAAAGAGCGGCAGTTAAAAACATACCTTGTTATTATCTTACTTTTAAAATATCACTTTAAAATAATTAAAATTACTGTTTTTAGAATAGTAAACACGTTACTTGTATCGTTAAACATATGACGTCATAACTTGCTATGCTCGTAGAAAATCTAAAAGATTTAGGCGTATTGTAACATTGAATGATTTGTTGATTAGATTGTCTAATACCTACGTACATATATGTTGTTTGACTTACGAACTTACGTTTTAATATATTTAAAACCTAAGATACTTTTAGAAATGTTCACGAAATAGAATGCACAGCAAATTCTACTAACTACATATTTTGTATACAATTGTTCAAAGACAAGATAGCGGAATGCAATGGAAGTAACACAAAAGTCCCAAAGTCCCAATCTAATCTCAACAACATTGCACAACAGTCCCATAGCTGTATAGGCCGAGAAAAGGCCCCTTCGTACATAATCAAGTTGCTTATAAAATTGAAATATTTACATACAATAAGGACAAATTGTTAGGAATTTTGTAAGTAGTTTTGACTTCAACGTGTAGATTGGTTAACACCATATTTTAACCTGGTGATGCAACTTAAAGGAAATAGACTTTTGGAATAGTATCAACTGTTGTATCATTGCTATTTATTAAGTTTGTAAGGGAATATAGTGTTGTCCTCCAGTTATGATTGTCCAAGGTGTATTAGTGGGTTTCTCTCATCTGTTATCTTGATGTGCAGAGTTTATTACAATGTTCGCTTATAGGATCAATGCGTCGGTCTCTGGAAGCCTAGGCTAAATTTGCCTCCAAAAAGCTTAGTGCGCATGCCTATGTAATGAAACGCTTATTGTGTTTATATTTTTTGAGAACGACACGCGAATACAAGGTACTTTTTAAAAGACCTTTTTTGATACTACGGCACCTCTTATTGTACGTGGTTTGTCGCGTATTGACCGCTTTTCTAATCGCCCTCGGAAATGCCTCATCAAAGCAGGATCAAATAGCCACAGGGGAAACCCTCACTTGCTCTTAATTTAATCTTGCCTAGTGAAGGGACTATTTTTTGCAGAATTTGGAACATTGTATTAGGATTTAATGCTACAACGAAAAGGCCAAGGCGTCGTTTGTTGGTTACAATACTGTGCTTTTTTCCCGTTTCATCGCTTTAGGAAGTAGAATACATTCATACTTACAAACACAGCTACACTAATATATACATAGTATAAAAATCGCTTTTTTTTTATTGTTTTTTTACCCGATTTTTGTTTTTTTAATATAGTATTCAAGAAGTTTATATTATAATCATCATATACTAACACATGCTATTTAGATCTATGTATGACTGCAAAGTCGAGCGGCGCTATTTGTATATACAACGTCATAGTTTTCTGTAGTGTATTTATTTGTATCAGCATGCACCGTGCGAAGCGGGGGTCGCTAGTAAATATAAAATACTGAAATATTTTTTATATCTGGAGCATAACATGATGGAAAATTGTTATCATGGTAAATCCATTACTATTATTATTAGGAAATGAAAGACGTTGTGAAGCAATTTTCAAAAATGTAGATTTTTTTCAAGATGGACGATAATAAAGTGTTCGTATAGAACTCAACTGTTCAGTGAAATGGGACTGTGTACTTAGATGCCACAAGAACTCCATTGTTTGGCGTCAGTTAGTCTTTGAATTGTATAGTTTTGATTGAAGATAATTTTATAAATTGTTTCTGGATATTTGATCATATTTAAAATTGTTGAGTCTTAGCAATTTCAAATTCGCACGCTTTATGTGTCTCAGCGCTGAGGCACATAAAGCGATGATCCTGAATCTCGTGCCGCCGCAACAAATGTTTTATATGGATGTTTTCCAGACAGGTATTATGTATATGCCGCTAAAATGGTTTTGTGAAGTCATGTAAAAGTTGAAGATGGTTGGCCGCCAGACACGTAGGTATCTGAATTTTGTTTCTTTTCTAAAGCCACGATGAATTTTTCTAGGGAATATGCAATATACACCTTTGTGTTGATGTAGAATTAAACACAAAATATACATGTCGAACTCAAACCGTCAAATAGAGACTACTCGGCAACTGCCTGAAAAGACAGACTTATTACTTGAAGCAGTTCTTTGGCTGCAAGGGATGGATAAAAATTATTGATTTAATTTAAAAAAATTAAAAATCGAAAGCATCTAACTGGTTCCTTATGAATCGGGTTGGTAATAAATAATAAATCACACCACTACCTACCTATATAAATTATTGCAAATAGAGTCAAAAACACATTTTGAGCTACATTATTGATTCATAGCAAACGTGGTTATGTCAAAATCCACGTAGGTTTTAATTATACTGAAGTTAATTTATTAAATACTAGGACGTGCCCGTGACTTCGTCCATGCTGATTTGAAATTCCTACAGGATTACCGGGACATAAAGTATAGCAGCATTTAAAAAAATAATGTAAGCTATCGTTTAGTGGTAACTTTGTCGAAATAAGACATTTTGTATGCATCTGACTAACTAAAACCCCCGAAAAAATATACGATAAAAAGAAGCTCACGTTAAATTAGCTGTTGATCACTGAAAACCCCATCGAAATTGCCTACTACCCTACCTACTGTTTACATGAATCTTGAACAAACAAACAAGAAATTAAAAAAAAATGCATTGAGTTCTCCGTCGTTTATATAGTATATTCCAGTTATTTGTAATATCTTCAATGTTTAGAATGTTGTAAGATTATTTATATATTTTTTACTAATTTATTGAAGTCACATTCTTTATGCATGTAGCACTTCGACTACAAAAAATAACATAATGCAACATAAGATAAGCTGGTTTCCCAATTCGCCACGCTTTCTTACTTTTGCTGAACTAATGTTAAGCCATTACGTATAATTTGTTCATAGATTTCACGGGCCACTAAGCTTTGCCCATTTACCGGTTCACCACGCAATTGTTATGTCGAACAATGAGAGGACGACCGCGGAGGTTGTACGGAACGGTTGATGTTCGCAAAACTTCCAGTTATCTTAATGAAACTTGTTTTATAATCTGTTGAATGAAAGACAAAATTTCACTACTTACTTTAAGGAAAAGAAAGAACCATAAAATGTGAAATGTTAGAATGATTTATTATTGTATGTCTTTCAAGACCACGGGCCATAAAAATGGCCTGGTCTTTTGGAGGGCTTGCGTGGGGCCCCTTGACAAGTTTAATCTAAATATGGCGTGACATTGATCGGCGATTATCCCTGTCTACACTATATACTAATGCACCCAAGGACAAGCCCCGGCTAGTGTAGGACTATTGTGGGAAATGAAAACAAAAAGCACCAGGCTATGTGGGTGAACTGCTAGTGGTACTACTAGTGGTCTGGGAATATGAGGATTATGGCGTCTGCCCGTCGCAATGTTCGGGTAACATGGTAAAATGGGCAGACGTTGACTTGCCACTCCCAGCATGGGCCCCAAAAAATGCCATAAAAGGCACGGGCAACATTGGTATGAGTGGCTAAGAAGTGTAGACAGGTGGACTGCAGGTTCACCGAAGCTACTTCTGACGTGATGCTATTTATCACTTCCACCCCTATGCCGTCTGGTTAAGCAAGTACGGTGGTGGGGGCCTTGCCTTAGCCCGCGAAGTCGGGTACGAGGTGTCGCTACTCACCTAAGGTTTCGCCACAAAGCCCCCTACGGTGTTAGAATTATTATTATTAATATACCTACGTAAAGATTTGAGTATGGAAATATTTATTTAAAAGAACGTTTCATAATTTAAAAATAATAATAAACGAAAATGCATAAACCGCACAAACCTAAACTTCAACTTTTACAATTCATGATATATTTAATAGCTTAATTGATTTGTTATCATTTCCATAATTTAACTTTAATAGATTAGATTACTGTATAATTATTATTATATTATATTATATGAAAATGAACATATCATCATATATACACTAGAAAGAGGGACACACATTTGAAGACAAATTACAAAGGAGCTCGGTACCAGATGTGACAACATCAAAGCCGAGATGCTTTATTTTGTCAATAGATTACAAAGTGAGTTGTTAATCAGAACATGCTACATGACTCACACTCACACAAAGGACATGAGTGGCTTTATAACAAAAGCTTCAAAGACAACGCCCGCTTGAACAGAAAACAGTTCACTTTATCAGAGTGTTAATACTTGAGTGTAAAGAACAATATTCAAACAAAGCTCTCCGTGCGTAGGTACGCGAAATACACACGGAAACTTTCTTCACATATCGTCGGAACGAACGGGGCGGTTCCTGTCATTGTTTTCATTTTACAGCTATTAAACATCACATCTACAGCGGTATTTTTATCGTGCGAAGTTTGAACCGTAACCGGGGAGACTGTAGTTCACTGTATATACACATTTGCGGTTTAAAACCACTCGCGATAATGACGAGATGGAATTTTGGTGAACATAATATCTGGGCACTATATAAAAACACGTGGTCAGGACTCAGTATAATACAAACATTCACCTGTGGCTTAAAATGAATTGTGTAATATTTTTTAACAACCGTGTAAACGCATATGTGTGCCTAATAGAGTAAGTTTAGAGGCCTAGAATTGTCTTGTTTATCTTTCTTAGGAATAGACGATTTACACGCCGTGATTGTCCAAGACGGATGTCCAATGTGCGAGTTCATATATGTATAGGTAATCTTGAAGCGCAAGTTTCCTCAAGGCTAGTTCTTTTGTCGTCAGCACATTTATATGTGGAGTTAAACGTGGGTGCTTTCTTACTGGTATGCATTTACTGGGCTTATTCCATTTATTAGGATGTATTAATCCGGATTTTCACGGGGTTGATCCATTACAAGTATCCTTTGGCTTGTGCATCAGTAGAGTAGTGTTGGATTGTCGATTGTAAGCTAGAATTTACCAAGTAATTATTCTGCTGTTCCATATAATATACATATGCCATCTATGGCTTTGCGAATTAAAGACTTACTTGATAAATCTGACGACTGTACAAAGCATCCTTATTAAACTTGTTATACAGGTTTCCATGAATCATCTTTAGTCAATCGTAGTGTATTACTTAATGTAGGCGCCAAGTCCAAGTCACATATTCCGATACTCTATTGTCTTCATCCAGAACACAGGGTCTGGTTGACTCACTCAGTTCGTCAAACTCGAAAGCGCTCTACCTTTATGTAGAACGTGAATATAATTCATTTAGATACTCACGGTACGTAAATGAATTCAATCTAAGTATTAAAAACCCTTGTGCAACTCACTATTAAAGTGCAGTACACCCACCACAATATGAAACATTAGCGGTTCCCACGATTCATTTAATGCATTGTTAGGTGATTGCTGCAGCGGAACGGTCAATTCAGAAAAAAATATAGCAAAATTACACAGTACCTACCAAAGAATGACAATGGCAGCGTTAGTGGTATTAAACGGAGATAAATAAAATGACGGGTCCCATTCTTTATTACTCTCCTTTTTGGCTTAGGTCATATGTAATTTTACTAAGCATATATTGTAATCGTTTAAACTTAATACCCGTTTGTATTATAATCTGTTTTATACGCCTAAATAAATAAATAAATTTAATATAAGATACGAGTTATGTAAAATAATACCTGTCCATAACATCCCACGGCTGGACTCAGACCGCAGAATTTTATAGCTAGGGATAATATGTATGTGTTTCACATTTACATTTATTGTATATCGATGATCTTGAGGCGCATGTTTCAGTTTCGTTCACTTTTAACAAGCCGTATATGCAACCATATGAAGCAGGTCGAAACAAACTGTCAAGGCGGTACATATTTCTCTGCCAGAATAAGAACTGACGTTTTTGGAATGAGACGAGAGGAGCGTGAGTGATAAGAAATGGGACCTTCATTTAATGAATGGTCTTTATTTTAACATTTATATATAAGTAAGAATAAATAGCTTGCTTGTTTGTCAAAATAAATAATAAATAGTTTCGGAGTCTTGAACATAAAAGCCTTATAGCACCGAGTGGTCCCGATTGACGGCAGTACCGACCTTACAGACAGGTTAGAACCTTTAAGTCTCAGAAGAGACGTTGGCGCTCCCAGTGTATTCTATGGGGATTGTTTTGATGAGCTATTTTGTGCCTACATCGCTCGACTCGGAGTTATCTACACTTCCTTGACACCTGGAAGTCATTCACTGTACGTGGCGCTCATTCTTTTACGCCATACGTGAGCAAGCTATGGAATGAACTCCCTCCCGTGGTTTTCCCAGAGTGCTACAGTATGGGTCTCTTAAAAAACGGCGTAAATAGATAGGTACAGTCTTCACGAGGTAGGCAACGGATCGGTTTCTTTAGTGTTGCAGATGTCCACGGACGATGGTAGCCACCTGCCATCAAGTGGACCCGTTTGCCAATTTGCCTACAAGCAAACATAAAATAAACAGGTTCTCGTAAAATTCGGCTAGTTTTTCCATCAAAGAACTTTACAGTTATTAAGTCATTGATTGAGAAACCAGATGTATAGGTATTTAAATATATCGATACAGTATCTTCGTCTAATTGAACTTAAAAGGGTGCGCTCGAAAAGATAAACTTCAATTGTCGTGGGAATGAATCTCGTTTAGTAAGCAAAGCCAGATGTTAGAGTGGCGTTATGGCTCAAGGAAGATATTTGTTTATGAACTACTATCATAACCGGACTGTTTATTATGAATCGATTAGTTTTAAACAAGGAAACATTAACAATAAACCCAAGTGAAAGTTAGTATTACGTCATGCCGGCGTCAAAATTTTATGTCGCCATTCTGCTACCGCACCACCGACTGGGCGTTGGAAATCCACCTTTCTCCATACTTGGCAATCACCTATAAATACGAGGCATTCGCTATTTTTTGCTATATATTTGCAAGCAGTGAAGTTGCCTATCCGGGGATTTTTTCCGTGCAGTAACGGAGGAAGAATAGAATTTCCTGCGGCCGGGCGGCCTGTCTTAAGAGGCGACCAATCCATAGCCAGATGGTAGTTGACCGTCTGTTTGGCTACTACCCATGGTCTACAGTATGCTGCTATAACAATCTTGAGTTGTGTTCCGGCATTAAGAGAGCAGCAGCTCATTGGTAACGCCTTTGGTGTTGCAAATATCCATTGGTGATGGTAACCGCTTTCCATCACGCGGACCGTCTAACTGTCTGCGTAACTCATTCAATAAGAAATTGCCCACAGCTATGAGGCTCCTAAAACAGGCCGTAAACAGATTGTGACTCAACTAGGTATTAGCGTGCAGTTGCCATTATATATTTGCCATCGGGCGGACAGTTTACCATTTTGCTTATCCACAAACATAAAAAGGAAAAAACATACACAGTCCTAAATCTCCAGCTCCCGTAGCCGCACAATCCACTAACCCAGGCCTTTTTGTTCCCATTTTCTATAAAGCTTACACTGATTTATGACGTGTCTTTAGGTATATTCCATAATAAATGTAAAGGATACTCCTTAGAGTTCGAGTCACAAAATGCGAGTCGTTATTCTGTTCTATGATCTAAAACAAAGAAACAAGGACGATCTATTCCATTTCGGGCATTATTGAATTAATATTGGTTTAATATTGTTACACGCCGACAAAAGTAAATGCACACATGCAGATTATTACCTTTCGGCATTTGGACTTCTTTTCTTTACTTTGTGTTTAAAATTTATAATTAGAAATACATCCTATTGTGTATTGTAATCGTTTATGATAGTCATTAACCAGGTGTTATTCTTAGAAACTATTGTTATGCATTGTGTCGAGACATATTGGATAGTTTAGTATAATAAAACAATGCCCGAACGAAGGGGTGAGGCAGTCGAGCGACAACTACGATACGAGCAAGACGTATGTACTTTCGATAAGCTATATAGTGAAGGACTTTGCGCGTGTTATTAAATCGTGCAGTTTGTACTGGTTGAGTCCAGTTATATTTGAACCTATATTATACGTGTTTGTATAGTTCTAATAAATTCTATACTAATTCCAACGGCATTTTAATTCGAGTCCTGTAACTTGTAACATAATATTCTACAGACAAACTGATACGACTATAAATATAATATTGAGACTAAGTCATTGTTTTCTATGTTTATAGTTTCTAGAAGGTTAGTTAGCTACGTTGTCTCGCTAGATTGTCATACTGCTCGTTGTCCGAGGCACGTAATGTTGTTCCTGCCTTCCGACCCTTTGATCACCCCAAGAATAATATTGTCATATAATTATTATACAGTTGTCAATTATTAGTTGAACGATATATTTCGAAATTACGGCCTCTATGGTTGAGTGGGCTAAGCCTTTGCCGGCCTCCCTCACTGTAACGCAGAGGCTCCGGATTCGATACCTGGTATAGTAAATTTCGGAAACATATTTTCTCCGTTATTTACCATGGTCTGGGTGTCTGGGATCGGCCCCAGGGTGGTCCGTTGTATATTACCCATAACACAAGCGTAACTTGCTTAATTTGAGGATATACAATGTGTGTGTTTGTCTGCTGATTATTATTATTTATAAATATAACTAGGATATGCCCGCGATTTTGTCTGCGTTTGTTTTGAATGTCCTAGGACACAAAGTACCGCAGCGTTTAAAAAAAAAAGTAAATAAATAAGTGAAAAAAAAGTGTAAGTTAAGTAAGTAAGTGAAAACTGTGTCTATCAATGACCCATGTGTATGTCGCAAGAAAAGGCATTCCCCTGAGTTAACAAAAATAGGTTGAAAATGTATTGAAACCTTTATAATATACCGATGCTATAACTTGCAATGCTTATTTAGCTCATTTTCTACCGTGTCTAGGTTATTGAGCTTTTTGTCATCATTATAGAACAATTTTATACTTGCTGGTTGTGAACTGGTTGCACAAGTTTCTTTATACGATTTCTAGTTAGCTTACTTTCCGATTATGGAGGGGTGAGCAACCAATGTTTTGTAAATTTGGAATTGGTTTTAAATGTAGTATTTTTTGACGAATTGCATAATATGGTACCGTGATAAATAATTTTGTAAATTTGACTTTTTTTAGTTGATTCGTACAGTAGCCAGGTTGATGACCCACCTGATGGAAACGATCTTTCTCTATAGAAATTTGCAATACTAGAAGTGCTAGCAATGTGCTGCTAGCCTTGAAGGGAGTAATGCCGAAATACAACTCAAGGTTTTGACGGGCTACCACACCAAGACGGGCAAATACCTTTTCACTTCTTGTCTGATATTTACTACGTTCCTGTACAATTAAAACACTACATATTTGTAGACTCTGTCGGAGGGAAGCTATGAATCGGCTGATTGTTGTTTGGATTTATAACGCATAATATTATTTGTTTACATTTTAACTACTTTTAAAATTCTTAATTTAATTTAATTTGATTTCTTAAATGTTTCTATAACTTGAAGATCGTTCTAACCTAATAAAAGTTATGAATATTGTAATTTAATAAACGACCAATCAGAGCAATGCTCGGAGCGGGGTCAGACGCCATCCATACTGGAGTGGTATCTACCTTGGTAGACGGAGGAGTTTTTGTGGCACATTTGGTTGATGGCAATATGTCGAGTTGGACCATTGAGAATTCTAAAGAAAGTTTTAAGTTAGAAGTATGAGCGGTGCCCTGAACCCGCTGCTCGGTCTAAACTATTTTAAAATGTGTTTTAAATCTAAATTAAAAGTGTATCAACCGTGGCTATTGTGTTTTATGCTCGCATTTTATCCTGATGACGCCCACTAAGCCTGCAACCAATAAAGAACAAATCACGAGAACGAGGCTTTCTCCGAGATATATATATCTAGCAATAGTAGTACTTGAGATAATCAGTTGTGTATACAGACAGACATCGAAGTGAGATCATGAGGGTTTATTTTTGTCTTTAGCAAGAACACTAATTAACTAAAAACATTGTTAAAAATAGTATACGAATGAATTCTCAACACACCTTTATTTCAATATTATAAAGAATATGTAATAAATTCAATTAAAATTCCATTCAAAATCTTTAAAATAAAACTCCTATGGACAAATATTTCAAAAATGTTTTAGTAGGTATTGGTATGTATGGGTACGTCGTCAAGAATGCTTTAATTAAATTAATGGTTTGCGATTTTGATAGGACCAACAAAAACTGGTGATATTTTATGACGTTAATTAGAATGTATTGCTCTCGCAGTGGTTAAATCAATTTTGTATTATATAAAATCATATTATTGAAGATATGTTTAAGTCAGGACAGAAGAATCTTAGGTTGATGACAATGGTCTAAAACCGGAGCTCTGCATAGCCTTCAAGTTCTACAATTATGATGTTTTATTTTATTGACACGTTACTTAGACAAATCGGTTAAAAATGATAAACTTTACTGAAAACTAAGTTTAAAATAAAACGTCAAAGCGAAAAAATATAGGAGCTTAGCAGTGGGTTAGTGTTGTTTCTATTTATCCCACTTGTCGAAGCACAAATACACTAAAATTATATAGTTCATCTCCAAAGCTATGAAGAAGGAATAATCTAAAATTTCGGTGAAATCCCTATTATAATATTATAAATGCGAAAGTAACTCTGTCTGTCTGTCTGTCTGTTCCGTTTTCACGTAAAAACCACTGGACCGATTTGGCTGAAACTCAGTATATATATATATATATATATATATATATATATATATTTTCGATACCGAGGATGAACATAGGATACTTTTTATCCCGAAAAATGGGATAGGTTTCCGGGATAAAATGATATTTGTCTGTTTGTTTGTTATGCTTTTACGGAAAAACTACTGGACCGATTTGGCTGACATTCGGCACGTAAGTAAATTAAATACTGAGGATGGACAAGGGATAATTTTCATTTTGGCCTTTTTGGTAATTTTGGCCTATTTGGTCATTTTGGCCTTTTTGGTCATTTTGGCCTATTTGGTCATTTTTCCTTTTTGGTCATTGTGGCCTATTTGGTCATTTTGGCCTTTTTGGTAATTTTTCCTTTTTGGTCATTTTGGTCTATTTGGTCATTTTGGCCTTTTTGATCATTTTGGCCTATTTGGTCATTTTGGCCTATTTGGTAATTTTGGCCTTATTGATGTTTTTGACCTTTTTGGTCATTATGGCCTATTTGGTCATTTTGGCCTATTTGGTCATTTTGGCCTATTTGGTCATTTTGGCCTTTTTGGTCATTTTGGCCTATTCGGTCATTTTGGCCTTTTTGGTCATTTTGGCCTCTTTGGTCATTTTGACCATTTTGATTATTGGTCGTTTTTGCCTATTCCGTCATTTTAGCCATGTCGGTCACTGTGGTCTTTTGGTCATTTAGACCATTTTGGCCTTTTTGGTCAAGTTTTGTAATTTATTTTGTTGACAGATAGACGGGGATAGTATATATAATTAGCGATATAAAATGAAGTGAATCTTCCGTGGGCAAATACATAAAAATATTGTAATATAATATAACCTGTAGCACTTGCTCTTTAAACAAGAGACACGCAGTCTTTTATATTCAAGGCTGTGAAAAAGGAACAAAGAAATTCATATTCCTATAAAGCCTGTATGCTTCGTTATTGTACACAAAACAGTAACATATAAAAGTAGAAAATCGTGTGATTGATGTACAAAGGCGAGCTTAATCTTAAAAAGAGTTTTCTTCCAACAAACTTATCCATCTAGCGAGAGGGAGAAAATAAGAAGCAGGGTTGTGTACACTAAAGTTTATATAGATAAGTATATAGTTTCTTATAGCTCAATGTAGATGAAATATATATATATTTATATAATTATATATATAAAAGTTGTGTTAGTTACACCTTTTATAACTCAAGAATGGCTGGATCAATTTTTATGTTTTTGGAATTATCTTCGTCCAGAACAGCATTAAAATTTCATTTTTAATCAATAAAAAAATATAATTATTAAAAAATGTCACAACATCAGTGTAGTCATTCGTTTGTTATGATCTTTCCCGGCCGATTTCGGCAATGGTGACTGCGTTTAAACTCATTTCTGTTTGCCTGATTTAGGTGAAATTATTTTTGTGTGTGTTCAATTAAGTCCCTGGAGGGTTTAGATTCAAATTTGAACCAGGTAGAATGGGCTGCAATCGGGTTCCAGGGTTTAGGTGAAATTATTTTTGTGTGTGTTCAATTGCGTCCCAGAATGGAATGGTCAAATAGATTCCAGAATGAAGTAGATTAACAATTAGTCCCGTTTGATGACGCTGCAATCGACCTGTCCTTTTGTATGGCAGTGAAGCGTGGCCTGTACTTGGGCGACACAAGCAAGAACTGTATGTCACGGAGATGACTGTATGCTGCGATGGATGTGTCGCTGCGAGGAGACACGCGGAAAGACCGAATCAGGAACTCCCGCATCCGCGGCAGTCTTCATATCCGTGACATAACAGACAAACTGTAAGAGTATCGCTTACGCTGGTACGGCCACGTTTTACGGAGACATGCATACCAATGTTCTCAAAACGGGGGATGCTGAAGATCGCGCGAAGTGGAGTAGAAAAAGTAGGAAAGTGGACCCTGGGCGTCAGAGTGAACGCTCCGAATGCAATCGGGATTTAACGCTCGGATGATGATGATGATGATGTTGACGCTGCAACCGGTTTCTAGATTTTTATTTTTTAAGGGCAAGACAACGTCTGCCAGGTACAGCAGTACATTGATATATTTTGATAAAGCATTTTTTCATGCTTCGTAAAGACTATTCGAAAACCACAAGTAAATTAACGCACTATTACGTCTTAAACCTCACTGGCCCATCCGAGGCTACGTGATCTTGCGCCACGTCCCATTTAGGATGTCTTAACTAATCAGCCGTATCCAATTGAGCCCATCAGCCCAATTGCTCTTAATACAGGGATTGCTCACAGCCGAAACACGATGCGAAAAATTTTAATTGCTCCACTAAAAGCCATGTTATGAATCATACTATTTTAATTGGACATGTCACATCGGACTGTTTAATTATGAATGAAATGTTAAGTAGAAAATGTTTCGTAATGATTTGTAAAATAATTGAATACATAACATTGTGTCGACCGAGGGTAGAATTTTCTGGAAGTGTAAGCTGGTCAAAACGGTAGATGCTTCTGAAAGGAAAAGACAATGCAGATACATTTTACAAAGGGATAGACGATGAACGAAAGTTCAAGAACAGAAGATTCGGGAAAGTAAAGACAGAAATAGATAGATGTTAGAAAGAGATATATGATGAACGACAGTTCTAGGTTAAAATGCTTGCTTTCTGTCATGATTCAAAACTTAATCATTGAATTGAATCATGTTTCCTTAAACATTGAAACGAACTTGTGAATGAAATGAATACAGGTATGTACTTTGGCTTCAGTTTAATTGAAATTCTGCTCATGCCCGGGCAATGACGCGCCGAGCGATTTGTTAACATCGTTCCCGGATTGCAAATCGCTTTAACTCAATATTAAAAATTGGATTCGATATATACATGTGATAGAAATCAATTCATGTCGTTCTAAATATTTGGAATGTATTTATCAGCCGTTGTTATTTATAGAGGTTTTTTGCGTGTACTATTTTATTATTTTCACATTAGTATTGGAGTCTCACTTAAAAAGGTTATGAATTAATTTACATATTGAATTACGAGCTACGTTAATCAAAAATATTTATACTGAGAACTCTTTTTAGGCGAAGTATACCTATACAAATTTGATTTATTTTATTTTATCAAAATCGTAAGATATATCGTCTCTAACCATCTCAATGGAAAACAGGCGTGCAAATACATATGTATGTATATATATAAATCTCTTACAAGCCAGTATTTACCCGTTAACTTGTGTGGCAAGGAGGCATTTTTATGTTTACTCCACGTTTAATAAAAGTAATTTAGTAAAGTATGTTTGGTCGCTTGCTTAGTATTGCTTTAATACACCAATTTACTAAATTGCTTATTGTACAAACATTACAAATTGTCTAATATTTTATTGGTTATGCTTCACCCGCAAAGGGGCTTTGTGGCGAAGTTTTAGGTGAGTAGGAACACCTCGGACCTGATTCCGGGGGCCTTCGCTTGCCTTGGCAAGTCTCCCGCCTCCGTGCTTGCCTTAGTCAGGCGACACGGAGTGAAGATCGCTGGAGCTGAGACTCAAGCTCCAGGGGTGGAAGTGATATATGGCATAACGTCGGAAGTAGCATTGGTAAACTTGCAGGCCACCCCTCTACACCCCTTAACAACTCACATCCATGTTCCCCCTGTCTATTATGCATTTTTAGGAACTCATGCAGGGAGCGGCGAGTCACTATCTGCCTATTTTTCCAAGTTCTCCGAACATTGTGACGGGCAGACGCCATAGTCCCAAAACCCGAGTACCACAAGCAGTTCACCCCAATAGCTCGGTACCTTTTGTTCTCATTTTCTACAATAGTCCTACATTAGCCGGGGCTTGGCCTTGGGTTCATTATAATTTGGTATAGACAGGGAAAACGCTGGCCAGTATCACGCCACATTTAGATTAAATTAGTCGAGGGGCCTCTACGTGTTGGTCTCCCCATGGCCCCACGCAAGCCGTCCAAAAGTTCAGGGCATTTTTATGGCCCGTGGTCTACAAAGACATGCGTCATACTTATAAAGTAGTCATTAATATCGAAACAAAATATGTATATCAATAAATACTTAAAAGAATCATCATGGTCAAATAGTTTCTCCTCGTAAAATTACACATTTATTTCTTATTAGGCCATAATTATAGGTAATTAAATACAGAAAACCTTCAATAATTTTAATCATTTCTTCCATGAAACTGGAACATTAAAAATATTTAATTAAGTTTATTCCATTTAATGTGCTTATGAATCTTCAAAGAGATAATTTTGTGACTCGACAAATCTACACTAGAAAATATATTTATATTGTCACATCATCAACAAAAGTGCTAACAGATGAAGATATTACCCATATATTATACGCTTTATTCGAGTAGTTTTAAAATCGATTGTATAACAAAACAGAGTTGAATTTAGAGACAAAACAATTGCAAATTATTAGTGTTGTATATTTTAAAGAATACCTGCGTTATTTAAAATATATGTGTGTATTGTTACATACACATATATTTCATAGTGTTGTTACACTACGGAATTATATTTGTAACTCAATTTTTAGTCTAGATTTAATTACGAATAACTTAATAAAACCAAGTTGTAATTGCTATAAGTACGGAGTTTCATTTGATTATTCATTCGTTTGATTATTAAATAAAATAAATATGCTTTAAACCATAAAAACGTAGTTTTATTTCGTGTACTATAACTCGAAAACTTAAGAAAATTGAAAATAATTAGTTAAATAATGGAAAACTTTCACTGTAATAAATGGATAAATTTCTCAAGTGCCTCAAAGTAAAAGGTGTACGAGATAAATAATTTATAATAAGAAAAAAAAGTTAATGAAACCAACAGTATTGTTGTATTGTAATGTTAAATTTAAACTGCTCCATAGAGTCCAAATACGTCCCAGACTTAATACTTTGAATTATCAAGTACTAAATAGGTGCCATACCGATATTACTTGTATTAAAATGTAAATTATGCCGTCTCGAATATCATCAGGCCTCAAGTCAAAAAAGTTAATGCCAACATATGACCTATAAATATTTTGTAATGGTTGGCAGTTCCATATATTATATTATGTTGAACTCGATTTTTCAACAGTACATTTCGTAAAGGAGATGCGTACACTATTAGTTTTTATTCTCTTTGAATAGACATATTTTAAGCGATAAGTCTGCCCTCTGTATTTAGTTTTGAAAAACCTAGTTGGTGGTGAACAAAAACGTGCTTTCATTCATTCAGTGAATAAGATACAGACTGAAACTGGTTAACTGTACACAAAAATAGTCTTGTAGCTAAAAAACGGTCTAGATAAAATTGAATTTCATAAGCTTCTATATATATTTATTTTATCCGTGCAAGAACGGAGAAATAATACAATTTCCTGCGGCCGGGTGGCCTGTCGTAAAAGGCGACAAAACAACCCACAGCCAGATGATAGAGCGTTTGCCCGACTTGATGGACTACCCCTGATCTAAAGTATGTTGCTATAACAACCTTGAGTGGTGTTCCGGCATTAGTGGACAGGTTCTAGTCTCCCTTAAGAGAGCAGCAGCATATTTGTAGCAAGCACCTTTCCTGTTGCAACCGTCTATAGGCGATGGTAACCGCTTTCCATCAAGTGGGCCGTCTGGCTGTCTGCTGAACTCCTGCAATAAAAATAATATATAAATGCATCGTGAAATGGTACATACATTTCACGATTCATTATATATTTTTATTTACTTATTTAATTAATTTTAGGAAGGCTTACAGACTAATATATATAACAGTACTAGCTGTCCCGGCAGACGTCGTCCTGCCCGGTAAAAAATAGGGGTTGATCGTAGAGGGTTGAAAATTTAGGGTTGTATGTATCTTTTAATGCTGTATCATAAAAAAATAGAAAATAAAAATTTTGTCTAAAAAAATAAATAACAAAAATTAGGGGTGGACTACCCCTAACATTTAGGGGGATGAAAAATAGATGTTGGCCGATTCTCATAGATACCGGATAAGCACAAAAAATTTCATCAAAATCGGTCAAGCCGTTTCGGAGGAGTATGGCAACGAAAACTGTGACACGAGAATTTTATATATTAGATAGTAAAAAAAGTTTATAAAAAAGAAATGCTGATAACAAGCCTCCATGTTATTATACACTTTTTGTGTGTTGGATTTGGTCCCTGGGTTATTTAGATTTATGATTGGAAACACAAGGTGACTCTGGTATCGGGTTCTAGAATTTTCCTAATCTCCTGTACTAATCAATGATATTTTGTGGGCTTGAGTGGGTCCCCGAATGGTTTAGATTTAAAATTGGAACCGGTAGGTGGCGCTGGGATTGTTACCTAGGTTTTTATTTTTTCAGGGCAGTACAACGTCTGCCGGGGCCTCTAGTATAAAAAGGCTGTGTAATTCTTTGATGACAGCACATGTAATTACTAGGTCAGTGTTAAACTTGACTTTCGTGTGTGAAGGCGGCCATTCAAGTAAATGTGACACTATCCGGTGTAATAATGTGGGCGTTAATAGAATATTTTATTGCTTATGCTGATGGCTATTTTTATGTATGTAACGGTTTTTGGCGCCAATACATTAACACAGTTAAAATTTCATCGCAAACAAGTTTGATTGAGAAAATTGTATTATTTTACTAGCCGACTTCGTGTAATGTTAAAAAAGTGGGCTTCTCGGCACGCCCCACAGAGGTGATAACTTAAACTATTCTAACTTGAAATATTTAATATTGGAATTGTTTAACTTGATATAAGCTTAGGTTATTATTTAAATTTCATGTATATAGCGCGTGGGTTAGAGTGAGAGAGGAGGAGCCTGCCTACCACTGTCGTATGCGTTAGAAAAAGGGAAGCCAGACAGGCTGGTGCCGTAACGCGTTATATAACGAAGCGGTTTACCCTCCCATAAGAAGTTATCACTTCAGTAAGTTTTTTTATTTTTCAATCGATATTGATCATTCTTTTTGAGTTGGATTCAGTACTGCTTCAGGATAGTTTCATATAAATTGTATTGTTATTAGATACCATATAGGAAACATAAAAGTGAAAAGTCAAAATTTCTAATACAAATGAAATCGACTTTAATAGTTAATAAAAAGCAAAAAATAAGATTTTATTCAATATCTTGAAATCGGTGTCAAGTACAATATAAAAATACATCAAATTTGATAAACATAAATTTTTGGGTTTTACTTCGGACCGGACTTCAAGGTGTAGCAAATGTTTCTTTTTTGCTTTTTCGTTACTCTTGAAGTTGGTTATTAATTTTTCTAAAAAATTTGTATATATTTACAGAATATTGTTACGCATTGGTAGACTCGAATTAAAATGCCGTTGGAATTATAATAGAGTTTAGTAGATCTATACAAACACGTATAAAACAGGTACAATTATAACCGAATACAACAAATCCAAACGTAATGCAAAAGGTCGTAATTCAATAAAACGCGCAAAGTACGGCACTATTAGATTACACACGCCTTGATCGTAGTTGTCGCTGAACTGCCCCTTCCCTCAATCAAGCCATCGTTTTATACTGCACAAACACAAAGGTGGCCGTATCGTGGTCGAATTATTCCGCAACACCTGGCTAATGATTCGGCCGCAAGCGGTCATAAACGATTATAATAGAACAATAGGTTGTTCTCTAGAAACGTATGTCAATAAATAAGTAAACAAAAATAGACGATCATAATAGAATTACAGTTATTTCAAATGCCGACAGGTAATTAAAAGTGTTTTACAGATATACAGATGGAATTTGTTTTTTTTTGTCGGCGCCTTGATTGAAACAATATAATATTTTGGTTTATGATTATTCATTACTGGAAATTGGAAAGAGCTCAAAGGGCTGTGCTAAAAGTCTTGACCAAAAAACATTTTAGATACCCAACCCAACAATTGTTGGCAGAATGTGGGGTGCTTAGTGTACGTCAGCTTTACATTCTTGAACTAATTATAAGAAAACACAGAAATGTCCCTTTACCCGAATCTACCAAACGTCAAACCAAAATAATATGCCCCTGTATCCCGCATAGTACTAGTTTTGCCAAACGTCAATTTTATATCATCAGTTGTTTACTGTACAACAAGGTACATGATGCATGTGACATCATATATTTAAACAGACGTGAAATCAAAGCAACCACCCAAAAGTGGCTTATGCAACTAGATTATCATAAAACTGAAAACTTATTACATAACATCATATAAATTAACCTTATTATATATATCACAATATTGTAATCCCTCATTTGCAAACATACACTCATACACACACGCACACACACACACACACACACACACACACACACACACACACACACACACACACACACACACACACACACACACACACACACACACACACACGCACACACACACGCACATACACACGCAAAGAAGTTAAAATTTATTTTAAAAATAATTTAGAGATAAATTGTTAAGTTAGTCACACACGTATTTGGTGTTCGCGATACAGGCTAGTCCTAGTGCGGAACCTATGAAAGCAATATTTCTATGTAATTTTTTGTCAATAAATTGATTTTATTTATTTTTTATTTATTACTTCATGCCGTATATTCTAACATAAACTAATAACAAATAACGGAAATAAACTCTTTGTTTGTTAATCTGTTACAACTAATTCTATTCGTTCTTGACCTATTTTGCGTAACTGTCTGACCATGTGTGGCTTAATTTAAACATTTGGTTAAATATGTATTAATAAATTGATGTCTAGTTATATCTTCCGGCTTCTGAAGCCATTTCATATAAAGCACAACATCCCAAGCTTTATCTGACTTGCTGTCATAAAACAAGTTAAAATAATGTCATTGTAACATTTTAATGTATTTTCGGTATTCAGCATTTACACAATGCGTGCCTGTAACTGGAATAGGCTAGCCATTTTTTCTGATATAATCAGTAATGTCAGTAAAATATTAATATACTAGAGTTTACCCCGCGGCTGCGCCGCTGGTTAACCTCTAGTGCGTGTCTCTTGTTTATAGAGCAAGCGCTACAGGTTATATTATATTACATTTTCATGTATTTGCCCACGGAAGATTCACTTTATTTTATATCGCTAACTATACCATCCCCCCCCCCCGTCTATCTGTCAACAAAATAAATTACAAAACTTGACCAAAAAGGCCAAAATGGTCTAAATGACCAAAAGACCACAGTGACCGACAAAAATGACGGAATAGGCAAAAACGACCAAAAAGACCAAAATAATCAAAATGGTCAAAATGACCAAAAAGATCAAAATGATCAAAAAGGCCAAAATGACCAAATAGGCCAAAATGACCAAAATGACCAACAAGGAAAAATGACCAAATAGGCCAAAATGACCAAATTGGCCAAAATGACCAAATAGGCCAAAATGATCAAATAGGCCAAAATGACCAAATAGGCTCAAATGACCAAATAGGCCAAAATGACCAAATAGGCCAAAATGACCAAAAAGGTCAAAATGATCAAATAGGCCAAAATGACCAAAAAGGAAAAATGACCAAATAGGCCAAAATGACCAAAAAGGCCAAAATGACCAAAAAGGGCAAAATTACCAAATAGGCCAAAATGACCAAAAAGGCCAAAATGAAAATTACCCCTTGTCCATCCTCAGTATTTAATTTACATACGTACCGAATTTCAGCCAAATCGGTCCAGTAGTTTTTCCGTAAAAGCATAATAAACAAACAGACCAATATCATGTTATCCCGGAAACAATCCCATGTTTCGGGATAAAAAGTATCCTATGTTCATCCTCGGTATCGAAAATATACATATACTGAGTTTCAGCCAAATCGGTCTAGTAGTTTTTACGTGAAAACGGAACAGACAGACAGACAGACAGACAGACAGACAGACAGACAGACAGACAGACAGAGTTACTTTCGCATTTATAATATTAATAGGGATTAATTTCATATATGATATAAAAGTGAGAACAGACTGATTTCTAGAACCACCTAGTAATGTAGTGTTTAGGAGCCTATAAAAGTTACGTTGTTCACACCTAGAACCTTATTTCCATGGCGATAGGGTATCATGTCTAACTCTTGTCGTTGCATTCTTTTTAAGAGGATAACAAAAACTAAAATGTCATAAAGCTTATATATAAAGCTTGCAGTATACAAATTATAAAAAAATAGTAAAATAATATTTACGCGAAGAAGCTTATTACACAATGAAAGATTTTCCAAACGTTTGTACCGCACAGAAATATTGCAATCGATACTTAACTTTTTCATTAATTATTAGGCATACAAACTACTTAATTAAAGAGTATAAATTCAAAAAATAATAAAACTAAATTAAACGCGATATTTTATTTCATTTTTATATTATTCCGAAGTGTTGGCCACTTTTCAGTAGCCGTGATCTCAGAAGACAAAGATATCAATGAGTATATTAAACTATATAGAGTATATAATTATTAACGGTTTCTATTCAGTCTACCGTACACTTGCATATTTTAATCAATAAATTTGAATTTTTGTTCATGGTTATTATTCAGGTACTCTATTGGATTCTAATCTAATTTACCATCGCTTCGCGACATATCGTGTGGCTTGAAGAAAAGGATTGGCGCAAATAACTCTTGAACAACACGCCTAAATCTATTCATTATATGTAATATCAATATGGGTGGGAATGAAAATAAAAATTTATTGTCAAATAAGATGGTTTGTGTTCCGTTGGACGCAAAAAGAGCTCACAGTGTCTTGAGGTCTGGCAGTTGGTTTTCGCTGGGTTATGTGAGATTTAATAGTTTTAATGACCGGATCCCGAACAGATTCAAAATATAATATTATAAAAAGACTGTTTAAAAGTTATATTTTAGCGGACTGTATTAATATTTTGCTGGTGTATGCGCGTAAATATACAAAATTAAAACTGCACTCACTTCAACTATAGTTTGTATTAAATGAATAGCCGATAATAAATATTTTTCATCAACAGTTCAATAGCAACTGACTTAAAAATTATTAGACATGTTTTATTATTATAAAATATTTAGGCTTCCATGCAGCCAGTGTCTATGTAGGTTTCCTACAAAGACCACGAATATATACCTATACCTAATAATTATGAAGTAAATATATATTGCTGGGGAGTTTGTGGCGCCGCATTTTCTCCTTTAACAGTAACTAAAATTGCTTTAAAAGCGACAGTAGACTTATGAATTTTAATAAGTATCTAATTTGTAAGATCCGGTTCCAAATAAAAAAAAATCGTTTTCGTTTAAGTCAATTATAACGTAGCACTGTTTGATAAATATCAAAACAAATATTATGACTCTTTCAGTGAATGTTGACTTTTTTTATGAAATATTTATTGTGTAAAAGCCTCGATACAGCTCAAAGAGATGGTCACCCTCTCCCTGTATCTGGCTGGATGAATGAAATTAAAATTTCGCCAGAGCGCGATCACCGCGCCATCTGTGACGTTACAATCACGTCTGTTTTGTCTGTGCTTTTATGCCCGCGTACCGTTGCATATTCCGTGTTTTCAGAGTTTTTACATTCGCTTCGTTTTATACGTTTAATATGTAACGAGTTAGGGAAATAGTAATATTTAGTAATACTTGGTATAAGAAAGTAGGTACGTTCTGGATATACTTGGAAGTTATCTACTATATATGTGGCGTTCTCTTCTTTATGTCATAGGTTTTCCACGACACTAAAATGTGGAAATATTTAAAAAATCCTGAACTAAGTCATAACGTGGTAGGCAATAATAATAAAATAATAATATCAGCCCATAAATGTCCCACTGCTGGGCTCGGGCCTCCCATTATAGGGAGAACGGACAGTATACTCGCCACACTTGTCCAAGGCGGGTTGGAAGGTTTGACACATCGGTTATCTCGTTGTGCAGGTTGCATCACGATGTTTTCCTTCACCGTTGTTAGCATGTGGTAATTGTAATATAGTTGTAAATATGCACATTAGATCAGAAAACTGACTAAGAGCTGCATGCGTTCCGGTCAGGATCGAACCCGCGTCCTTCGATTTAGGGGCGCGTGCGCCAGCCATTACGCTACCACGACTTCCTTGGTAGGCATTGCAATGGATTAATGTTCCAGGTGGCAACTAGGTAGGCAACGTATCGGCTCCCTTAGATATGCAGGTGTCCCTGGGTGATGGTAACTAGTTACTTCCACTGAACCATATCAAAGAAAGCTAGATACCTGAAATAATCAAAAAGACATCTCGTTATATATAATCCCTACTTAATATTATAAATGTGAATGTAAGTTTGTTTGTTACGCTTTCACGCGAAAACTACTCAACCGGTCATCATGAAACTTTGTAAACATATTCTTGGAGGTATTAGAAGTAACATAGGATACTTTTGAACCCTTAAAATTAAAGAGTTCCCGTGGGATAGTTAAAAGAATTTTCCACGCGGATGAAGTTGCGGGCAGAAGCTAGTTACATTATACATCGAACAAATCTCTAGAGTTAAGCGCACTCACAACTCAACGCGGAGAAGTCATTGCGGTCGTCACGCCATCCCCTCGTAATAGGCCGGCCATGCTGATATATTGCGGCATACATTGACGCAGTGACACTGTGATGTCTAGAAGAGACATTTTCTATCGATTTTTATTTTATTTTTAAAGGGAGCGGACAATCAAATCAATTGAGACACTTTTTAGTAACTTACAGACGAAATGACCTCCAGTTTTAGTTTCGCTTTACTATCTATCATACGAATGTTTATTTGAAAAATGTCTAAACGCACTTACCTCTATTAATGGAATCCTCTGTAAATGAGGCAGATGTTTATTTATACCTGGATATCTGGGACACTGGGTTAGTCGAAGACCTCTATAAGTGAAACCACATTGCGGGTCCCTTGACGTCTCACTTAACCAGATTGCACTGTATATACTTAGCTTTTAATTGTCAAATACTTCCATTGATAGCTATTTCTGGGTCACCGGTTGTGAACAGCGGTTTCGCCGCCATTTATCAGTCGTATTTATCGTAACGACTTCGCGCTTCGTTCCAAGGAAGCATTTTAACACGTGCCTGAACGTATCTTATCTGCGCTATGCATTTGGTGTTAGCAATGAATTATATGAATCTAGCTGCTTGTGGCGTAGGCTTGTAGGGGCTAATAACATAGCAAGGCTTTTTAAATTTGAAAGGACGGTCTAGTAAGTGTCAGTCCCCGCGTGAAGGGTTCTGTAGAAGCGTTTAATGCAGTATTTAACCAAAAATATTATATTTAAATAAGTGGTCTTGTTGGCTACGTGTTTACGTATTTACTGAGCTTATATTAGAATAAACACAATTTTCTTAATTTATTAAGGGACAATGACTGTCCATGTAAGTTCATCAATATGTCGCAAGTACATGGTTTCCTTAACACGCAAGCACTTAGCCTTCTCTTTGGTTCCTATATATTAACGACCGTTCATTTCGTTACTATCGGTTTTAATTTGATATATATACTCCATACAAGTTATGTCAAAATTAACGCGAGCGACTTGTTAACATTTGTAGTTAAGGTTACAGTTTTCAAAATAAATCAGTTCACTTTAGTTCACATCAGCACAGTGAATACTATTTGAAGCCATCTGAAGTATCATTTAACCTCTACCTCTCGCTGCTAAAATTGTTTTAAACCTTTAATTATTTTCGATTTGTCATGATGCTTATCTAGTTCACGAACAGCAAAATACAAACTAAATATGTTTTGATTGTTTTTAAATCGGTACATTGTTCCCATTACGCGGACACCGTACCATTATTGTTTTGGGTTCCAATACAAGAGCGCAATTATTCATTCGTTATCTTTATCGTTTATAAATTGTATTGCAAATAACAGATAAATTAACAGATCGCTGATTAGACTTTAACAAATGGCGTCTATTGTTCCAGTGAGGTCATGTTGTTGGGATTCGATTTGAAATGAGTCATATTTATTTTATTCGAATGACTTAATATTATCTGAAATGTTCATTGAACAATGATATAAATATGATCAAGCTCGCTGAATAGGAAATATAAGGATGTCGGTATTGTCTTGTATTTTTTAAAATTAAAAAACCAGCTGTCTGTTTTGGTTTTCTTCTATAGTAAAATAGCGTGGGATGTTTGGTGTCAATTGTTATCATATCATTTTCTGACTTAATATGCATATTGTTAGAATTATCACGTGCTAACAACGTTGAAGGCAAACATCGTGATGCAACCTGCACATCGATTTAAGTGATGTGTCAAACCTGCCAAGCCGCTTTCTACCAGCGTGAAGGGTACAGTCCGTTCCCCTATAATGAGAGGCTCGAGCCCAGCAGTGGTACTGCTGCTATTTACTGCTATTTATAGGCTGTAATTATATATATTATTATATAGATGTCAATGTAATAAAAGCATAATTATTAAAATAAGCAAACTTTGGATCGTTACATCGCTTCTTCATAATAAAACATCACGAAGCTGCATTGTACGAGTATTATGTTAGAAAATATTTTTGATTTTAAGTTAAAGTCTCCTAAAGAGAATCTTGATCAGTTTATTTGGAACAAAATATTTTTATCTATACTATATTATAAAGAAGAAATATTTGTTTTTTGTATGTTTGTAACGAAAATTCTTAAAAACTACTAGACCGATATCAAACATTCTTTCACCATTAGAATGCTACATTATCCCTGAGTTACATAGGCTATATTTATTATGTATAAAAAAATTAGAGAACTTTATAATATTTTCTTAAGTTTTCGCAACTTGTATACATAGTATGAAAACTTCGTTTAAAAAAACCGACTTCAAAAACTAAAAAACTAAAATGTATAAAATAACTTATTTCTATACATACATACATACATACATAACTTCACGCCAGGTCCCTAGCGGGGTAGGTACGAACAACAGAGCGCCATTTAGGCGCTTATTTCTAAAGCTATTATTATTAATATATATTATCTAAAACATCTTAAACTCGGTGCTTAGTAATTTTGAAAATATAGTAATTTTTATGTTTTACTTTGCAACGACTTCTAGTTGTTCTAGAAGTTATTTTATACATTTAGTTTTTTAGTTTTTGAAGTCGGTTTTTTAAACGAAGTTTTTAAATTTTATTTGTTACTTTTTAGTGTCTAGCTATGTATGGGTGGACCTACGAATGGTGCCGCGCTTCTTAAAAGATATAGGTCCCAAGAACCGGGAACAAAAAAATGTTCGTAAAATGAAAACTACTGGGCCAAACTATGACAAATTTTTAGGGGACCACATGGAAGCTATTCCGCGTCGAACAAAAAAAAAGAATCACGTAAATCGGATCATAAATAACGGAGTAATCGGCGAACTTACATAAAAAAGCAAAAAAAAGATCCCGACGAATTTAGAACCTCCTCCTTTTTTCGAAGTCGGTTAAAAATTACGTTTAAACGGTTTTAAGCGAGGTAATTTATTTGATTTTGGGGTATCCGACGTTTCGACCGCTTACCGTCGTCCGTGACCACGGCCACTGAAAAGCAGCTGAAACGTCGGTTAAGTCAAAATCAAATAAATTGCCGTGCTTAAAACCGTTAAAACTTAGTTTTATTAGAGAACCCTACTAAAACTTCAATAATGCATTCTAAGGTGGAAAAAGCCCTTAACCACCCGCGCGGAGCTGTGGTGGGCCGCTAGTCTTATATAAATCAACTACATTCAATTCTCATACTAGGTTTGTCATGAAAAAGATTGTAACCATAAACACTAGCCAAATGTTTACCACATTGTTCCCTTCCCACTACAGCTGACCCATAAAAACCCATTTAAGCTTAACATGTACCTATTATATAAAGTGTCTAAACAATATCCTGAATACATTCTTCCTGCTTGCATCTTGTTCACACGATGAACACGTGTCGCTGTTCCCAATGTTCCCACTGTTCCCACCAATACGTTTGACGTCTAAAGCCGGTATGCGGGCGCATTCTGTTGTACTCACTTGGCCGATACTTACCAATGATCAAGAATATATCGTGTTTCTAGCTTCAATTGACTGTTATGTTGTATGGAACAGCTGGTTCATCAACATGTAGATTTGTTGGATATATATCGCATAATGAATATAATTTATTAAATGAAAATACTGTAACGAATTATACAGGACTCGTATTAAAATGCCGTTGGAATTATTTGGAAATTTACTAGAACTATACAAACACGTATAACATAAGTACAAATATAACAAGACACTACTAGCACAAACAACACGATTCAATAACACGCGCAAAGTCCGTCACTATATCGTTCATCGAATCTACGTCTTGCTCGTATCGTAATCTTCGCTTGACTGCCTTACCCCTCCGTTCGGGCATTGTTTTATACTAACTATACAATACAACAAAAGACCCGTAATATGCACACCTGGTTAATTATTCCTGCAAACGGCCATAAACAATAACATTCGGCCATTGTCTAATTGCAAATATTTACCACAAAGTAAACAAAAGAAGTTCAAATGCGGAAAAAGTAATAAACCAGGTGCATTATTCTTTGTCGGTATGTAACAATATTATAAACGAATAAAATAAAGGACACGTCATACTGGTGTGCACGTGAACAAATGTACACAAGGAAATTAAGATACGAATGTAAACATAAATATAATAAACAAAAAAATGTAATTATGATAATTACACATGAGTCCCTAATTGCCGTTATTTGCGACCGTTCCCAAAACGCTGGCCGCATTTCCTCGTTGAATGGCAACTAAATACAAACCTGGTCACGTGAGACTTCTATTTTTGTTTTAATTAATTTGCTCCTCGACTAAATACAGAATAAATACACCATCACACATGTCCTGTTTTTATAAATAACTCTTTCACCATCCAAGCTGTGTGTCTGAAATAAGTTACATATAGTTACGGATTTTTTGTGGGGACATGCGTCGTCAGCCATTTACAGTCCACTGCTGGACGTAGGCCTCCCCAAGACGGCGCCACTCATACCTGTCCGCTGCCTTTCTCATCCAGCGCCTACCGGCGACCTTGCGTAGGTCGTCGGTCCATCGAGCTGGAGGGCGTCCGACACTACGTTTACCCAGACGCGGTCTCCACTCCAGGACTCGTCTGCTCCAACGGCCATCGGTCCTGCGACAGACGTGACCGGCCCACTGCCACTTCAACTTGCTAATTTTGCGAGCTATGTCGGTTACTTTGGTTCTCTTACGGATATCCTCATTTCTTATTTTATCCATAAGAGAAACACGCAACATAGTGTTACGTTGAGCTTGAAACACAAAAGAAAACAACTAAGCTCAATAAATAACATATACTGTATTAGATTAAAATAGTTCTCAGGGCGTAGGTTGCATGAGAAAAAGGTTTTGCGCCGGCTTATCTACCACACGATACTCTCCTTAAGCTGCGGTCAATCAGCGCACGTAGACTCTCGACGTTCCAGAAAAACACTGTAGTCGGCGGCAGAAAAAACGCTCGTTTCCCGATTACGGGGAAAATCAGTTGAATATAAAGAAATAGATACGATTCTTTATAATAGAACAATGAAAGCACTTTTGAGTAAATTATTTAGTTTAGAATGATACGCGTCTTAACGTTCTTGCAGAGACAATCCTAACGGCTCAGTTTTAACGCCCGCTGTCACTTTTTTATGACGTATCAGCGGCCCAATGTTGCCGCAACAAATATAAAATACTTTATTTAACCGAACGCAAAGTTTGAAATTCTCTTACGCAATATTGAATATCGAACGATTATTCAGTATTGCGGGTAGGTAATTTAGAATTGTCAAAGTCAAATGCGTTTACTGTCTTCAGTAATGACTTAAGACAGTTAGGTAGTTAATACAATGTTTACATTATGTGTTTATACTATTTGCAATTAATTTATATTTTAATGTGGTATTATAATAGTATAAATAAAAATCATATAAGTACACGGTGTAACAATAGCTCGCTCCATAGCCCGTTGAGTGACTAGGAACTTGTGGACCAATCCTGCCGTCAGTGTCCATGTCTCGGCCGCGTAGGTCAGGACGGGGAGGACGTACTGCTCGAAGGCTTTTGTCTTCAAGCATTGCGGAATGGTCGACGAGAATACTTGACGAAGCTTACCGAATGCCGCCCAGCCCAACTGAATCCTCCTATTGGTTTAAAAGAAATTTCGAAAATATCGTAAATTGCCGTAAAAAGTGATAAGATAAAAAAAAAACATTTATGGTAAGGTTGATGAAATTATATTTATATAGTGGATGAAACAACTGCATAAACATGACTATATGTGTACATGAATGTGTGTATGAATATGTATATATGTGTAAAAAAAGCTTCAAGAAAAAATGATTTTTAAATAGGCTTTTTGGAGTGGAGCTACAAACAAAAAATTATAGACTTATAACTTTTGAGAATTAGCGTGCCCCCAAAAACTAGTTTCAGAAGCATAAATGTATGTATGCTTGTATTACCATATGTATATATATGTGTATACACATATGTATATATATTTATTTATATTGTTTTTGTATATGTGCTATGTTTATTTATTTTATTATTCATCATTATTTATTATATACACCACCGTCGGTATTAAAAATCTCTCAATCCTTAACAAGGGTTGCCTGGAAGAGAACGCTCCCGTTGTGCCCACTTTTATCTTTTTCTACTTCTGATTGTTTATGCTTTAGTGTGCAATAAACAATTATCTATATACATATCTACCTATCCGTTTTTTCATCTTTTTAATGATTATATCCAAGGTATTAATATAAAGACAATGAATTATTGCAATTTTTCGAAATGGAAGTAAGTGAGAATCGATTTGTATAAAACCTCCGCCATTACCATACTGTGTAAGTCCAATGTTTTACCAAACTGGCTGCAAGCCAAGTGCTTTTTAAAAACGCTTTGGCTTGCTTTTGAAGAGCTCTTCAATTAAATTTCCTTGATTAAAAACTGGCTTTAATATTTGTTAAGTACAACTTGTGTTAAAGGTAATTTAAATATGGTATTTTAATTCGCAGACGATATTCTAACAAGGAACCAATTCAAGGAGTTTGTCGTTCTGTTCTTGAACTCACTGATGAGTATTGACTTCTTAAATAATTTAGTAGGAGAGTTTAATGACCTAGCACAATTAAAAACACAAAATTGTGTGTGTGTGTGCAGTGCATACGCAGTAGAAGTGAAACTTCAGGGAATATACTCACAGATATTTCTTAACTTAATAAAATAACTTTTATTAATATGAATATAATTCCTTTATCCTTCATGCGTCAACATATTATAATTCAAAAATTTCAATCTCAATTACACTTCAATTCACTAAGATAAAGTTTGAAATTCAATGCACTGTTACGCATAATTTTGTTTGATCTACGTATAAAATAATATCTGCCTTTAGTATACCTATATACACATAGAGCGAAAATTAATTTGAAATCTTTTGAGTTTTATTTAAATAGAAAACTTCTTTAAATAGTAACGGGTAAAGAGAAATGTATTTTATTGAGAATGAAATAAGGTTGAATTTTATGTTTATCTCTTTTCTTTTAGTGTATTTTTTTCGTTTCATTGATTTAATAATCACAACGATTCTAAACAAGTTTCACTTCAACAAGTCGGGGTTGCTTAATATACTATTGCACGCACGCACGCACGCACGCACGCACGCACGCACGCACGCACGCACGCACGCACGCACGCACGCACGCACGCACGCACGCGCGCACACACACACACACACACACACACACACACACACACACACACACACACACACACACACACACACATTGTATATGCCAAAGCTAAGTAAATTACGTGTTGAACGGATAACTTTAGACCCGATCTTGAACATCCAGCCTATTTCCACGAAATAGGGGGGGGGGGGATGGGGCGCTACGCTTAGCCCACTAGATCATAGAGACATCCACAGAAGCTCAGCAACGACCTTTTACAAAATATGGGAAATGTAATAAATGACCAGATTTCACTTTTTCTACTTCATCATGAATGTAACCAATAGCGCTGAAGCGCTGAAATGTTCGACAGCTTGTTATATGTGTCTGGAGTTGTTAGCTGTTCACAATTCGTTTTATATCCACTCTCTGGGCTATAATCGGAATAATCTAATCGATTGAAAGTTAGTGAGCAGAGTGCTTGTTTCGAATGTTTTGTTATTTGAATTTTTACGCAGTTGTATAGAAGGATTTGAATCCAATTTCTATGAATACTACGTCTATATGCTTAAGAATTTTATATTTATTTTTATGCCTTTTAGCAGAATCGTTTACTCATAATATCGGGAAGAAATGTGAATTAGTTTTTATTCAGATTACTGGGGTAGCTTTTAAGGGATACATACATAACGATATTTTTGGAATTCGGAAGTAATCCAGGGACAATTACAATTGAAAATTAAATGACAAAAATAAAGTATTTTTCGGACAAAATATTTTTTAGACCAAATATGTCAAAAATTTGAAAGAACCATTACACCTGCGATGATACGAGTGTGAGTTACACTTTTAAATTTTTTTTTGGAAATCCGTTCAGCCGTTTCTGACTTTATTCGATATTAACTTTTACACAAAAATAGACGAAAGTTTAAAAAAAACGGTTATTTATTTTGAAAATGGCAATTATCAAAATTACTTTCTTATAGAGACTACAAGATTGCTTACTTACTATTTCTTCTTTCGTGGTTTCACACCAAGTCTAATTGATTGGTTCATGTTTGGCCGTAATGACGTAACAAACAAACTTCAATTTACGTATCTACATATCTAATCAAACTCACATTTACATAATAATATCTCTCTTTTCTTTCACCTTCTCCCAATTCTTTGGGATTGGTACAATATCTTTGTGTTCTCTCCTTCCATAGTCCTTTATTACGACATACATCCTTTGTCACATCAAAAGTCATCATAGCATCCTTCACTCAATCCATCCATCTTTTTTGGTCTACATTTACCTTTGTACCTATCAATCTTGTAATTCACCGTTCGTTTTATCACATGACTTTCATCGCTCCTTATTATATTAACTATACGTAGTGTATAATACGCAATTTTACATTAGTAGGGGCATATTTAGGCGACCCTTAGTCTTCTCCTCTTTTTGGTTTTTTTCTTAGTTTTTCAGATACGGGTTCAACATTTCTGACCAATTATAATATGGATGTATTTATAAACAGTTTTAGGCGTATTAAAATTGTTTCGTTAAGTTTTAAAAGTTAATGACTTTTGTCATGATATCCCATCTATAATATTATAAAATTATAAACATGCCGTATCTGTGCATTGAAGCTATTAAAAAAAACAACTGGAACAAACTATTTTTTTTTTAATTTCTCGTCTGTTTGTTCGGGACTGTGTACTCGGTTGTATTCACGTAAAAACCACTTGGCCGATTTCGATGCAGTGTTAACCGTTCGACAGCAAATTATTACACTTAGAATCTGGGCTACTTTTCATTCCGGGAATCCAGATTGAAACTGTTTTTGTACTTTAGTGCGATTTTTTCAGGAATCGATATTTATTCATAATTATTTTTTAAATACTGCAATACTTTGTGTCTCGGGAATCACGCGGGAATTTCAAGTCAAGCGTGGAAGAAGTTGCTGGGATATCCTGTTATATGTTATCCTAGTAAATTCTGACTAATTTTATAATTATGAATGTGAGTTTGTGTATAAAGTTATACGATCTCTTCCCACTAAAGCGTATTATACCATGACCGTCCTATGAACGTATCTGGCAAAAAATCTCTGTCACCGACCAACATTTTCGCGTGCCAGATGCCTTACTCTCACTTTTCGTGGAGTTAAGAAGGGTAGAAGAAAGAAATAACACTAATTTATTTAAAATTAGTGTTATTTCTTTCCTTATTTAATTTTTCTCCGTGCAGGAACGGAGAAAGAATATCATTTTCTGCGGCCGGGCGGCCTGTCGTAAGAGGCGACAAAACAACCCACAGCCAGGTGGTAGGGCATTTGCCCGACTGGATGGCTACCACCCCTGGTCTAAAGTATGTCGCCATAACAACCTTGAGTTGTGTTCCGGCATTAGTGGACCAGGTTCCAGTCTCCTTTAAGAGGGCAGCAGCGCATTTGTAGCATCTTTGGTGTTGCAAATGTCCATAGGCGATGGTAACCGCTCTCCATCAAGTGGGCCCTCTGCCTGTCTGCTGACCTCCTGCAATAAAAAAAAAAGTAAAATAATACAGTCACAAAACTAAATGGAACATGCAATGGAAAACATACTTAAATATATAAAAAAACAAGTAAAAAAAGTTCAACAACGAAAAAGTGGGAGTGTAAGCTCTCAAACGCACGGATCGTCAACAATTGTCGTCGAGAATATTTTGCCGTTGCGGCTATGCTCGTGCACAGCACGCGACGCCTTTAAACCGGTGCGCGCAGACGGTGAAACGGAGAGCAAACGGGTTTAAACCACATATGATGACTGTTCTTAGCCAGTTTACCACTACAAATGAGAGAACGGGAAGCACACGGATATGACACGCAGTTTATACAGGGATGCTGCCCGGATGCTACGGCCACTAAGCCCATTGTGCACGGGTACAAAACGCTATTGATGTGTTCTAGTATACTATACTAGACCATACCGTATTTTTACCGTGCCTGAAACGTTCATAGCTCGGGGTATGATACGGTCATATAATGTAGAAACTATAGTTTCCTAATTTACTTATTTATCTATTACATTCATTATAGTGGCATCTATGAAACAGTTTTTTCAGTTGTCCTACTTGACTTGGTTTATTATTAAATCGCTTGCCGGGATTACCAGAGAGCGTCTTTCTGCAAAATGAAAACTAATAGAGGCGAAGGCGTGGGCTAAAGCTAGTATATTAATATGGCAAGATTTTATTGTAATTTAAGTTTCATAAAGTCGTAAAAATCGTCATAAAATTGGACATGTAAAATATAGTGTTTTGTTTTATCACAAGAACCGACTTCATTTCCGATCTACACTTCGTAATTAATTTTATTGAGGTAATATTTTCTTGAGATAATTATTTTTTAATACAGCGATATATTTTTGAGCTGTGTAGATTGTAATAAATTGAACTTGGTTTATTATTATTATGTTCATAGTAATTCTATGTATTATGTGTATATCAATCTACTTAATTATTAATATTCACTCTATTTATACAAATAAATAACAATGCAACATTTAATATGTTCTTAAGTTTTTGCGACTTGTATACATAATAAAACTACGTTTTAACGGTTTTAAGCGCGGTAATTTATTTGGTTTTGGTTATTCCGACGTTTCGGCCGCTTTTCAGACTTTTTTTTTAATCGTCGGAATAACCAAAATCAAATAACTACCGCGCTTAAAACCGTTAAAACGTGGTTTTATTATGTATACAAGTCGCGAAAACTTAAGAAAATATTAAATGTTGCATTGTTATTTATTTGTATAAATAATGCAACATTTGTCTGTCCCAGGGTGCAGTTGCAAACCAGTGTCAGAGGCCTTACTCTCAAACATTTTATTTTTCAATGTGAAACATTTTATTTTGCTATGTGTTTTTTCCGTCTTTCTTTCCATCCACTATTCAACTTTGCTAACATGTTGCCTGCGTCGAAGAAATATAATGATGTTATTCTTAAACAACCTATGCCATACTTTAGTTGTTACTGCCATACTTACTGTTACATGTGGACTCGGATGACAATGAAATACAATATCAAAGGTGATAAAATCATTTGCTGAAGGACATAAAAAGGACCGTGAACTTAATGCTAAGGGTGAACACACGCGTCCAGACATCTACATCGTGACAATCGTGGCTCTAATACTGGAAATTGGTCAATAAATTATGTCAAATTCCACCGTAGTAAACACACACACACACACACACACACACACACGCACGCACACACGCACACACATATATATTCAATTACATACATATATAATTGAAAAAAAATGTAGTTTATATAAATTGTTTTAGGTAATTGCATATTTTTAAGTTACTTTGACTCCTTCATTTAGTGTCAGTTTCCACATATTGGTTGAGGTTTCTGATACATATGTATATACTGTTTTGGCCTACTATACTACAGTTTTCCTTGGAGATAATTTTAGAATTTGTGTATTCACTACTTGGCATTTGCTAGATAAAGTAATCGTACAAAGCATTATTTACAAAACAAGTAGCAAATGTGGCATCGGCCTAAGCGTTGTGTGCGGCGGACGGCACGGCGTCTTCGCAGAATGTTAAGTTCCAGGCTCAAATTACTCCAGCTCCATATTACACACAGCAGTTTTGTTTGAAGTTACTTTCGATTATAAAATTGCATAATGAGTTGGGCATTTATTGAAATTTTATTTAGAAATTTAGTATAGAAATTTAATTTCATACTTTGGCTGGACTTTTATGAAGCTATCAATCTATTTAAAGAAGCCTTTGACGAAAAATTATTCGATGAAAATTTATTGCATCAATTTAAAGTAATCAATGGATTTATATAAATGTGGATAAATCGTTTTAAACAATAATTTTCAAGATTAATTTTATCGACGTTGCATTCTGTTATTATCATTCTATGCGGACTTATACTTTTTTATTATTGTAATTTAAACTAATAATTATAAACACTGCCTTTGTTTTATATATATCTTTGATCGAAGCTTAGTTACGTTTGGTATTTGCTCGTCTGGATAGCTATCTATCTAGGATCATTACGTTATAGCCCCTGATCAAAAGTTTACCACCATAATAACCTTAAGTTCAGCTCCAACATCAGTAACTTCAGGTTTTAGCTCCTTTTGGAGAGCGGCCGCATATTGGTAACACCTTTGGTGTTACAAATGTACGCATTCGATCAAGTGGGCCGACTTCCAGTCTGCTGAACTCGTGCAAAAAAGATATCTAATTTAAATGTAATTAAAAAATAAACTAAACTCAAAAAAATATACATACAAACCAAAATTAATATATAAAATCTAGTACCAGACTACTCTCAGCCGGAAACGTGCTCAAAAGACTGGCCGCATTGCCTCGCCGAATGGCAACGCGTTGCCCGAGGTATAGAACAGTCTTTTGGTCACGTGAGTCATCCACCAGACGTTTGGCTATATAATTTAACTTTACTAAAGATGCTTTACAAAAGTTACCTGTTACCATCTCAAATCCCTTGACTGTAATTTAATTATCTATTTTAAAGTTCTCCCATACATATTTTATAAGTAAACAATCCTGGAGGTAGTAACGTATACAGCACGTTATTTACCGCCGTTTGTCTATATTGGTGGTCTTGGAAATTCATCCGAATGGGGTAACTTTAGACTTCATTAAGTATCACGAGTTATGTCCTCAAGAATGAATTATTTTATTTTACTCAAATAATGTGTACCAATACATCGTGCGGTCTTAAGTATTTCAAATATATATAAAAATTGTGTTTTTAAGATTACTGGTTGCACCACGGAAACCAGCGCATATTCGCCCTCCCTTCTTGTTACGGCCATAAAGAAAAATGATTATTTATTTATTTAATAAAGGATCACCGACTTTTTTACATTTGATTAATGACTTATGACTAAGGTTTTTACAATGATATGTAAAAACTGCATATAGTTGAACACAGCTTGTAATTTAATTGTTGTTATTTATTTAAACTCTAATAATGAAGATAACAATAAAGTGTAACGAAGATCTTGAAGTTTGTCTGTACGAGTCTATTTTGAATTAATATGTTATTATTATTTAATTAAAATAAAACATACTTGGAGTATTTGGAATGTACTAAAATTACTTTAAAATCTAACCGACTGATTTAGGTATTGTGCGTTCGCAATAGCTTGACACAAATTTATGTATATAAAAGATTTAAAAAAACCTACTTTAACCTACAGTTAAAGTAAAATATGTCTAAACTAGCTGCGCCTGCGGTTTCATCCGCGCAGTGATGGAAACTCTTTTTATTCTGGATAATTCGCACTATATCTTTAAAAAATATAGCCTATGTATTATTCTGATGAGTAAGCTATTTTGCTGTAAAATTTCATAAAAACAAACATACATCCATACTTTCTTACAAACTTTCGGGTTTATAATATTAGTAAGGAAGTAAGGATTCGCCACAATTAGTTGTAAACTTGTCGCACACTTCCCGACCAGGGTTCGAATTTACGTCATTTGAAACACGAATTTGAGACTCGAGAGCATTAGATTATTTGACTATAATGAGATACAAGTGTTCTTAATTCCAAGCATTTAGCATCCCGAGTACCCGGCTTAAAATGTGTTTGATATCCAAGGGTAATAAAGCGAGACAAGCCATACTGTTTGTTCCCTCGGATTAAGTCCTGACGTTAAAGATGGGGACTACACATTTGTGCGTACTCAGCGATATACATTATTAAGATTCTTCTTGCGTTCCATGTCTTTGGTGTGCTTCAGTCATTGTCAATGGAAAAGAAGCTTTATTTGTATAATTTTTAGGACCAATCTTGAAAAGTGGTCAAAACAGTCTTATAACGCGGTAAGCCTTTCAATTTCTAACAATGCTCAGTATGCGAAAATTGTTGTCGACCTCTGTACGTGTTTGACTCTACTGAGGCGTTTCTTTATTATGCGTCTAGGTAAGTTCGTAGGTGCTTTGGTATTCACTGTTTTATTGCTATCCCTTTTTGAACATGTCATTAAGAGATGAACAAAAACTTTGATTCACTAAGGGCCGCTTGCATAACGATCGCCTTTAAAGAAAATTTGTTAATCATATTAATCTGCCTAAATACGTTTTACACAAAACATATTGACAGTTCTTTAAACATTTAGCGGCAAATTTTGCGTTGTGCAAGACACTAATTGTATTTAAGGGTGTTAAATGCTTTTGAGTTTCTTAAATAAATTTAAGCAGCCTTATGCAAGCGGCCCTAAACGTTGAAAGTGTTAATCAAATGGAAACTGATTTCTTATATCATTATTTGTTACATTTTTCTTCGGCTGTATGAATGAATATGCTTTTTATGTTTTAAAAGATACAATTCACTGAAATATAATTTTACAATACAATAGGCGGTCTTATCGCTATTAGCGATTTCTTCCAGATAACCTTTGGATGGACAAGAAGTTTGTTGATAAGATCAGTGGTATTTAGTTTTATTCTCACTTCACCGTTTTGATAAAAGTATGTTAATAAAATATCATACAGTACACTTACATAAATAATTATAAAACAAGAAAAAAAACAGACGGTGTGCGTCTCGTAGCGCCTTACAGAAGTGATAACTTAAACTAATCTAACATGAGAGAAAGGGAAGGTAGATAGACGGGCGCCGTAACGCGTTACGTAAAGAAGCGGTTTACCCTCCCATAAGAAGTTATCATTTCAAAAAGATAATAAGACAACAAATGGTGGTGCATCCTTAAATTGTTTTCATTTAGTAGTTAATAGTTAAAATTGCTAATCATAAGAATCCTTCAGAAGTAAGAGACGTTACGTAAAGACTATCTGCTTGAATTGAATTGAACTGCTTGGCAAATTACATATGTTTTTTTAAAATATTTAATTGGCATTCCAAACAATATTTTTGTATACTGAATATTTAATACAATCCATACAAATAAACAAAACAATATACCTATGTGAATCGAAGTTCTTAAACTGATATACCCGAAAGTACATATACTAACACTATAATGAAGAAATAATTGAAAATATCACGTATTTAATTTAAAACTTTATGGACAATAAACAAATAAACTACCGCTAATAGGATCTTACAATTCCTATAAAAAAGTTAAAACTTAATTTTATTGTTCTCTATGGTCATCAATCTAAAAGCTATTACATGATTAGATAACCTTTTTATAGAAATAAGTCGTAATCAGGACCCACCCAGGCGAGAATCGATAATCAGTTTTAACTCCCGAAAACTGTCGATTGTTTCATTCTTGTTGTTCTTATGTCGATTGTGGATTTCATTCGATCCTAGATTATAAAAGGCAACATCGATCATTTTAGACGTTAGCAGGTCCCGACTTTGATCATCGATATCGATATTAATTGGTGAGTGGTTATATCTTGACTAGTGATAAATTTACACTGCTATCTATGGTAGGTACTGCCATTTTATTGTTATTATAATAAATACTAGTGGTAATCGAATCGAAATTCGACGATAATAATTAATATCAAAGGCTGTACTTATATAATCACAGATTTCTCCAAGGCTACACTGTTAATTAGACTTGAACAATAAACAAAAGACTATATTTGCTTGTGTGTGTCAAATACATGGTAGTGTGTGTAATGTTTTTTTATTGGTTTAATGTATTTATTATGCATAATTTAAAAAGAAAATATTAGCATTCGTCGCTTCTTCACTATATAAACTAAAAGTATGCAAATTTTCATACTCTTCCGTCCACGCAATTTTCGTAAAAAGGGGTCAAAAAATTTTGCTTCACGTATTATAGTATATAGATATAACAATCCATAAACGTCCTATAGCAGAGCTTGGACCTCCCATTTATCAAGGAGCGGACGGTATACCTGCATACTACGTTTGTTCAAGACGTATTGGCGGGTTTGACATATCGGTTAATTGGCAAATTGGTAATGCGCCTGGCCGCCATTTTGGCGACGTAACCGTAGTCGAATACTCAGTACCGTCAGCATCACTGGCCGGCGAGTACGCGTACATATCCAGTTTTTGATGACGTCACGTGAATGTTAATTTGACAAGGTTCCAGCGCATTAGCAATTTGCGGGTTTTATACAGCCTTCAACACTATGTTTTTCGTTACCGTTAGCTTGCGCTAATTGTAACAATATGCACGTTAAGTCAGATAACTGTCTGGTGGCATGCATATTTGTATGTGTGTATATTTATATGTATAATATTACTATGCTTTATGTATTTAATTATTAACACTACATCAACAACTTTGGGACAACTTGGAGGACTGCAGGCAAGCTAAGCTGGCAATGCCTCAAGTAGACCTGCGTTTCTTCAGGAACATCCTAAAGCTCAGTCGGTCCAGGCTGAGACTAGTCATTAGCGCAGCCACTGGACATGGCAATTTTAACAGACATCTTTTCAATATAGGTGTCACCGACAGCCCCCTGTGCAGAGCATGCCTGGAGACAGAAGAAACAGCCGCCCATGTCCTGCTTGAATGCGGAGGGGTGGCCCAATACAGGGCGAAGTATCTGGACGCCCCAGGTAGCCTCGGAGAAGTCTTCAGCAACGTCAAGAAGCTGGTCGACTTCCTGGAGGAGCTGGGCTGGATGGAGTAAACCCTCATCCACCCTCGCACGCAAAATAGGCGCTTTGTCGTCGAGTTGCGGAAACCGCCCGCTCGCAGAAGAAGAAGAAGAAGATGTATTTAATTATGTGAATATAAATCTGTATGGATATTTATATAATAAGTAACATTTTTGAAAATATTGTGCAAAAAAACCCTGCCCTAGCTTTTGTGCCGTATTTCTCTCTCCATCCAAAGGTTGTTTGGTAGAGATTGCTGTCAGCGATAAGACCGCCGTTTCTACCTAATTATAAGCTGGTTTTGTGTATTTATTCATTAATTTTATTGTACAATAAAGTATATTCTATTCTTAGTGGCGTATGCTTTCCGGCTTTACTGTTATCTTTTGATTACCCAAGTTATCACTTACGTTTAATTACTTTCTTTTCATTTGATAGAATTTTCGAGGTTTTTTTGGTGAAATTAATTATAGATCAAAAAAGTAGGAAATTATAGGTAGTCTTTTGGATCGTATGTGTGTTAATCACGTCATAAGTTTTTGGTGGGAACTTGAAGGAATTTTTCCTCTTAAATTTTATATTTAAAAATTGTGTAAATCAATTACCACTAGTTTTAATAAGTATTTTTTAGCACAGATTTTTGTTTGTGTTTGTTACGAAACTGTACCACAAATATATATAAACTAACTGACTGTGAACTCTTAACATTAGCAAAATATAACGATAGCTGTACTACCAACATAATTAAATGAAATATAATGCACTTTATTCATTAACCAACTGTTGAGTGTTGGACAAGTCTTGAATTTAAAGTCGATGTGCAAAAAGATATTATGGAAAAAGCCTTAACCGGTCTCCGCTTTTATTAGATTATTAATGCAATTTAAGGTCCATTTTTACCGAAGTAATTGGGAGCTACAGAGATGAATATTTTAATTAGATTATAACCCGTTTTACATTCGTTTTAGGGCCCTGGGCTTTCTGTTTGTCGGATGCCAATTAATTTACTGCTACGAATTAAAACGACGGGCGGTTATAAATTGTCTTTGCTTCGAAACGTGGAGGTAAATTTGTTCTTATCTATTTCTCAATTAGGTCACGAAAATATAGAGCCTCAAGGGTAATTAGAACAGTGTAGGGTATTAAGGTCCTAACACGATGGCATTACAGAACAATGCTATACTATATTGGCAAGGTCTTAACTGGCCTTTTATTTTATTTCTAATAGTTCGAACTAAGAACTTAGAAAAACCTTGTGTCGAGCATGGAAGGAAAAAATTGTTTTTAACAAAACCGACTTCCAACCGACTTTTTTCACTTTTTTGTTTCAAGCGGTTTTGTTCTTTTTAAAAAATATATTCTAATTTTACGTTGCTTGTAATAGCTTTAAAAATAATATTGTAAGCGCTTCTAGAAATTGTACTACTGGCGTGTGTATACAAGTTTTGTTTTTAGAAGAGTGTGCACTCGGCGACTCTTCAACTAGGACAACCCTTGTTTCTCGATTTCCTTGGGATTATCTTATCAGATTCTGACTGGCTGACAATGAGTTCAAGTCAACAAACTCGAATAATAATATAATGAAAATGCCCAATTGACGGAGAAATCATGTAATATACAATAAGAAAACATATAGTCGAATTGAGATCCACCTCCTTTTGAAGTCGCTTAAATACAACGTAAACATAATTAGATTGTGGCATAGGTTTTTGAAATGATGTTGTCTACAACAACATTCTTTTTTATATCAAACTATTTAAAAATCGCTATCGACTATCGCTATCGTTAACGCTATCGTTTTATGTAGAACGTCGCGCCTGTGTCCCAATCTTCGCTACTGCCCTGACAGTCTTGTGCCGACTGATGATGTTCATGTTTTTTTTTCAGGATCCATCTGTATATTTGCAGATGGCTGTTTCAGCATTTAGCAGTACCGGGCTTGGTGGGCTTCCCAACAACGTGGGAGCGGAGGCGTTCAGCCCGGAAGCAGCGCGCTTGAGGAGGGACCTCCTGTGAGGTTCGTCCTCGACTCAACCGTTGCGGGGGGATAACTCTATCGGATTAAACTGATGATGTGTGCACTCACCTGTAGGTGCGTTATATAGTAAATAATCTACGCACCTACCCTCACATATACAAATTCATCCCCAACATGACTACTTTTTGAACTAATTCGGTTAAGTCACACACGTTTACAAGCTAGACAAGATGTTGCGTCATGCAGCCATGTAGAATTTAGGAGCTTGCAACGTGATATTTTTACTGGGAAATCGTTATTTTTATTATTCTTATTTCAAGATAGATTAAAATAACATAAAAAATATATTAGAAGTTACAATCATATAGCATTTACTAGTCGGTCAGTGCGCATCCGGTCGGCAGTCCAAAATATCGCTGGAAAGACAGAGTCGAGGCTAACCTAATGCAAGAAACTGTGCAAGATAAGAAAACATGGCATGTTCTCGTTTCGGAGGTCTAGAGTCACTTGGTGTCGCTGACCCATTAAAGTAAACTAAACAGTCACCACTCGTAATATTAAATTTTGATATGAATGTCAGGGCACTTCTCCGATGTTACATACAAAACTTTAAATACACTTATGTTTAGATACTAATAAGAAGTACGTACATAATTTCCCAGTTTATAAATAAGACCAGTCACACGAGACAGTGGGTACGTTAAACCAAGTTAGAACTTATAGTCACTGTTTAACATTTGGTTACGCCGCGGGTGTACGGAGCCCATTACGCTCGTTTCCGGACCACACGTAACTGCTTAGTCGAATCGGCAAAAGATACTAAAAAACCTTATCAATCGAGTTATAAATATTCATAACATGTTTTTCAAGTGAAACTTGTTTTTAATATATACTAATTTTATTTGACAATTACAACTCGAGCATGTTCTGTGGTTCTAATAATAATGATCAGCTTAGAGAGCAAAGAAATAAACATTAACCGAATTTTGAAATTACCTCACTCAAATAGAGATTTTTATAATGATACTAGCTGTCCCGACAGACGTCGTCCTGGCCGGAAAAGCTTCAATCGATATGGCGATAGCAGCGCCACCTACCGGGTTCCATTGTGAACCAACTCAGAAACCTTCTCTGGCTCATGCACAACAACTTTGCTAAAGATCATCACATGATCAAATGTATAGTTTAAGATTCTATAAAGAACATACGGACAAAATTCATTTTTATATATACGAAGTATAATATATTTGAATTACCTACTACTACTAGAGAGCTCTTATGTTGGAGTGAATGTTTGGAGTCACCTATCTCTCACCTTTACCTCTAGTCTTTTTTCGTTTGTGGATATTGTTATAGTTTTTAAGCTTTGCGTCCTTTTTTCTACTATGTTCTTGTTTATAAATTCGCTTCATAGCATTAATGTTTATATTAGTATTTGCTTTCCAATAGTACTCGTCATATGTTCTTTATTTTTAAACGGTTTTATTTAACTCGACCCGGAATTTATTTGTTTATTTATTTGGGTCAAAATTAGAAATTGAAATTTAAGCACCTTCCCGTTGTCAGATTGATCTGAAATTTGGTACACACATTTAATTTAGATGACAATACAATTTAATAAATTCAATAACATTATAAATCTAAGATGGCCGCCGATACAAAATGGCGGATTACATATTTTTCCTTAACCCCCTCAATATGGGTATCAAATGAAAGGGCTACACTAGTAAAACACGATGATTATGTCAAAATTTAAAATTTAAAATGGACGCCGTTCCAATATGGCGGACTATGTACATATATTTCCACAATCACCACAATATGGGTATCAAATAATAGGACTACACTAGCAGAATACTGTCATTATGTCAAAATTTCAAACTCAAGATGGACGCTGTTACAAAATGGAGTACAAGCATACGTGGCTCTAAGTCGAGTCAAGTCTCTGGAAGGGCTATGTATTGAGGAATTAGATTGTACTAAATTATCAGGTAAGAAACCATGTAATAATGATGCACTGATTGAATTAAATAAAATGAGGAATAATCGGTAGACAATTTCACTAAATACTAAAAACAATAAAATAAAAATCGGTAAAAAAACTTTTAAGTTAAACGGTTTTATTGTATGTGCACTGAAAACTACAAAATAAATAAATAGTTAGTTAGTTAAAACTAAAGATAGACTAAAATAAAAACGTGGGGCCCCTCTGAAATCATACCTATGGCAGAGCATATCATATATCTCTCTTATGGGGCCCCATAAGAGAGATATATGATATGCTCTGCCCACGTTTTTATTTTAGTCTAACTTTAGTTTTAACTAACTAACTATTTATTTATTTTGTAGTTTTCAGTGCACATACAATAAAACCGTTTAACTTAAAAGTTTTTTTTACCGATTTTTATTTGTTTCTTTCGTTTTGTTTATCGATGAGTAACTGTAAAGGCCCTAGCGGAAGACCAACGCTGGTTGAGTCAACCAGCATCATGTTGAGTTAGGACCGATTTAGAACTTCATTTCACAGTTGTATTGTCTTATTTAGAAGTATGTTTTTTTCTTTCTTTTTTAGTTATACGCATTCATTATTGATATTTAACTGTTTGACATAATTCCTCCTACACCATTCCATATTTGGACGACAGGGCGCTTTGGTCTACGCCATCGTTTTACAGGGGAAACACCACGAATGCTAACGAAGCGTTTTGCCTCCACGTTCCCTCTGCGTATGGCAAAGCTGTGGAATGCGCCACCAGAGTCTGTTTTTCGCGTAAAGTTCAATCCGGGAGTATTCAAATCTCGTGTGAATAGGCGTGATCGTGGTTAAACACGAACTATTTATCAAAATAAAATGTTGACGTAGTATTATTATGTATTTTCCATAAATTAAATGCAGAAAAGTTTTATATAAAAAATATAAGGTACTATAATTGTTCAAATACTTGTGGTAAATAGTAATACATGTATATATATATATGCAACTTCTAAAGAAATTAATTTAATGATTTTAAGACCACGACGTTAGTTGAAATTGATATCCGTGAGCACATTTACAGCAAAAACATGGACGTTAAAAGCATAGGTGTATTGCTTATTATTATTTACCTTACTACCTAGGTAGGTAGGTGAGATACTTTATAAAGTACCTGACAAAGTAGTAAGAAAGTTATTACTGACGAAATGTTCCATTATAATTACTGCGGTCTCTGTATAGTTTTTCAAAAATGAATAATCAAGTTCTACTCACATTGATTTTTTATTATTATAAGAATCTTATTAACCTGACCTATTTAAATGCTTTTCGAACCCCGTTCAAAATATTTAATGAAATATTTTCGCAGATATAACCCTTTTGTCCGTGTAGGAATGGAGAAGGAATACAATTTCCTGCGGCCGGGCGGCCTGTCGTAAGAGGCGACAAAACAACCCACAGCCAGATGATAGGGTATTTGCTCGACTGGATGGCTACTACCCCTGGTCTAGAGTATGCCACTATAACAACTTTGAGTTGTGTTCCGGCATTAGTGACCAGGTTACAGTCTGCCTTAAGGGAGCAGCAGCGCATTTTTAACACCTTTGGTATTGCAGATGTCCTTAGGCGATGGTAACCGCTTTCCATCAAGTGGGCCGTCTGCCTATCTGCTGAACTCCTGCAATAAAAAAAAACACATCGATAGGTATATAATAAGTGTACTAAATCTTACATCTCTAGCCATAGTAGATTTTTATATATAATCTGCCACAGACACCAAAATGAAAGTATGAGTTCCAATTTACCTTTAAGAAAAGAAATCTACATACATATTTAACATCAGATGTACACCCTCAATCGCAATCTTTTGTTGTAAGAAATGTTACGGAAACAACGTAAAATAGGAAAAAGTAAGTTGATATTTATTACATTCCGAAACACATTCTCCTGCGGTTGAGGATATGTTTGTTGCGGTTTATTTACTTTCCGAGTTGGAAACTATGTACATGCGAGAAGGATAAAGTAAGTTTTGTTCTAAATTTGTATTTCTAGGGTCCCGTAGCTATCATGGAAAAAACAGAACTTTAAGAAAAAGAAGAAAACAAGTAAAATTTTGAAATGGGCTTCCATGGCCAAACCTGAAATTTTAATTAGCGAATATTACACAAACGAATTTGGATCAGATTTTGATGGAAACTAAGACGGCGTCATACATACATATCTCTTTATTGTACATTTACAGTAAACTCACAACGGCTTACAGCAGCGTTACATTTTTAAAAACAATTAGGTATCTAAGTCAGGAATAGATTTCACTTATTTTGAAAAAAAAACTTGAGAGGTGTCAGGGGACACCCGGATGGAACGAAGTTCGTTTCGATAAATTAGTGAAGGAATTGTATTTAATTTTTAAGTTATAATTTTTTTTTAAATTATTAACAAATATAATGTAATATAAACTTAATCAGTAGGCTCAATTTTAGTAATAATGAGAGAAAGAGAGACAGACAGAGAAACACGCGCACGCCGCACGGCTTACAACTATAGCAGCAAAAAATGTCGTTACAACTTTTGGTCTTAATTTTTTCCGTCTAGTCCCCTTTCGCAACGCGCGATAAGGAACTTCGTTCTAAAAACCCTGCTGTATTGATGAATGATATTAACTGTAGAATAGAATATTCTTTATTGCACACAAGAAAATAATACACACGAGTAAACAATGATATTACTAGTACAATCGGCGGTCGTTAACAACGATTTCCCCCAGACAACATTCTGGAGATAATTTTACATTTCTGATAATGGAAACTGTATGAAATGAATTAATACACCAAACCATAGTGTAGCTTGTAAAGATCAACTTCTGTGAAGGAAAGTCAAGATAGACAGGTAGATAGAGAGATGAGATAGAGAGTGTTATCACTTTATTGTACACCATTACAAGTCAAATGTAAAACTAATAGCTATGGTTGATGTTTTGAGTATTTTTCTCTATTTAGTATATTTTGGGAGGTAGTCTTGGAAGCTCACTTAAAAATTAACTTGTATAATTGTTCAGAACTTTTCAATCTACAGTCTAAAAGTCAGAGGGAAGGGCAAACAAAGTATCGCTAATAAAGATCGTTGTAAGTTTCGAAGACCTAATTCGATATACTGTTAGACATGTATTAAAGAAAACTGACGAGTTTAGAATTATATGCTGATATTTTTTCCATCCCTCCGTGCTTATATTATATGGTGACTTCCCCCCAAATTTATATACTTTGGCAATTCTACTACATCTAACCATCAGTAAATCTAAATGTCAGTAAATGCACCGCAGCGAAATTACCGGCATCCATAAGTAGCTGGCAAGTCCGCTGCAGGCTGCAGGCTATCGTGAGGAGCCACGCCCGAGATATAAGGGCATAAAATAAACAACTGCGGATTAGGCCTACACAGACTGCAATAGTTGTTATAAGAGAAAATTAACGTTATATTAAACCTACTCGGATCTTCCACTTTTAGAATATAATATGCCTTATACAACCTTATTTTATTATATAAATCAGAATATTTTAATACATCGATATACATGCACGCGTACACACACTACACGCACGCACGCATGCATGCATGCACGCGTACACACACATTACATCAATTATGAAAATAATTTTACACTATTTATTTATTTTCTAAGTATTTAATTTCTAAATTTTCATTTGTAGTGTAATTTATTTATAAGTTAGTTTATTTTGAGTAAATACTCATTATATTTTTTAAGTAACTTTTAGTTTAAATTATAACGAAAGAATCTAAATATATTACTTAAAAAAATTACACTAGGGAATTAAAATTGTCAACGTTACACGTACTTAATGTCGCACGATAGGGGTAAGTCTTAGTGCAGGAACATATGTAATGCATGCATTATTTCTGCATGAATGTTGCCAATAAATTGATATTGACAATACGAATATATGAGTTCATGTACTTTTAGAATGATGCTAATGAATCATTACTTTTATTCCCAAATAGCATACATTCATTATGTTGGGAATAAAAATAAATTTAATTACTTAAACCTATATTTTAAGATTGCGACTAAGCATAACACCTTGTTTTTTCTTACAAGATACACAAAATTTTAGTAAAATTGTTTCTTTCGATGGTAATTGTAAAATATTTACTAGTCTAGTGTAATATGTTACATTAAATTTAGTTGCCTAAGACGTTTGTACATCATTAAATAATATAATTACAAAAATCCTATTGTTTAAAGCGGAGGTAGTTTGTGTAGTTCGATTGAAACGGAATAATACAAGTTTCCGTTAAAATAAAAGTTTTCTCCCGCTATGTTTATAAGTGTTACTATTGCCACGTTCAACCACATCTGGTACATTTAAGTTTGTTAGACTTGCAAGCTGCACTGCAGAATATTAAAAAATGTAAACTGCACTTGTCATTTATTGCTGCCGCTGCTGATTCCGGCTGCGTTTATATTTAAATATCGAAATAGAATTTTACAGTATGTACTCGTGTATACCCTCTCCGAAAAATTATGTTTTTATTGGATAAGGATAATAAATAAAAATCATAAATGAAGTAAACGAAGTCGAGTGAAATTTTGTATATATAAATACGACATAATTTGATTTCGATGTATTTCTTTATTTGCAGTCTATTAAAGCAGTAAGTAAGCAATAAAAAAATAAAGAACATTGATGTCTTATGTATCTTTGACAACCTGACCAGTAAGGTTGTATATTCACCGAGAAATATTTATTTATAAACATTGTTCAGAAACAAAATTTACATGATTTTGTGTCATTTAATACTGTTGCAGTTAAAGATAACATTTTTATCGCAATAACCGTGTTTGGTAAAAATCCGTGACATTGTTTTCTTAGAACCGAGTTTTCAATTATATAAAATATTTTTATAGTCAAATAAGTTATAACCTCACTAAATTCAAAAATGAAACTCTTCAACGGTTTTGTACACGTGACTGTCATTTTTAATTATTCCACGTTGTGTTCTATTTTTATTATTAAACGGTTTTATTTAGCTCGCCCCGGAATTTATTTGTTTATTTATTTGGGTCAAAATTAGAAATTGAAATTTAAGCACCTTCCCGTTGTCAGATTGATCTGAAATTTGGTACACACATTTAATTTAGATGACAATACAATATAATAAAATCAATAACATTATAAATCTAAGATGGCCGCCGATACAAAATGGCGGATTACATATTTTTCCTTAAACCCCTCAATATGGGTATCAAATGAAAGGGCTACACTAGTAAAACACGATGATTATGTCAAAATTTAAAATTCAAGATGGACGCCGTTCCAATATGGCGGACTAGGTACATATTTTTCCACAACCACCACAATATGGGTATCAAATAATAGGACTACACTAGCAGAATACTGTCATTTTGTCAAAATTTCAAACTCAAGATGGACGCTGTTACAAAATGGCGTACAAGCATACGTGGCTCTAAGTCGAGTCAAGTCTCTGGAAGGGCAATGTATTGAGGAATTAGATTGTACTAAATTATCAGGTAAGAAACCATGTAATAATGATGCACTGAATGAATTAAATAGAATGAGGAATATTCGGTAGACAATTTCACTAAATACTAAAAACAAGAAAATAAAAATCGGTAAAAAAACTTTTAAGTTAAACAGTTTTATTTTATGTGCATTGAAAACTACAAAATAAATAAATAGTTACTTACCTATCAACCTACGTAGGTGATCTCGGTCATTAATATCTCTGATGTTAGTGGTTGTCATAACATGAACAATGTCAGCGGCCGAAAGGCAGTTCATGAAAGAACACTAACACCAGGGTTTGCTTGGTAGGTAAACTAAGCAGCCCACACTATAACAAGTAGGTATTTTGACCTTCTAGTTCAGAAATATTTTAGTACTAGGCAGAATAGCTTTTAGGCATATTAGACTAAAATAAAAACGTGGGGCCCTCCGAAATCATACATATGGCAGAGCATATCTTATACTTTGGTAGATCATGAGCTCGGCGTTCGCTGGTGAAGCCGTAACGGCTGGTTATTGATGGTCAAAACCTCCAGTTACGATTATAGTAAGTCGATTCAGGACCCTGGACTCCGGAGCTATGAGGTTTCGGATGCGACCGGGATAAACCGCTAGGATGATGATGATGACGATTATAATAAGTCGATGCAATCCACACTTAGTATAGTAGAAAGTAATACAGAAATAGTTAATGGGCCCCACGTTTTTATTTTAGTCTTATATGCCTAAAAGCTATTCTGCCTAGTACTAAAATATTTCTGAACTAGAAGGTCAAAATACCTACTTGTTATAGTGTGGGCTGCTTAGTTTACCTACCAAGCAAACCCTGGTGTTAGTGTTCTTTCATGAACTGCCTTTCGGCCGCTGACATGGTTCATGTTATGACAACCACTAACATCAGAGATATTAATGACCGAGATCACCTACGTAGGTTGATAGGTAAGTAACTATTTATTTATTTTGTAGTTTTCAGTGCACATAAAATAAAACCGTTTAACTTAAAAGTTTTTTTACCGATTTTTATATAGAATAACTTTTATTTGATGTAAAAAAATCGGCCATTAAATACCAATGCGGTGTTACAAAAAGAGTGTATCTGTAATATAATGAACACGCAGGTTAAATGCGTGCTCAGTGGCTCATATAAACTGTAGCAACAATCTGACAGGGTCTTAGGTGCAACTATGTAGGAGGAGCAGGTGAGTTACGCTGATGGAAATAATTACTCCAGTCGCTCTTATATCATTCCCGTTTGTTGAAACTCTCGTCCTGTTTTTTTACATAGATTTAATTAAACACAATATTTTTTCATTGTGTTGTTTTCTTTGACATCTTATGTTACATTTGTTGGTATGTCAAGGTGTACCTTAAATTTAGATAATAATAATATCTAAGTATTTATAGTTTTAGTATACTTGTATACTAACACTAATATAGTGTAGCTGTTACATGTTATCGTGGTATGAGAAGTGTATGTATACTGAGTGTAGCGCTTATACCTTTTTTTTATTGCAGGAGTCCAGCAGACAGGCAGACAGCCCACTGGATAGAAAGCGGTTACTATCGCCTATGGACATTTGCAACACCAAAGGTGCTACAAATGCGCTGCTGCTCTCTTAAGAGAGACTGGAACCTGGTCACTAATGCCGGAACACAACTCAAGGTTGTTATGGCGGCTTCTCTAGACCACGGGTGGTAGCCATCCAGTCGGGCAAATGCCCTACCACCTGGCAAATACCTAATGGTGTATATTCTTCCCTCCTATTTTTTTCCATTTTGGACACCTTATTGTGTACGGGTGTTATAGTTTTTGTGCCTATTGTTATACTATATATCATACTATTTGCAGTTTATTGGTTTGAGGTAAACTGTGTTAGCAAGAAGGCACAATATAAAATTTTATTTCATGATTTTTAATAAGAGTTTTAGTTTAAAAAGTGATAATAAGGTAGCATGTACTGAGCCTAAACCTGTTGGAACAGCGCGCGCCGTGAAGGGCGGGCGCCCGCGCAGCTGCGTGGATCGGAGAGCTATTCACCGACTAGATAGCTTTGCTGAGATAAACGGAACCAGTAAATCAGAAATGAACGGGAAACTATTTAGCAATTTATATGAATTACAGGTTTTGAGCTTTTAATTTTGTAACTATACAACTTCATTTCATATCGATATCATTCAAAATTGCCGCACTCAGATTCCGGTAGCCTATTAACTTTTGATAACAATGATTGAATATTTTATTAGTTCTTCGCAAATCACATACGTATATGCGAGATAATATAGTACTAATAGTAAATAATATGTACTGTTCTTTGAACATTGCCACGGGCAGACGTCCAGTAGTCTCCATAGTTCCCGATCCGTAGCTCCATTAGAAGTTCATCCCAATAGCCCCATATTTTGGTTCTTATTCCTTACAATAGTCCTACACTGACCGGGGCTTGTCCTTGGGTGCATTTTATAAGGTGAGACAGGGTCAATCACCGGTCAGTATCACGCCACATTTAGATTAAATTTGTCTACAGGGCTATGAGATGGCCTTCCCAAGGTGCCACGCAAGCCCCCCAAAAGTCCGGGCCATTTTGATGGCCCGTGAGACATACATCTAATAATATGTATAATATACCATACTCTCAAATAGTTTAAATGCATATAGACCGAATATATTTTAAAGGCGTTATAGACACACACAGATGAATGGGCAGGATTTGAAATACCTATGGAAGTTTTAAATAATTAGTTACTTTTTTAAATTCTCTAAACATTTGTGTAATGGACCTTTGACAAGTAGACTCTTTACTAATTAAAGAGTCCACTTGTCAAAAGAGTAAAAAGCTTTTGAGGAGTAATCATACTCAATTAATGAATAATTTGCCAATCAAAAACAACTTTTGAGGCGGAAAGTTCTAAAAAAGACGAAAAATTGATTTGAAACTAGATTTTCGATTTGTTTCGTTTCGTTAATCGTTTATAAAATTCGTATTCTATTTTTAAACTAATATTTTATTTTTCAAACTCAATTGTTTTTTTTCTATTTAATTGGGTTGCAATAAATATTCTCAATTAAAATGTTAATGGCGTAATTACATGAGTCATAAGCAGTAAAACGCTTATTTTTGGGTTAAAAAATCATAATAATATTATTTGATTTTGGGAGATATTTAAGTGTATAAAATCACATCAATCCATAAACGTCACTTTGGAATCGAGCTTCCCCTTTTATGTGGATATGGACGATATTCCGGTCACGTAGTCCAAACTAGATTCACGGGTTTCGTAACTCAGTTTTTTAAATGTGCAAGTTTCCTCACGATATTATTTTCTAAGTAAGGATAATACTAGCTTTTTCCAGCGGCTTCATTCGTGTTAATTTTGTCATTATAAATAATAAAAACTAGTCTATTCCTATTCCAGACTTAATGTATCTTTGTACCGAATTTCATCCAGACCGAACAGATCGTTCTGGCGTGATTGAGCAACAAACATCCATCCAAACTTCCGCATTTATAATATTAATAATAATTAATAAACTTCTAGGATTTTTTCTACGCCCGGTAAGAATAAATATACATATTGAATTTTAAATTGTAATATTAACTCAATAACGCTCCACTGCTAGGTTCAAGCCTCTACGTTCCTAGGCGAGCAAATAATTCACTCGTAACACTATCTTATTCTGTGGGTCTCCTTGCTATGCATTCCTTCGTCAGTAACAGTTATTTGTAACAATTTAAAAAATGCCCGTTATAATGTCAGTGATTGTGACCAAATGGAAACTAATTTATAGTGTTAAGAGATAACGTGTTAATGGTTAGCTACATTAGTGTATAGGTACTGTAACGGCTAACCTCTTTCTTTAGTCGTCTTATATATTAAGAAATATAATGATTTCAAATAGAAACGTGGAATAGAAACTCTCGAAACAATACAGTACAGAATTGTATCGGGCCGCGAGCAGAACACTTGAATGTAAAAGTCTCTTGATTGCTAATTATAAACTTGAATCCTGAACCCAGTCTCTTATTGAAGATCCCGGTCAGCTCAGAAACCGCTGGCCGTTACTCAGGTTATATACTTGGGTTATCTATCATGTTTTATGTTATTAAAAATGACGCCTCTCAAAAAACGCATTAATCCACATGACAGTCACTAATATTATCACAGGAGCCCAATTTTGCAATTACTAGCTCGTTAAAATGGACACAGTCGTCTCAGTCGTACAATTGAATGATTTCGGTATTCCAATATAATTCCACTCTATAAATATTTATAAGCGACAACTCTTGAAATAAATGTTTACAATTTTATCTGTGCAGGAACGGATAAAGAATACAATTTCCTGCGTCCGGGCGGCCTGTCGTAAGAGGCGACAAAACAACCCACAGCCAGGTGGTAGGGCATTTGCCCTACTGGATGGCTACCACCCCTGGTCCAAAGTATGTCGCCATAACAACCTTGTGTTGTGTTCCGGCATTAATGAACAGGTTCCAGTCTTTCTTAAGAGAGCAGCAGCGCATTTATAGGACCTTTGGTGTTGCAAATGTCCATAGGCGATGGTAATCGCTTTCCATTAAGTGGGCCGTCTGCCTGCCTGCTGAACACCTGCAATAAAAAAAAATTGGTGGCTTTTCAATTATTCCTTTCGGCTAACGACATTTCTGCTAACCAATGTTTTTCTACTATCATTCCACTGCGACAATTTCGAGAAGATATTGTGGATTTAGTAGAATACGAGTTTTCGACACTATTACAATGAAATCGTACTTTGAATATCTTCGCAACGCCAAGATAAAGAAATAGCAGAATTGGGCTTCAGGTTAAAGTTATTAAGCCATGATCCATTTTTCAATTACTAGAAAAGTTGTTCATAGAATAAGTTAAGCTAATTTAAAAACGACAGTTGCATGGATAATAATGTCAATCCATAAATATCCCAGCTGGGCTCGGGCCTCCCCCCCTATACCCCGCCACGCTTGTTCAAGCGCGGCTTGGCAGGTTTGACACATCAGTTATCTCGAAGTGCAGGATGCATCACGATGTTTTCCTTCACCGTTTTTAGCACGTGGTAAACGTAACAATGTGCAAATTAGATCAGAAAACTGACTAAGAGATGCATGCTTTCAGGTCAGGATCGAATCCGCGCCCTTCGATTTAGGGGCGCGTGCGTTAACCATTACGCTACCACGACTTCATGTTGCAAGAATAAAATACGCTAATTGTCTTACTTTTGAATTCACTTACGTCATAATTCAATTCCCGGATAAGTTCTATTTCATAATTGAAAAATCGACCCTAAAACTTCTGAGACATAATATTATGTCTCAAAGACATAATATTTTCTCAGCAAGAGTTTGTTCGTTTGAAATTATTTGAATAATATTTATTTCCAAATTTCAAAGTTGATTTATATTTAATTTAGAACGTGGGCAGACAACACACTTTCAAGCTTGTAAACGCTTTTTTCAATGGCCATCACAAGTGTTTTACCATCGTTCAAACTGCTAGTATATCTGTTTAACAACACATACAGTGTCGCCTGGTGATTTAAGCAGGGAAACCCATCAAATCTGATGGTAATATTTGATAATTTTCACACAAATTGAAGAATTATACACATTGGATCTATAGTATTTCAATGGGCATTGCACCCTGGGGGCAGGTTGCTTAAAAGCGGCGTTGAGCGACGAATCTATTCATTACATTTTTACCGGCGTCATTGTGATCGAAACAAATGGTGCAGTACCCAAGAGTATAGTGGAAAAAGTTGTAGGTACTTAACAAGTCGACTATTTATGTATTGAGGGTATAACATTTAATTTCTAAACGAAATGAAGTTTATTTGTTCAAAACATGGTTTTTTGTTCATCTATTAACACCAATTACTACCTGATATTTTCGGGACCTTTTTTTGTTAGCGCTCGGGTAATGTATATCCGTATATATTTGGGCTCCAGGGAGGTCACCAAGGGGAATGTGGGACTCCCGACTGCCCGTGTTACACACAAGGTTCTGGTTAATATTAGAACTTGAAGGCATCGACCGCCAGGTTTCCCACTAAATCTTCTAGCGAGATCGGAATCATAGATGACTGTTGTGACACCTCGATGCAAACCGATAAAGAGGGGTGTCCCTGGGACCAGAACACTAGTCAATTTTATGTCTAAACTATTTTTTTTAACATTAGTTCCTTTGTGTCTTACTATTCAGTATCTCGAATTATAAATATACACACACATACACACGTTTATGTGTGTGGATTTATGTATGCAAGTTATGTATATTCTCTTATAATAATATAATTAATCTAAATATATATGTGTTTTAAAGTAAAGGTAATTTAGTGTAATTCCTACTCTAAATAAAATCTATAATTGTCTAACTAAGTACTTTTCAATATAACTGTTCGACATTTGGTAGACGTACATATGTAGGTACATATTTATGTTTAAATTATGGCGTACGTATATTTTGCTCTCTTTAGAGCTTATAAATTGTTTAATTTAAACAATTTTAGAGTAAAAACTGAATACATTATTTGCTTCATACGATGCTCTCTAGTACAACACAGTAACACAAGTCATTATTTGGAAAGTAGTATTGAATGCACGAATACACCAAATATAACACAGTGAGTTGGATAAAGGGAGTAGAGAAGTGTATTGAGTTATTAAAAAATCATTAGCCGAATTATAATGTTAAATGTTATTGAATTACTAATTTATATATATCCATAAGAGTTGGGACCTAAAAGAGTCGAGTTTGCGTAGTTTATATGGTCAAAACATTTGAAAATTACAATACATACTGATCAAACTGAAATGATAGATACTGTGGCATCAATAACAGCTGACCGTTTCGACATCAACTGGGTTTAATAAAGTGGACGTTTTATGAATGAATACGGCCCGTTTAGCTAAGATAAAACGTGATTTAGAACTTTATATAGCGCCCACGATGCTCAATAAATCTATGATACACAGGAGACAGCTTGTGATAATGTCCATGTTAGCTATCAATCTTTAATTTAATTGGTGAGAGATTATTATTTTTATGTGAACTTCCTTTACAAGTGCGTTGTCTAAAAAGGTAAGATTACGATTTTTTAGTGGTATATCTTATGCCTTTTATATATACATATGTTATTGCCATTTTGGCAAACATGGAATTCTTATAAAATCGTCTTGTCTTCTTTCTTTGTTTGAATATTGGGGGAAAGGTGTATTCTTTATGTGGGTACACAAATCATATACCGCTGAGTGCTGATCGTATTGTATCGCTTACTATTATATTAGTATATATATATGTATTAGTATTGCAATTCGTTAGTCTCACTAAAACTCGAGAACGGCTGAACTGATTTGGCTAATTTTGGTTTTGAACTATTTGTTAAGTAAATATGAAAAATTTAGTATGCTTGGGATATAGTAAAAACAACAATTTCGCTCGCCCTTAGAAACTATTCCTATTATACCTGCCAAACGTCTGATGTCGTTCAGAATTCAACGTTTTTTATTTATTGATTCTGAGGCGGTTCGAAGTTTGCCGGGCCAGCTATTTGTATATAATTTTGTAAAGTATATACAATAATACATTTATTGCAACAACTATTTATGTCACTTTTTGTAAACCCTACTGACCATCGATGCGCGACATCATGACGCTATCGGCAAACCTTCTGCGCACCTTATTATATTATTAGTATTATGTCTAATAACATCGGAGTAAAAATCTAATAAAATACCGTGCTTAAAACCAAAAAACGTAGTTTTATTATACTTTGTGAGAATTCGAGTATTTTTAGTTAAATGCTTTTTAGAGATACTTAGACGATTAATAAAAACAGTGCATGATCTTTCCATCTATTCTATTCTAACAAGATTTTCTATGTTAATTATTTCAGAGATATATTTCAAAAAAATATCAATTCGCTTGATGAATATAAAAACATTTTCAAGATGAATAACGGTTGAATAATTCATATACCAAATATGTTTTTTTATACATTAGTATGAATCATAGTTAGACCCTGACTGGTGCAAAGAAAACATGTAAAAGACATCCGTGAAAGAGGATGAGTTAAACGAAGGATCAGAATAATTGACCTAAATCAAGGAGGTGAAGCTTAATAAGGTAAAGGACGTAATCATAATGTAATAAAGGTTATGCGACCGAGCATAAAGAGTCCGACAAATCCCCTAGCTATGAAAAAGTCCCTAAACCCTATAGGGTCATGTAATGACTAGAAGGTCTTAGAGATCCTTGTAATAAATAATCTTTGATAAACGAAAACACCACTAAAATTTTCAACAAACATTTCGGCATTAAAAACATTTTTTAAGATAAATAATTTAAGTTATAATTTTGATATGTATACGGCGTTACTTATATAGTCTCGTTACGAAACGATTCGGCATCTCTTAAATAAGAGAATTAGAATCAGACCCTAATCAATGGAATACGTTTTTCTTCACTTATAAACGTGTATTACCTGTTGTTTACCTAAGAGGAGCACAGATAAACTAAATTTGAATGATTAACGTAGGTTGTACCCAAAATAAAATATTGGACTAAACAAGAGTTCATGGATAAGATTTTCACAAATCAGTCGCTGAGCAGTTTTTTTTTAATTTAAGAAACGATTTTAAATAATATATATAGAATAAAGGAATATTAAGAATTTTGTAACATCATTTTATACTGATAAATTACTTTTTACTAAAATATTATTTAATTAACATAAATTTGAGCTAAATATTTACAAAAAAAACTGACTGATAAAATATCACAGAAGAAAAATATACTTGATGTTTCATATGTAGCGTACGTGATGTCACTTAATCAGATTTAGATAATGATTTAACGCCTGATTTTATTAGAGAAGTAGTCGTTTGTTTATTTGATCACTTTCACCTCTCGTGTAACAATCTACTATTACGCATGTCTCCACACTACGCCAGATTTTCACACCTCTTGCGAGAGAGTTTTAAAAGAGGTTCAAAGATTTCTCTTCCCGTATGACATATTGATTGAAATTCATAACCGCCAAACCGAAAGAACATTAAAGGGTAATAAAGTACAGCGTAGGCGGTTGTTTCTAAATATAGACGACTAGATAAAGTGGGCGACTGAACAACGATAGCTTAATAACTAATGTCTTCGAGAAAGCGTAAATGTTTACTCCACAATTATTTACTTTAAGATATATTTTGAATGAGTAATATCGCCATGTTTATGTTTTGTCTGATGTGTACAAATATTTGTTTTTGTTTATCACTAATGGCCAGCCCTCGGTTAATTTTAACATTAGGCGTATGAAGCTTATGCCAAATTTGAATCGATAGCAAGACAAATGAACGGCCGGTAAGATATAGAGTACCGCCATTAGTTAAGACATAAAAAAGTTTTTGAAAAATAAAATAAAAATACTATAATCATTTTTACCAAAGTTTATGGCCTCTCAAGTTCAGCTTGAGAGAGTTGAGCTATATATCGACTCTGTTATGGAAAACTTCGTAAGTCGTATTCAATTTTTTAATTGCAATGTTACAACCTAGGCGCCGACAAAAACAAATTCACACCTGTAAATCTGTAAAAACACATTTTATTTGGCATTTGCACTAATTCTTTTATGATTGTCTTCTTTTGTTTACTTATTTATTGGCATGCATTTACTAATTATTATCGAAAACAGTTCATTATTTTATTGTACTGGTTTATGGCCGTTGCGGTCGAATCATTAGCCAAGTTTTACGGATTAGGTCCACGTTTCCGGGCGGACATATTGCATTTATGCAGTATAAAACAATGACCTGAGGAGGGAGTTGAGTCGAGCGCGAGAACCACGAGCGAAGCGAGACGTGTGTACTACTATCGGTAATCTAATAAGTGACGGACTTTGCGCGTGTTATTGAATTACGATCTTTTGCATTACGTTTTGACTTGTTGTGTTCCGTTATATTTGTACCTGTGTTATACGTGATTGTATAGTTCTAATAAACTCTTTAGTAATTCTAACGGCATTTTTAATTCGAGTCTCAAGACTCGTAACACAACATACAACTATAAAAATGTAGATCCTAATACAAAGATTCCTAAGCCCGTATTTATGATAATTGCACAACTATTTATTTACTAATAGTTTAGTTAGTTTATATAGCTATATATAATATAATAGTTATAGTATATATAGTTTTGCGATTATGCTAATAATTTGTAAATGTAAAATTATATTTTTGTCGCTTACAATGTTCTTCCATAACAGGCTCCATATGTATGAAATCGTTTTATTCTTCACTAAAAATTAAAAGTACGTTCTTAAAACTAGGTAAAGAAAATGTTGAACAAAGGACGGCCTTATCGCTTAAAGCGATCTCTTCCAGGCAGCCTCCTAAACTAAGGAAAATGTAGAGACAACGGTGGCGGTTAAGACAATAAATAATATGAAAAATTCCAAGAAGAAATGAAAAATATATAATAATATACTTTATATACTACACAAATCAGGATATATCATACTATATATAGGATCAGCAGCATGTTTTAGACTTACGAGGACCAAAGATATTTAGTAACCATCAGTTTAAAAGACAATATGGATTTAGCTAGTCTGATGTTGAGTGGCAGGGAATTCCATAAACGGACAGCCTTTTTTTAGTTTTTTATATTAAATGGGTTTGCGTTTGACCACGATCACGTCCAATGCCGGACGATGATGCGGTCGAAGATGGAGCACGCTTACCTAGATAGTACCTATTCACACGAGACTTGAAGATACCCGGATTGTACTTTTCGGGAAACACGGACTCTGGTAGTGCATTCCGCAATTCTGCGGTACGTATAAGGAACGTGGAGGCGAAACGTTTAGTACGCACTGGCAGCGTTTCCACTGTGAAACAATGGCGTAGACCAGAGCGCCTTTTAGTCCGAAGATGGAATGATGTAGGGGGAATCAGGTCGAACAGTTCAGCCGCACACTCTCCGAAATGAATCGTGTACCGTGTACCGTAGGTCTGTACCGTGAAAGAGTTATCAACGAAGGAAGAAGTATGTATGATATGATTTTTATCTATAACACATTTCCAATTCGAATCTCTTTCCGACTGATGTACTTTTAAGTGTATTTTTTAAGGTCAATACGCTGTTCGATATGTTTAAACGTATTGTTGACTTATGTTGCTTCATGTGAACAATATAAACCTAAAATAACACCTTCAACGGCGGGTAATGGTTTTTTGAGTGGAGAACTAATGTTTTCTTTTATAAATTGTCATGCTTGTTAAGGTACTTGTTAGTTTTTTTTATCTCTGTTTAGATTTTCTTTTTATATAATATATTAGTTAAAATATCTATATAATCGATTCTTCGGGTAAGTGAATCAAATTATATTCTGTATTTTCCCTGAACTAGTATAACAGGTAGGTCGATTACAGTTCGAAATATTTCGTAATATCCATGGTTTGCATAGACTTGTTGTAACTAATTTTGTTGTTATTAATTAATTATTACCACTTTATACTCGTTGCGCCTATGACTTCATTCAGCAAAACTTATGCATAGTTTTAACGGTTTTAAGCGCGGTGTTTTCTTTGATTTTTATTCCAACATTTCTAACAAACTCTTGTGTCTAAGAATTTTCTTCTGCAGTCATGGACATGGACACAGAATGTTAGCCAGACATCCTGTAGATGGCAGGAAAAGCTACTATTATTGTATTTATATTCATATCTTCTAAACCATAGAATGCAACGAAACTGAATATATCTTAGTCTATAGATAAAATTCCTGATTTAGTTAATTATTTTGTTAAAAGATTTAAGAGACAAATATTCGTAGATAGAAAAAAAAACAGTATTTTATTATTAGGTATATGTAGCATAAATTAAAGTAATCGATTAGATTTTGGCATTTGTTTTAAAATCAAAGACACTTTAATTTTATATCCATGCAGGAACGGAGAAAGAATACAATTTCCTACGGCCAGGTGACCTGTTGTAAGAGGCGACCTAACAACCCACAGCCATAGGTGGTAGGGTATTTGCCCGCCTGGATGGCTATCACCCCTGGTCTAGAGCATGCTGCCGTAAGAGTAACAACCTTGAGTGGTATTCTGGCATTAGTAGCTTCTGTCTCCTTTTAGAGACCAGCAAGCAGCACCCTTAGTGTTACAAATGTCCATAGGCGACGGTAACCGCTTTCGAACAAGTGGGCCGTCTGCCTGTCTGCTGAACTCACGTAATAAAAAATATATAATTACTTGAATTATATTCTAATTAATACAATACATTTCATACTTAATATTTTTCAAATAATAAGACAGCTTTGTATGTAAATTAATAGCAAATTGTAAGATTACATTTTGCGATCGTCACACTTGCATAGCGTGGGAAGTCTTTGTTTTGTAACGAGCCCAAGTTTTTACTGTATCTATGTATTTGATTCTTACATTATGTATTACACATTTTCACTAGGATTCCGCAGCCATATGTCATATAACTACTTCCATGTTTTTCTTTGTATGTCACGCGTCATTTTTCTCAGAAACTATAAGATTGAAATTTCATAAAATATTCTACATTTTCGAGGATTTTTGTATCATAGTCAGATTTAAACACATTATAATGATGATAAAACTACATTTTAACGGTTTTAAGCGCGGTAATTTATTTGATTTTGGTTAATCCGAATTTTATTTGCGATTTCCAGACCGTGCTAGTTCACATAATATTTTCTTAAGATTTCGTGTCTTGTATACATAATAAAAATACGTTTTAACGGGTTTTAAGCGCGAACACTTAAGAAAATATTACCTACATTATAATGATGTTTATTGATGATGTTTTAAATTGAAATCCTAAGTGCTTTCTAGCCATAAAAAGTATATACCGCCTTTTAACTGAGTTGTAAAAAATTCAGAAAGCATCAAACTGGTCGAGTTTGAAAATAATTCTCAATAATTGGTTGTAACAAGATCCTAAATGCTTTTTGGGTTTCGTATTTTTGTAGCAAATTTACAAAACAGTGGACGTTAGTCGCTTCTCCGGAACCTTGTATAGTTTGTGTACTACCATGCATGACCGAGTCTTTAAATATATTACGTGAGTAACTAAATAAGTCCGTAATGTATATTAAAAGACGTCAAGTAACAAAAATGTCGCCTGGTATTACACAACCAAATATGGAAGTAGCCTTTCTTGGTCAGTAGCGGAACTCCTACGTGTTTTCCCGTTCATGGTCAGGTGGGTTTATTCTTGTTTATTTTCAATTTTAGTTTTAAGTAGAACATATTTATGCTTTTATTGGTATCGTTTTTAATTACACTTGATTGGCCCCTTATGGAGATTGTTGTGGGAATCGTTTTATATTATTTTTGAGGATTATATCAGAAGGCAAAACTTTATTTATAATATATTTTTTTTATCTTTATTTATAATAATTACCTATTCTTTTTGACAGCTTCTGTGGCTAGATGTGAGGCTTACGGAGATTTTTTCTGAAAAAGTATTCTTAATCTTTTGAACTTAGAGTGAATATTTCTCAAAGTCTAATATTGTTCTAGAAATTAACAAACAAATTTTGGTTTGAAAATTATCCATCGCTTAGTTTTAGAGACAAAGTGTATTTTCGATTAGTACTTGTTAATATTTTTAAAATTAATGTAATAACTTTCTACCGTGTTATTCAGCGTACACAATCCCTATATACACTTGATAAATAAATAGAAAAAATAGTATACATAGCCTAAACATAACAGATCAATAGATATAAACTCAAGACCAAAGAAACTTTTCAGCAGAAAAATGTGTGAAATAGTTAACTGTAACTATATAACATCTACTGATATTAAATTTTAAAAGAAAAAGAAAAAAATGTTGTAGGCACTTATTATTATAAGCCAATAACAAAACAAAACCAACATCAAGAAAAATTAAAACGATGAAAAAGAGTCTTACAAGTTGAATAGTCAAAGGAAAAAAAAAATCAAAAACGCACTTGACCGAGTTTTTTATTTTGTACTAATTTCTCTTTACTATTTTTAGGTAGGTTTAACATGAAATTAATAAATGAATTTTATTGCAGAAGTTCAGCAGATAGGCAGAAGGTCCACTTGATGGAAGGCGGTTACCATCGCCTATGGACATTTGCAACACCAAAGGTGCTACAAATGCGCTGCTGCTCTTTTAAGGGAGACTGGAACGTGGTCACCAATGCCGGAACACAGCTCAAAGTTGTTGGCGACATACATTTAGATCAAGGGTGGTAGCCATCCAGTCGGGCAAATGCCCTACCACCTGGCTGTGGGTTCTTTTGTCGCCTCTTACGACAGGCCGCCCGGCCGCAGGAAATTGTATGCTTTCTCCGTTCCTGCACGGATAAAATAAAGCTTACGAGCGTATTTATTCCTAGTTATTATAAACATTATCATTTCTCAGGGCTTTAATTTCAATCAAAACATTCCGAGAATCATTTAAGCTTCGCGGTGTGTAACATTTATCGGCCTTTTTGATATTTTCGCAAATCATCGTCTCGATTGAAAATAGATTGAAACAAATGATCGTATCGGTACGATTAGATCGATAGATAAAAGTATGTATAATCGCTCTTTGTTTTAACAACAATGTACCACTAATTAGAACACAAGCGGGGCTTCATAATCAACTATTATGAGGAAAGTTCTTACTTTCGAAAGTGCGATATTATAAAGTTAATATCAGTTCTAGCGCAGTTTGTTAAGTGGCTTTTCGTCGTCGTCGTCGTCAGCCCTTCACAGTCCATTGCTGGACGTAGGCCTCCCCAAGACGGCGCCACTCATACCTGTTCGCTGCCTTTCTCATCCAGCGCCTCCCGCCGACCTGACGTAGGTCGTCGGTCCATCGGGCTGGAGGGCGTCCGACACTACGTTTACCGAGACGCGGTCTCCACTCCAGGACTCGTATGCTTCAACGGCCATCGGTCCTGCGGCAGACGTGACCGGCCCACTGCCACTTCAACTTGCTAATTTTGCGAGCTATGTCGGTTACTTTGGTTCTCTTACGGATATCCTCATTTCTAATTTTATCCACAAGAGAAACACCCAGTGGCTTTTGTGTTCTGTTAAAAAAGAAAGTTTGCTTTTGAATATGTGATGTTTTAGAGTATAACATTAGTTAAATTAGAACGGACATATTATATTCTAATTTGCAAAACTAACAACCAACCAACGTTATTGTACAAAAATGCTATAGAGAACGGAGGACTTAAATACTTTAGTATAACTTAACCATACTAACTTAACGTAATTATTTTAGATATAACAGTCATCTAAACTGCTTTCTGCCCAGAGAACCTTTAGATAGAACATATGAAGAGAAGAAAAATACATTAATTTTGTCTTCCGATATAGTTTTCGTAAAACATATGTTTTTGTAAAAAAGGAGTAGTACCTAGGTGAATAAAGAACTAAGAAATGCGTTATGCTAAATGCATTGCATTGGAGGGGGATTCTGTAGAAAAAAATATTTTCGTCATTTTTTTAATATTGATTCCCAAGACCTTTTTGATTCATCTTCGTAGATCGACGGTGTATCGCTTATTTGATAAAAAATATTATAAAAACTGCCTTCTAAAGAAAATGTTCCTATAAATTTATGACATAACAGTATGCGATTATGTATATATATATGTGTAAATAACACTTTTTGGTAACTTTTTGATGAGCCTATAAACCGTTCATAACTTTCATGAATGAATAAGGGGGAGAGAGTCTAAACACAGACACCTGCAATATTAACCCATGCCGAGAGAAGTGGTTAAGTACTATATTATTAACAGACAGATAAAGACTAAAGGAAAGCTATCAAGCTTCCCCTTATTGTAGGATTCCAATACCTAAAGATTAATTAGGGAAACTATTAAAATTTGACAACAATCCTTGTATAGTTACCAAGTATTGTGAATTTAAATATTACAAAAATATATAAATATATACACACTTTTTATTTAAGTCATATTGCAAAACACACACGTTACACATTTTTTCTAATCGATCCCAAGATTGTCTGGAATCAATTTCCTTTAGTCATAAGATCGCTTATTGTTTCTGTACTAAACTTCTGGAATTGTATGTTAATGTTATACAATACATTAAATTCTATTATATTCTATACAATCATTGCCGTTAAGAAATGTAATCGTAATAAATATCAATACTTAACACTTTAGTCCAGTTTTAATATATACGATTAACATTTTGATGGATTAAGACTCCTAGTATCTGAATTGTATTTTAATTTAACTTGCACACCACCATTTATTTATTATTTTTAGATATCGGAACCCCAAGAAGACTGTTTAAACATTATAATACTGTGACATTACGATAATTACTGTTTCCCTCTGCTACTAAAGTAAATGCAGACCCGCTATACAGGCTTTGCATGCAAACCATTATTAAGTAAAGTCTGCTATAGAATTAAAAACAAAGCAATAAGTGCTAAACGACCTTCCAGTCAAACAAAATAAACGTTCCACTGTCAGCGAGCTCTAATTACTTTTGTGTCGGTATTCTGAGTGTAATTTGGCCTTAGAAGTTACTGCACGGTATAGCCAATACTACGATACAAAAAAGAGGTTACCTTTTGATAATTTGTAATACAAGTCCATAAATATCCTACTGATAGACTCATTTCATCCATACTTGAATAATTGGCATATTCACCACGTTCGTATAAGGTGGATTGAATGGTTTCATAAATGTACTCTTTAATCTTTACTATCATTATCAGGTGATAATATCGAGCTCATACCACAATTTTATCGTAAGCGACATTGGATCCAAGTATCTCTTTTGTTGAAAAATTATTATTTACACATATTTTAAACTGTTTTTTTATTTTAAGACATTCATTTTTCGATTCAGCAGGGTGGGTCTATTCTATCTGAAAGTGAGAATCATAAATCAAAATAATAATTTAGAAACACTTTTGCAACAAAATATATACTTAGGTCCAAATGTCGCTTACGATAAAATGGCGGTATAGGCTCGATATGTACGCTAAGTCAGAAAGTTATCCTAGCGGTGTATGCTCTCCGGTCAGGAAAGAGACTAAAATCATTAAGATGAAATTATACTTAAGGCATCCATCCAGCCTCAGGTAGACACTCTTTCTTATTATATACTAGCTTCTGCCCGCGATTTCATCCGCATGGAAAGTTCTTTTAACCATCCCACGGGAATTCTTTAATTTTTCAGGATCAAAAGTATCCTATGCTACTTCTAATACCTCCAAGAATATATGTGTATAAGTTTCATGATGATCGGTTGAGTAGTTTTTGCGTGAAAGCGTAACAAACAACAGCTGTATTCAGAGGTAGTTTCCGTTATGCAGCAACAAAGTGCTGGAATAACATTCCTCCACCTATAAGAAACGCCTCATCAGTGTCACTCTTTAGGGTCACACTAAAGAAATTCCTTTGTGAACACCAAAACGCACAGAGTGACTTAAGGCATGATACAAGTGCTTTATGACCACTTTTACTAATAATACCTATGATAGATAACATTAACAATAATCTGTTTATTTTATTTACATACTTGTTTTTTGTTCACGTACCTTACTGTTTATTTATCTATATATATATATATGTTTATTATTATCATTTGATGAAAATATGTCTAATTATCCGTCTCATTTATATAAATATTAAACTGTACCGATATATTAATTGTGTTGTATTGTCCTCCGTGACTCCACCTGCTGGTCCCAGGCGGAAGAACAGCGCTGGCCTTAGTAGCTAGCATTACGCTGAGTCTGGGTCCAATTTTAGGACTTATATTGATACTGTTATCTTTTACTTTACTCAGTGTTGTTAAAATGTTTATTTGTCCTAAATAAAATAATTCTTTCTTCTTCTTTCTTCTTTCTGCGCACGGCGTATACAATTGATGAAATTCGTATTGAGTTGTAGTGCGGTAATGTTGAATTTATTTATATTAGAATGTTTGTGTTTGTTTAAAAAGCTTAAATTTGGAACCCAAACCATGCAAGAATTTTAAACATTGTTCTTTTATTAGCTTTTTGACATGTTTTTTTCAAAATTCAGGTCTTTATAAGTGTCTATTCCGTTTTGTATTAATAAATATGCCTTATGTTTAAAATTTTATTTTTATGTAGATAATTGTGATTATAACTTATATTTATGATAAAAAATATAGATGCGCCTTCTATTTTTAGTCACATTGCAGCTGCTTTCGGTTTATGCGAGCGTAATTGCTACTTGCTTGTGGTCTCGCATCGGCAATCGCTGGCACGTTTTCATTAAAGGCTTTTCTGCGTTAAGCAATTTTCGATTTTCGCTCGCGGTGCGTTGGATTAATGCGGTTGAAAATGTTAATTAATTATATATACATTATTTTAGTAAATATTCATTCTCTATACTTTAATTAATTTTATTTATTTTATTTTATACTAATATAATAGGGTAGTTGACAGTCAAACCAGTAGAATTATATTCAACTCACAGTGGTGAGTTGCTCCAAGCTGGCGTCATAAAAAAAGTCCATCGCAGTTGTCATTTTAGTTTAAGTAATTGAAAATCAGAGTGTTATTAATTAAATTTAATTTATTAATTTAATTTCTTATTATTTTTTTTAACAACTCTACGGCCTCGATTTCCATACCCTTTTTTTTACGACTTAATTTCTAAGATAGGTTCTTTGCGTGTCTCGGTTGGTTTGTGAAGTGTGCGTGTAATGCAATTCGGTGGTAGTGCGCGTTTGTGTGAGTATGTGTGTAAGTTTTGCTGTTAGTTCTGTGTTTGTGATTTTGTGTGCTGTTATAATTTATTGTTTAATTGTTGTGACAATGTGTTGACTGGTAATTGATGTTGAATAATTTTTAGTTGGTGTTAGTGATGATGGATGGTTTAGGAGGGGGATTATTGCCCCCCATTAGACGTTGGACCACCGTCTTGTCTCCCATGCGTATCGCCATTTTTATATTGTAATCCCGGTGTCTATAATTTATTATATTACAAAATTGCAAACACAGCAAAATCTTGGACTTAGAATCTGCACTATTTTTTTGTCCTGGGAACCCTGCGGGAATTTTTCAGGGAGTTATTTAAAAGTTCGAATTCCAATTTGATTTTTGCGCTGTTCGATAGCAAATTTTATGTAATAAAATGTGTGATATTTTATATCCTGGGAATCGTATGCATTAAAATTAGGTTACTCCAACACAGTATTTACTAAAACGATAACTTGCATTCTTTTTTAAATGCTGAGGTACTTTGTGTCCCGGGAATCCCGCGGGAATTTCAAGTCAAGCGTGAATGAAGTCGCGAGCAGAGCCTAGTTTATAATAAAACTGTATAAGGACATTTTTGGCTAAATTTTCTTAACTACCATTCAAATTCATACCATCAAAATGGTTATCTGTGTGAATTCCAAGTACATATATCAATAATTGTTGAAAAGTTTTTAGAGATCTCATTTTCTGCGAGCGCTGCGTTCAAATAAAGCAAATTGCAGTGAAATTGCTTCAGATTACAGAATAGCCTAGCCCTTGAAAAGTTTCTTATAAAAAGATTTTATCATAAAGAAACGGATCATCCAGAAAATATTTTTGAGTTGGAACGAATTCCAAACTTCAGTTACTGAGCAGGCGTTTTTATTAAATTATTCATATAGCTTGGATAACTCGACTTCACCGAACCTTTTAAAACTTACTGTTCAAACAAATTTGCTTTATAAAAGTTATTAAGAAGAATTTTCTCATTATTTAGTTTAGCCTATGCTGTATGCCTATAAATATTTATAACATTATTCAGAGTATACACACTACATATATATATATATATATATATATATATATATATATATATATATATATATATATATATATATATATATATATATATATATATATATTATTACGAAGGTTGCGCGGACGGAGGATTATGAAATTTCGTACAACTATAGTTTATATAGAGAAGGAGTGCAAAATGCTAATATTTAAAAAAACTACACGGACTACCATGTATTTGACACACAAACGCATATATACTCTTTTGTTTATAGTTCAAGTCAAATTAACAGTGTAGCCTTGGCGAAATCTGTGATTATAGAAGTTGTAGTTTTTGACAACAGAACCTTAATAATGTTCAAAAATATACTTTAAATCATTATTTTGACGGTATGGAATTTTGACTTCTGGGTGACCACTATTGTATATTATTATGTAAATATGTATTTTCAAATATATAAATGTAAATTTAGGCATTAATACTTATAAACTAATAATAAGAAACTTTAATAGAACTACTGCTTCTCGTCTTCCTCTCTCACCAGATGCATAGGTTTGCACATCACCACCATTTTATAGATTTACTTGATTAATTTCATAAAACATATAGTTACAAGGTCCTGTACTGCCGATGGAATGTGTAAATATTTGCAGGGAAATCATTGTTAAACTCTCTAAGTGACTTTTGTCATTATACCATTGATTTATTATTTATGATTTGGCCAAATGCGACTTAATTATAGCGTAAAAAATAACAACATATCATGACTTATCAATATTACGTCAGAGAAAGAAAGAAAAAGGTTTACTGACTTAAAAAAGACGACGCTATACATAAAAACACATGATACATCCACATTAAATTTAACACAAACCAAAAAAAACCTGCCGCACAAAACACAGAAATAGAAATAATAAATAAGGCTTGAACGTCTAGGTCTTTAGTCAATGAGTTGACAACTCAGCATTGTCTGCTCAGCATCTCAAATCCTTTTATTTTTGATGCGCAGGGGAAATACATTTCATACCATACTGAATCCCTCTCGGCTGTGGGGGTGATAAGCGCCGCGAAGACTACGCGGAACCAACTACTCCGCTAAACCTAAACCTGCGTCCCATATCCGGCGCTTGTGTAGAAGAACATGAGATGCCGAGCGATGCTAAACCCATTGTTCAACTGCGCAACAAGCTTAGGTCACTCCGGGAAGCATCTCAAATCCTTGATAACATCTTTATGAGAGAGTCACCTTATTAAAATTATCCCAGATGTAGTACAGGCATTAGAACAATTATATATTCAGAATTATTGTGTGAAAATACTTACCTATCATTTGAATCACAATAGGTCGTTAATAAACAGATAAACGTCACCTTATAATACTCTGTGAGGGGATTCTAATGGGCTATTAAGTAAATAAATATCTTTAAAACTCAGGTAATGTGATGTTAACAACGTTTTCACACTTATTTCTTTGTAATTTATTATTTGACATGCCGAGGTAATTAGATATAAATTTGTAACAGAAAACCGTATGTCGACCGCCCCTGTCTCTATGACCGTTGTTATTTAAAAAAGTTACTTTATGGAATTGTTATTCGGATAAATTACATTCGAATTATAAAATGTAGATTCGATATATTCTATTTTTGATATTTATCTAGTATTCGAAGATCCCAGAGCGATCAGACACAACTTATTTTCACATGGATGAAACCTTGGGTTCTCAGTAGCGTCTCATGCTCTTTAAATAGCTGTCTGCCTGTGGAGCTCGCTTTGTGACATCTGGGCAGGTACCAGGTAAGAAAGCAACTAAAAATAAGAGTTATTTAACTTAAATTTACATGGTTGATTCATATATATATATAAGTGAATATTGACCATAACTTTAATTTAAAGATTCGAATTTGAAAAAAGTGGACGAAGTTGTAGTGGTAATGCACTAAGATACAGATATAGGTGTGTATAGTTTGATGCAAACTTTATGGCGGCTGTGATATTAGCTACGAGCAAAGGCGTGCACAGGTAGAGTCAATTTGAGATTAGAGATTAATTAGGGCTAATTGTTTCTAGTACTTTAACCGAGTTTAAAAAAGGAGGAGGTTCAATTCATGTATTTTTTTAAATGTAATAAATTTCTATTACAGATAATATGTCAATGATTCCGAAATATTTAACCATTCGAAACAATTCACTTGAACATTAAATTGTATAATCGTAAATGGATAGTGTGAATGCATCATAACATAAAACTGTAAGTGACAAGTTTGTATAAAAACTTAGTCGTAGGACTGCCTATCAGAAGTGAAGACTCTGTATCTGAGCGTGACAATCACGCGAGTTCAGTGTTATTTCCATGAAGGTTAAGGATATAATGAAAACCGTCTCGTATGGGAGACAAGTTGAAAAAGTGACCACTTGCAAACGGGAAGTAATTGTTTGAAAGGTCACCGAATAACGCAAGCGTAGCAAATGGATGCATTATATGAAAATGACAGTTAAATACAGAGTGAAGTGTGCCGAGTTGAAATATTTAATACCTTTGATGACTTGTGTAGTTGAGAAAATTAAATTATGTATTATGACTAATTAATCTATTTTCCAAACATTCTTGGCGCCATCTAAATTGGCTGCAATTTGAGAAATACTTCTTCTTTCTACCCTCCATAGTTTTTCTCCTTCTAAGAAGTGTCTAAAGTAACAAAAGAAGTTATCGCTTCTGAAATTGGTAGCAGCGTTGTCTGTCATTGTCGTAATTGAAGTTAAACATTCTTTACCTTGTAACCTTCCATAAATAAATATTGATAGATACTGCCAAAAGCATAGATTATCTAAAGCCACTCGGTAGGAGGTCCTTTAAAATAATTTTATAAATCGATTTTCAATTACTTTTAAATTTAAGAGCTCTTTATGGCCTAGCTGACATAACTTTTAGTGGGCGACATTACATGTTTATAAATTAAACAGGACTTAACATATTAAATAAACAACAGAAGTATTGGAGAGAATAAATCACATACTAATGCCTTCACTTATACAAGCATTAATTTGTATAAACAGGTTAATGCGTAATTAATCATTTTTAATGATTCGCCCTTCATTGTAATGATGTAAATGATGGCCCTAATGACAAGTATCGTTTGTTCATAAGTTATCATTATCAAACCAGCGTGATTCGTCGATGATGGATAGTCTTCATTTTGTATTACATTAATTTTATTTATTGACCTTTACTAATTTGTAAGTGAGGCGAAAAGCCGCTTAGCTGATGTATAATATTATAAAATTTTAAGCACACCGTGTTTCTAGTACATTAAAGCCTTAAAAAAACAACTGGAATAAATGATGGAGGTATTAATAAGTTTTTTAAATTTATTTGTCGGTTGGTATGTTTGTTCGGGAGGCACGTAAAAACTACTACGCCCATTTCGACGCGGTTTTTGATAGCAAATTCTTAGACTTAAAATCTGCGCTACTTATTATTCCGGGAATCCCGTGGGAATTTTCGCGGGAGTGGTAGTTCGATGCATAAAAATTGGCTTTTTCCAAAACAATTTTCACTAAAACGATAGTTTACATTCTTTTTTAAATGCTGCGATACTTTGTGTCCCGGAAATCTCTCGGGAAGTTCAAGTCGAGGATCAACTAAGTCGCGGTCATATCCTAGTAGATCTATCTAAAACAGTGATTCCCGACCTTTATTGTCCCTTTTAGAAAAAAAAGTCAACAACCGCGCCCCTAGTTCATAATAGCTTTTTTGTGTCACTTGACATGGGTAAGATATGTACAACATATTCCTGCTGCACCTTAGATAATTTTAGTGTTACTGACTGTGGGCCGGTTCCTATATCTTAACTATTCATTCCCTTGTCCTAGCATCGGTTTAATTTTGACATTAGATATGTGGAGCAGTATGTCAAATTTAAGCCGATAGTAAGGCAAAAGAACGATCGGTAAGATATAGGAACCAAGCTCCAGTCAAGCAAATATTGGCTTTAATGCGTTATTGGAGATGTGGCATTGTTAACGCGAATGTAGCTAATCGTTGATGGCGTTATCTTTTAACGCTATAAATAAGTCTCATTTAGACAGTCACTTACATTAATACAGGTGGGCTTAAAAAAACCTGATATCTTTGATCCATTGCCGTCCCTTACAAAGCTTGAGCGCCCTCTGTCGGACGGTATCGCCTCTCATGGAAATCTGCGATCTAGTATAGTGTTTCCTAAACTTTTTTGGTGTGCCGCCCACTTTAGGAAAAACTTCGAAGTTTTTAAAGAAATACATAGGAAAATAAAAAAATTATGGCTACAGTTGAGTTATTTTATTTATTCAAAAAATTAACAGCAAATACATGGTGATACTTGACGTAGCATATAAATAATTATCTGACATTTATCCATTCCGTTCTACTTTTCACCGCTTGCCGATTTTATTTAACGCCCTCCACTCCTCCTCATCCTTGAAGTATCAATGCCGCTCAGATAACCTGAGCGCCCACTCGAGGGGCGGTACTTTGAGAACGTATGATCTAAGAGAACAAAGATAAGACGAGTTTAGCCGTTCATTTTCTTGAAACAAATTCTGATAAAGTTATGTTAAAGATTTTTTAAATTATATAAATATGACTTATTTAAATGAACAACTTTAACACAGCATGAGTACAATTAATGGTAGGAAAAGGATGCCGGATTTTCCTTATTAACCTTTCTCGAAACGTAAACGTTAATTAATTGAATATATAATAATACTTGTAACAATTAGTACAAAAACATTATAATATTAATTAGACTAATACCTTATTTTAATTCATTTTTATGTACAGCTTGGTACTCTTTAATTAACCTAATTTTTTAACTATGCCATGGATGATTACTTATAATTACTAATTAGGTATCATATAAATAACAGTTTTCACCTAAATATTGACATTTATATTTGAAGTGACAGACAGTCACTAAGTTTTATTAGTATATATTTCCGCTGTAAATTTACAATTCTGAGCTAAGGCTTTATCAGTAACTGTAAAACAGGTGGCAAAATACCGCTTGGCTCTTAGTTACCGTTTGTATTTTGCTTCTGTGTCGAGAACTAGACAGCCGTTATCTATTTTATGCAAATAAACCGAATGCATTGCTTTTAAACAAACATCCAATCTGTAGAAAGTTGCTTTAACTGCCGACCGCACACGAAGTTTGTACCGGCTACCTGTTACTTAAAACTTTGTACGGATAGAGTTGGATCTAGGGTAGGAATTTGAAGTACGAGTAAGTATATATCAGAGATTTAGATAAGCGTAACGTGGTTTGGAATAAATCATTTGATAAGTACAAATAATTTAGAATGTTTGATTCATTGATTCATTTGTATGGTAATTTGAAAGTTACTTTGTCCAGTTAAAGCTTGTTAGGGATTCGTTTACAAAACAAAATACTTACGTTAATTAATAATTGGCACAATTGTCATCCGTCTGTTATTCGTATATAATAGTAATTTTTGAATAGTGTGGGATTTAGCGTAAACTGTGGTTACTATTCTTTGCAACCCTCGTTCAATGATTGACATCCTATTAATTTCTTAATACAAGCTAATTTCTTATAGTATTTTAAAAATCAGGTTCAGAAAGAAGCTTTACTTTTCTATTATGTATAATAATTCATATACTATTATAAGGACCTCTCAGTCGCACATATTCACTTGCAGCAATATTTCACTTTTCAAAATTCGACAACCTGAATTCGGGACTGATTTTTCGCAGGCTAGGGCTTTATACCACCGTGTTAATAATGAAATAATCTTTATTTTCATTTAGTTTTAATTCAATAATCATACCGGTGCAAAATGCTGGTATCGATTTACCTGTTTATACCTGGCTACCCGGTAGTTGTGACCGGAAAAGAATAGGCAACCTAACATTTGTATATTCTATGGGCTTCATACTTTCGATTGGTATAGAATTTGTTTAATAAACAAACCGGTGAATTATTTTTTATATTATTTATTAATTATATACTGGACTGAAATTTATTAGGCAACCCATATGCAATATATTTATTGACACATTAAATTTAATATAAAATAGGTTTCATCAAATAAGCACTCGGTGAAGGTCGTTGTATAGCGGGATCCTATACTATATGGTTTGGGGTGGAAAAAAGATTTATGTATCTGTCTTATTCAAAACATGAAGACTTTGAATATTTCTTTAAAATTGTAGACATACAGTAATAAAAATAGTAACTATAGTTATCTCCGGGGTATGTCGCGGGGCAAACCCTAGTATTTACTCTATATGTATATGCGCAAGCCTTTGATGTATGAATTTGTTGTAATAGATAATAATATCTACCCAATTTGCAGAATACTCATACAGCAAACCGAACCACCAATTCCTGACCACCTGTCCATTACCAGCAAATTCCTAAACGTATAACTAATGCAACACAAACCACAATAGCAACATCAATGGAATCGGAAAATGTTTCAGCGTTCACTCAACAAAGGGAAGTTTTTAAAACCGCGCAGTCTATTAGTGGTTTTATAGCAAGTTCCAAAGTTGTGGTTGAAGATAAAAAGTTTTAAATAAAAGAGATTGGCGCTGGTACGAGCGCTGCGGTTTAATAAACTGGATACTTTGCCCCGGTTCATTCGCGGCTGGCCGCATCTTGCTATTACTGGCGATCGCCTACTAAAATCACGGAGATTTTTATATTAATTTTAAAAGAATTTTACTTTAACTCATAAATCCATTATTTGTAACTATGTTACATGTCAGGGCTATATTATTAAGTATTTGTAATATTCAGGGTCATAATTTTAATATAGAAAACTAATATGTTTTAATAAAATAAATTAAATTAAATGAATATCAAAGTTGCTCGCTCCATCGTACTTCCTACTAATATTATAAAGGTTTGTAAGAATGTATGGACTATGGATGTGTAAAATTATGTATGTTTGTTACTCTTTGACGTAAACTACTGAATGAATTTTGATGAAATTTTATAATAATATAGCTAACACATCTGAATAACACATGTATAAAGATATATTGTGAATTATCCAAAATATAACGATTTTCCATCACCACGTGCCCTCACGTATGGAAGCGAGAGCTGGGTATGGAAGAGAGAGCATGAAAGTAGAGTAAACGCGGTTGAGATGCGAGCACTGCGCAAAATCTGTAGAATGACGCTCGCGGACCGCGTTTGTAATATCGAAGTAAGAAAGAGAGTTGGTCTGAAAGAGAGTGTCGTGGTGAAGGTGAGGAAAGGAATGCTCCGGTGGTTCGGGCAACACACCTTCCATGATCAAATTGATCGTGTACTAGCAGAAGGTGATGTCAGGAGCCTCAAGAACAGACGAGCGTGTATGACAAGAGCTATGAATGCCAAAGAAGCAAGGGAGTTGTATAAGAATAAGCCTAAATGGCGCTCCGTTGTTCGTGCCTACCCCGCAAGGGACCTGGCGCGTAGTTATGTATGTATGTATGTACGTGCGTGAGACGCAATGTTATGTTATAAATTGTAATATTATTAACATATAAAAAAATAATGTGTGTGTGTGTGCAGTTCACACGCAGTAGAAGGTAAACGTCACAAAATATACTCACACAATTCTTCTCTAACTATTATAACATAAATATAACTCCTTTAGCCTAAATCCGTCATCATATTATAAATCAAAACAATGCATCTAAAATAACATTTTAAACCACTAGCGTAAAGTTCAAAATTCAACACACTGTAACACACAATCTTGATCTACAAATAAAGGAAAATCTGCCTTAAGAATATACAGATAGAGTTAAATTCGTTTGAAATCTTTTAAGTTTGATTTAAATTAAATAATTTTCAATTTGTGTTTTATTTCGAATTAAATAAGGTTGAATTTTATGTATTTATCTTTTTTAGTGTCACTTTCTCGTTTCACCGATTATCAAATCACAACGATTCTAAAGAAGTTTATCTTCAAAATCAGGCGTTTGAAGTTTTTCCAATATCAAAAAATCACGTATATTCTTGGCTGTACTTTGGCTGACGTTAAACAAGTTCTTGTAGCAGTTTGCAAATGAACATTTCATTAATAAGATGAAATGGTTTAACATCAATACAATTTTTGCTTAAAAACAAATAAAATCCAAAATTACTGTTACTTAAAATTTTAAAGCGACCCTAGACTGGTACATTTTTGGAAAGTAAAACTGCCTAGTAATAAATTAACACCCTTTAAGCTCCCACCAAAAACTAATTTCCGTAGTTGTTATTATATAATTATAATAACAAAATTTATCAAAACGACTCATCGACTCTTCAGGTGATCAGAGGGCTGGTGCCTACCTCGGCCAATGGATCACTACGGCGATCCAACGAGGAAATGTAGCCAGCCTTCTGGGCACCTTACCCATAGAAGACGGTGATCTGGGGTCAGTATTCTACTTATAGTCTTGAGGGACTATGGGTATAATACAATACAAATAAGTTAAGTTTTCTTACATTGTATTCAATAGTATGTAATTTATAATTGTGTTGATAAATAATATAATATAAGTAATTATAATAACAACCCATAAATATCCCAGAGCTGGCCTCTCGTTATAGGGAGACGGCCAATATACCAGCACGTTTGTCCAAGGCGGCTTGGCAGGTTTGACATATCGGTTATCTCAATGTGCAGGTTGCATTACGATTATTAGCATGTGGTAATTGTAACAATGTGCACATTAGGTCAGAAAAATACCTAAGCGGTGCATGTGTTCCGGCCAGAATCGAACCCGCACCCTTTGAGTTTGGGACGCGTGTGCTAGCCATTTCGTTACCACGACGGTTTACATAGTTATGTTGTTATGAAATTAATATGAAAGATGTAGGAAACGAATTAAGTAAATCTTGACCAAAACATTTTACGATTTGCTGCGATCAATTATATTGATTGATGACGCTATCAATCACGGTTTATATCTTTTCGATTTGCTCTTATCGTTGCGAACTGGGAACGTAAGTTAAATTGTATATAAAAACTTTATAGAGACGATATTAAAAATGTTTTAAATAACTAATAAGAACAGCTATCAATAACACGGTTGATAAAAGTCTCACGTCACCAACAGGCTAGGTATCGGAACCCTGTAAACAAATGGCAATTGCTTTGAGTTCACCTTCATTATGCACACTGCCGGAGTCTGTTTTGCCCGAAACCTACAACCTGGGTGTCTTCAAGTCTCGTGTGAATAGGTAACTTCTAGGTGCTCGATCTTAGACAATATCTCTGCTCAAATCGAGGGAGACAGTGGTCAAAATCGATCATAAGCGTGATAAAATAAAATGTATTTTTTTATTGTATGAGTTCACCAGACAGGTAGACGGACCACATAATGACATTCGCAACACCAAAGAGGTTTCCAATGCGTTGCTGCTCTCTTAAGGGAGACTAGAACCGGCCAATAATGCCGGAACATAACTAAAGGTTATTATGGCGGCATACTCTAAATCAGGGCTGTGGGTTGTTTTTAAGACTCATACGACAGGCCGTTTTGCCGCAGGGATTTTGTTCTTTCTCCATTCCTGCACGTATAGAATGACTGTTGAAGGATATAAAAACCTTACTAGACCTCAGCTCTCTTCTATCAATAAACAAGTTCTATATATGTTTAATTAAACATAGCAACGTACTCATAATTTAATGAATTCACATAGTAACTGCGACTGTTGTTGTATTAAATATCAAAACAGAAAAGTTGCATCAAGTCGTTCTCAATAGATAAAATTGTGTCCGTGATTTCAAAATAAATGCTAATACTATAGTGAACATTGCTACTTACCCGACGATAAATTGGAAATTACTGTATTTAGAATTTTTGTCTGTAGATCTGTCTGATAGTTTTTCTGGAATGAGTTCGTTTACGAAATTTACCATGGTAGGAATCAAATCCGAAGCCTTTGCGTTCCGGTTAGCTCGGCAACAGACGCTTAGCATTGGCATTTTCAATTTAACATTGGGTAAATTAACAAATGCTGCCAGGATAAAAAAATTAAAACTAGAGCATGGAAATACTCCTACCGTAAATGTTTTAGAAATAACAATAACGTTTATTTTCACGATTTGTTTTCACGATTTCTCCCTCAATTATGGACGATTTTCAAAGTTTTTTATTGATTCGAAAGAATATTCTCCTAATGTGATCTCAATGTCATCAAGTCAGGATCCGATGCATACCTAGGGAATTCGAAATCAACCCATATTGAAGAGTGCTGAAAGCCTACACAAAAGGCAATACTTGTATACACTTGTCAATAATGTGTAATAATAATAATAATAATTCTAAACATGCTTAAAACATTATTCTGAAAGCTATTCAAGTAACTAAAAATACAAAAAAAATAGCAAATAAAACCCACTTCCAATTAAAAGCAAACTAAATATTTTCAATATTTTGAAATCGGTGCCTAATATAAGACATAAAAAACAATAACAAAATTGCAAACTGCATCGATTACCAAATGGTAATCGATGCAGTTCTACATTTTTCAATCATTTTTCAATTCTACATTTTTTACATTAAATAATGTAGAATTTTTGTTTGATGTCGTTGTATTAAAAAAATACAGATTTAATTTTATATTATTATAACAAGTTATAATACAATCTGCAATATTCATTCTCATTCGATTTAAAAATAAACTAATGGCTGATTCCTATGTTATATCACCCCAAAATAGCCAAATGGATTTTAATGAATAAACGATACAAGTGTTGGGTGTGAACTTGCCATGGTACAAATGTCTTTCCTAATGTTTTTAATACTTAGACCCGTTCCTTTAATTAAATCGTTTTAATTAATTATAAGTGAACGACTTTGGCTCATGGGCAACTTTCATAACAACACTTCACAATATTTTAATAGGTAATTTAACCCAAGTGCAGTGACCAGTTTCTACTAGAAGTAGCCACGCCTTGGGTAGTGGCACCGATTTCTCTTGCATTAAATTTGTTCGCCCCGAACCACTTTGTTACGCTTTGGTACAAGTGAAGATATTCTGACTGTTTAATCTTTAAGTTTATTTTTCTGTATTTTCTGCTGGTTATCATAGTCAATAACGAAACCAAACATGGAAAAAAACATGATTAACCAATATACTTCCTATTCATATTTGTTTAACCCAAGATCTGTCTGTCTTTTTATCTCACAGTAGTTTTCCTCAGAAATTATTGTATAGAGTTAATATGAAGTGGAAAATTCTAAATATAAATTTCGGTTGTGTAGCGTTAATGCCAGGTCCTTCATCTGCGTTAGTGTAATGATAAAGTGCTTGTCTTCTTTAAGAATCTTAAAGAAGCTAACTAACGCTTTCATCACCATATCGAACCGGCTTAAATCTTTAGCAGATGAAACAATATTTTTGACCAATATTGGTTCGACAATTATTTTAAAAAAATGACGCTGCTATCTACGCGATTACTTTTGGCGGATTGAAATGATAATTTTTATTCATTTACATTTTCCATTTGTAGTCTGAATAATTTTGATTAAATAAAAGTAGCACCACTGTACATAATTTTCGCTTCAAGTTTTTCACTCGTTTGCTCTCAACACTCACCGCGATTCAGATAGGTATATTAGCACTTTCCAACGTTAGTATAACGGCAACACTTAAGTCCTGGTACACGGACAAGATGTAGTTAATGAAGGGAGTTAACTGTGGGTTTATAGTGCACTTTAATTTTGTTCAAGGAAATAAGCTTATCGAAAACGCTGGCACGATTTAGTTTTGCTTTACCAAGAAAACGTTTTAGCACAAGAATAGATTAACTTTTTTCAACAATTCAGGGAGATTTTATTCTTTAAACACAGATGTAAGTTTTTGATATTTACTTTCTTAAAGAATGTAGATGATAATAGAAATATAAAATCAAGCCTTTATATCTTTGAGCTCTATTCTTTATTTTATTTTAATTATTTATTGTCTTAACCTCCGCTGTAATAAATTTTTGTTCAAGTCTTTGGGATTGCCTAGAGAGATCGCTTTAATCAATAAGGTCGTCTTTTGGTCAATGTATATATGTAAGAACCTAGTTTTAAGATAAAGTAAATAATAATTATTTCATTCATTTGATTTTTACTGACACTTATTTGCACGATTAATAGAAGTCTCACGCGACCACAAGGCTGGCCTGTATTTTGGGCTACACATAAGCGTTACCATCCAACATGGTAACAAAAGCGTTTTGAGAACGTTTCCATTGACAGTGCTTTGGGACCTATTTACTATTTGTAATTTTTATCGTAATTAAGTTGTAGGATATATCTTTTGCATACATTTTTAAAGTGAATGTAAATTTTAATTGCAAATATCGACGCTCCCGTCCAGTAATGTACTACTACTTAATTTTAAAGTAAAACTTCTTTATTTTCTATATGATCCAATTTTTAGTGATTTATTTATTTTATAAACTTAATTACATGCAATAAGACTTAGGTCGCTATATAATGAATTCACAGCCACTCCTTGTCAACTCATTTAAATAGACTAACCAGATAAACTGCTTACATTTCGCACACTTGTCTATAGTATCGCAATAGTAAATTATCGCATTTGCTTAGAACACATCGTGACCGGCTTGATATCCACCTGCCTGATTACGTGTCAATTATCATGGCAATTCGAATGAATAAATCTAGGTGTTTTCCATTACAACTTTAGTTTTGCAATGCATCTGTTTCTTTACAGATCTGGATCTTGAATTTTTTTTCGAGGGCAACAAATGAAAAATGCCACCTCCGCTCGCCTACATTTTTACCTTAATCATCATCATCATCTCAGCCATCAGACGCTCATTGAGTGCCCTTCAGTGCGTGTGCGTCTGTGGTTTTTTATCTCTGAATCTCTGAATTAGGCGCCGAAGTATGGGCCCCAGCTTGACTCCTTCTAGATCCGGCCCTGTTTATTTTTCGTCTGTACGGTTTCCTTATTAGCACAAGTATGTGAGAACTGTAATATTTTTCTTACTAGTTCGTTAGGTCTGATTAACGTTATCACATTAAAAACGAAACCACACTAATTACGAGTAGCATTCTTTGTTTCGTTCTTATTCACATAATATGTTTATAGTATGTTATATTTTATATGTATGTTACAAATAATATTATAGCCCCATATCTCTCTTTTAAGGTTTCCTTTCACTTTAACTGTCTATGTGTTGGTGCATCTTTTTTATTTATTTACACTAATATTACAAAGGGGAAAGATTTGTATTCAAAAAAGCGAAAACTTACGAAAATATTAAGTATAAAATAACTTATTTCTAAAGCTATTATTATTAATATATATTATCTAAAAAATCTTGAAGTCGTTTTCCATCAAGTGTCTGCTAAACTCCTACAATAAAAAAGAAACTTACTTATGAAACTACTATGGTCTGGATGTGGGATCGGCCCCTTAGTAGTCCGTTGTATATTACCCATAACTTAAGAGTAACTTGCTCAACTTGGGGATATACACATGTGTGTTTGTTTACTGATTATTATTACTAAAATAACAATTTACCTATTACATTTAATTTCACACGTTAACTAACATAAATATTATAATGACCCAAGGTTAATAAAATATCTATTATTACCATCATATTTTCAAAATAACATAGCAACCATTTCCCTCATAGCACGTAATAAGAATCTTGAACTAACATTTAAATGTTCATAACATGCCCACATTGTTATAGCTCGTTAGTATGCATATCTGGGCGCGGTGTGAAGACAGTACAATGCAGTTTGACAAAAGGCCTGTGGATATTTAATAAAGTTGATTTTTGAAGTGAAACTTCTTTATCGACGTTGGAAAAAAAATTACCGTCACATTTTTCCGTTACTCTCCATCTTTTTCTTGTCTTGGGTTTATTTATTTGACCAATTTAAAGTAGTTTCACTTCTTATGTTTGTACACTAGTACACGCACACATTTTTTTTAAGACGGCTCACCTGATTGAAAGCGGTTACCATCACTATGAACAGTTGCAACATCAAAGGTGCTGCCTTTTTTAAAGGAGACTGGAATCTGGTCACTAATGCCGGAACACAACTCTAGGTTCTTATGGTGGCATACTTTATACATCTCTATAGGTGGTAGCCATCCAGATGGGCAAATACCCTACAGCTTGGTTGTGTATTGTTTTATCGCCTCCAAAGACTGGCCAGTTTGCCGGGGCATTCTCAAAACTGATGCGCGAGGATCAGCGTGCGCGTAACTACGTTCTAAATCTCACGTTTTTCCTACCATGAGCGCGGGGCACATGGGATGTTTTGCAGTATTGAGTAGTCGAGTCTCCACACAAGCCGGCGACTGATTCTAATGGCTATTCGTGACTTCATCTCTCATCGCTTTGGTCCAATCCCTAGCAAACGACCCGGTACGAAATGTATTTTCCGGCCGGCCACAGGAAATTGTATTCTTTCTCCGTTCCTGCACCGATGGGTATGACTATAGGTGAAACATAATATAACTATGTTGAAATTTATTTTATTTTATTAGTTTATAAAGTAATTGTATACCTAAAATTGAACATCCATTGGTATCGCCAAGTAAACTTTTTTCGGCATATATAAGCTTTTCTTCTATTCTATTAAATTTTTCCTTTAAATCTGAAGGCGCGTTCCCCTTTTCGCACGTTACGCCATTCATTCATCTCATGACATCCAATAAATTAAATTAATTTAAATCGCTCCGCTTCTTAAATATTTAATGATAATATATGATATAGAATGTACCGCGCCCGCAACGCACTGTAAATTAAACATAATATCTACATTAAATAATTACTAAATGGACAATATAAATACCGCATTGATTATAACCTAAATAATCAATATACCAATAAATAAAATAATTAAAAATTGACCCAATCTCATATTTTCTTACTTTGAAGCAGTTCACTTCCCGCTAAACCCAGTGCCGCCGCAATATCCATATTTTACTGGAATAGCATACAATTGTCAATAATCATTTTCGTGTATTTTGTTTGTGTTTTTTGTCGATTCATTACCGGGCTTATTTACAGTTCTTGCGTATGAAAAACATTAAATATTTTAATTTTGAAAGTAACATCTAAAAGTGCTAAAACCCAGGCTTTACATGATTTTATCTATCATAGCGCAAACAAAAAACCAATGTAATAATAGATTGTTACACGAGGGATGAAAGTCACATATTTAGGCCCGAGATGGCTTACGATCGTAGCAGGGGCGCTAAGTATTTGAGTGCCTAAATAGGCCTTTCATCAGAGGTTAACACTCTGTTTAACATTCCGCATATGAGGAAAGTAAATAAAAATTGATTAGTTAAACAAACAACTACCTTTCTAATAAAATCAGGCATTAAATACATATCTAAATCTGATGAATCGTACGTCACATATGAAACGTTATACAAGTTATGCCACGATTTAACAGTGGCTGTAAAAACAGTTGGGACATGAGTCACATGGTCTGCCGTCGAGATGAGAGCGCGAGTGGTCCGCGCGCGCTCACCTCTCCTCCCGTGGGGCGAGTTACAAACCGCCCCACGCCAAAGAGAGCATGAGGGATGGGGGGACGGGGGGATAAGTCCCCCGGCAATGGAAGAGGCCTCGTGAGGGGGGGGGCACGCTTGCCAGGGCTGCGGAGAGGCTAGGTCATATACCCGTAGCCCTGGCATAATGCAAAGGACGGAATAACCATGGGTTTTAGCGGGTATCCCTAACTGGGGAGTGGCAATAGCATGGCACGAGTTCAGACTGGGCATGCTAGTGCCACCCCCGATCTGGCGAATCCCACACTAGGTCGCGAACTATCCCCCCAAGGTTCTGCCCTTGTCCCGGCTTAGTCCTCAATCGGATTTCCCCTGGTAAAAAAAAAGAGTCACATGGTCTATGGTTCGGATAGTTGGACAGTAGGGACAATCGTTTCCCAGGGATGAAAAGTGCTGTTTGAACTTCCAGAATATGAGAAATGAAAAAGTTGTTTTTCTGTCCCTCGGAAATCATATTTTTTTCTGAGTGAAAAGTATTTTCGATCGTTTGAGCATTTCAACCGTGAAACATGACAAAAATACTGATTCACATTTATTTTATTTATAATATAATATTAATACCTGTAGATTAACAAGTGAGGACTACAAACATTTTCACACGTGCCTAGTAAAAAATAATACATTAAGCTGATTTATTCAATTTTTTTATTAGCAAGTTCTGTTAGGTTGTGTTTATATAAAAGAATGTGAACAATAGAAGGTGACCTTTTTCGGTCATTTGTCAGTGTCAGCAGAGTTTTTCACGGTGGCTACACCTGGATGTAATTCATGTTATTTTTAATAATTTTAATGCCAGTTTTATGATATTCTAATTTTGTTTTAATTCTTTTAATGTCTTATTGTGTTGTTTTGATATAGGAAGAAGGAGGAATGTGTAGGTTTTGTGTACCATAAAATGAAACATATTATAGCTGGATATTTTTCTTCTTCGTTCGCTTACTGCTGAAGAACATGACTTTGATGGCAGTGAATAATCACTCCTCCACCAAGATCGGTTTTGAGCACGATGGAGTGCCGAATCCACCTATTTGGAGATCTACCACCAGGTCTCATTCTCATCATCATAGTGTCTGGGTTCTTGCGGGCTATGTGACCAAAGTATTTCGCTGTCGGTATATTGCTGCAAAGCCGGATATAAGTACTTGATATTAGAATATTAATAACTGCAGCGTTTGTAGTCTAAGTGGTAATCCGCTTGGACAGCCTAAGCGAGTGCTTTTGGAGAATCGCTTAGTGAAAAAAACGACACGTGTCTAGATATTTTGGTAGGTTACGATATAGCATGAAGTTCAACTTTATCTTGATATACTTGTCACATTCATAATACAAATCTGTGAAAACGTCCGGCTTTAGGCCTTTAGTTCACTTGAAAGCTAAAGGCCCGTGTTTAATTTCTCAAAGGATAGGTTTCGTAAATGAATATTTCGTCTGGTCGCCTTAGTCTGGTCTGAGTGTCTGAAATTAGCCCCAGATGTGTTCGTTGTATAATTATACAAAAAGCACGTATATTACCCATGACAAAAGCGTAACTTGCTTCTGACCTGTGTTGAGAAACACCATGTCTGTTGGATTGCCAATCTCCAATTGTAAATTGTTTTTATTTGTTTATTGGTTTATATGTTCATATGAATTTCTAAGACAATCAATGATTCCAACTTTTTTGTGGATTAAAATTACTTAAACATCAAAATGTAGGGAAAAAAATTAGAACAGCTATTTTGCTGTTGAGCTACGTTACTGTATTATATTGTGTAATGTAATAAATAATATTATATCCACTCAATAATAAATGATGTATGTCGTAAGTTACGCATATTAGCTGAGTCAGCAATTATAATTAGTATAATGTAAGCAATCGGAGCTAACTCAGGCTTGGCGTAATTTGATGCCGCAATAATTTAATGGCTTTTACGCGAAAATCGTTCGAGGGGAATTATAATGGTAGCATTATACCCACAAATTAGCTCGCAAAGACTATAAAAGTATAGTAATATGTAGTACCAAATATAAAATGTATAGCGTTTTGTTTTAGTTCTGAAATTTTTAATAGTCTGCATACCTGTATACAGATTTTAACATAATTTTAGAGTACTATGATTATAAAGGTGTATAGATGAATGGCATGGCGTGAAATATATCTTTAATATTACTCGTATAAAATGCTAAACATGCCGTGTCTGTATATTGAAGCTTTAAAAAATAACAACTGGAATAAATAAAGGAAAATAAAGGATTCATTTTTTATTCTTCTGGTCTGTTTATCCGTTTGTTTCTTGTCTGTTTGTTCGGGATTCATATACAAAATAGTGGGCCGATTTCAACGCGGTTTTCGTTTATAGACAGCAAATTCTTAGACTTGTAGTCTGCGCTACTTTTTGTACTGAGAATCCCGCGGGAAGTTTCCTGGGAATGATTTAAAACGGCCAGATTAAAAAAAAGACGGATTCCGGATTTTCGGATCGATAGCAAATATAATGTAATTTGTGATATTTTTATTCCGGAAATCGATAGCTTACATTATTTTTTAAATGCTACAGCATTATACTTTATGCGCCGGGAATTCAAGTCGATGTAGCCGCGGGATTTTTTTTATTGCATGAGACCAGCAGACAGGCCGACGGCCCACTTGATGAAAGTTGGTTACCATCGCCTATGAACATTTGCATTACCAAAGGTGCTACAAATGCGCTGCTGCTCTCTCAAGGGCAGTGAAACTTGGTCAGTAATACCGGAACACGACTCAAGGTTGGTATGGCGTCTTATATATACTTTAGACCAGGGGTGGTAGCCATCCAGTCGGGCAAATGCCCTACCACCTGTTTATGGGTTGTTTTGTCGCCTCTTACGACAGGCCGCCCGGCCGCAGGAAATTGTATTTTATCTCCATTCCTTCACGGATATAATTGCAAGAATAGTCTAGTAGCAACATATAAAAACTAAACTAACTTTCAGATTCATAAACTATTATATAAGAATAACAGAACAGTTCATATAAATCTAGAACAAAATCAAAATGGCATTTGAAATTGTCTAATGTCAGAAGGCAGTTTAGATGGGCAATCTGTGCCGGTAGTCGAGTGGGGCGGGCGTGGCGGGTCACGCGCATGGCAATCGACGCCGCACCCTTGCGCACGCGCACCGTGCCATTGTCCAGCTTAGTGAAAGGATACAATACAAGTCATGCAACTCATGGATCTATTGCCTTGTATCTATACTGATATGTAGTAGATATAAACACTTTTCGTCGTTATAGATGTGGTAGCGTAATGGCTAGCAAACGCGTCCCAAATTCAAAGACCGCGGGTTTGAATCCTGGCCGGAACGCATGCACCACTTAAGCAGTTTTCACATGCTAATAGGTGAAGGAAAACAACGTGATGAAACCTGCACATCGAGATAACTGATGTGTCAAATCTCAAGCTTACGTGAACAAAACCGTAAGCATTTTTTACAAACTTGTGTGCGTAAAATGAAGTTTGGACGTGATTTGCTGTGTGTGGGTTATAGTAATGTATCCATTGGAAACTTTTTCCCCATATTCGTACTAATTTCATTTGTTGAATACTAATTTCTCGTAACAAGATGCGGTGCGATCGGTTTTCTATTCCAAAATCGGCTTTCTTTAGCTGTCTTCACTCTGCGTGGTAAATCTATCTATTTTATTCGTCTGAGTGTGCAACATGTATAAATGTATTAAATATAGGCTTTAGGAATATATGCGTGTAACCTATTTTTTTATAACTAGGACATTTATCGCGGCTTTGCTTAGAAAAACTTCAGGTGCACTCATTACATCTACGTTCAAACAAAAAGAAAGGTACGACAGTATAGAGAATAACAGAGAAAAAATAAATATGCAAAAATGCTTAAATGTGTTTTTAATTTATTTTTAAACCATTATTAGGGTATAAGTACGTTATTACAGTTTGGTTTGAAATAACTTGAAGTTGTTGTAAGTAACATCTTGTTGCCTTTAATTTTATAAACATTCAACTGATATCTTACGAATATTTAAAAATCCGGAGATCAATTAAGAACACTATTACTCTAACAAATGTACATATCTTGCGTAAACACAATACTAAAATTGAGGTAAAAAATATTCGTGACAATCTCTGTAATATTTTATACACAAGAGGTCAATTATTTATTCGATATTGGCTTAGATTATCTTAGAGAGATCGTATTCAAGGTCATTAAGTTTGCGAACAAGATAAGCTCAAGTTAAATGTTCCGTGTCATGTTTGTGCTAAATATAAACATTAAATTAAATAAAACAATAAATGATAGATAAATAGATAACTCTATATTGGACACCAAAACAAAGGCAAATAGAAGATTGTACAACGATCGGTCTTATCGCAAAAAGAGATCTCTTTTGAAGCAGAAGGCGAAAAATTTGACTTATCTGTGAACATTCGTTTAAACTCATTTATGTTTTTTTAATTGTACTTTTTTTATTAAATAATAAAAATAAAATATTCTACTGGTTGTTAATTAAAAGTGTGTAAGCCATAAACATGCAATATGGCTTGGGGCTAAATACAGGCTCGGTTAATTGACAGACCGGTCCGGCGATACCGTCACATATATAAACTGTTATTAAGGGCCCTACAGCCGATTATGAGGGCCCTTAAAACTCGACCGATATAACTGGATATTTAACCACCCATTGGAAATGTTGGGAGTTTAATAATACAGTTTGTTTGTAGCAGATTAACTTTTATTTTTTATTAGTAAAGTATACTAATAGGTAGAGAACATTACACTGCAGTGCAGTACAATATTTGTCATATATGTAACACAACATACACATGACACACACAAGTAATGCAGTAAAACATGTAATACCATTAACTAAGATAGATTAAGTGGAAATTATTACTAACAATCCAATACTCAATCTCTCTTTCCTTTCACCATATCCTAATTATTTGAGGTCAGCACAATGTCTTTTCTTTCCACACTCCTCCGTCTCCACTCTTTCATTTTCTGTCACACCACAAATCATTATATCATCCCTCACGCAATCCAATATTCAATTTTTCAAGTCTTTAAAATACGGAATACTCAACTAGCGTGTAAGAAATTTTATTCTTGTAGGAACGGAGAAAGAATACAATTTCCTACGGCCAAGCGGCCTGTCTTAAAAGGCGACAAAACAACCCAAAGCCAGGTGGTAGGGTATTTCCCCGACTGGACGGCTATCACGTATGGTCTAGAGTACGCCGCCATAACAATATTAATTTGTATTCCAGCATTAGTTCCAGTCTCCCTTAAGAGAGCAGCAGCGCATTTGTAGCAGCACCTTAGGTGTTGCAACTGTCCATAGACGATAGTAACCGCTTTCCATCAAATGGGCTCTCTGCCTGTCTGCTGTACTCATGCAATAAAAAAATGAAACAAAAAACATTTTAATCTTAATATTGGTATATATAATATACTTCGCCTACGCTTGGCTTGAAATTCCCGCGAGTATCGCTGGACACAAAGCATTGAACAAAGCCGTACCGTTTTAGTGAAAACTGTGTCGGAATGAGCTGATTTTTATGCACCCGAACAACTACAAACCGCTCCCAGGAAATTTTCCGCGGGATTCCCAGGATGAAAAGTAGGGCAGATTTTAAGTCTAAGATATATAAGACAATTTGCTGTCTACAAACAGAAAACGCATCGAAATCGGTCCCGTAGTTTTTACGTAAACAAACCGACAAACGGATAAACAGATTAGAAATTAAAATAAAATGCATCGTGTTCTCCATTGTTTGTATAGTCTATTCCAATTCTTTAATACCATAATTGCACAGACACGGCATGTTTAGTATTTTATAATATTATAAATAGTGGGATATATGTATAATTATGTAGTGGGATAGTGTAGATAGTGCAGAGCAGTAGTCTTTTTGGTCTCTTCTACCTGCAGCTATACCAGATATATCTCAATTTTATATTCTTGTTTTATTTTCTTTTATTTCAATCTTGGGGTATATTTTCATCGGTTTCTTGTACTAATTTCTTAATGAGAGTGAATGAATAATGTGCCTGCATATAACGTAGCTGTTTAACCAAACATTTAAATTAAAATAAACAAAGAACCAAACTTTAAGAGGAACGTTAAAAGAAGTTCAAAACATGGAAATCCGTTTTAATTGAATGTCATTACCAAACTAATGGGGCAAAGATCAATCGACGTTCGTTGAAAGCTTAATTATGTTTCTTTGAAGCCGTTTATTGGTGGATCAGTTGAATCGGTTCTTCTATTATTTAAGGAATGCCTGCACGAACACGACTTTTTCGATAATACTCGCTTTCCACGAATATATTCAACAGAATACGACTGACATCAGTGACGTCTGATTCGATCGTATGTAGTCAAGTCGATATTGGACCCTCCAATATTTATATTCCTGTCTTTCATTGTGGATGCATCAAGCAAAGTGATAAATTTGAAATATTCAATGTCATTGCATATTGTCTCTTGTCCTTACAGTTCTGTATTTCAATCAAATTGAATTAATTTGGTTAGTAATGTACTAGTAAATATAAAAAATTATGAGCGACATTTTAAAATTCAAATTTTGAACTATAACTTTCAGAAACTTATTATTTTTTGGTCTATCAAATTATACCGTAACGAGAAAAAAATTGAATAAAAAAAACAACTTTTGGCGATTTTTGAAAGTTTAAAATATTTCGAGCGACCTCTTAAAATTTTTTTAAGCTGCCTTTTGGAGGGAGTTCTTAGAACATCAACAACTAAAAATTTTTCACTCCAGACTCGAAAAAAAAAGGCGGTTATATACAAATCTTATCGTTTACGTCTCGTGCACACTAATATTCTAATCATTGTTAAATATTCCATTTACGCGTTTATGAGATTGGATATTTTTGACGATACAGAGAGATGCCCAATCTTATCGACAGCTCTAATACCGATATCTACTATTATCTGTATTTACATAGCATCACGTTCATGTATTGACAATGCTCTTTAATTGTGCGAAGTTTTACATCCATGAATTGGTGTTAACACGTGATGCATAAAGCAGCTTTTTAATTAAACAAAATAGCAATAAAACTAATGAAGCGTTGATAAGTTGCTGCGTATTTTGTTGCGCCCCTTCTTCTTCTTTAACAGTAACTAAATTGATTTGAAAGCGGTGATAAACTCATGACTTTCAGTAAGTAATTTGTAAGGTTCATTTTTTATTATAATTTAAGTTAAATATTATTTTTGCCACTGATAACTTCTGTGTATTTTTGAATACTAGGCGGTTAAATCATTTCGTAAGTCTTGCCCGTATAGACATCGCCTTAATAGAAGTTCAAATCTTTTCAAATATATACGATATAAAAATACACTTTAAATGCTTTTTCCTGTTTTACTGCCTCAAGCAATATTATCGGATTAGTACCAATGATGACATTTTGTACAAACCGCTCGTTAAAAATCGAACCGATTTGAATAGTAAGTGACTGGACTGATAAAATTACATACGAATACATAATTAAGCTGTTCGTTTGATTCTGTTCCGATATTGCAATTAATATCGTGCATTTTAAGAAGTACAATTAACCGAACCGGATTAAGGGGAATGGATATGTGGGTGTTACAAGGTAATTGAGACGTAGCTAAACTAGTTCGTGGGCCTTCCCATACGGAATAATAAAATTTGGAATTCAAATAGTGTAATGTGTTGCGTCATACATAGATTTCAATTAACAAATTATATTGTATAATAAGACTTGAAATTGAAATTCCCGCGGGATTCATGAGACACAAAGTACCACAGCAATTAAAAAAATAATGTAATCTGTCGTTTTAGTGGAAACAGCCGGAATAAGCCATTTTTTATGCACTCGAATAATTACAAACCGCTCCGTGAAAAATGCCCCTGCTGAATTCTCAGGGAAAAAATCATAAATTTTATTACATAACATTTTAATATCGATCAGTGAAAAAATCACATTAGAATTCTATTTTATAATCTGACCATTGTAAATAATTCCCAGAAAATTTCCCGGGGGATTCCCGGGATAAAAGTTTATTATTTTATATTTGTTTTGATATAATTCAACAAACAAAAACTTACTATTGAATTAAGAATCTCTTTCTTTCGAAAGTTGGTTAAAATATGATACTCAATACCTAATACTAAATTTAAATTCTTTTAAATATGAAATACATTAACAACTAGTTCCGATACTGATGTAATGTTTTCGATATATGCACTCATATAATCGTGTTAATCTAATTCTGACTCCTGCCCACATATCGGAGTAAACAGCCAGTTAAAATAATCCGCCTACGCCAAGTTAACGTTAACTTTGCAACTTACACTATAATTAAAAAAATATATTTCAATGAATATGGATTTTATATTACATGATTTCGCGATATTATTGTTTTTAACATATTTTTTATTACATGCAATATTTAAAAAAAATATGTTTTTTTATGAGAATTATTGAAATTTATGATTTACAACTATAATTATTACTTATATTAATTACAATTATTATTTATAACTAATGGAACTATGCTTACGGAATGTTTTTTCATGAAAATTATATCAAGAATATACTAGGAATGACAAGTGTCGAGTAAAAATGTTAGCTATAGATCGCTCCCAAATTTTACAACTCCTATATGGTACCACAGATCATGCTACTTTGGATTTTTAACTTCAAATATATTTTTAAAGCAAAACAAACAAGAATTCATTTTTGAGTGATATTTAGAATAAATGTTTTCAACAATAAAACCATGAACCGTCGTCACTACCCGTTGACCCAGAACTTTGGAATACCTGAATATAGTTACAATTCTAAGGTACTTTCTTCTATAGATAAAGTTAACATTATCTTGTTGGATTTTTATATTGATTTATCCTACGAAGTAGGCGTCAACACATTTGAAAGTCTAACTAATGCCGTATTTACATCAGTTCAGTATAAGGTTAAGTTAGGTAATTAAGATTTCATATGATCACACTTCGAAGAGAGGAAGAAAAACTTTTAATTGTCAAAGGCGGCACACACAAAATATATTAAGTTTACGAAGTAAAACAATTCTAGAGTCGCATACCGCCATTGGACAAAGTACTTTGGCACTCCAATATATTACTATGCAAAAGTTAATCCTACACAGAACTGATTTTTAGTGTCCACCTCTTTCTTACTCTATATATTTCATTGAGATTCGTGTTAGAAAAATATTAGTCTGTTATTTATTAGTATTATCATATTTATATATCTTTATTTCAACAAACAAATCATCTGTATTATCTATAAAATCATCAACCAGGGTAGATAACTTCGTCACTATAAGCTATGTTCATATTAGTATGGCGGCAGACAAGATGCCCATCACACGGAGTGTAATTAAAATAATGAATTTTAAAAAGTTTGATCATTAAAGGGTAACGAGATGGACACCCGTACAAAGGGCTAATCGGTTTAAATTCCGTCGGTTGCATCGCTCGCTTTATTGCGCCGAAACAAATTTGGTTCGAACCCAATTACGAGACGTGACTCTGCAGTAATCAACATTCGAAGTCTTAAAGCCAGGTGCTACCGAAAGGAGAATGTCCGGAGACCCACCATGGTGGATCGAATCGAGTGTGTCAATCAATTTAATTAATCATTCAAATTGGTACAATGAATATTTTCTTCTCTAAAATTTACAACAACTTATTCTCTTACAACATTTAATACGGTAAAATTAAACTCTTAAAAACTTTAAATTTTATTTTAATAAGAACTTGTATACCTGCGGCTCAAGTTATGTTGTGCTTAGAAATTGTTTTCGTCTTGGCCTTAAATTAAAGCATTGGTACGATAGAGACGAGAACCATGTTATTAAGTAGCAAAAATCATCTTAGGCAAGATTAGAAATTTCATGATCATGAGCTTCAGCTGTCTGGAAGAGATCGCTTTTTAGCGATAAAACCGCTCTTTGTTCACTTTTTTTCAATCTAGCTATTTCAAAAACCATTTCGAGGAATAGTGTCCCTAATCACTTCTGTCTAGTTAAAATTCCAAAAAACTAACGATCTCCTTATATTTTGTAAGAAATGCGTTTGACCTTTATTTGACCTTACTAAATCCAATCAGGTGGGCCGTGTGCCTGTTTGCCTGCTTCAGGTGTAAAAAAAATCTAGCTGTACATTATTTGATTTAAGTTCTGTAACATGGATTTTCCCTAAAGACCACTTATAAAAATTTAACGATAACTATAGAAAATAATAATGGTTGAACACGAAAAATTATAAGCCTAGCGACAAAAAACACTTAAATGATCACGATACGTAATGAGTAATGAAAGTGACATTTTGATAGTAGCACAGATTACTGTGATTATATATTAGGGTGGTCATTAAAAATTAAATTTCTTGCGACGCCCTCTAAAAAGCTTCCTTTTAATGAAAAAACACTGAGATTTTTTTTATAAATTTTTCAAGTCAAGACATCACGTGCCTCAAGACGATTCAAGTTAAAACTAAAAATATAAGAAAAATTGAAAGATAAGCTTGAATCACGAAGAATTTTAAACTTTTTCTGAAACTGTAATTTGAAATTCATCACTGAGAATGATAATACGGAAGGTATTTCATTGTTAAAACTTTTCCAATCTTAAATAATTATTACTATGAAGAAGTTTCCTGAAAAAACATGATATTACCCAAAAATTAACTTGAATCGATCGTCTTGAGGCACGTGTTGTCTTGACTTGAAAAATTTATTTAAAAAATCCCAGTGTTTTTTCGTTAAAAGGAAGCTGTTTAGGGGGCGTCGCAAGAAATTTAATTTTTAACGACCACCCTATTGTATATAGATAAAATTTACTTTTGTTATTTTTGTTTCCTAGGCAAGGAAATCAATGTAAACTTGTCCCTTATGACGTCATCAGAGAAATAATTTTAAAATCGAATTATAAAAAAACTAACGCTTAAAATACAAAAATATTCTAATTAGTATCTTAAAATACCCTATTTTACGTAATAAAAATATAAAATCAGAGGGTATTTTTTTGTGAACAATCCCCATTAGATACAGTTTTAATATGTCAGTTTATTTTTGTATTGGTGTATAAGAAAGAGTTATCTATATATCTATTCACGTTATTTAGACTTACAAGTTTAAATAATCTCTTATAATCTTACAGCTTATACTACTTGTACAATGACACAACTAATGACAAAGTTAGCCCCTAAATTTTGTATCCCTTTAATCTATTTAGATGTCCATTACAAAAACTTTGTCGGGGCGGTCTGCTTCAAATGCCCCTTTGAGACCAAAAACGGATTAAAACGTCCCCCATAGGCACGTTTTAGAACCGTTTATGGGCCGATGTAGGAATTCATGGTTGTTAGGTACGAATGCGTTTGAAGGTGTTAATAGGTACTTACAGGGCTAAAGTTGGACGAATTTGTTACTATATTATATGTTATCAGATTGAAGTACAATTTTTTAAAGTACGAGTAACCGACACACTCAAAGCGCATAAGGAAAATCTTAAATATAAATTATCATTATATTAAACTAAAACATTTTGTAATTTTTCCATTTAACATAAGTTACATACATAGTTTGTTAGGTACTAACATTTTTTGCTGAAAGACAAGTCTATACAGGCAGATGAGAAAAGTGATGACTGCCTATAAATCGTTCGCAACGTGAATAATGTTGTCAACACGTTGCCGATATATCACAATGTGCTTCTTAAACAGGCTTATATCGCATCATAGAGCAGGGGGCAAACGTCAGCTGGAAGTTTCCTTCAGACTGTTATTGTACGCAAAATAAAGAATATGGTTGTTACATAGAATAGGTGTGAACGGAACATCTCGTTGAAAAGGAGAGGCGCGGTTAATTGTATGGATATGATACGACTAAAATTCTTATCATCGTGACCAGCCAAGTCTACTGCTGCATATAGACTACATCATGTAGGTCTCTTTAAGTTTGCACCACGTATTATAGTCTCCTCATCAAGCGACAGATCCAGTCATCGATTCACCGACTTCGAAAGCGTCGACACTGTTTACTAAGATACAATCTCTACTTCAGTTTTCTAGATAAAATTTTCTTCAATAAATGACATTTGCAAACACTTTACAGCGAAGAATTTCGCACATGCAATTTTTATTATTTATTTCCTTGGTTGACTAAAAATCAGGCAACGAGAGTACACGGAGCGCAATTCCCAAGTTTCGCCCTGGATTTAAAAGTATTATAAACTTCTTACATTGAATACAAGTCGTTGAGTTCTCAGCTCGTTTATTAATGTTCAATTCATGTGTCTTTCAATAGAAGGTCGGTGTTGTTCAAGTTGTTAAATGTTGTCCTTTCAAATGAATATTTACAATGTGTCAGATACATGTTGGCATGTGGAATTTGCGTTTGAAAAGACGAATGTATGTATTTACGTATGAATTAAATGTTTGAATTGTGACTCAGTATAATTGATGCGTTTTATTCTGTTTGATTCCGCAGATAAAAAAAGTCATTTGACAGTGACTACTTGCGTTAATCAGTGTCATGTCCCGAGTTTTTAGTTAGTCTTTTACTTTTTGTTTCTTGGCCATTTCAACAATTACGGAACTAATAAAATCATCGTAATATCTTTTACGTCAAACTGTCGTATCGCTTTTAAAGTTCTCCCTTTCTTTTTAACGTTTTTAGTTAATTAAAAAATAATCAGGGTGGTAGACTTCAAAATTAGTTTAACAAAAATTGGTTTGTACTACTGTATTTTCAATAATTAATTAATAATTGTTTTTATTTTATTCGGTAATCAAACAGTTTAAAACTAAGTATACACTAATAAATATCTATAACCATTTAATCGTTTTCAAATATAGATAACTATAAAGCTTGCTAGTGAATGTGTTCAATTATATAACTTAAATAAAAAGAGGAAATTTAAAAAATATATATATTTGAAAACTGACCTATTGACATCTTTAATATTCAGACCAATGCTTTACTAGGACCATCTTAAGATTTTGTGGATTACTAATAAATAAGTCTATATCATGTGTAACGATTAAAATAAGAATTTGCCTTATAATTACTATATAGACTTTAACAAAAGAGTCGTTGATGTTCTGCCGAAACATAAGAAATAGCTGGTCCATAATTAGAGAAACAGGAGCAGGCAGCAGTATCTTGAATAAGTTGTAGGATCTGTACAGTACGCTTATTAAAAACCTTCCATGGTACACTGACCCTGCATGCATACCTTGAGGTTCGCGGTCTATGTAAGGTGACACTCGAGCGATTTGCAGCATCACGACGTAAATCGAGACCAGCCACGTCTATATGAATTAGCTAAACCACTAGTTACTGTTATTGGTTTGCTCTTTTGTAATTTGATCACGCTATACATTTGAAGTGACGGAAAATGAAAAAGATGGTGATCTAGACTCAGTATTCTACTTGTAGTCTTAAGAGATTACCGGTAGATTGTAGTATAACAAGTAATAATAAATTCAGTTTGATTAAAAATGACTTTTCTTTATTGTATTTATTTGTAATATAATTTCTAAACTGTTTAACCTGCATACGAAATATATACTAAAATAAATACAGATAAAGAAGTTTCATGCTTTATTTATTTCGAAAATAGCTGGACTGAACGGATGATTTGTTAAATTAATATTTACTATGAAGCAAACAAGTTTCTGTAGCTTCTTTCTTTTTAGTTCTATAAGCAAATTTCAAACGGTACATATCCTTAAATTCTTTTTCTTCAAAGTTCCGAGTCTATTTAAGTGAAATTTATGAGATAGTTGTATTTTATTCGTTGCTACACAATAGTGTTATGAAGTCCGGAACGTGCATTTCTGTACGAATCTATATACAAACTTACCTCTCCGGTCTTGCACCCACTGCTGAAGTAGTTTTGCAAAAACTTTATTCTCACATTTTATATTTTATCTCCAGTAAGCTAAATACCTATTCGTTGTATATATATACGCTAATATACTTTTTAAAAACAATTTGACGACATCTAAACTCAATTACTTATTTAGTTGTTCTTCATCATAAATGCCTCAACGTGAAGTCTTAGGAGTACCCAAAGAACATTGTCATGGTAGATCCATACTGTAATATTATCTTGGTTATAGCTCTTAGGGCCAGCTCCATCAGCATAACATCATGTTCTCATTAAATAACGGCGTAAAATAGTTGATCTCGAGTGACGACGACACGGCACAAATTCCTGCTATCACAGATCCTCTCAGGGCACGGCTGCCTTTGGAGGTACCTGTGTCGCCTAACCTACGTCAGGATGCCATCATAGTGACACAAGCAACGGGGATACGGCGTTGCACACTCGCCAGGTATGCCCCGCTTGGACAGAGGAGCGCCGAGACCTCATCTCAGTCTCTACAGGATATAACCTATCGCTGCCGGCCATAGTTTGCACCGTGTTTGAGAGCCCTACCGGATTGGACACCGTTTACTACTTTTGCGAGCGTGTTATATTCGCAAAGGAGAAGGCGAGGCGGGAGCGTCAGCGTACGTCTTTGCCCCGCTCCCACCAAAGGAGGATGCATCGGCGCCGGAGGACTAGTTTGAACTTCCGACTGCCATGAGCAAGTAGTGCGCATGGGTCCCGAGGGTAAGGATTCTCACCCGCCGCTATGCTGTCAAGATGGAGCCACGCGGTATTACACACGCGCTCGCTTCTCCTGTGGCGTAAACCGTCCTACGAAGTAAAGAGTATGAAGATGCCGGGAATAAAAAGTCCCCCGACAATGGATGAGACCGATGGGTTACCGCCTGCCAGGGCTAGCGCAGGGACTTGGCCATGTACCCGTAGCCGTGGCATAAGGTGAAGGATGGAATACCGAGCAGTTTTACTGGGTATCCCTGACTTTGGCATGCCAATAACACTTTTAGTTCTGGATAGAGGTGATAGTGTGACCCCAACCTGGTGAATGCTGTGCAGACCATCCACGATTTTTTATTCAGATTTCACCTTGCTAAAAAAATGTAGGGAACATATGCCTAAGTATGAAATTTGGATGTCTGACTTGAGACTCAGTAACTCAAATAATTTCGACTTTTTCTTTTTATTAAAATCAATTCCTAGCATATACGTGAGCGTACTGAGGCCATACCCACACCATGATCCAAGCTCCTCTATCATATCTTATATCACTAATCTCATCCATTCTCTTCTTTATTAATTTTCTTATCTCTCATTCTAACTGGGTTACAAAGAATGGGATCTTGAGGCTGGTAAAGTGTTAGAAACTTCTATAGACAGCTGTATCTACTTTATATCAGGTTAGCCATTTATCCCTTTGCTCGTTTTAGGCAATCAAAAAAATCAATATAAATAATGATCTAATCTACATAAAACACGAATTAGTTTTCATTACTCTACAGATTTCAAATTGCTTTCTTCTAATTACATTTTACTGGGCTTGTTTATAACTCCTTAATTGTAACAAACATGAAATCAAGCGAGTGTTTAAGTAATTGAAGAGACAGGTGCTTCAATTCCTAACCAGTACAGGTTTTAAACCTGATTTCAATATAAAACCCATTTCCTCGTAGCAACCCAGTTTATTAGCTAAAGCTTGTAATAAAACGAGTGAAATAAAATATTCAAAATTGTTTATTACATAAACAACTTACAAACAATTTCGTCATGACTTTGATTCAAAATTTAAATACATAAAACATTTTATAGCACTTAATAATAATCTTCATAATAACCTAATATCACAGACTTTAACATGTCTTAATATTAACAATTCGCTAAAGCATTTAAATACATGGGTTTTGTTAATACGCATTAATATAATGATCAAATATACTTTCACTGTAATAAACTTAATATCACAACCTATCTTAATTATACTTAGTCCTTTATTCTCATTCTGTCTTTTAAAGATCTTGTATTTCATAAATTTTATCTTACGACAATTAAAAACATTTACAAAATCCAAGAACATGTCATCTCTTACAAACATGTTCTTACACAATTATAATAGAATATTTAGAATTTGAATGTAATACGACAAGTACAAACTACATCGTATTCCAGCATAAAAAGTATTTGCAAGTTTATAGATTTAAAGCTTGTTAAATTCTTGTTATAATAATTTTTATCATTTGAAGAGCTTTATGTACTGCAGAAAATAGAATAATTAACGATAAGGCTGTAGCTTCACTAGTAAAGCAACGGCAACTTAAGCCGATATTACACGGTTTATTTCTATTTTTTGAATTGGACAAATCATCCAAAGTAATCCATATAATCCTTGAATTACTCAATATCATTGAATACCTTCGTACTTGCAGTTCTGTGCCTTTTGGCGAGATCGAGTCAATTTCATTGATCCGTCTAATATCAGCATTAAGTAGGAGATGTTTACCAATTGAATAGTTTCTATAGAGTCATAAAAGCAAATGTAGCAATATCTATAGCTTGTTTTCTTACAAGATAAATGATTAAAAATCTTGTAGTGAAATTAGGTCTTTAAATAATTCGTTTAAAATATTTTCTTATTTAATACTCAACTGTAGATGTAGCTACCTTAAGTTGAGTAACTTAAATAGTGTAATTGATTGCAAAAATCGTGTGTATTTTGTAACAAAATTATCTTGTGATGAGGAACAATATATTTATTAATTTATGGGAAATTAAAGTTATTTTTTTTTCTATAGTGTTCAGCATTTATTATCTAATTAGTAATTTTAAATGTCAAGAGAAGAGAGTTAAGTAAAGGAAAAATATATGCTGTACAATGTTTTGAGTAACATTATATTATTGCATTTGCTTTTATACGAGTCCTAGAAACATTGAAGCCATTGGTAGATTTGGAATGAAAATCTCTATATTGCTCTCAAGGTCTAACCAGTCTGTGCACGCCCTAAGCGTCAGAAACTGTCAAACATTACAAGCAATACAACTTTAACAATAAGGAAGAACAGATTGTTGTTTTAATTTTTCTTTTCTAAAGACCTTTTCATTAACAAAATATTGCACCAATGCTTTTATAATTTCTCATAATTGATACCAGCTCAACAATTAGAAACAAGAATGTACTTAGTTTTGAAGAAGCAGGACCGATTTCGATTATCTCCTTGGACATATTTTAGAATGTGGAAATAGAAAACAATGTAGCGACAGGAATCTGAAAATAAAATATTGGATTAGATACATTTATTGACGTTATAGAGGACTAAGAATTAGGGACTATATAGGTCTGTCAGAACAATATGTTTTTCATAGAAGAAAAACAATAGAATTGACCATCTCACAGTTAAACTATAACTTCGTAAGTCCTACATGCATAGAAGGTGCCACAGATCGCAGATCCAGTGCCCAGTATTAACATAATCTGCAATCATTCTGCCGTTTTTTGTAAAGGCGGGGTAAGGAGCCCATTCACAAATTACGTCTCACCAATTTCATGATTTGTGACCCCTTGAATGGGATATGTGAAGCTCCTAGCAGCCGGCTCTAAACACATCTTCACCAAAGGAGTTATGAGACGCAGGCCAGCAGACTACTCATTTCCTGGTGAAGTGCCACGCAGCCTGTCATGCTGGACTTCAGTCTCATCCAAATTGTAAACGAAGTTTTCGTAGCAATACAAAAGTGATACATTAAACAGTTGAGGTTTTCCACGCAAATGCAAAATTCTTGTTAATAATAACCTTTGATTGACGAATTCTTACCTCGTAGGGTCGTAGTCTGTGTCAAAGCCAGCAACATTAACAACATTCCAGTCATCGTTATGTTTTGAATAACTGAATGAGATCTGCTGTTTAAACGACTCTGGCTGTAGAAGCTTCATCTGCTCCAAATGAGAATGGAATTCCGGTAGGAGTGTCAGTTTCTTATTCAAAAGATGTTCTGAAAAAAAGTCTGGCTTTAATTTCATTTTCATTTTGGTATAAAACGGAATATACTATCAATAATTCTATAACAATTTACGAATAAAAGACCAGGCATTAAGATATCTGACATAAGAGTAAAATATCAGTATACCATCAAGTTTTTGTCATTTAGCTTAAGAAACTCTCCACTGGTCTAATTTGAAAAAAATCTTTCAGTGTTAGATAGCCTATTTATCGAGGAAGGTTATAGGCCTATATATATCATCAGGCTAAGACCAATAGGAGTGGAGCACCAATGAAGAATGTTTCAAATTCGGGGGGTTTTTAACATATTTTTTTTTAACTATTCCACGCGGACGAAGTGACTGGCAGAAGGTAGTATAGAATAATATCCCTATCTCAAATTAACTACTTAATGGCTGTTTTCTAATTAATTTTCAATACAAAGTAATTACCATCTCACCCGTTTTAACAACATCAAAGTAAAGTAAAAGTAATTATATTTGGACAAGTTTAGCGTGGATAACGCAAATCTCAATAAAAGTGTTTATTGATATAACAAATAAATTAGATTAAACACTTACCAATTATAAAACCTATGGAAACGTCGTCTGGTAATCGAATGCTTTCGCATATGCTTATGAATCTACCACCACTGCAAAAAAGTACGAAACGGATTTAAAACTCTGCTTTTAATTAATCAAGCAGTTTTTCGCTCTGAAACTAAGGCAATTAGCGAATCGCGTGCAACAGCTTTAACATTGTTCGGCTTGTTTCGTATTTCATAGAAACTTTAATGCACTAACCTGGCAACAGGTAACATTTTTAGCGCCAAACTTCGACTTATGCAAAATCCTGCGCCACCCGTAGCGAACCAAAATGAAAAGGTAAACTGAAACAAATTTAAAAAATGCTACTAAAGTTACGGAATGTGGGGATATGAAATGGTATGAATTATTCAAATTCAAATTCAGAAGTTTTTATTCAAAATAAATTGTGCTGCGTGTGAACTGCACACACAGAAGTATCTCAATGTATTAATTTTCGAAGAATTATTGGAATTGTTAGCAAACAGTCAGCAGTCAATGATTACGCTTAACAAAGAATAACCACAAGTAAGAATATACAAAGAGACTAGAGTGTTTTTTATTTGGTAATAAATAAAAATCTATTGGTACCAGCTAATATTTTATGCAATGAGTTCTATTCTTTTCCATTTTATTTGTTGTTTGTTGTTCGTATGGTTTTACATTTTTTTTTATTTTTTTTTATTGCAGGAGATCAGCAGACAGGCAGACGGCCCACTTGATGGACAGCGGTTACCATCGCCTATGGACATTTGCAACACCAAAGGTGCTACGAATGCGCTGCTGCTCTCTTTAGGGAGCCTGGAACCTGGTCACTAATGCCGGAACACAACACAAGGTTGTTATGGCGGCATACTCTAGACCAGGGGTGGTAGCCATCCAGTCGTACATACGAATTTATACATACTTACTTATCAAATTAAATATCTATTAATTAGTCATGTCATACAGACAATCATGCGAGAACCAGAGTAAGAAAGGGTTCCATTTTACCTTCATCTATGTTAACCCTAAAAACATGATTTCGTTTGGTCTCAAAATAACTCCGATTTAAGCGAAGATAGAACATAAAAACCAACCTTGTTCTGCGGCTTTTTGTATATCTTAATTGGCTCGTAAACAGATGTCCGTCCGAGATACCAATCTTCTAGATGGTTGTACTTTTGCAGCACGCTGACCAAACGGGGCACGTTCACGTAGTTGTCATCGTCGAAGTGACAGAACCACCTACGACAAACGAAACAGAACTTCAACACTACATATTAAGGCACAATTTACGATAGCGTATAAAAGTTTACAAAATAAAACGTATATGAGCATAAAGCCGATATCAGACGGATTCACTTTTGTCTTTTAATTTTGATAGAACTGGGGCAAAAATATATTTAAAACAATTAACTTAATTCTTCCAATATTTTTCGTAAGTGACGTTTTAACTGCTTATTGCAGTAAACGTTGAAATTGTATTAGCCTCAGAGTTGATCGTTATATAGTAGTTAAACACAAAAGTAAGTTATTAAATAAGAAATAAATTTTGAGTTAAAATGTGCAATGTTGTGAGCTTGTCTGTCGATTTATTTGTTATATGTGTATTCCCCAGGCATTGATTAAGAAGCATACAAACAAAAACTGTCATATATTAACTGCCATAGTACATCTGACCGATCATTACGCGGGCATGAAAAAGGAATACAGCAATAATCACCGTAGAATTAATAAAATCGGTCTTGGAAGGGTAGTCAATAATTTAAGTCGTCTCGTATGAGATAATGCGGAGAAAAAGCGTCACCGGTCGCATACTAATATGGCGAAATGATATAAACGATGATATTCTCGGGGCTGTCTGTAAAAGCAATGTATCTTTATATTATTATAATATGATCTTCAATAATAATTATTGTCTTTTTTGGTTTAAAAAAATACGCAACGAGAGGTGAAAGGTTATTTGTTAGACCAACATTTGGCGACCGACTCAATATTTTTCGATAAGTAATGCAGTTTTCGAGTTATTCGCGAAAACTTGAAGAAAGAGATCTTTACAGACCCCCGCTCCACTCCTACTCAATAGTACTTTTAGTTTGTTTTTCAGGACGCTGCACACTAGAACTGCGCGAAAATTGACTTCCACGTGAATTATTCCCCTATTTGATGTTTTTTGTTTTCGTTGCCTGGATATCTATATAAAGACCTCCCTCAGATGCCTGACTCAGACGCCAAATGCAGCTTATGCCGTTTCTAGCTGCCTATCGCCTAAACAAACGAGAGGAGAATGATGGTTAGCAGCAGGATTTTTTAGTAATGATTTTTCGTCCGATAGCGGAGATTCCATAGAGGCGGTGGTTTTTGAAATATATTATTTTATTGCGAATAAAATAAATGAGTATTAAAAAAATAATAGTGAAATTTATGTCTCGTTTATAAAGATATAGATATCTTACTTATCTTGTTTTGAGAAAAATAAAGGAGGATAATGGTTTCATGTCAATAGTTTGGAGATGATTTGGTGAATTTTCTTTTTAACTTAAAATAACTATACAAAAATTAAGAAAAACTCACGTAACGTCTCAAACCATGAAGAGTTGTGATATTTTTTTTTTGGAAATTTATTGATCAGTACAATACAAACGAAATGTTGTTTCGTTTGCATTCCACTTTCAACTTTTTACAGCAATAAGAACCTTAAGAACAATTTTCAGTTACGTTTGTTACTGGGCGATTGTAATTGCATGTCATTTTTAAATGTCAATTGTTAAAACAGTATACCTAAATGGGATCTAAAAGTCAAATGTATATCTATGTAAATCCTTCCTTATTATCCCCGCAAATTGCTAATGCGCTGGAACCTTGTCAAATTAACATTCACGTGACGTCTCCGCAACTCGATGTGTACGGGTGCTCGTCGGCCAGTGATGCTAACAGTACTGAGTGTTCGGCTACGGTTACGTCACCAAAATGGCGGCCAGACGCAATAGCAATTTGCGGGTATAATACGGAAAGTTATAAAATTTACTGGTGGTAGGGAGACATGTAGAATGTTTGTAGCCCTGACATTAGCTGTAGGCGCTAAATTAGCGTCGCAGTATAATTTGCTGACATTCCGCTCCAAGCAAATGACAGGAGCGGCGTTGCGCGTGCACATGTGCGCAATAAACACAACTATATACAGCCTACACATGCTATAACGAGATAATGATGAGTTTTCGGCGGCAACTTGAAGTGTGATATTTCGCTGTGCAGATAAGTTTGGTAAATATATAATATTGCTTGTAGTTAACAATGCATGTAGAATATTAATGGTTTTTAACAGCTATTTTTCTGTGTGCTGTGTAGCTTAGTGGTTACCGCACTGATATCCCAAAGTCAAAGGACATGGGTACGAATCACTGCAGGATTTTTTCTGACCCAATATGCATAGCCACGTGCTAACGGTGAAGGAAAACATCGTCATCAATCCTGCACATCGAAATGACCGATGTGTTTAACCAGCCGATCCGTCTTGGACAAGCGTGGCGGATAACGTAATTCAACTCTAGACCAGGGGTGGTAGTCATCCATACGGGCAAATGCCCTACCACCTGGCTGTGGGTTGTTTTGTCGCCTCTTATGACAGGCTACCCGGTCGCAGGAAATTGCATTCTTTCTCCGCTCCTGCACGGAAGAAAATACCATTCCGGTTGATTCCAATAGAAATTTTAAAGTTATACAAGCCTTTACCCCCCTTCCGTCGTAAGCGAATTTTGTACCTTAATACTTCTTTTGTTGCATATTATGATATTTTGAACTATTATTTTGTTTACGACATTCAATTTTTGATTCAGTAGGGTTTAATGTAACTAAAATTAAATGTCTTAAAACAAAATAATACGTACAATAAAAAAATATAATTAGGTACAAATGTAGCTTACGCCAAATAGGCAGTAATTGCTCGCATTATATGTCTTCATAACATATGTACTATCCTTTTTTAGATCGACCGAAGCCACGGGCAAAAGCTAATATGTAATAAAATTACTTTCACCTATTCAGCGTAAAAGCTACTCCATAATTTGACTCGGTAAGTAAAATTCTCTCGATTGATTTAATTTCATATGAAATAAAAGGGTTTTATTGTTCGGAAATAAAATCTTTAATATAATTCGCTATCTCCATGCACTTACGTCTAACATAAAAGCAAACGATCTGAGCGACCTTGCTCGAGGAGCCCCTACGTTTGGGCCATTTCATTTGTGAGAGAGTTCGGCAACCATCTTCAAAGAACACTGCCTTTAAGCATTAAAGGTTAAGAGCCGATTTATTGTAAAATTGATGCGTGGGCTACAGATGAATAAGCTGAAGTGACGCACAGACATATAATTACATATATTTATACTACACGCATTGCGGCTGGCATAATACACTCATGTTAGGGATCAGTAGCGGACTTTAATAAAATTTAACCGTTATTGTTCACCGTCCGCAACGGCTCAGAACGTTTCTCTTAGGCACCTTCGACTTTGGAATAAGCTCCAAGTTTGTTTTCTCTTAGCATTGCAACGGGGGATCTTTATAAAAGGAGTTATTACATTTTATCATAGTTTGAGATAAAAAAAATTAGCGTATCTAAAATTATTAATTAATTTTAGATACCTATTATCTAATATTTTCCGAACTTACTCGTACCACAGTTTGTGACATTCATTTCATAATAAATCTTTTTTCTGTGTATACATGGCATTTGAAGTGCCATCACATGAAGCGAAGAGTCTATTTAATTAAAATATCTGTGATGCAGAGGGGAATCCCTGTACCATAGATTGCAATATGGGCTATATTGCAACCTATGGTACGGGGAATCCCGTTTTAAACTAAAATAAACTTAAACTAGAGATTGATTATGATTGTTTGTAGTTTGATTAAGTGCAGTGTACGATATAGAGTGTTTTAGTTAAAAATCCATACAATTGTTTTTGTACTTCCGCCCTACCTGTAACCAATGCTGCCCTACCTCAAATTCGACTCTAGCTACAGCCCTGAGGCAGCACCTTAGTAACTGACCAAGTGTTGCAAATGACCACTGACGACGATTATTAGGTGAGTCGTTCGACTGTCGGCTGTACAGCAGCAAATATGAGAAAAATGTATGTTTTTTTTATTGCGTGAGTTCGGCAATTCAGGCAATTAAATAAACTAGCAACTCAGCTTTCAGTGACGATAAGTAAACTTCTCCAAACGAATTGACCGAACGTCTAGAGAACGGGATTATCCACTAACTCATTTATCAAACGAAAATAAATTGTTTCCGTGTTACTTACTACAGTGATGTGATCGCTTCTGAAAAGTATTTTCTTATTACATGAGTTGAGTAGACAGGCAGACGGCATCAGGTGGGATGGAAAGCGGTTACTAAATAAAAATTTGTAATATCCAATGTTCTTAAAAAGCCGATAAAAGTCATAACATTATTGCAGAATTAATTCTTTCTTTCGAGTCAAATACTTATAGAGATATTAACACCTCTATTATTAAAGTAATTAAAATAGTGTCACCTTTTATATTTTACAAACATTAAGGCGGTAGAATTAAAAAAACCCATTCATTGATTATAATTAAAAAAAATAACTTCGTTTTCTTTTTATTGTATATTTTTGGTTAATTCAATTTCGTTAATTTCTCATAATTGTATAATTCAATTATAACTTTTAAGTAGGGACTTGACAGTTGTAAGTATTCATTTTGTATTCTTATATTATAAAGTATATTAATTGTTGCATATTTTTGAGATAATTTCTCCACGCCAGTATGGAACTAATTATTGTCAATAGACCGCTACACACTTGAGTATTTTTAAACGTTGTTCTTGGAGCCGAAGCAAATTGTTAAAGCCTCACTCAATTAATTAATAGCTCGATGCAGCAACGATAAACACTCTTGACATTTCCAATTATTATCCGAAAGTCAACGATTAAATTTCACTTTTATATGAAAGTGTTTACTTTGTAACAGAATCAAGGATCAGTATGAGGGTGTGAGTCAAAACATTTTCTGTGGGAATAAAACAAGATAGGGCCCAACAAAAACAGCAGTCGGTGCTGTGTAAACGCGTGAAAATTATTGGGCCCAAAATAATATTGGACTTGCTCTTCAAAAACCATTAGCGTCTGTTGTATATATACTTCAAAAGCTAGGGTTTACTGGCTGAAGATTAAAAAGGCTTTCGAGGTTAGCTAAAAACCTTCAACACCTGATGACAGGGCAATTTTGATTATACGGTACGTAGCATTAATTCGCTTTATGGAATATCATTCAAGCGAGTGTGTGATTATTTTATGTATTATGAACTTTTCTATTCAGAAAAAGAGGCATAGATATTATGCTTGAACATCTTACTTGATGAATTAAAAATATTAATACTTAGTAAATAATTTTTAAGTCATTGGAAAGGAGTGACATTTAAGAGACAAGTTTGTCCTAATTTATGTATATAAATATATTATGTATGTATACAGCTATTCTTAATTTTAAGGCGAAGTTTGTACAAAATTTCGGTGTCAATAAAAAATGATTATTATTGTTATTACTTTATTTTTTATTGTTTTTTTGGTTTGTAAATTTAGTTACTAGCTAACGTTCATAAGTACTTAAGTTATTATGTAACTTTAACTTTTAAGAACCTTTAAAATTAAACCACTTTAAATAAATGTCTATGTATAAAGAGATTAACGAAAATAGATGAAGCGAAAGTATTTATCGAAATCATAGCAGATGGAGATATATTGTATCTGCCTACTCCAGTAAGAAATAGCCATGATAATATGTACGTGCGAAATTTTTTTACTATCAATTTAACACATTTTTAATAAAATTAGTTTGAGCAAGATCTATTGAGGAAAAAACCTAAACTATTTTAACCTAGTACACTTTAATAGTTAGGTTAAAAACTGTTAAGGTTTTTTTAACCAAATAACAAGACCACAGATTTTGATCACGTTATTGGAATCCTTAAATCTTTGTAGAATCATAAGAGTGTATGAGCCTGGACTTTTCTGCCTCTTTTATACATAGTACAAAAGAAATTACATTGTATTAAAGCTATCACAATTAAATTACTATTTCAGTTGAAAGCGACGCTTAAAATTGCATTCTGAGTGTAGAGAGCAAACATTTTAGCACGAATGCTGTGTGCTTATGCGAGTAATGCAACATACCGAGATTTATTTGAAGAGAAAATAAGGTTTAAGCCGAAAAGTTATGTATAAGCACGAACACGGATAATTATAAAGTTTGGTTACTGGGTATTTACCTAATTTGACAAAAACAGTTAGGTACTTTTTACAAACAAACTAATGGATAATTATTGCAAGCCGCGATAGTTTACGGGCCCCTATCCACAAATAATGTCACACAAAATTAATGATTTTTGATCCCTCCCCCGTCTTTGTCACAGCTGATTACATTCGTGGGAGTCCTCCCTCCCATAGTGTAATATCACATAGTATTTTGCAATTTTACACAAAGAAGTTATTAAATTAAAACAGCAGTTCCGTAATGTTTTATTCCCATTTGAATTACTTTTTAATAAATTAAACACTATTCTTATACAGAGTTGGACATTCAAATTTCGTATTTTAAAACTGAATTGATTAGATTAGATTGAAATGTGACGTCACGAAAAGAACACCTCACACCCCTTATCACACGATTTCACACGATGTCACACAATGTCACACTTCGTCGACCCCCTTTAACGTGTACCGTAATTTATAACTCCTAAGTAGCTAACTAACTAATTTTGTCTTCGTATGTAATCCGTCATTATTTGATATTTCTAAATACCAAGTGCGAATAGAGCTATATCAAAGCAGATTACCATAAACGATTACAGGCTCATTGAATGTAAAAAAATAAAAATATCTTATAAAATTAAGCGTTATCTAATTCCTCCATGTTTTGAATTATTAATTGTCAGAAAAATGTTATAGCGGTGAAATCATAAATGAGCCTCAGACAGTAGTGGAAGCTGCATACGTTGTTCTTTCACCAAACAAGTTTTTAACAGTCATTAGAGTAAACAAAAGGCTCAGATTAAATATTTAAACTAAACTGGCTTCCAAAAATATAGGAGTTGAGTGGTTTTTGTTTTTATTAAAAACAAAAACATTCTCGTAATTTTTGTTAAGGGTCAATATTTTTTAGAAATGTTTGCTGTTGTTTAAAATTTATAGTTGTTCTCTTGCAACAATTAATTAATACAATAGAATAAATAATGAACTATCAAATCAATTGTGGAATAACGATATTGACTTTATTATTATTTAAGTACAGACTGAACAGTCCTAGTGACTATATAGTCACTAGGACTGTTCAGTCTATATAAACGAACTGATTCTTGACATGATAATCCGTAGATAAAATTGCAACGGCACGCGACACTGCATCTTTGGATACATACTAAAATTATTTTAATTTTGCGTATGTTAACATATCAAACGTCATTTTGGTTAAATATTGATTTAAAGCAAGAGCCTTATATCGCTAAAGGGTGACTTTTTATTCAATTATGGGTTATTAACTTTTTGCCCGCATTTCAAAAGTTACACAAATATAGATGATAAAAAAATGACTACAGAAAAGAAAAAAGATAGAGTTATGGATGAAAAGAGTTATTCAGTTGATTATTGATTTTTGAAAAGATTTATTGAATTAAAAACGATGCACTCCATAAATAGACAAGAATACATAATAATGTATTATTGTCTATTTATGTTGTGAATAATAGTAAATCTATTAATTCACTATTAATTTTCCAAACCAAAGTATTCGAATTGTTAGATTCAATGATATTCCTTGTGTCCATATTTCCGACTGTATCCCTTGTCTTATAATAAAAACATATTATTATATACTCAACTTTATAATTCAAAAAGTCAAGGAAATTATAGGTGATATTCCTCTTTTAATAGGATGTGTAAAACAGAATGTATTATAATGACTTAATAAACTAATACAATTAAAGAATAAAACTTAAATTAACGTATTCTATCCACAGTCCCTCTAGATATACCTTAATTTTAATTTCTTTTTCACTAGCCTATTGAAGTCTTATAACATGGGTTTCTCCGAAGGGTGACAAGGCGTTGTTATCCTATTTCTTTTTTGGTAGCATTCGAGTTTTTTTACATTAAAACTGTTTTTTTTATTCATTTAATATTTCTACATATACGTGCAGTCTCCTTTATAACATGTTACAATATAAAATCTACGTAAGATGTATCAACGTCTGTCAGGTATAATTATAGACTTGATTAATACCATTCGTCTCAAAGCAAGAAACTGCTTTGATTGCGTTATAATTGCCGATGTATGTCATTCAGTTGAACTAAGTAATTTTGTACAAAGGTGTTATTAAATGCTGGCTTGCCTTGCAGCGCTTGGAACATTAATATTATAACATTAATCATATGTTTATATTTGAATATAACTTAATCCTAAACATAATTACTTAACAGGAATTTAGTTTTGGGATTAGAGATCTTTAACTTTTGGCGTATGTTTGTGACTAAGTAGTGTATTTAAAGATATCCATAATAGTAAAGAGATTATATTAAAACACTAAGTGACAGTACACAACAATAATCAAAATATACATTAGTTTGAATTTAAAAAAAAATATTTTTATTTTTGTGACTGCTAGAAATGAAATTACGTTAACAAAAATTAAGGTCGATTGTTTTACATTAGTTAAAACTGATCTTTCAGACATATCAGTAAAATAATTGGATTTTGGAGATGACTTTATACAATACAGTTTCTTAAATTACGTTTACCGAGACTGGCTATGTGAGCCTTAATAAAGGGCCCAACCAAAGAAAAGTGTTTGCCTTCGTCTATGGAATTTCAAAGTGGTCAAATTAAATTTTATGTAATCTTTAAAAATCCATATTGCAGTGCTCTGTAAAAATATCAGTATCAAGAAAATTGAATCCTTAAAAATTTGCGATAGAAATGTTATCTACTGAGAACCGTTAAATACACAATTTGAAAATATGACAGAAATTCTTTAAAAATAATAATGTAACGTTAAGTTATGAAAAAGCAAAAATGCTTTTATTGATTTGGAGCTTTGTTCCATAATTTATCAGAACCGATATAATAAAGTGAAATAAGTTCAATATCCACAAGTAAAACAATTCGTATAAATTCAAACATGAGCCAAAACAAACAAACTTATCTTGTTCAAGTATCGGCAACAGAGATAGATAATATGGAATTTTCAAAATGAACCTTATTTCATAAAATGTAAAGTTTAGAATGTATTTGTTAAGTTTGGAATGGTTATTTGCTCAAACTTTTTGTGGGGAACTTTTCCTGATTTCCTGTTACAAGGAAAAACGATTTAGTAATATGATATTAAAAAGAATTGATGATATAATTTAAAATGATTGAAAATAACATGATTTGATATATCGACGTTTTCGGAAGCGTCATTTGGACATAATTATATATTTTACTAGCTGTCCCGGCAGACGTAGTCCTGCCCGGTAAAAATAGGGGTTTGTCGCAGAGGGTTGATAAATTAGGGTTGTATGTATTTTTGTATGTTGTATCATAAAAAAATAGAAATTAAAATTTTTGGCTAAAAAATAAATAAAAATTTAGGGGTGGACTACCCCTAACATTTAGGGGGATGAAAAATAGATGTTGGCCGATTCTCATAGATACCGGATAAGCACAAAAAATTTCATCAAAATCGGTCAAGCCGTTTCGGAGGAGTATGGCAACGGAAACTGTGACACGAGAATTTTATATATTAGATTATAAAAGATATTTGAAAGTATTATTTTGTTTTAAAACTTTCAACTTTAGTTAAAGTGGACCTTATTGAATTAAAAATTGTAAGTTTTGGAACAAAAAATATACTTTTGTACAAATGTCGCTTATAATACGGAGATATATTGCAGCAAAATAATAAAAAAATGTAGTACGTAAAGTTTTTATTATAACTATAGTAATATTTATCTTTACTTTATTGTGTCTCTGTGAATATGCACTGTTTGCTACAACTCCATTAATTCTTCAAAAGTCATTCTGTAACATACTTCTGTATAAAACTTATAAAAAAGAACATGAGATATAAATAGAATAAGAGGAGAATAAATAAAAACAATTTTTAGCTAGACGTGTTGATGGGGAGTTTCTTGCCGCTTCTTCTCTTTAACAGCAATAACATGCTGTGAAGCGGTGTACTGTAACGACTAAAACCTTTTTAGTCGTTGTTTATATTAAGAAATATAATAATTTTGAATTAGAATATCGAATGCCTCAAAAAACAATCGAAATCATTATTGTATCGGGCCGCGCACTGAACAGATGTTATAGCTTCCTGATTGAAAATATAAAGAAAATATTTCATGAACCAGTCTATCATTTGAAGATCCGTACCGAGCTCGAGCCCTGGGTGTGCCACAGTACATAGACTAGGAAGTAAAATTAAATTTTAACCTACATGTATGACTTTCAAAAAGTGTTCTCCGGTGGAATTTATTTTGAATAAAACTTGAATTTTGAATTTGAATAAAATGACGGGAAAGGCTCGATATTTCTAAATATAGAGCAGTCTCTATTCATATAGCAGTGTGTTGTTCTTTTGTGAATATTTGCTCTACTCGTGTGCATTCGAATATACTACAGCAGTTGTTTGCGATACCAAATTGTTTCGGTAAACTATGTTAATGGTTTCGAATAAATTCTTTAATTTAATTCTTAATTAATTATATCGTAATTTTGTCTCCAGGTTGTGAGTAAATAAATGTAACATTTTATTCCTTGAAGTAAATTAAAACGGCATATCTGTTAAGATGTAAAACAATGTTAAAATGCACTTACTTTTTCCCACTTTCAAGGAAATGGTCGTATTCAACAGACATTTTGCAGCAGAGATGCTTACGTTGGTGCGACGCTGAACAGTTTGTATTCACCATATGTCCATCTGGAACAAGTTGAATTGTGTTTTATTCAATTACAATAAAGTTGAAATTTCTTTCAGTTATGTTTGGTTCTTCTGATATTTATACTTTATTTTCGAGAATGTCATGGAAATTTCTTATTTGAAGCTTAATTTGCTACGCTACTTCACCTATCATTTTTCGTATTTACAGCGATTTTGGCGAAATCAATACCAAATGCGTTGGACCCAAGATCAACAAAAGTCAAGCAAAGTCTAATGTTATGAAAGTTTAATATTAATTGTTATAAAGAACTCACTTGTCTGAATTTGGTGAAATTTGTTCTCTGTGTCCGTGAAAAACCAAGTCTGAAATAAGGAAACAAATTTTGTGAATAAATTGGAATAGTTTACAGTTTAGGTATATACACATATATACACAAATAAATAATCTTGCAAAATAATATGCTCTTGCTTTATTTAAAATTGGCAAATTTTTAATACATTTTGTTGAAAGCGTACTTTTTACTAGCCTAATTTTTAGTTTTAACTCAACTCTATAGTTGATAAATAAGAGATACACAATCATCTTATGATAGATAGAGATACATACACACTCATCTTATGATTATGGAAGCGAATATCTGTACATTTATTATCCTATTGACTTAAATAAAAAAATATTCGTCATGATGAAAAATATGATGGTTGAAGCATTGTCTAACACATGCCTATGTATCGTTATGCAATGTTTTGTATATACATTTTTTATATATCTCTTAGTTATTTGTAAGGAAGCTATATTAATTTTCAATATTTTCGAGACATATAACACTATATATATTTCACCCATATTAACCTGTAGTTTTCATAACAAAATCCTGTGACGTAAATAAACAGAGATAGGTATATAGGGGTATGACGATTAGATGACGATTATTCACATAAAGCCTAACTTAACGTTAATGCGTTTTAAAAAACGTGACCAATTTCAAATGTTTTAAATATTTTCTAAATAAATAAACGAGATTTCCGATGACTAACTGAACGATAACAAAAACACTTTACCATCCATTTCCAATAATAAACCTTATTTGAGTTTAAAAAAATATTATACTATTAAAATACAACACCTGCAATCACTAAGTTCATAAAATTAAATATGAAGTTCATCTAATTATGTAAGTATTATTGCGTAGGTGATTGGAATTCATCGTCTCAACCATTCATTAAATATACCGATATTTATCTAAATATTCAGTCAATGAATACTTAATATTAAATATATGCTTAATTACATTTTTTGATTTAATTAATAACTGGTTCTTCTATATGTCGTACATTTCGATACTATAAAAGATAAGGTAATCTACATAATATTATTGTTATCCGTCATGTGAAGTCTCGTCTATAATCAATGTTTATTAGTGATTCTTTAAATGTATATGTATCGTGCGTTATTTATATATAGGTATATATATAAATATCAGACTACCTGTGTATATTTAATTTTAAGTTTTTATTCAAAGTAAATTCAACTAAAAGACATTTTTTGTAAATCTTACATACAATATTTTCTTAAGTTTTCGCGTCTAGTATACGTAATAAAACTACATTTCAATGGTTTTAGGTGTCATAATTTATTTGATTTTTATTATTCCGAAGTTTCGGCCACTTTCAGTAGCCGCGATCATGGAAGACCAAGTGTCAATAAGTAATGTTTAAGTTTTATTTAGCCTACCGCCAACTTGTGCATTTTAATTATTTAGTTTCATTTTTGTTTATGGTTATTATTTACTCTATCTAATGGCTAATTTAATTCACCACCGCTTCGCAACATGTTGTGTGGAAGAGAGGAAGCGGCGCTAGAAATTTTTCAGCAAAAATGCCTTGCCATTAATTGAAAATGGTCAATTTTTCTCTCTACGAATGCACACTCGCCGCGACACTTCGCTGTGTATGGCAGAGTACTTACTGCGAGTAGCCATTCCGCTCACCTTCCGTTATAAGTAGAGTGTTTCTGTAATCTCTTGATTCCCCTATATCCAATTCTTTTAAAAGGGCATTAGAAGCCCCAAACTGTCCTTTTCGTTAATCCATTATCGAACCCATTTTCGCCCTTTGAAATTAAATTTTCTTTTTCTATATATATGTTAATATATTCAATTGTCAAAAGACACGATGGCCTCCTCTAACATTTTCAAGATACTTCTTGTCCTTGCTAATCCTACTCCATGTAATCCCTGCTAATTATCTTATGTCTTTTTCCCTTCTTCAGTATTGCAGTCTTCTTCTCCACTTTCCATGCATTAACTTAAGTCAAAACAAATATATCGAGTCTACATTGCCTACATTTTTTCGCCTCTTCCTGACTCACGGGTTAGTCAGGCATTTTGTGGGTTTTTACTACGATTTTATGTTTGTCCTTAGTTATTATTTTTAAAAGTTTTATCTTGTGTACAGTATATATTATTTTAAAATCTAATAACACTATATATCTTATAACATTTTCATTTCTTCATGTTTTATTGTTTTTGTTGATAAGGACTATTTTTGACTAAATGTAGCGTTTTCTATTACACATGTCCTTATCACTATTTACTATGTCTAAATACGTATTTAAAAAATACATATCATTTTTATTCTAATATATTTCTACTTCTCAGGTGATATGTTTCAATATGTCGTTAAGTTGTAACTATATATAACTGTTCTTATTATATGTTTTAACTATTTCTAACATTTTTAAATATCTCTAACATTGCATACATTTAGGGCCGCTTGCATGAGGTTGCTTAAATTTATTTAAGCAACACAAAACATATTTAACACCCTTAAATACAATAATAGCGTCTTGCAAAACGCAAAAATTGCCGCTAAATATGTTTAAAGAACGGTCAGTTGTGTGAAACGTATTTAGGCCGTTTAATATGATTAACTCATATTATTTAAAGGCGATAATTATGCAAGCGGCCCTAAATCTTTGTTGTATTGACAGTCTTCATCGAATTCCACATCAACAACTTCTACGAAACAAAGGACAACATTGGCCCGTTAGCGGAACAGTGTTATCTGAAGAACATTAGCATATGGGGTGGAACCGGCGCAATCTCGTTGCCTATTGACAGAACACACCAGACAAGCAATATCTTGCTTTGTAAATACTTACCTTATCTCATAGATATGAAGTTACTTGAAGAGACATCAGTTGCCAACTTCCCAAACATTCTGAAATAGTTTGTTAATTAAAATGTGGTAGGGCTACGCTGGAATTATCTTAATTACAGCTCTTAGGCAGCTGAGAGCTGACTATCATCGGACAACTCAGATTCAACGGCATGCGGCACCGATATATGCTGGATATTCTACCTATAAGAACGAAGCCCTTCGCATCTATCTTCATTATGCGCACCACAAAGGAGTGGAGCGCATTTCTGCAGTTAGTCTTTCCCGATAGTTACAATCCGGGTGTCTTCAAGTCCCGTGTAAACGTTCTAGGTAAAAGTGTGCTTCATCTTAGACTTATATCTTTGCTCCATCCACATTGGGCGAGTTCGTGTAAAAAACGCGAACCTATGCTTTTTATATAAGTGGCAAATAAATACACATATTGTATATATTATCCTCGCAAATTGGTAATGCACCTGGCCGCCATATTGGTGACGTAACCGTAGCCGAACATTCAGTACCGTCAGCATCACTGGCCGGCGAGTACGCGTACATATAAAGTTCCTGACGACGTCACATGAATGTTAATTTGACAAGGTTCCAGCGCATAATCAATTTGCGGAGATAATACACCTAGATCCCAGACCATAGTAAATAACAGAGAAAATTCGTTCCCGAAACAATTCTGTCCAGTCCGAACAAATCCTTGTCGTAGGGCAGTGTACTATGACACTGGCAGTTTTACCTCGCTGGATATAGAAGGCAAGGAATTTTTTGAGCGAAGTTAACTTTAAACCTCCGCTCGCCTGTTGCCTTGACTAGTCGTTTTTTACATCACACAATAATTTACAAACTATTTTTTCTTGTAATATCTCCTTGGACACCGCGTTGGAAGTCGCTATAAGCGACTAGGCTACCCATTCTTGTAATGGAAATGTGTTTATATTAAATAAAGCTTAAGTTTGGCGAACAATAAAGAAATTCATTCATTTATTCACAGCACAATTTTTAAAACTGGATCGATTTGAACTATATTCAAATTCAAATTTTGAAAACAATACTACACAGCAAAATATTACAGTTTGACATGGAGGATTAAGTAATACAGTACATATTAAAGCCAGTCATTAATTCTATAATCAGATATGAGAGTCTAATACAAGAGTAAAATAGTAATAATCGTTAAGTCTATAATTAGCTATTAAGCAGTAAGACCACCATCATAAGTAGGTATATTAATTAAAAATACTAATTGAAAATAATATTTTTTATGTCATCTACGAAGCATTGAGGCTTTAACATCCGGCTATTAGCTGCATTTTTAATAGCCTTTGAATGGTCCTCGTAATTATTGTATTTTATAGATATCAATTATTATTTTATTGAAAACTCTGCTTGATATGCTAACTTAACTACTTAAATGATTTTTAACTCTTGCTGTGTGGGTTCTAGCTCCTAATGTATTCTATAGTACAATGTTTTTGATACTAGTGACAGCGATGACCAAAAATACTATGTTTATAAAATTCAACGACTCATCGGCTTCCGTTAATTGATCTAAATATTTAAATGATTTTAAAGTTGTTTAGTTTAAAAGACTCTATTTACATTCATTAAATAAAAACCAATTGAAAAAAATGAAATGAAACTTTATTTCTGATGATATATATAGCTATTATCGCTTCCTATACTTGATTAGGTGCATTTATTTTGTATGAAAACAAATATATCGTAAAGTTAAAAAAAAATACAAATAGTAAATAGGTCCCAAATCACCTCAGCTGGAAAAGTTCCCAAAACGATGGCCGCGTTACCATTATGAAAGGTAACGCTTTACGTTGCTCAAAATACGGCCAGCCTTTTGGTCGCATGAAACTTCTATCAACCGTATAAATAGGTCTCGATAAGTGGGTGAGCTTCTGAACCCCATGGCCCCAGAGTTTCGACACTAATACATCTTACATAAATATCCTAAAAATAAAACCTTAAAATAAACTACATAATTTATCCAGAAATTAAAATTAAAATAATAATAACAAATAAAAATAAAGCTAAGTCAAAGTTGTTTCTTTTTTGGTTACGTTTAATTGAGTTAAAAAAAATTATAAGCAGACTGACACATCTAGATATAATTCTATGTCTATATTGTTTGGTAAATAACATCAACACACCTCGTATTGTCACGGTTTATGTGCTTAAGGTGGTGGAAACACCTGATATATGTATGGTCTCGAGATTTTACATTATAAGATATACTTCTATTAGTTTTAAGATCTTATTCATATTGGGTTAGAATAAGTTTATAAACTATTTTAAGGTTCTCTAAGAAGCCCACAAGCTTTAGTACTGGATTTAATTTTAAAATTCAATTAATAGTCGGAGATACACCGTGCAAACCATGCGGGGACCCATTCAAACACACAAATGCAAAATCACCAAAATTGGCCCGGGTGATTAGGCTTAACTTTAAAGGCGTCTGGCACGGGGTTGCCACCCTACAAAGTGTCTGGCAACGGATGGTATGATATTCTAATAGTATCCTGTAGAACGTACTAAAAAAATGCGCATTATGCTATAATGTTTTTGGGCAGCATTTATGCTCACCTTTGCTACCTATTATCTGTCAAAGCCACCACGGTTCGAGATTCATATCTGCTGTAGGATCCTTGCACAGAAACTTTTTTAGCCTTTATACTATCTGGTAGGTCTGACGATCACCGGCTCTTAGTCCATTAGATTTTCCCTAACTATTTAAAAAATAGAACTGCCAAAGTCGAAATTAAAATTGATAGATATACTATGCCTAATAAGTCTAACTAAGTATATCCTAAAGTTTGTCTTAAATACAATCCGAAATGCCGCGAAGGAAGTAAAAGAAAAATGAGAATATTTAGTTTTGTTCGGAACCTATGAATATTCAATTGGTGCCCTAATGAAATGACGAAAATAGGTAGGTAGTTAATTAAAAAAATAAAAACTACTGCAACACATGTGAAGAAAAACATCTCACATTACCAAAGCAGTGACAACGACACTGAAGACTAAGCATGTTAAATACCTTTAATGTATCAAGTAGCCCTGAATTCTTCGTATTAACATCGGCTCTCAATTCCAAGAACATGTTTATACCGCAACGAACAATAATTATTATCGAAACATGATAACTTTATGAATTATGATATCCAACGATTCTTATAACTCGTGTGCTAACGAGAGCAAATATTTTGCCGCATAATTCTTCAAAGATGATTGAAAAGTAATACTAGAAAACAATTATATCCCCTTTATTTCATCAAAAATATGTTACATTTTTGAATACATCAAGACAAATATGTACATTATTTTCTCGAAGTACGAGTATAGGTTATTTTTTCTGTATTAATAATTCAAAAACAGAATTGTATAAACCCGAACGAAAGTGGTTTCTGGGCTGATATTGTGAATTTTTGATTATAATAGCGTCTACAACAGACCGCTCCTGGTTGTCTGCAATTTTTATTCCCTGTGGTATTTACGAGTACATATACCTATAGGCTTTTTATTCTGAAGTTTATTCCATTAGAAAGTGGATATTTATTTTTTATAAAGAAGAGAATAACAGTTTAAATTTCGTTATGTTTTATATAATAATACACCACAGTTACACTTGTGGTGTATTATTATATAAAACGATAATAAATATCTGTGGTATTATTTCACCTAAAGTTTTGGTTAGCTACTTCATTTTTTGTTAATTTAATTATCAGTTCATATAATAAATAGCAATTACCTTTGTGTAATTTTAATATTAAAATAAATATTTCAAAACTTTTTCACGGTTTTAAACTCAATTTTTAAGGTACCTGACTAAAACTTTGTGATAGTCACGAAAACCTAAGAAAATTATATAATGTACTTCATCGATTTGTATTGTAATTTGTAAAACTTGGAAACCATCAGTCATTCTTATCCATACACACTCTGCTTCAAAATATCGTACAGTGAAATTGGATTGTTTATATTATTATTATTAACATTGATTTAAAGTACAGTATATCAATTTGACAAGTTTGAAACTATTCTCATAATGTACAAAAGACTTCAAATATCGACTATGGGCACTACAAAAGGCATAAGCAAAGCGCAATCCGGTCACGTGGCAGGCGCGCGCCGTTCGTGCCACGCGCTGCGCCCGCGCACCGACCGTGCACAATACCCGTTCTCACCGTACAAAAGCGTACGTGATTACAATATTTAGTTGTATTCAATACAAGTATTTGTAAAATTCAATTTAATTCCTTTGTCAGTGTACGACTGTTCTACTACATGGGATTTTTTTATTTGTATAAAGTAAAAGATATATGTGAATAAAAATCTAAGCTTTATCAGATTATAGAATTAATATTATAATTAATTATATATTTTAACTATGATATTAACTTTATATAAAGTAAAATTTGAAATACAGAATAAAATGTAAAAATAAATTTATTTAGTTACGTTACAAATTCCATAATAATAAGTTTGCTTGGATGTTTTGTATTTTATAAATACAAAAATATTATTTTCAAACGCTACTTTCTTCTTTCTAGTGTGTTTGTTTATTTCTTTTTTCGAAGATTTTGTTGATATGGTAAATAATTGAAAATCTTTAAGTTTTGCATTTAGTACTATTAGGTCATCACATTAACATCACAATATAATGTAGAGATAAATTATCTTCTGTATAAAATTTGTGTATGCTATTGAACTCCTCCTAAACAGTTAGAACGATTTTAATGATTTTTTTGTTTTGATCAAGTGGGTTCCGGTATGGCTTAGATTCTCAGTTGGATCCGGTAGCTAGCGCTGCGATCGAATTCTTAATTAATTTTTAGGGCAGGACAACGTCTCTAGGGCAGAACAACGCCAGCTGTGCCGCTTCTAGTTTATTTTATAACGTGAATTAGTTAAAAAATTAGCACGTGTTAATTACACATTATTATATTGATTACTAGCTGCGCCCCGCGGTCTCACCCGCGTGATGATGAAAAATCTTTATATTTTGGATAATTCACACTATAACTTTAAAAATTATAGCCTATGTGTTATTCTGATGTATAAGCTATATTATTGTAAAGTTTCATCAAAATCCAGTCAATAGTTTTTGCGTAAAAGATTAACAAATATTTATCCATACATCCATCCACAAACTTTCGCGTTTATAATATTAGTAGGATATTACAGCCAAGATACTTAGTTTGTGTTCTTTAGTACACTAAATTTTGGCGTCTTTTACAATCATTAGAATGCGTAGGTATTTATACACGGGGACCGGGAAACGTTATTTATGTTGCTCCTTCGAGTCGGATTAACGGCTGATTATGCACGCTCCAGATTCAGGAAACGCGGGTTAAACGGGCGCTGCACGACTGTCGGCCGTCTATTGTTTGCCTGTATTTCCACTTCGTGATCATATTACTATGGGATTTTCGTTTAATAATTTGATGATTAGTAAAAAATTGATAGACATACCTAAGGCTCCATGTGTAAACGAAGATAATTCTTGTGGTTTTTTTTTGAAGTTTAAATTATATATACAAAGAGCGTTTTGGGAACATTTCCAACAGACAGTGAATTTAGAAACATACAATTAATACTTTACTTTTATATGTGATACAAATAATTTACATTTAGGTTTTAATAAATTATTTTACCATTTTATTTAGTTTTAAACTTAGACCATCAGACTGAAAGACCGAGACTGGGACTATCGAAGTGAAGCCGGCTAAAGGATGCCTATCGAGCCGCAGTGCTTTACGAGAACTTAGTATTAAATCGAATTAAATTGCTCAAAGGTGGAATAGTTGAAAATGGTTTCCAGCATATATATTACTATTAACCACACAGACGCAAATCACGTATATATTATTACATTGGATAATAAATTTAAAAAAAATATTCAAAATACACAAGTCTACGCACACAAGTATAAAAAACTGCTTCACTCCATTTGATGCTTTTGTTCACGTAGGCCCAGTCTGTAAATTTATTTCGTCTGAGGTTAGATGGAGTGAAATCTTAAATGAGTTGTTAGTTAGTTGTAAAAGAAATATTCTAGGAAGAATAAAAAAATATTAAACTAAATAAAAACGGTCGATCCCAAATATCGCTGGAAGGATAAAGTGGAGGTTGGCCTTTGTGACCCCATAATTAGCAAGAAACCTCATAAGATAGAGAAAGATGAGATGTTTTCATCTCAGAGGACACATTTTGGGTTGCTGAGCCATCGGTATCAGTTTCTTAGTTAAAGGGGCATGTTGCTTCATTTATATGATAATTCAATCAAACCCTGATTTATAATAATCGGCAGCCAAATACACATACTATATCCCAAAATTAAACAAATTACGCTTGTGTTACGGGTAATATACAACAGACAACTCTGGGGCCAATCCCAGACACCCAGACCATAGTAAATAATGGAACAAATTCGGTTTCGAAATTTACCATACCAGGAATCGAACCCGAAGCCTGCGAGTTGCAGTGCCATAGGCCGGCGAAGGCTTAACCAGCTCAAGCACAGCGGCCGTCTTATTATAAACTGCTCTTAAACTTATGACTACTTAATATGTTACTGGCTGTTAGGAGATTAAGATATTTATTACTTTCAATAAGCTTATTATACAGAATAAAAAAAGGACTTTATTGAAGAAGAAAAGTCATATTTATAAAGGAGGCGGATACGCTTTCATACATTCTTGGGCCCAGATTGCAAAAAGATAAGTGTTTTAAGATTTTTTTTTATTACTTTAGTATTCTTTTATTATTGTAATTTGTTTAGATATTTTTAATTAATTAATCTTAATAATGAAATTTGAGAAATTAATATATTAAATTAATTAATTTTAAATATTTGTCCTCTTTCAGATTTCTCGTCCTCTAGATAGAATTTAAGCCATATCTCTACTCATTACATTTTTTTGGCCTAAAAGTCTCCGTCTCCGTTTTGGGGAAAACTTAAACAATTGATGAAATGTATAAGATAAAATTTATGTCTGTACATTGAGTGGGTTACAATCTGCTATTGCTAGTTAGTTGATTTCAACCTTTAAATATTATGTGTATGCCTGAAAGGGCAAAAACATGTGAAACAAAATAACATATTGACAACCAATGTTTTTACTAACCATGTTTTTATGCAAATAAATTATTTCATTGGATTTGATTTATAGCATATTTTAAGATTTAAAAGTAAAGTAATCGCGGAAGCCTTTAATATTCACCACAGACAATTCCTTTAAAAGTGTGTTAAAAATGTCATAAATATTATCAATTTTATTTCTCTAAACATTAAAAACCGGTGGGGCGAGAACGAGACTCTTATCTTTAAGTGGACGATTTCACAGAAACATTTTGCATAACAGCTTTGTTTTGTTCACTCTAATCACTTAGCATCTAGCTTTAAGAAAATTGTTCCTATTGTATGATGTATTAGACATTGAAACTTAAACTATGTCGTCCACACGGCTGCAATCACTGGTATAAATACTAGTATAATCCTCGGCACGATTCTTGAGCGACACCTTGGCCTACACATAAGTGAAATTTCGGTCTTTTTCGAAGTAGTTTTTTTCAAGTAAAGAGACAAAAACGTAAATTATTACCGATATGTCGATAAATCGCGTCTCATTCAAAATTCCGAAAGTTTTTCTTCAAAATAAGTTCCACTGGAGAACACATGTAGCTTAAAATTTAATTTTACTTCCTAGTCTATGTACACCGTTTCGCAACGTGTTATTGCTGTTAAGGAGAAGAAGCGGCAAGAAATTCCCCAGCAAAACGTCTAGCTAAAAATTTTTTGCTTAAGGTACATTTATTTCTTATTCCATTTATATCTCAAGTTCTTTTTTTAAACAAGTTTTATACAGAAGTATGTTACAGAAAGACTTTTGAAGAATTAATGGTGTTGTAGCATACAGTGCAATAATCACACAATCAAAGTAAAGAAAAATATTACTATAGTTATAAGAAGGACATGACGTACTACATTTTTTATTTGTTTTGCTGCAACATATCTCCATAAATTCCTTACAAGCTTGGCAAGATAATTTATACAAAATATGGTATAAGAGGTTGGAGCGAACTGCTATGTAAATGAAGTTTGGCCATAATGGCATTGGCTGCGATTATGGCCGATTCATATATCATACAATTCTTTCAATTACTCTACCATCAGTTAAACGGACATTACTTGTGTGCACAATTTTTTACCCATAGTATGGAAAATGTATGGTCAGTAAGATATAACCAGGCCTCAACGCGCAAAGCGGTCTCTACTATTTCATAGACCGTTCAGGATCCATGCCGTGAACTATAAACAGATTTCTCTGTAATACATATTACAATTATGGTTCAATTTTAATTAATATTGTTACAACTCTGGTCCCGACAAAAACAAAATCCACCTGCATATCTGAAATAAAGCACATTTTACACTCGTCGACATTTGAACTAATAACATTTAAATTCTTTTATGGTCGTCTTCTTTTGTTTACTTTGTGTTTAAAATTTGTGCTTAGAAAACAGTCCATTGTTATATTGTAATCTTTTATGGCAGTCATTAGCCAGGTGTGTCGGATTAAGTCAACTTAGATACGGGGACACTGCAGTTGCGCAGTATAAAAACGATGACCTAATGGACAGAGTCAGCGAGAACCACGCGCGAATTGAGACGTATGTACCTACTACAATCGAGAATCAAATAATTTACGGACTTTGCGCGTGTTATTGACCTTCCTTACGACCTTCTACATTACTTGTTGTGTTCGGTTATATTTGTACCTGTGTTATACGTGTTTGTATAGTTCTAATAAACTCTATAGTAATTGTAACGGCTTTTTAATTAGAGTCTCACGGGTGGTAACAATATTTGCCAGGTGGTATGGCAGTTGCCCGACTGGGTGGCTACCACCCCTGGTCTTAAGTATGTCGCCACAACAACCTTGAGTTGTGTTCCGACACTAGTGACCAGGTTCCAGTCTCCATTATGAGAACAGCCGCGCATTTGTAGCACTTTTGGTGTTGGAAATGTCCATAGGCGATGGTAACCGCTTTCCTTCAAGTGGGCCATCTGCCTATCTGCTGAACTCAATCAATAAAAAAAATATACAAGTTTTATCCAAAAACTGCCATATTATGATTATAAAATTAACTGTTCATAATATACATTTTACATTTTATTACCTTTTGGACTTGATATCGTTAACGACCTTACGAAGGTGTAAATAAGGTTGTCATTTAAACTGTTGTGAAGTTAATGGCAATATTGACCCCAAAAGACATATAGCACCCGCTGGGAATAAATCTAATGTGTTTAAAAGGAGATTTATTGGATACTGTATTGAAAATCAACTCAGCAGGCTGTCTTCTTATGAGGAATTTATTAAAATAAAACCTAGTATCACTATATGATGTCATCGAATTCCTGGTATACATATTTTGGTCTACAACGTGTGAACTAGTGAGCTGCGATTGATAAAAATTAGCATGATAACCGTCCGGAATTTTAATAGCAGTTTTACTACTGATTAATTGGTTGGTCAAACATTAATTTAATTGGAAGGTATATGATTTATTTAAAGGATATTGATGAAATGGTTATAAATCTTAATTTGTAGTAATTTAAATATAACGTTTCATAATTGTCCTCCAAACCGTTAAAGGTGTGAAATACGTAGAATAGTAAAGCGAAAGTCTGCTTACTCTGTTCCTTTCTTGCTCTATTCAGTTATTTTTGCAATCACTTACAACAAGAATTGTTATTATTATCTGTATAACAGTTACACAGTTCCCTATTATAAACACTATGCCCGTTCCTATATATTGCAAACCGTTCATTTGCGCTACTATCGGTTAAAAATTGACATAAACACCATAAATGTAGTGTCAAAATTTAATCGATGGTAAGGGAAGTGAATACATAGTAAGATATAGGACTCGGCCATAAGTTGCTATCATTTCAGGATAATCGAATTGATTTAAGCTATGGCATTCGATATCTATATCAATGATATCGAATCAAATTATAACCTGAGATACAGTTAAAATTTTTATATTTTCGAGCAGCAAGTAATATACATACATATTTAAAGTTGGTGTATTTCCAAAAAATATATTAGATAGGAAGGGCAGGTTCCTCTGGTGGCTCATAATGCTCAAATTTCAGCTGCTCCATATACCCACCACGGTCGTTATGATTGCCGTGAAAACGTCACTAATGAAGTCATTATTTTCGATCACGCAGCGGTCACAACAACCCATGTCAGGAGGAGGGTCGAAGTGGGCGTTGACCACAGAGCATTAATTATCTCTATCGATACGTTGATAAAGGCGCAATTTTCAAATCAACTATACAGCAACCAATGTCATTTGTGTATTACGTTGTAAATGACATCAACGCTGCATCATCCGTTTCAATTGAGTTTTTGAGCGTTGTAAACAAAGAGAGGAACGCGCTCTTTGTGACAATCTGATAATGTCAAAGTGAAAAATGACGTCACGTTTCAAATTGATTAATAGCGTTGCGTTTTGCAATATTAAATAACCCGCGTATTTTTAATAATTAAAATAAGTAAATTGAATTAATTAAATAAAAAACCATTACGTTAGACATGCAATTCTATAGCAATAAAGACATCATATAAAAAATGACTCGATGAATTAAAACCAACTATCAAAGTTTGGTTTAATTCATAATCAACATAGTTACTTCGTAACAGAATATATCTCTAAATGGAAGATGTAATTTCTAATTTGAATTGCCTTAATCTTATCCAATAGTAAAATTATAATAGTTCAAAATGTTACCTGCTCCTTCGCCAATTGAAACCATGTTTTCAAAATAATCGGCAGCCTTGTATTCGCATAATGCTTTGTTGTTTTAACACTAATAAAAATATCGTCCAAAGTTATGTTTTTGTTTAGTCCACTATCATAAACATTTGTTTTTGTCACCGGCTCGATCGACAAGTCCGACACCTGCACTGCTCCCGGCCGACTTTCTTGGAAGTTGAACGAAACTCCCCCTTGGTATACTAATAAGCTACAGTATCCGAGAGTTATCAGCACAGCTGCAGCCTTAAACATTCTGCGGCCACCCATGCCAAAGCTTTTCAGCGCCAGTGCGCTTATCAGCTCGCGAGGACCACAGCACTTCACTCATCTGTTGTAATTTTTATCGGAACACTTTGTAAACAGTTTAAGTATACCGTTAACGGCAAGACGCTGAATCGCACCGAGGAACGGTTATAAACTAAATAAAAATGTAGCACAGGCAGCGAACATACGCCCGCGCCTTCGGTATCCGCAGCCCCACCACGTGGTGTGAGCGAGCTCTACGATATCCCCTTCTCTTGTATACCAAGGGTCTACCTGCGCGTGCGCCTGTCTGCCGCCTGCACTACCGCCCGGCGGCGACACCTTGTCAATAATTCAAGTTACTGTTCCCCACAACATGTTGAACTACAATATCTTATATTATACCAATTTTATGCACCACAAGAAGCTATTTTTTTGGTATCAACAGTTCGTTTAAGCCCTATTGATGAAGCGTGACTCTGCTAAATAGATTGTCAGTGTCGACGGGTTTTGTAGAGAATGAAAAGTAATTAATTGCTTCCTACGAAAGGTTGCTGAGTGTACTACTGAAATATGTTAAAAAAAAATCAAAGTTTCCTATGAATCTATATATCTATCTATACTATAATATCGGTAAATGGTTCGAGTTTGTACAATGGGTTAAAAATGTAAAAAAAATCAGGGGGAAAATAATTCGGACTAGGAGATTCCAAAAATACAATTATTAAATTTTTTGTGTGTCTGTCTGTCTGCTAATTGTCATAGACAACATGTCATTCATTATATTACTTCAAATCAGGTTGGCTTCGACTCGCCTCTATGTTTTGCTGGGCAGTTGTGTAGACTATAGGGATTTAGTATCTTTGTTATTATAGTGAATTTAATAAGAAACAGTAAATTAAGTTTTTATGTAAGTAATATAGAGGTTACTAACAAAGGTTTTTCACATGACGCAGCTGCGGGGAAAACTGTAGTTTAAATAGAAAATTAACGAAGTAATGATTAAGGAGGACCCTAGATAAAAGGATAATAAAAAAAACTACACGAATTACAATTTTAATTTACAATCATAGCTTAAAATTTTCTCATAATAATAAAGTGTGGTGCTATGTGCTAAACATTAACAAAGAACACGTGAACAAAGTGTCTTCTCTTTAATAAAGACAATAGGAAACGTGTTATGGGACACATTTTTAGTTTAAGTTATATCTAGTTATTTGAGGTCAGATTTAAATTATTCATAAGTCTTATTTCCTCGATTAGATTGTAATTTTAATGTTGTATCACTAAGAGAGATAGCTTATAACAGAAAAATTCTACACCCAAAAAAAAATAAATTTGTAATATTGTATGATTTTTATTAAATCGCATCCCCTCTGTTGTATTTCAATGCAGAGGTTTTTTTCTACTTTTATATTATTTATGTTTTTACTACATCTAACTACGAGCTAATTTACTATCGACTTAATTACAAAGACTGATTATATCATATGATTCTAATGTAATATTACTTTATATAACTCCAAAATACTAAGCCAAACCACAAACACGAGCCTACAGAATCACGACCGAAATTGACGGTGTCATCGTCCTAATTTGTTTCTATTGGCGCACAATACGCCATTGTTGGTGCGATTGGTGGGTACCACCGCTGACTGCCGACCACTGTGAGAGCTCTCGCAGACCAGAGACTATTCGTCTACCATTTTTCTATTAGACTGAGGTTGAAAGTATAAATAGACTGATTTTTAACTCAAAAAAGGAGGAGGTTCTCAATTCGTCGGAAATCTTTTTTTTATGTATGTTCACCGATTACTCCGAGATTTATGATCCGATTTACGTGATTCTTTTTTTGTTCGACGCGAAATAGCTTCCATTTAGACCCCTAAAAATTTGACATAGTTTGGTCCAGTAGTTTTCATTTTACGATCATTTTTTTGTTCCCGTTTCTTGGGACCTATATTTTTTAAGGAGCGCGGCACCTTTCTAGGTCTTTCTCACCCATACATAGATAGACACTAAAAAGTAACAAATAAAATAAAAAAAACTTTGTTTAAGAAAACTGACTTGAAAAACTAAAAAGTATAAAATAATTTATTTCTAAAGCTATTAATATATATTATCTAAAACATCTTGAAGTCGGTGCAAAGTAAAAGTAAACATAAAAATTACTATATTTTGAAAATTGCTAAGCACCGACTTTAAGATGTTTTAGATAAAATATATATTAATAATAATAGCTTTAGAAATAAGTTATTTTATACTTTTTAGTTTTTTGAAGTCGGTTTTTTTTATTTTAAGGAAACAGCATCATTTATCGATCCCGATAAATGATGCTGTTTCCTTATAAAACGTATCTTATGTGTTAACTCGTGTTATAAGCGAGCACTATATCGGATTTTATTCATCAGTTCTGTAGTTTCCAAAATATATGCGATCGCAGCGCCATCTTTCGTATATCCTACGGAAACGACACGCTATTTATCGAGATAAAAAGTATCCTAATTCACATCCCGAGATATAAGATAGCTTTATGTCGAATTACATTTATATCCTTTAAGTAGTTTTCACGCGATGGACAAGCAGACAGACTAAAATTCTAAAAATTGTATTTTCGGAATCTGCTGTTTCGAATTAGCCCCCTCAACTTTTTTCACATTTTAAACGCTTTGTACAAACTCGAACCATTTACTTATTTATTATAGTATAGATAGATAGATTATTTTTTAAAAACCCAGATAAAAGTTATTTAAAAATAAGATATGAAAGCCTTAAAAATTACAGTTATATCAATAAATAGTTAAATGATTTACTTTTATATGCAGTCTTATAATTTAGTTGATAGATAACTTGTAAGTATGTGATGAATGGGAAATCAGACCTAAAATACAAGAGTTCCTATCCTGAAAATTACTAGATAAACCCTTGAATGAGTAATAATACTTGTATGTTACTACCTTACTTTCGGGCAATAACAGTAACAAAACCATTGTTTGAAAAGATAGATCAGTGCTTTTCAATGTTTTTGAATACGCGACCCCTTTACCGGTTGAAAACTGTTGGCGACCCCCTTGGGCCATAGACGGACAAAAAGTTAGTAATTTAAAAGATTACGTTTATTTTTATTTATTTTATTACCTATACTCTTTATTAGAACCTATGTGTATATTCTGCAAAAAGCTGCCGAGCTTAGAACTTACCTAAGTACGAGATATAAATTTAAATTGCTTTTTCCCTTTTGTCGGTGACCCCCCGAATAAGGCTCTGCGACCCTAGGGGTCATGAACCAAAGATTGAAAACCATTGAGATAGATAAATAACTCTTTCAAACAACAAAAAACATATGTATAACATAATCAATCAACAAGTTATAAAGTTGAATGAGAAAATAACTAGAAGCCGAAACACAATAAACATTCAAATTAAAGTTTTATAACACTAGTTTACATAATATAAATGTTTCTTTTAATAATGTCAATTAGTAGAAGTACCGAGAGCGGGATAACCCTGAGACAGAAGTGAGGAAACAAATTCAACGGTAGGTTTGACCGGCACATTAATTAATCGATGGTCTGCGGGAGTTCCGAGGGACTTTGCTACAACCGTGGGTGGTAATGAAATTAACAGCCAGTCATTGTTGCATTAAATTCCACTCAAATTAGATAATGAGAGCCGAAATTGTTCACCGGCCGGGATTAATGGCGTGATTTTTGAAAGTACCGTTCTTGCTTCGTTAGTGGCTGTAAAAGAATATTCAGTAAATTAAATTAATTATTTTGATGTGGGTGAGACGCGTATTGTTTTCTATTGTGATCAAAAATTAATAAGCGGTGAGCTTTGTGAAGATTGATAATGTTCACGACCTTTTCAATGTGTGAACTAAGAGTTCGAACAATTGATTATGTATAGAAATTAATTATGTGGAAATCAATTATAATTATTGCGTACAGTCGATTAGGACATTTTTATTTTGATTTGAAAGTAGGTATCTCCAGCGCGCATTATTGGTCCTAACCACGTTTATTCCTTAAGAATACATTTTCAAATAACGCCCCTGATTTGGAAATTTTAAGATTGAAATTAATACAAGAGTTAACTCAAAAGCCTTACGTTTTTCTGCAGAACGAACCTGTCACACCTTTCACTTCGTACTTAAAGGAAACACTGCAATTGTGTATCGAAGCCAACACCCACTTTTTGATTCTATATCTTCTTAAGAATTATCACATTTCAAGTGACTTGTTCATGATACTTGGATAATATTAATATTGTAGCTAAAAATGACTCTAGCAAGAGTCTTAACAAAACGTGCTCGCGGACAATCATGTGCACCGGAGATTCACCCAGGTTTTTATTGAAAAATAGTTTTTTAACCAAACGCAGTGGTATGCGGCACCGCTATATATACGACGGCACCTATACTAACAAAGCGCTTTGAGTCCACCTTCATTATATGCACCGCAAAGGAGTGGACCACACTACCGGAGTCTGTTTTTCCCGAAACCTACGACCTGCGTGTCTTCATGTCTCGTGTGATTAGGTACCTTCTAGGTAAGTGTGCTCGATCTTAGATTGTATATCCGCTCAAATCGAGCGAGATAATGGTCAGACGAGAATCTATACGTGATAAAAAAGGTATATATGCCATAAGTACGAATAAAAAAAACCATATTTTTTTACTCAGTAAACATTTTGTTTACAAATGGGTATGGAATCATCAGGTCCGTCCGTCTGTGTTTGTTCTCAAAGTTATTCTTCTTCAAAACTGCTAGATCCATGTAGGTAACATTTTAGTAGAAATATAATTATAATCCATACGCTGCGTTAAATGCTCATCTCTGCAATTCTTGATGTTTAAGTTTCTCATGTAAATAACTGATAAGATTAACGAACGGCAACGTACACTTTCTAGTTACAACACACGTATAACTTGTAGTTCGTTATCAAGTATATATATCTACATTGATATTGAGGTGATTTCGACATTAAGCCGCCTACAAAGACCTTATTAACGCCTTGCTTACTGGGAAGTAAATCGGTCATAACTAATTGTACGTCCTCTTGTATCTGGCGTAAATCGAGTTGCCAGGTTTAAAGATTGAAATATCTATAAGTAATAAATCGTCACAAATACATTTATTATATTTTATTTTATTATATTATGGGAGCTGCATACGTCTAGTCATCGCATCGCACATTTGCCGCAAGTCGCTTTATTCACTGAACTTTACTGTGGGGAATTTATCACATCTACGAAATTATAAAAACCTGTGAGTTAAATTTTGCGAATGTGTCTTATTTAGAAAAGGTCATCACGTGCATCGCATGCTCAACCATTATTTGGTAATCTAGTTTTATAAACTGCGCACAGAAAGAAATGACTGAACTGATATATTTTCACGTAATAATATGACAGCAAAATAAATACCAAAAACAAAGCGAACTTTATTTGACACCTCATTTTGGAATAATTGGCTCTGGCATCTTCTACGGAGCAAATGTTATACTTACCGATATTATTAGTAGTGAATAGTAAATAATATAAATAAATTGTTCAACAAAGATAAGACATATTATGTACAATAATAGCTAGTTATACATTAAAAGAGCATTTTTTGTAGAATATAATTTCGATACACGGCCATGCCTATATTTAGCTTAAATACATGTTTAATATATAAGTAATTAATATTTAAAAGACTAATAACAAAAATATTTTATTTTATGAATCATCCAAGTGTCAGGAATGAAAATGTTAATACTGGATAAAAAAGAACTACCTGGCAACTCAGAGTTCTATGCGCCAGTTTTAATTGGTACAGCGGATCAAATAACCAATAGTTAGAAGACATGCTTATGACTGTGAAATCTCGTTAGTTTTTTTTTGTGTAATCTTAGAAGGTATCTCTTGGTGTCTGAGTCGTTACTGTGTTCAGGTTTTAAATTATGGAGTTAATGAGGCGAGTAAAAGACTATAGTACTTATAGAGAAGTTAAGCAAGCTCTTGATTTGCTTACGGTATCTGTATGTACTATTCTAACGATACTTTATGACTGTATAGTTATTACGTAAGTCTAGCCATGATAGTTTCAAAAATATAAAAACAAGTCACCACGCTTTACTAGAGCATTCCACAAAGTTTCCATTGCGTAACCTTTGAATTTCTATTGGGATACAGCATACAATGGAATTGATACGTGTCATAAAGTTGGGGCCCATCCAGATTTTAAGTCACAAAAAGTTATTATTTAAATATCTATTCATAATAAACTTAATTTTTGTCTAAATTTCCTTCAAACAGAAGAGAGAATAAATAAATGCATTAAATTAAGTTTAAACAAATAAAACAATATAGTCACACGTATTTGATGATTTTTGACCGCTACCCCGTCCTTGTGACAGCTGGTCATATTCGTGCAATTGTAAAGTATGTGATGTCACGGTAGGGAGTGACGGGTCTTCCCACAATAGAGTTTTCCTTGTGAAACATTCTTACATTCCAGTATTATAGAGAAACGATAATATAATAAAAATGAGTAGCTAGGCCTAAAGTGGCCACTTTAGGAGGATTTCTCAGTGAAATCGACATATGTCTAGATACACTGGTGGTTATAAAACATAGTATAAAGTTTCACTTTATTTTTGATACTATCGTATTCCTCGTACAGAAATTTTGAATGCCGTCGTTCTAGGCTACATACAGACCAGGTTCTGTAAACAAGTGGTATTAGCGCTAAAATCTATACATCTAAATAAAATTAGAGTGTCTGTTTGTAATATTGAAATAACCGCTTTTTACTACATGCATATGAATATATACATGTATTAAAAAGCGTACATACACCAAAATAACACTTTTTTAAAATTTTTGTCTGTCTGTCTGTTTGTTCCGGCTAATCTCTGAAATGGATAGATCTATTTTGATGGGACTTTTATTGCCAGGTAGCGGATGTAATAAGGAGTAACTTGGGCTACTTTTATTTTAGAAAAATTCTTTTATTTTGGAATTATGACGATTTTCAATCACCACGCGGGAGAGACCGCGGGGCGCAGCTAGTACTAGAATAAAAATGCAAGGGGTACATTACATAATACTTAGCGTAACCGTCTACAGGGGTTGTTAAAACAAATAAAATATCAATAGTAATTTTAAAATCAATTTAGATATGGTTAGAATTATTAAGGTGTATGTCATTCTTCAATGTCGCGTAGTCCTATGTAATAATTTTACTTAAAACTGTCAATAGCATTATTGAAAGCGGCCATTACGTAGTCGTTTTGTTGAACTTTAAATATAATTTGGCGATATTGTCTACAAGTAACCGCGGTAAATGCTGTCGTGTTTACGCCGATTAGTGTCGGCATTAGTGCTGGTAGCTAGAAAGCCAAAGCGTATCCCATCACTAATTGCGGAAGCGTATCGTAATGAGAATCGCACACGCCATAGCGTCGACGTATTTACGAGTAATACGCACCGTGGGAACAAAGCTACACCACTTCATATTTGATTGTTCTATTTTCAAATGTCGGTAATAGTGCGATTTAGGCAGTTGTCTGGGGCCCAATTCTGCTACTTCAGAGTTCCATTCCATTGCGATAGCGTCACAAATTCGTATTCTACTAAGGGCCATTTTTTCAATCGTCAGATAAAATATAACATGAATAAAATCAAAATTACATAATAATTTCTTAAGTTTTCGCGACTAATATACATAACTAAGCTAATGGTTTTAAGCGCGACAGTTAATTTGATTTTTATTATTCGGACGTTTAGGCCACTTTTCAGCAGCCAGTGATCACGGAAGACAAAGATGTCAAGTGTCAATGAGGTTTGTTAAAGTTTAATTTAGCCTACTGCCAACTTGTTGATTTTAATTATTTAGTTTTTATTGTGTTTATGGTTATTATTTACTATATGGGAGCCTAATCTAATTTACCACCGCTTCACAACATGTGGCTTGAAGAGAAGAAGCAGTGGAAGAAATTCCAGCAAACATGCCTAGCTCTAACAATATTACATTATTATATTAAAATGAGTGGGATGTAGAAATAAAAAGAAATTTTCAATCTAGTTGGTTTGTGTTCCGCCGGTGTACGCAGAAAGGGCCTACAGTGTTTTGATATCAGGCAATTTATGTTTTGCTAGATTTGGCTCTTAAAAGTTTTGATGATCGGACCCCAAACAGATGGTACTTGCCAACCATCTTTTTCTATTAATTTTTTTTTTTTTTTATTTTTTTTTTTTATTGCAGGAGATCAGCAGACAGGCAGACGGCCCACTTGATGGACAGCGGTTACCATCGCCTATGGACATTTGCAACACCAAAGGTGCTACGAATGTGCTGCTGCTCTCTTTAGGGAGCCTGGAACCTGGTCACTAATGCCGGAACACAACACAGGGTTATTATGGCGGCATACTTTAGACCAGGGGTGGTAGCCATCCAGTCGGGCAAATGCCCTACCACCTGGCTGTGGGTTGTTTTGTCGCCTCTTACGACAGGCCGCCCGGCCGCAGGAAATTGTATTCTTTCTCCGTTCCTGCACGGATAAAAATTGGGATTGGGTGCCGGTCGTATGTCAGATCCATCCAAATCCAGATACATCCAAAGGTTGTCCGGAAGAAATCGCTAATAACAACTATATATTATACCAGGCAATAAAGCATATTTTTTTCCTTCTTTTATTCATGTTATAAAACTAGATTGACATTAACATATTGTTACGTGCGAGTGGGAGTACGCCCTTAGGACTGGAAGAAAACACCAGTTTTAACGAAACGCTTTTATTAACTTACACAGCCGTAAGTAATTCCTCTCCACAGGGTTGCCCATACACCCACAACTAACAACGCACTGTCCCGACGATAAGATGTCTCACTCACAATACCGTCGCCGATATTGCGGAGACCACCCCCTGCTACCGAAGTGTTCACCTCTGAATTAACCGCGTGTAGCTCGCTTCTGTATCTTCTCTCAAACTACGCTACATTCCTCCTTTACTGAACTCTCCTCTAAATTCACTACTAAACTTGTCACTTCCTCGTCGTCTAAACTTCTCTCCCAACTCCTTTTGTATCGCACTTTTTACTTCCATTCTTGAACTGAATCCAACTTTAAACTGCTTGGCAGGCGCGATTTCCGCTGCTTATATATATACCCGGAAGAATCTTCTGGAACCCATAATTTCGATAATCTTTTCGTTATTCTGTTATTTATTATCTGTCCCTTTCTGAACATCTATCTACTTCTGTCTTTTGCTTCTTGAACTTTCTATTCTATAACTTTCCTTCATCGTCTATCCCTTTGTAAAATGTGTCCATCCTTGTATTTGCATTCTAGACTTCTACCTTTTTCTAAAAGACTTGAGACCGGCTTACGCTGCCAGAAATTTCTATGTACCCTCGGTCGCCACAATATTAATAGTTGAAAAACAATTCGAGAGATGTACTTTCGAATAAAACAATTATCTAATAGTCGAAATTAAATTTTGAAAGGTGTCAATGGAGTGCAACTATTACGAGCACTTCGGTTTGATTTTGTGAAAGTTAAGCAATTGACACAGTTCGCAAGTTCTGGCTGTAATTTAGTAATGCATGTGTAAATCAAAGTATCCGGTACTTAATCGATTGATATAATTGAACATTGTAACGCCGATACCGGTTTTTGCAATTTCCCATAATTAAATATTACTTAGAAATTTGTCCTGGTGGACAAATACTGTTTTCTGAGCAAAGCTGTCTGATTTACGGAATATAATAATTATGCTTATACATTGATTGTAATAGCTTATGTATTATATATTTATATATGAATATGTATATATGTATGTATTTCTATATTTATTTCTTAAATTAGTTTGAGTATTTCTGTATCTATTGCCATTTTCCTGCACGACCTATTTCGCCTGATTCCATTTCTTTAATTTAGGTTGCCTAGAAGAGGTCGCTTTGAGCGATAAGGCCGGCTGTTGTATTGCCTATAAAATATGGTCTGTTTCTGTAATTGTATATTTTGGTGTGCAATAAAGTGTAGAGAGAGATATCTCTAAATAATAAAACAACATGAGTCAACATGTCACTTGTTTTAAATATGGCAACATTTAACACATTTGATTCAAGCTGCGGGATCTACTTACCGGGGATATTATTTCAAATAATTTCTTAAAATAAAAATATCTCTTTTATGCTCGAAAACATGAAGAATAGATATTGATATATTTGTGTGAAAACATTGTAATTTGATATAATCGGATGTGGTATATTAAGGTATTAAGTAGTCCATTACACTGGGCTGTTATCGGCACTTGCGCCAATGTACAGATTGGTTGCGTCCGGTAAGGAGCGCGGGCGCATTCGTACGGGTCTACATAACGTGATTAAATAGTTCTACAGAATGGTCAATCTATAAACGATGATTACGGTAATTTCGGTGATACTACTAGATAGAGATACTTGATGCACATATTTAAAGTTAATGTGCATGTTCACACCCACTCACACATACTTACATCACAAAACACAAGAATACGCAAAATTACCTCCCCCCTCACACACACATTAATGCACACAACATGCAGACTGATGAAATGAAATTCTAATCGCTATAAATAATTAATGATGATCAACAAAATTGAGTCATAAAGCATTTTACGGTTTGTACATTGCCAAAGTTTCTGGGCTTAATCGTCGTTAACGATGAAACCCGTTTGAATGGTTCCGCCAGGCCAAACCACGTTGAGTTGTTGTATGTCGTTTATTAATGTCGTATGATGATCTACGCACAATTTGTAGTGCACAAGTGCCGCACATAATGGTGATGTTAATACGTCTGTATGTAGTATATTGTTTGTTGCGTATTTATATGTAAAATACGCTTTATGAGCAATATTGGCTCGTACAAGCATAATTACGTCTTTCTTAACAACTACTAACTTAATAATATAGGCCTCGTACATCACACCGCTAAAGTCGGATTTATATCTCTATTAGTTAAGCTAACTAGTGAAACTATCCAGTTAAGTACTTATCATTGTTTGAAGTTCGACGTAACTTTTCCAGCTGAGTATTAAATTGTTGATTCATGGCCGGTTCCTGTATCTTACTATTCATTCACTTGCTTGATCATCGGTTGAATTTTGGACATTATTTATATGATGGTTATGTCAAATTTTAATCGATAATAAGGCAAATGAACGGTGGGTATGATATAGAAATGTGCCATAAGCAGATGATTGTCCAGAGGATGATAAGGACTTATTCATAAGTTACTGAACTACTTAATTCATGCAACTATAAATCAGGCTAAGTGATTGCTTCTTAGTATATCGCGACTAGCATGCACCGATTAAAACTATCTAAACTTAAAATCGTTATAATGTAGTGCTGTGTATTATGATGTATGATAAATTCGTATTCAAAGCAGTCATATGGACTTGGGCTTCTGTGAAATTGAATTATCAACTCGTACCAAGTGTCCCGCTCAAAGAATCATTATCCAATTTAGAATGATTTGTGCCGAATGTCGTTTGAGTGTATTAAGGTGTTTGTATGGAAATGTGCATTGTAATGATACGGGTAATTGAGTTTGTTGAATTATTCCTATTTTGTAATTTGCTTTGTTTGGTGATAAAAACGAATCTTCAAAAGCGTTGGCGAATTTTAATATCGTTTTAAGCTATATCTTTTTAATAATAGCCTTTGTGGCAAGAAAGGAAATATTATGTACAATCGTTTATCCGGCGTCTGTTTCACAGTTAATTGTCTTAAAAAAAAAATTGACTCCTATGAATAAAATATTAGAGTAATATGCGTTGTCTGACGTCAGAAAAGTTAAATAATTTGCCATATTTAAAAATTCAATTAGGAATCATTACGTTAGTCTTAGGTAATAATGTATAACTCGTGCGAATTAACATGTCACCTGGCTCATCAATATATTATATTTAAATTATTCGTGCAAAAAAAAAAGAATTTTATTTTAGTTCTTTGAATATCGTCATTTCACACACAACACAACAACAGTGATGCTCAAGCTACTGGTCTCGCACGACGCGAGCGGTGCCCCGCGCAGGGCAGCGGGAGGAGGGTTGTTTTCGAACCAGGTGCCATGTTAACGCGCACGGGTTTATATGTGCTAGTTACACAATACTTTAGACTGTAATCTGTTGTCCATGTATGTAATTTTTATTTTTTCCTTTTTGTTGCATTACAGATAATTTAAGAATTTCCTTTGAGTCTAGTTGCCTGGAAGAGATCGCTTTTAGCAATAAGGCCGCCTTTTGTTTTACCAAGTAACCATTGTCTTGTTGTATATTTTTGCAATTTTTGTTTTGGTGAACACTAAAATGTTGTTTACGTCTATGTTGTTTATGCCGTTATATAATGGTCTTTTGAAATTCAAAGTGTAAATTAGGTTAGTTATACAAATGCTTTAAATCTTTATTATCGTGTGATTTTACATAGAGAAAATATAATCGAACTGTGTTGTAATGTCGTGCGTGAAAAACAAATGTCTTGTTTAAATTTTTATTTTGGATTTCCTTTGTACATAGTACCTAATAAATATGTCATTTTAAGTGATATAATATCTAACGTCGTATCGTCTGCAGTAGCCTCTATTCATGCAACTGAGGGATGAAAGTCAAATTACAATATATAGAATCGTGTGGAGAATCGTTAATCAGGTCTTTAAAAATCATAATGATGTCATTGAGACTTTTTATGAGCCAAGAGCTAGGCATATATCGTTTCTCCTGCTTGAATATTACTATGAAGATGCAAATTCTGCAAAAATACAAGTCAGTAGAATCTAAAAAAGGGCGATAAATTCTCTTGAAATAAATTGATTTGAACAATGTCCGTTGCGTCTTATGAGATACATGTATGTACTATACATGTATCTCTCTAGTATTTTCAATTCAAATGTATTTTTCAAGATTCCGATGCTAAATGGCAAAAATCAAACAGTTTACTTTGATCACCTTTACAAAACTCTTCTAAAACGTACTAGACCGATATATTATATTATTAGTAATGATAACGAAATATTTTCAGAACTAGTATTTTGAGTAATTCAAATTTTGTACACGCGTCAGGTAATCCCGCATCCACGGCAGCTTTCATGTCCCTCACGTAGCGAATAAACTGCAAGAAAACCGATTACCCTAGTACGGCCACGTTTTACGGAAACTGACAGGTTATGTGGGGAACAAACGTCTGGCCACGTCGCTTTCCTCTGGTCTCAGTAAAGGGCGAATATCAAACAAGTCATCACCCTAGTTTTAAATCGATTATGATACAAAGCTCACAATCTTTTTAACCGACTTCAAGAAAAAGAGGAGGTATTCATTTTGTCGGGATTTAAGTGATTCTTTTTTTGTTCGACGCGGAATAACTTCCATTTGGTCCCATAAAAATTTGACATAGTTTGACCCAGTAGTTTTCATTGTACAAACATTTTTTTGTTCCCGTTTCTTGGGACCTATATTTTTTAACCAGCACGGCACCTTTCGTTTGTCTACCCATACAAAACTAGACACTTAAAAGTAACAAATCAAAAAAACTTATTTCTAAGGCTATTATTATTAATATATACTAATTATTATTAAAACATCTTAAATTCGGTGCTTAGTAATGTTCAAAAAATAGTAATTTTTATGTTCTACTTTGCACCGATTTTAAGATGTTTTAGATAATATAATATTAACAATAATAGCTATAGCAATAAGTTATTTTATACTTTAAAGTTTTTTAGTGTTTGAAGTAGCTTTTTTATTGAAATAGTACTAAGTTTAAATCTAGATTTGTAGTGCATTAGTGTAACGTTGTCTCAAGAATTTTTTAAAAGATATGCAAGTAAAATTCTATTACGTTTTATTTTATATCCCTCGATATCGTGTATGTATATATTTTTATTTTACCAATAGGTTTTACAAAAAGTCGTGGTAGTTTAATGGCTAGCGCACGCGTCGCAGACTCAAAGGGCGCGGGGTAGATCCTGGCCGGAAGGCACGCACCACTTATGCAGTTTTCAGATCTAACGTGCATATTGTTACAATTACCATGTGCTAAGAACAGCGAAGGAATACATCGCGAAGCAACCTGCACATCGAGATGACGGATGTGTCAAATCTGTACAAGCCGCTTTGGACAAGCATGGCCGGTATATTGTTCCGTTGTACCTTCCCCCCCCCCCCTATACTGAGAGGCCGTAGCCCAGCAGTGGGACACCTATAGGCTGGTATTATTATATTATATAATAGGTGGAGGCTTGTTATCTGCATATTTTAAAATATTGTTGTTACTCTAACTTATATGTATTAAACTGTAAGTCTTCCTAAAATAAATCCCAGTCTTTTGTTAGGGTGCGGCACCGTGTTTATTATAAAAAATATATACTTAATTAAAATTACGTTTTAATGGTTTTAAGCACGGTATTTTAATTGATTTTTATTTTGACATTTCGGCCACTTTTCAGTTTTTTTTTTCAGGAAAGACAAAGATGTCTAGTGTCATTAAGTAATGCTAAAGTTATTGTCTAACCTATCTCCAACTTATTCGATTTAGTTTTAAGTTTTGTTTATGGTTATTATTTACTCTATGGGAACCCAGTCTAATTTACTTAAAACTACGTTCTTTTAACGTTAAAAAATCATTTGTTGATATTTGTTTAAAGTAAGCCTGTTCGTAACTTCAAATATTAAACCCAAATAAACAATAAACAACCAATTTAAATTCAAATATACTGAAAGCGTTTGATAATTTAATTAATAAGTAATTCGGTACATTCATTATCAACCTATCAGAGACCCTACTCAAAATTATCTGTTTTGGTTTTATAAAAACAACTTAATCGCATTAGTGAAGTATCATTTACTTTTTTATTTAATCGAACTGGTTTATCTGCATTTGATTGTATCTTAGGTGCTATAAATATATTATGAGATGAGTTCATAGAAAAATTTGTAATACCGAAGTAAGAAAGAGTGTTGGTATGAAAGAGAGTGTCGGGGTGGAGGTAAGGAAAGGAATGCTCCGGTGGTTCGGGCATGTGGAAAGAATGATTGATGGAAGAATGACTAAACAGATATAAAATGCAAAAGTGGATGGATCCATAAGTCGCGGAAGGCCGCGACACACCTCCCATGATCAAATTGATCATATACTAAGAGAAGATGATATCACGAGCCTTAAGAACAGACGAGCGTGGATGACAAGAGCTATGAATGCCAAAGAAGCAAGTGAGGTGTGTAAGAATAAGTTTAAATGGCGCTCTGTTGTTCGTGCCTACCCCGCAAGGGACCTGGCGTGAAGTTATGTATGTTTGTAGAAAAACGACGCACAAAAGAATATCTCAGACTGGCAGTAGCTCGGTAAAAATTTCTTATATTGTAAATCCTGACTAATATTACGAATGGGATTGTTAGTTAATAACCATTTTTCAGTAGTTGATCCTGTCTGTCGTAGCTACTTCAGATATACATACATACATACATAACTTCACGCCAGGTCCCTTGCGGGGTAGGCACGAACAACAGAGCGCCATTTAGGCTTATTCTTACACACCTCACTTGCTTCTTTGACATTCATAGTTCTTGTCATGCACGCTCGTCTGTTCTTAAGGCTCCTGACATCACCTTCTGCTAGTACACGATCAATTTGATCATGGAAGGTGTGTCGTGGCCTTCCGCTACTTCTGCATCCATCCACTATTGCATTGTATATCTGTTTAGTCATTCTTTCATCATACATTCTTTCCACATGCCCGAACCACCGGAGCATTCCTTTCCTTACCTTCACCCCGACACTCTCTTTCAGACCAACTCTCTTTCTTACTTCGGTATTACGAATAAATATATATATTTATTTAATAATACCATAACTAAAAACAATTCACTATATCTCCATAACAGGGATGAATGTGTAACATAACTTTTTAACTCTAATAACGGGAAAGTTCCGTAAAATTCGTAATTTAAAGGAGACGTATATGCTTTCATACTTTGTTGGGCCCGGATTGTAAAATGATGAAGAGTTACTTTAAATTATTTTTTATGTGGTGTGTTCAATTATTTTAAATGAACAAATCGTGTGGTATAAGTATTTTAATTTTAATAATTGTTGAAGTTAATTCAAATAAATCAATAAGTTATTTTAATTGTGACCATTTGTGACTTTGTTTTTAAGAGTACATGTCTTCCAGATAGAATTTAAGACGTTTTTTTGGGCCTATTTCAACTCATTACATTTATTTGGTCCAAAAACCCCTGTCTCCTTTATGCGAGTGAAACCATATGGCAAGGTCTAATTTGAAATAGATAGAAGTATTATTTTGACGAAATATTGTTACACGACCGGTACTTAGTGTCACAAAAATCGTGAGTGAAGGCCTTATATGGACACGGTGTTAGATGAAATGACACTAGTCCGACAGCCAAAAAGCCCTGATATTGTCGGAATTAAATTAACTGTGCCTAATTCGGTTATATCGATATGTTCGATAACAACAAATCCGGTTTTATGTGACATAAGATTATGCATGTGGATTATTTTTAATAATTCCTTGTGCGATGGGGTTTGTCGGTGAATAATAAAGGATTTAAATAACATACAGATCTCTAACTTTATATAATATAAATTAGTGCAGGGATATTGTATTAACTGGAGATAATTTAAAAAAAATCGTCAATGATAACACATTAGACACTAAAACTGACAAGATTTGAAAGAATAAATTAATAAAAACATTTTATTGTTAACTGAAAATTAAAAGCCTATCCTATCCTAGCCTATATAGCCTTATCGCTTAAGGCAATCTCTTCCAGGCAATCCCCTAAACTAAGAAAAATATTAAGACTTCACTGGCGGCAAACACAATAAATAATATGAGACATTCCGAGAATAAGTGAAAAATAAATAATAATATATTTTATATACAAAAATAGGATATATATCTATATATAGAATCAACAGCAAGTTTTAGACTTGCAAGAACCAAAGATATTTAGTAATCATCAGTTTAAAAGACAATATAGATTTATCTTGTCTGATGTTGAGTGGCAGTGAGTTCCATAAACGGACAGCCTGTACCGTGAAACAGTTATCAAGAAAGGAAGTGTGTATGAATATTTGTAAGACTGCCTTATCTATAGTTATAGGTAAAGAGAAACTTTAATGAATTTACCTCATTGTCTGTTAGTCTTTATATCACCACCTTTATCTTAGAAGTTATTAAACATACGAAATAATTTTTAAATCAATAATAATAAAATTATATTTATTAAATTGTATAAATGTAATGAAATTGTTATAAATAAAAGTTTATATACTCCAATAAGTCGGGTTCATGATAATAATACAAAAATGGTTCTCATTTCTGACCTTGCAACGAGAAAAGACTTTTGTGCAGGGTCAATTAGATGGGTGTGCAGTAAGTAATCATGAATATATTTTTTTAATATCCAGTAGTACCTATCTGTATAAATAAACGACAATGTTTATACTCGTTAAATTTTTATCCACTTGACCCGTAACAATAAAACCCATTTTAATGGCATAATTTCAATTTTTTCCTACTTTGTATCAGGTTTTTAGTGTTGTTTGACCCTTATGAATAAAATACCGCGCAATCCAAAAACGGTTCATAAATTCAAACATAAGTCACAGTTACAACAATAAAAACGGCTATAGCAACCGGATTACATGTAAATATTAATTAAGGTTCCAGTGAAAAATGACATTAACTTTGGTCCCTACTGACTTAAGGTTGTAGAGATTGAATCAATTAGATGCATAACAGCGGGTGGTTCCGTTGTTTCAGTACAAATCTTAACCTGATATGATATAAATGATTGGTGAGCAAGTGTTATAATGTTCCAAGTTCAATCGTATCGTGCTACGCTTATAGCCCGCGGTTAATTTGGTTCGATTTCTATAGACCATAACGGAGATATGACCTAGATCCTTGCACTCTAAAGTAGAAGCTCCTTGAGACCTTGAGATCAGCCCTCTCCTGGCTCGGTTCAGGTAGCACTTGGGAAAAGCGCACGGCACTATGTTTTACTTGAGAGCTATCACTTTGTACACGGATTAGGTCTTAATAAAAGTTATTGGCACCACCAGTAATTACAATTATTTGATTTAAAAAAAATAACAGATAAGCGTACGGCAAGATGTCGTTGAACGATGATGATGAATTTATGTCCAAAAATGGCTGCTATTACCCTGTTGTGCGTTGGCCTTCGCCTTACAAAGAAAGAGGGTAGACAGCAAAATTGATGTAGTGACGTTCTTACCTACTTAACTAGGCAAGGACCGTACACATATTGTGGGCGAGATAAGGCGGGATGCAAACGGGCTACCAACCACAGTGACTAATGCGGTGCCAGCGGCAAGCAATTTACATGCTTTTTCATATATTTTGTAGGGACTCGAAGTACGCGTGTGGCCTATGGTGGTCACGCGCCGTAACCCGTTTGCGCACGGCCTAAGAGTATACAGAATTATGTATAGCGCACCCCGGTTACCACTCTTGTGCTTGTTTATTGCTCTGTTATTTTGTCTTGCGGACCGTTCATTTGCCTTACATTTGACATGGAGCTCATGTCAATTCATCAATACAAGTAACGTCAAAATTCAACTAATGGTTAGAAGTGACTAAATATGAATAGAGAGAAATTGGAGGTGGTTATGAATATTTTAAATATAAGAGTTAAGTTACTTATAATAACAAAAATATTTTAAAAGTATAATAGTGTCATGCCCCTCGCAAACAAGATTTGTCAGGGCAAAAGTGAAAATAAAAGAAAACTAATGAGTTGTTAGGTACCTTCTAATGGCCGGTTTCTATAACTTACTCTTCATTCACTTGCCTTACCTTACCGTAGAAATTTGACTTAACTTCTATGGAGCAAATATATTTTTTTTTATCGATAGTAAGGCAAATGAACGGTTAGTAATTTTGGAAATATAAATAATTAAATTTTAACTGGAATAATTTTACAAGTAGTTTAAGCAATTAACCAGTTAGGAAATGTGTGAACTTTTACATCCTCCATTGCTCCAGACACTAATATTGCGTAGTTTTTTTGTTTAAACAGCTTTTAAGATAGCGTATGACGCCTTGTTACAATTATAGAATAGAATTTAAACAATTTAATACCTTGTAAGAATATGTGTTACCTATACATCAATACAGACAAATAAAATTGCATTGTCTGTTTGTAATGTCAGAATAACAACCTTTTACTAAATGCATATGCATAAATGTTATTTCAGGGTTCCGTGAAAAAAGTCTACGCGGACGAAGAAGACGAATAGTGTGATATCCCTTTTTTTAATTTTTTATTTGGTTTTAAATTTAGTAAAAGGTAGATCTAGCTTTTCATTCAGAATCTAAAGAAGCGTATAGCAACCCCTAAGAAAGAGGACAGACAATACTTTTTGTAATCAAAAAGATGGATTTACATGGCCGCGAAAATTAAATATTTTGAGCCATTACTCTTTATGATTATATTTAGAAATTTGCATTTCGTAGTTCAAGAGTAAATGGGATGACGATACTTTGTCAATTTGTTTGCAAAAATATCCCCACATATAAATAAGTTTCCAAGACCTTTCTATCTATCACAGACTTCTATGCACACTGTTTTTTTTATCAGTTATATGTATAGCGACCACCTCTATTATTTTATTATGTTATTGTACTATGTACTATATATTGATACTACCTGTATCCGGCAGACGTTTTCCTGCCTTTAAAAAATAAAAATCTAGAACCCGAATCCAGCGTCATCTACCGGGACCAAATGTTAATCTAAACTATTCTCAAATTCAGTTGAACAAACAAAAAATTTCATCAAAATCAGGCTCAGCGTTTAGGAGGAGTCGCAGCAGGCATCGCAGCACCACCTACTGGGTCCAATCGTTTATTTAAACCATTCTGGGATAAACTTGAACACATACAACAACAACAAAAAACACCTAAATTCTGATACCCGATTGCAGCGCCATCTTACAAATAACATCACAAATTAACATCTGAATCATCCCGGTAAAAATTATAAAAATATTAGTAAATATCGCTATTAAAAAAAAGGGGTTGATCTTACAGGGTTGAAATTTAGAGTTGTATGTATTTTTAATGCTGTATCATAAAAAAAGAAAAAAAAATCATTAAAATTATATTATGAAAAATATTTAGGGGTGGTCTATCCTTAACATTTAGGGGGATGAAAATAGATGTTGTCCGATTTTCAGACCTACCTACACAATATGCGCACAAAATTTCATGAAAATCGGTCAAGCCGTTTCGGAGGAGTATGGTAGCTAACACTGTGACACGAGAATTTTATATATAAGATAAAGCATAAGTACATCTTTCCGTCATAATCAACCAAACAAACCCAGCAGTTTATACGAAAATTTGCTGTAACTTACATAATCTGATGGATTGATGAACATCACAATTGTATACAATCTAAAACAGTTTTGATGTGTTTAATTCCTTTTGTGTCAGTTAAATTTATTAGTGAACATTCATTAGTGTTTTTGAGTCCAGTAGTCTCGCCAAAAATTCCACAAATTCTAGTTTTCGTCCGCTCCGCCCACAGTGTAGACTCTTTAAGAATAAGTCCAGGAATTCTCTGGCTAACCGTTCTTATTGGTTGTTTGCTATTCTTTCTTTTTTATTTAAGCTTTGCCAATTAAATTATCTTTCCTTACCGTCATGGCTACCTTTAAATATTTCTTTTATAACGAACTAGCATTCCCGGCAGAGGTTATCCTGTCTTGAAAACAATTTAGAACCAGGTTATCTAAATTAAATTTTGACTATGTTACTTAAGGATAACGTATCATTGTAATTGTGAAAGAATTTTTGAAATCGGCCCAATTGTTTTTGAGTTTATTCGTTACAAACATATACATTTTTCGTCTTTATAATATTGGTAATGAAATATATATTCTTGACTAATAAGTCACAGGATCCAATATAGTCTCTGGTGGGCATTGACTTGAGTAGCACTCAGGGAAGTGGGAACAGGAAGGTGTGTTTTTCCCATGAGTAATTATATGTTGGCTTATCTCGGGTAGTGCCCATAAGTGCAAATTCCATCAACGTGTTCCCCACCGTCGGCACGTGGTAGTCTTAAGGTAATTAATAAATGTACGTTTCTGACCAAGTTTCGAATCCACATCGCTGGTCAGAAACGTGGATGGATTAGCCATAACCACTAAGCTATCACGATTGTATTTAATTAAAAGCGATGTGCGTTCGTTTGCATATTAATTAGATCTCGTAAATATTAATTTAATTCTCAATTTTTCTTTGTCCATCATGTATTGGGATTATCTTGGTGTATCTTCGTAATGTTAAAATATTAGTCTTTAGTTGAAAAATAAATTTTTAGGTGGTTTGGGCAAGTACAGAGAATGTATGAAAATATAATGACAGAGCAAGTGTTATGACATTTGTGAATGGTAGAATTGATGCAGGCAGATCGCGAAGTACACACGATTATCAAAGAGCAAGTATTAAAGAAAAGTCAGATAGAAGCACTGCAAATAGTCGGGGATGTATGAAGAGATTAATGAAAGTATGATGCGAAACTTGTTTGTCAGGATCGTCACAAGTAAATATCCATCGTCCCTTCCTACCCCCAAGGTAAATAGACGTGATAAGTAAAAGGCGATTCAACAAAATAGCGTTTTCTAAAATGGTGGCTTGTTCCTGCGATGACAGACAGTACAGTCAGCAAAAAAAGTCAGGTTTAACATTTTTCAAACTACTTTGAAAATTGCCTAATGTTGCATAGTTTGAACGTGTTTAATTGATTTAAAAGCGTTCAATTAGAATGGAAGACTTGTCGGCTTCATTAAAATTTTAGTAGAACATAGATAACTCATATAATGATGTTAGTTATAAATATATAAAAAAATCAAGGCTGATTTTTTTGCTTACGTTACATTCGAGAGTGAGTATAGACGGCACTAGTATACGAGCGAGACAGCATGACCAGCGTCGCCATTTTAGATTCGTTTCCATATTGAACAAGGTAATGTATGTATATAGTCGTTGGTGAATCAAGTTAATTAAAAATTACACGAAAACCTAATATCTTGTCGTATCACAAAAATAAATAATAACGTTCTCTAAAGCTATCTTAAATCTCAACACGAGATATGCTTGTATAAAAGATCAGGTCTTGACCAAAAAACTTTTCATTTGAAGTAACTACAATAAAATTAATGAATTGTGTGAGACAAAGATTTGTTATCAAAAGGTCCGATCTTATTATGAAACTTAAATTATGACGTTTTAGGCTAAATAACTATTAAGATTTGTATCTGCACCATTAAAGCAGTGTTTTGAGAGCTGCTGCTTAATTAAGCCTAATTTAGTTCCTGATTAGAAGTAATATAAAATTCTTAGTATTTTATGATCTTTGTGTATGGTTTGTGCTACTTCATGTTTGGAGTATGTATGCCAATCAGAATCAACCAATAAAGGTCTGGTTTTAAGGGTGACTATTTTGAATTAAATAGTTTCTTCTTCAGACAACTATGACCTTACTTATAATCGTTTGTTAAATTTTAAGAAACTGCTCAGCAACTGATTAACGAAAATCTTACCCATAAACCCCTCTTAAGGATAAGAGGTGGTGGTAAAATAACTCATAACTATCTGTCAAAAATAACCAATAGCGAGAGGTAGTTTAAGTGACTGCTAAGAGGCAAGATGGCAATTTTTATTTGAAACAGCCATTGATTAGGGGCTTAAGAGTTTCTTATTTAAGAGATGGTTAATCCTTTCTTAACGAGATTATTATAAGTAAGGCTCCTAATGTTCGCTGCTGGGGTCCAATTCTATGACGATATCTTTATAACGGTAGGTAGGTTTGCATGATTTCGGTATTCTTTTAATACCAATGGTCTACCAATGGCAAGCCACACTTATTTTATAAATGTTTATAAGCGAAAGCTTGCGAAATAAATGTTTAAACTTTGGTAGCTTTAAAATATTAATTTTGGCTAACGCCATTCCTGCTAGTGGTAATACCATTTTTTTTTACCATTATTCCGCCGCAAAGACATCGAGAAGCTCTTGTGGATTTAGTAGAATACGATTTTTGACACTATCGTCATGGAATCGTACTTTGAATAGCTTCGCCACACCAAGATATATTATGACAATAGCAGAATTGGGTCCCTGGACGTAGGCCTCCTTGAGTCTGCGTCACAAATCTCGGTCATTCCCTCCATCTTGCCTCTGCTGGTGACCATATGCAGCATCAGTCTACCGAGCTAGAGAGCGTCCTGCACCACATTTACTTAGACGCGATTCCACTCTGGGATACTTTTGCTCCATTGGTCGTCGGTCCTACGATAAACGGGACCAGCCGACTGCTACTTTCAATTTGTTAATTTTCCGAGGTATGTCGGTTACCTTGGTTCTCTTGCGGATATCATTTTTGATACTATACATAAAAAACCAATATAGCTCGCTCCATAGCCGGATGACGTGTATAACTTGTATTAGGTAAGAAGAATACAAAGAATGACAGTCACGAAATCATATAAAAATCAAACTGAAAAAGCCCTTTAATATATTTCTAGAGATTGTCACAAGACATTCTTGTCTCGCGTTTATATTGACGTGGAAGCACATGTGCGTACGTGACTAGGCCACCTTCGATTCTAAATGTTCGCGTACGGGGTAACACAGACTAATGGCCGGTCTTTTATTTTACCAACCGTTCATTTGACTTGCTATGGGTTAAAAATTGTCATAATCTCCATAATAGTGACGAGCGTGCTATGATATTGGACGTGATAGATAGATAACACTTATGGTTCGCCAAAATAAAAAAATACAAAATCAAAATGCATAATTACAATCATTCGTTTATATGATCTAAGATTACATTTACAATACTTCTTGGCAAAACAACAGGCGGTCTTTTCGCTACAAGCGATGTCTTCCAGAACTTCCAGGCAACCTAGCTTAAAAGAAATTCTTAACTAATCTGGCGATGCAGGTAGAGCAGAAAAAAGATAGGACTGTACAATTCAAATATACATACTAACACTAATTTTCAAATTTAATACATACATACATGGATCCAGACACATTTATAGAATAACAATATACGTATATACAAAATAATCTAAATAAATATATTTTTAAAGATTATATATGACAAGTATTTTATATTAACAATAGACAAGTAAGTGATTGTTTAATATATTAGACATATTTATTTAAAAACAGATAGTACTTTCTAAGTGTAGGTAATGTTATGGCCTCTCTGACAGTAAGAGGCAACACATTCCCGAGTTTGACAGCCTGCACTGTAAAAGATCATAAAAGGATGAAGTGTGTGCAGGTGTCAGGAGTCTACGATATATACTTATCTAAGCGCAAATTGTGAGAAGTGGAGAGGAGATCTGATGTAAGGCTCTTGAATAAATATAATTTCGAGTTTAAAATTGACGTTTATTTTAACTCTAGTAAGTATCGTTTCAGTAGCACAAAAAGTCTCATGTAACTGAATTCAAAAACCAGTGTTTTTTTACATTTTGAATTCCAGCCAATGTGAGCGACTTTTATAGACAATTTCGGTTGGTTAGCCGTATCATTACGTCCTGGCTAACACAACGCTGTGTTAGCGTATCTGCGATAGCAGATTGTTAATGTACTTGTCCAATTTGAAAACCTGCCCGTAAAACTTCAAGTTAATGTTTTGTTGCAATTTGTTTTGTCACTTGTCAGTTGAAGTTTTTCCACTTGTACGTTGCGATTCATTTTTCCACTTATCCGTTGCCATTCGTTTTTTCACTTGTCCGTTGCGATTCGTTGATCTTTCGTCATCAACTTTATTCGGACATCAAATTACGTTATCAGAAAAATATTTCCAAAAAAAATAACTCAATTAAATTTCGTCTGTTGTTCATGTATTGATGAAGAGGCTCTGAAAGTACTGAAGCGATTTGAAAAATTCTTTCACTGGTGGCAAGCTACGCCATTCCCGGGTGGCATAGGCTATATTATATTTACAAAAAAATTAGGGATCCTTACTAAAACTCCAATAATGATACCCAAGGTGTTTTTTTATTCCTTAAATTGCTTGCGCTGCGAAAACTATTGATGATAGAATAAAATAATGTACTACGACTTTGTAGAACACATCATTATTTACAAAAAGGTCGCGACAGCATATGTCTAACTATTATAGTTATGCCACAATAAGTGTTCTTTTATTTTTAAAATTTAATTAAAATGCCGCCGCTAGAAAAGGCTCTTTATTTGTATCTTGGTATTATCCTTATCAAAATAAATTACTTCATATTCAAGACTGCTTCATTACCTTTATATAACTTTTTGAATTATTCAATTCGGAAATTCCATTCGAAACATATCACGAGTTTAAAAATGTTAGAATTAGACCACATGACTGCGACGCTTTTTTGTGAGCGAAAAATCGTAAGACCCCCTCTATATAGAAGTTTCACTTCAAAAAAACATCTACAGCTATGAACATGATAAGTGTATCCAGTACAAAAGTAATATCAAAATTCAACGACAACAAAACAAATTAATAACGACAAACTAGAACAATTTTCATCAAAAAATATAAATCCGAATTCACCCCATACCTATGGGTCAAACCGGATAGGCATTTTATATTAACGGGGTGAATACGGATATAATAATAAGACCAATTATTTAAATTATTCGCAGTTTTTGTATACAAAAAATAATCATTCTTGCTTAGAACAACCAATGCAACTTTTATGAGTCCATTTAAGACAAGCAGTACATTGGTACCATTCATCTGTGGACTTAGTTTGACTATAGTTTTCGAAACACTTCATCTTTCGATTTCCCGCCTCGGATTTTTTTTACACCATCTCCTAAGGGACTACAGTATAATATTGTGATGCTAAAAGATATCCCATTGTGCGTTCAAGCACCGAATTTATGGCTAAAAGCATGTCTGACTCCAACCATTTCAGCATATTTGACTTTCTCAGATATGTTCGTTGCAAATTGACGCTCGCACTCTGTAAAAGTTGAAAAAATAATAACTAATTAACAATAAAATAAAACAAATTCCAAAAATACCTACATATAAATTGATCGGGGTGAGACCGGATAGCCGAAATCACCCCGTCCGCTTGTACCCCTCAGGTACAATGTTTGAAATTGTAATAACTAACAGGTCTTCTTTACACTCATAGCAACAATTAATTCCGTTTCAGAAGGTTAAATATGTATTACTTCTTAAAAAATAAAATTGTATATGATATCACACAGCTAAAACTGATGATAACACTTTAAAAAATTCAAAATTTTAGATAACTTACCTATTTTTTTAATTTTCGTTTATAGACGCACGCGCTAAGATGTTACCATCGCCGTCATTTGCACACACTGAGTACAAGCCTTCACGCGTATTTCTTGTGCTAGTTAGAACAAGACATCTATACGGGGTGTAATGAAATAGCAAATATCTGGTTGTACCCCCTATCCGCTTTCCCCCCACCTTCCCCTACTTGCTCGCACGTGTATCACCAGCTTTAGAATACCAGTCACGAAATGCTAGGATCAGAATAAGAAACAGAATACTGCAGAAGTTATAGACAAGGGCTACAGATGTCTATAGGTCATTGTTATAAATAATATTAGACATGTGAAAATGCCACATAAACCTAACAAATCATCCGTATAATTACATCTTTCGACGCGTGTTGTACGTATATAGCAAGTAATAACAACAAAACTGAATAACTGCTTCGGCACACGCAAACATTTTAATATGATAACAAAATATGACCGAACAACACCGATGTTTGTAACAAACAAAGTTAATCAATCTTTCGGCCATTTCGTTTATTGCGAATTCCGATTGATTTGCGCCGTTCATTCGTAACAAATCTTATTTTCTTATGTTTCTCTTTATTGGGTTGAGGAGGGTGGGGCAAGGAGGTAAAACCTGCAACTCAATGAGCAACCACCTATCGGTAACTGGGTTTGGAATCGCTGGATTCTTCCTCGAATGGGATGGCTTCGCAGCAGCTTACTTTGGCTAATCTACGGCATTCGATGTTATTCGCGGGCTTGTATATAACTAGGGGTTGAATTTTTTTATTCAGTTTACACAGTCGCAACGAAGATTAATTTGAACAATACTTGTTGAGTAGTTTTTGAGACATGGGGTATTTTTGATTAACAGCTTTATTTTGTTGTTTCTTTCCCAAATAGCAAAAAAAGACGTTTATATTTCTATGTGCGCGGAATATCAAGCATTTAACTATTTCTGATTTTTCTACTGCCGAGTTAAAAAGTTAAATGGGCAAAATTTTTTATGACTTTGAATGCGATTCTCCCCACCTTGTTATAAATTACAGTGTATGACGGACACTCCTAGTTTTCAGATGTTTGTCGACATTTCTACATATTGTATAACGGTATATTGTGTATACTTTTCTGTCAAATTTAATCATTATATACTCATAAGGGAAAAATGACTGTGGCATCTTTCAATAGAACTAACAACGAATATGACGAATAGTTTCCTTTTTTGTCAAAACGGGTACAGATGTTCAAAAAATCAAGTAAAAGGTAATACACACTTATTGTATTACCTTATGCCGGCAAATTTTTGTCGGCGGGCTAGCGGCTTGAGATGAGAAACAAAAAATATAGCTCTTCAATGCAGTTTGATTGTGGCCAGACTGAGCGGTTGCGTATGGAAGCCGCCGACACGCCGCCAATATATAGGCGGGCAGCACGCGCAGTGCTTATTGCCGACATGATTCTTTCCATATAATAAATATATAAATATAAGGCGGCTCTAGTGTGTATTGCACTTTACTTTTACAGATATATTATTGGAGTTGATTCACGGCTGGCTGGTTGGTAGATTCTACTATTCATTCGCTTGCCTTACCATCATGAGAAATTGAATATTACGTGGATGCAATTTTGTAGTATGACGGAATATAGTAAGGCAAATGAACACTTAGAGATTTACTTAGAACCTGGAGTTATATAAAATGTTAAATGAAATATTTGTGTGTCTAATGCTCTGTTTATATTTCTTATACTGGATAGTTGATACTTGTTTATTCCCACAGGCAGAGCGTCACAAAACAACACATTAAACTACAATAATTGGCATTGATCATTTACAATGGTTTTACCGGAAGGAAAATACTTCTATATATGAGTCCATAATATATCCTTTTGGTTAGTGATGTGACGCACAATTAGCGCTGTGCACATAGTGCCGCCACACATTTGACATATTATTAGTTAAAATTTGACCTAAACCCCATATGATATTAATTTTATATCAATGGTAAAGTAAAAGAAGTATAATAAAATATATTTTCCGATAAACTCGGTATAAGTCAATCATTATGATTGAAAAATATTCATGGCGTGCACGGATAGGCAGTCTAAACAACGGAGCATCATCCCTTTTAACTGAATGGATCCGAGTGAAAAACGCGTTGGCTGCGATTCTTTGTTCGTTGGTGTACAAAGTGACAACAGTAGGTCATTCATTTAGCGAGATCCATTTAAAAAGTGATTATCTTAGTGGAATATTGGATTATTTCAAATAAGTCAAATAAGTCAAATATATCAAAGAAGTAAGAAAGAGAGTTGGTCTGAAAGAGAGTGTCGGGGTGTAGGTAAGGAAAGGAATGCTCCGGTGTTTTTTTTCCTCCTCTCTCCAAGCTAACTAAGATTGCTCGGGTTCTATATTCTTATCTATATTTGATCTCATTTTTTATTTTTATATTTCTCTTTTTTCTATTTCTTTTTGGTTTTCTTTCCTTTTTCTATTATTTATCTTTTCTTTTGGTACTTTATTTTAAAAATGGTTACAGAATTTTCTTAAAAAACTACCACAATTTTGTTTCGTGTAATTTATACAATTTTGCCTAAAATCTACTATCTAATTGTGTTTTATCTAAAATATCTGTTACATTTTTGGTTTTATCTGAATTTATTACAATTTTGGTTAGTACTGGTCTAAAAAGTCTATTCTTTTGTTACATATATACTATGTATTCTAAATACAGGCACTATCAACTTTAAGTTCATACTCTGCGGCAAGATTCTTATTTCTTTATATTAATTTATATAATGTTATGCTGTTCTACAACTTTGTTATTATCTATGCTTAATTTTTAAATATTTTTTCGTATCTTTTTTCATCTTTTTTAGTTTTGGAGTATGAGCTATTTACTTATTTACTATTTGGTTTGATGCAAATTGATTACATATACTATGCTCCGGTGTTTAGGGCATATGCAAAGAATTTATGATGAGAGAATGATTAAACAGATATACAATGCAAAAGTGGATGGATGCAGAAGTCGCGGAAGGCAACGACACACCTTCCATGATCAAATTGATCGTGTACTAACAGAAGGTGATGTCAGGAGCTTTAAAAACAGAGCGTGCATGACAGGAGCAATGAATGTCAAAGAAGCAATTGAGGTATGTAAGAATAAGCCTGAATGGCGCTCTGTTGTTCTTGCCCACCTCGCAACGGACCTGGAGTGAAGTTATGTATGTACACAACAAATATATCAAATAAGTCAACATTATCTTTGGTCCTTTTAGATCTAATCCTGTTGCTGATTTTTATTTTTGTGTATTATATAAAGCATACTTTTTTTACCTTTTCTTGGAATGTTTCATATTATTTTGTTGTCTTCATCGCCATGTTTTAATGTTTCACTTAGTTTAGAGGGTTGCCTGGAAGAGATCACTTTAAGCGATAAGGCCGCTCTTTGTTGAATATTTATTGTACTTAGTTTTAAAGAACGCAGTTTTAGTTTTTGGTGAACAATAAAGTGTTTTCATTCATTTATTCAATATAGTGTCCTAGTTCTGTGTCGGATTGTAACATTAGACCTGATTAATATAGAAAGATAATATCTCGATGTAATTTATATGCAAAATGCAAATGGTCAGATTTGCTTTATTGACAACTACAATGGAAGGCCCAGTAGATAACAATCGACGTCAATGATAAAGCTGCACTGCAATCATTACAATTGACCTTCAAGCTTCATTGATGGCCGATTCCTAATAACTCTATACATTTAATGTCAAAATTCAACCGATGGTAGGACCGGTCATAACTTGCTTTACCATCCATTGAATTACTTGTATGGCGTTAAGTCTTTTAAAAGATAGTAAGGCAAATAAACGGTCGGTAAGATATAGGTATAGGGCATGAGTCAATCGCTAGGTTTTTTTTAGTTTTTTTAATTGCATGAGTTCAGCAGACAGGCAGACGGCCCACTTGATGGAAAGCGGTTACCATCGCCTCTGGACATTTGCAACACCAAAGGTGCTACAAATGCGCTGCTGCTCTCTTATAGGAGACTGGAACGTGGTCACCAATGCCGGAACACAACTCAAGGTTGTTATGGCGACAAACGTTAGACCAGGGGTGGTAGCCATCCAGTCGGGCAAATGCCCTACCACCTGGCTATGGGTTGTTTTGTCGCCTCTTACGACAGGCCGCCCGACCGCAGGAAATTGTATTTTTACTCCTTTCCTGCACGAACAAAAAGTACTAAGTAGAAACACTAAAAAATCGTGTAAGAAAATAACATTTATTGTATATTTTTGTAAGTCATCACAAATAAGCTACATTATTTATGATAAACTTGAGATGCAGCATAAATACCCAATATAGTAGAAGCTTAATGGATTCAATATGCAAATGAAGTAAGCATAGTATTTATCCTTACTTTAGAGGATTATATGTTAAATTATTGAAGCGGCAGAACTTCATAACGGAAATTAAGTTGGTTAACTGACCGTATCGCTTGATTATTATTAATGTCATTTAGATAATGCAGTGGTTCGATTATAAGATTGTCAAATAGTGGTTATAAGTAATAATTAACATGATTGGTTGTGTTGTTTTCTTAATGATTTATTAAATTAATAAGATGTATATGATAATTAAAACAAATCATTTATTTGATTAAAAATATGGTTAGTAAAAACCTTAGATGATAATATGTTATTTTATGTTTCATATGTTTTTGCCCTTTCAGGCATGCAAATAGGAATGAAGTTGAAAAACAACTAATTTACAAAAACAGACTAATCCACTCAATCCATAAACATTTTTTTTTCTAAAATTATACAGTAATTATAGATAATAATATATAATTATAGACAGTAGGAGTTATGTGTCAACCGGATGGAGCGCCGGTTTTCCCCTTTTGTAAAATATATAAGAGAGCTTTACTCTAACTATACAAAAAAGAAAATATAATCTATCTATAATATTATACCATTCTAAACATACCGTGTCTGTACATTGAAGCTATTAAAAAAAAGGGAATATAAAGAAAAAAGACTATAAACGGTGGTGAACACTAGATTTTTTTTAGGTTTCTTGTCGGTTTGTTCGGGATTCACATTAAAGCTACTCGGCCGATTTCGACGCGATCTTCGCTGATCAATAGAAAATTCTTAAAATTTTCACTAATACGAAAGTTTACATTTTTTTTAAATGCTGCGGTACTTTGTGGCTTGCCAATCCCGTGGGAATTTCAAGTCAACCGTGGAATAAATCGCGGCCATATCCTAGTTTTTAAATCAAATTACACAGCAACAACATAACAGAAAGAGTAGTACCTAGTAGTAGAATTCGCCACAAAAGTAGGCAAAGGAATCTTAGTCCATACAGCCAATTCTGATGTATAAGCCTTTGTATAATTGTACGCCACAACTGACGCCATTCAACGGAGTTCTTGTGAAAAGCATACGTTGCATAATAAGATTTGACATTCTTCTATACCTCAAATAGGTAGGTACCTTACTAGAGTTACAAGGAATCGAAACTAGTGATATCTATTGTTCAAAGTTAAGAAATTGAATGTTATCAAACTATGTCAATCTGTTGACTACATGTTGACTATTATTCTTGTTTAATCTCAGCATCTCAGCGTATCGAACGCTTGGATCTGTTTGGTTGACTTCATTGACAAATAGTCGTGACGCTAGATCATTAATCAGTGAGGCAACTTGAGGCAGGTTTTCGTAGATTATTTGAATTTCATCTGTGCAGGAATGGAGAAAGAATACAATTTCCTGCGGTCGGGCGGCCTATCCTAAGAGGTGACAAAACAACTCACAGCTGGCAGGGTATTGGCTCGACTCCATGACTTCCACCGGTGGTGTAGAGAATGCCGTCATAACAACCTTAAATTGTGTTCTGGCATCGGTGGTCAATCTCCCTTAAGAGAGCAGCAGAGCATTTGTAGCACCTTTGGTGTTACAAGTGTCTAAAGGCGATGGTAAGCGCTATCTATCAGATGTGCCATCTGTCTGTTTGCTTACTGTGCAATAAAAAAATAAATCGTTGTTTTTATCACGAGAGAGCTAAGGCGATTAGTCAAGCAAGATTTGTAGAATTCTAGCGTGTAACATCGAAGATAAACTAGGAATGACATTTCTAGTACTTAGTGGTGGATTGACCAGCAGTCTGAGGCTTGGATTTGGAGCCAAAATTTTATTTAAGTCTTTATGTCTTATAAACATTAAAGATTCATATTTAGACATCTAAATTTTAATATATGTTCCTACAATATATTTATTATTTGGTTCTGATGCGGTGTTTAAAGATTACTAAAACGAAATTTGTAATATATTATTATAGTATAGATTTATCTTGATTTGATTTGATCTATAAAACGTGTTTTAATTAAACAGTAAAACGTCGAAAAGTGATATTGTAATAATTTGTGGCGCCATCTAGACAAGTAAGGTTTTGGAGCTCTTTAGAGTAAAGTTTTTACTATACGATTTTTATAGTAGTATGAGGGTTCACGTTGGACAACGATCTCGCCTTATGTGGAGCGAAGATACGGTCAAAGGATGGAACACACTTACCTAGAAGGTACCGAGACGAGAGGGTATGAGACACTTAAAGATACCAAGGTTATAAGTATCGGGAAAGGCAAACTCCGGCAATGAGTTTTTATGCCTTTGCAGCGCATATTAGGGAGCTAGATAGAGCAAAGCGCTTCGTTTTTATAGGCAGAATACCCACCATTTCCCTATATATTATTTTAAAAAGTGTTTTTTTTACGTAATATTCCGTTGTGAAATATTTGTTTATTATCATCACGCGCCTACGAGTTTTTGTTGAGCAATGTCACTTGAGAGGAGTCTTCTTGCTATTCGTGACAGGGGCGTAATTAGTACGGTGTTTATTTTCTTTTTTGCCATTTTCACTTGATATTCTGAAAACGTACTTTTAAAATAACACAATTGCTATTCTGTGTTCACTAATTTGTGTAAAATGTTTATATATATTATATATATATATATATATATATATATATATATATATATATATATATATATATATATATATATATATATATTCATGTCATGGCATATAGAAGTGTAGAAAACTAATATTGAAAAAAATGTAGGTACGTATTTTATTGACTTTTACTATTATATATACTAGGTACTATAATAAAGAAATCGTCCACAGTAAACTGTTTAATAATCGTACTACCATATATACTGTTTTAGGTTTAATCTACTCCCTTAATTTACATATTTATAAATATTATATATACACATGTTAATGCGAAAGTACCAACATTTCGAGTTCTTCAGGACATAGGAACTTTTAAATTTTACTGATTCATGAATACAGGCATACATACTACGCCTGTTCCCCATGGGTGTATATAGCGAGTATAAATCTCCACTTGCGACGATCCTGACAAACAAATTTCGCTTCATCTACTTTTATTTACCTCTTCATACATGCTTTAATTACTTTTTATATCAGACTTACTGGCGTTTTATTTAAGACATACGATCTTTTCATATTGAGTAAGATTGTAGGCTTCTTTAAGGTTCTTAAAGAAACCCACCTACAAACTTACTCTAACTTGATTGAATAAGATCGCGAAACTTTATTAGTATCGGTATCGAAAACACACACTTACATTAAAGATAAAATTTCGGTGTTAACCATTAATATTATTGTTAAAATCTACGAAAAACCTAAAAACTATCATACACACACACACTCACATGGGGTGTATGTGCCGCCGTACACACACACACACACGCACTATATATATATTGCACTTTTCGATTATAGTTTTGGAATTATTTCTAAATCAGGAGTACCACTTTAATTTCATTTGTCGATATAGATTAGATAGGGATAAAGTAGTTGCCTCTGAATGTAGGGTGTCCAAGAGGCTAGTATTTCAGACATATTTGTCTTCTAACTTTGTTTAAGCCGGCTTTTATTTCATTAGCATCTTAATTAAGAAGTTTTCTTTTGAGATTAATTGAATTTGGGTGCTTTTTTTTACGAATGCCAAGGTTAACGCGGAGAACTTTGGAGGTATTTAATTTCAAGAAGGTAATTTCTAAGAAATCTTGGTAGTTCATTATATAACGCCTGTTTGAATAATGTTTTTATCCACCTATTATTTAATGTAGTCAATTCACGGAATCGCCATTTCTTGTTTAAACCTCATTAAACATTCTTGATACATACAATTCCTTCTTTTTTTTGTATAATAGTATGTATGTATATATATTTTTGTCCCCCCAATTTCCCCTTACAACTTGGAAGATGCCGCCATTTTGTAGTCGGATTCGTTTGTGTTGTTAAAAGACAGACATATGAGAAATAATTAAATCTTTGGCAAGTGCAGTGTGTTGTTGAAGCAAACTAAATGGCAGCCGCCTTGAATAGTGATTGTTATTGTTTTAATGGTTGGTTAAGGGGGTTTTAGTTTCCGTGCATGTGTGGTATCTATTTCTGAAGTCGTTGTAGTCGTTCTTAGTCGACAGGGTGTTGGTTGAATCCATATAATTGTCTATTCTATTTCTTTTTATCATTTAACAAACATTTACATAACAAATAAAAGCAACAAAAAAAAAATTTGCTAAAACATTTTAAAGCCGGTGCTTAGTAATTTTCAAAATATAGTAATTTTTATGTTTTACTTTGCACAGACTTCAAAATGTTTTAGCTACTATATATTAATAATAATAGCTTTAGAAATAAGTTATTTTATACATTTTAGTTTTTGAAGTCTGTTATTTTAAACGAAGTTTTAATTTTTTATTTGTTACTTTTTAGTGTGTAGCTACGTATGGGTGGACCAACGAATAGTGCCGCGCTTCTTAAAAAATATAGGTCCCAAGAAAGGGGAACAAAAAAATGTTGGTAAAATGAAAACTACTGGATCAAACTATGTCAAATTTTCAGGGACCACATGGCAGCTATTCCGCGTCGAACAAAAAACCACGTAAATCGGATCATAAATCACGGAGTAATCGGTGAACATACATAAAAAAAAGATCCCGACGAATTGAGAACCTCCTCCTTTTTTCGAAGTCGGTTAAAAATTATATACTATTATTTTCAGCGACTTCGTGCATACGGAATATCTGGGTTTTTTTAACTTCAAATGTTATTGAACGATTCAAGCTTATGTTTACACGGATCACTTTGGTTAGTTGATACATCCAAATTGTAATACAGAAATGAACCGTCTAATATTGGCTTAATAAGCTTGCAAACGGACAATTTGAGTTCGTGTGCGTATTGTATAAAACAATTTACAGTTACAGGACAGCGGTAGTTGATACTTTATTTGTAATTTAATCTTTTGTGCCGTTTTCTGTTGTGACGCTTGAACCGTAGGGTTATGAAGCCATGCGCTTCTACAAACAGCAATTAAAACGACTTATCAACTCTTTAGCTAATCAGAGGCCTAGAGTCTACTTCGGAAAACGCATCAATATGGCAATTCAGCGAGGAAATGTAGCCAGCCTTCTGCGTACCTTGCCCATAGAAGACGGTGACCTAGGCTCAGAAATCTCCTTATAGCCTTGAGGGATTATAGATAGAATAAAATATTACTAGGTTTTCTTTAATTTCACACGTTTTTATTGGGAATAACTTCCACTGGAGAATATTTTTTGAAAGGCATGCATTTAAGCTAATATTATCAAGTCACTACTCATCCATATAGAATGTAAACCGCTTTGCAACGTGCTAATGTTGTATATGAAGAAGAAGCGGAAACTCTCCAAGAACACGTCTAGTGAAAACGCTTCTTAATTATAAATCGACTTAGTGAATAAAATATTACCACTAGTAATTCACCCCACCAGCCTGGTAGGTTTTGTTCTCATTTCCATCAATACTTCTACACTGGCCGGTGTTTGTCCTTGGGTGCATTATCATATATGTAGACACGGATAATCGCGATCATTTTTACGCCACATGTTCATTAAATTTTTCAAGGGGCCTATACGTGTTGGCCTACACAAAGGCCCACGGAAACCTTCCACAAATCCGGACCATTTTTATGGTCCGTGATCTGTATAGAGATACAATAAATAATAATAATTATGCCGATAGTTGTTACCGTTAACGGTCTTATAACGAAGAGTCTCGACCGTCGCCTAGAGGGGCTCTCGTTAGGAAGCTCGGTGAAGGGCCAGATACAGAAGGCAGCCCTCTTGGCATAGCACGAATTGTGAGGATGTTCCTGTCTCCGGTGCCTTAATTGCCGATAGTTTGGACCTCATAACTACAAGATTTTATATTTTTTTAAATTCATATTTTATTTTGATAATCTTGTCTATGTGTATTTTTTTTATAAAAAAATATATTTAAATAGTAAAAGTTTTTGACAATCAATAATTACTGAATAACATTAATACTCACCAATAGTTGTCTTCCATCTCTTTGGATATATATATAAAATTATTAGTGATGAAATTCGGTCCATTGGTAATCCCAGCTCTAATAAAGATTATCTATCCTTAAGAATTATTTCGATGGCATTAAGGTAAAAAGTAATACGATTTGAAAAGAAACGCTTTATAAAGCAGCTCCGTCGTAATGAAACAAATCATGAGAATTCCCTTTTTGAACCTTTTTTTATCGTAATGGCTGAAGCACCTTGTTGACTACAAAATTCGGTTTTTAAGACACCTAAAATGTCAAATCATTTTTATTGCGAACTAAGTGTTATAGATATTATACAATATAACTGACAAAAGCACCTTAGTAGGTCTTTAAAAGCATCGCAATATTAATGTTATTTAACCTATCTCTGTGGTGGATGGTTGCCGGTTTGTGTAATAAAAGTGAGTTTTTGTAGCACATTTTATATTAAGTAAGAAAACAAGGTTAACATCATTACATCATAGATAACAAACTTAAAACAAACGCGTAAAATTCTCGAGCATTTAAGATTACTGCGACAAGAACGTACTCGCGCGCTGACCGAAGCAGACTGTCTGTCAGTGTTTAGCTGTCTGAAGGAGAGGGGCTCGCGCGCGGTAAGGGCGACGCGGGCGGCGAATAACGTAAAGGCGGCTTGCCACGGTTATGTCGCTTAGGCAGCCTGCTGGCCGCTACATCCTCCCCCTCGAGGGCAGGAGAGGAACACTTCTCCTGCGCTCGCACATAACGCATTTCCGCTTTAGGCGGACGGCCTCTATTTCTCTTGGGTACAACGGGACGAAGAGGCAAACTGCTTTCATGCATAATCCCATTTTTAGCAGTCATTAATTTGTAGGGAGAAACAGCTACAGAACCGTGCCCAACTGTGTTAACTCTATGTCTCACGTAAGATTTTGGGTCTCCCCCTGGTGCAAAGACATCCTCATATCCCTTAATGACCCTAGAAATTTCCGTACGTTGACGCGGGCTTAAAGACGTTGCCTCGTCATCCCGCAGCGCACCAAGGGACGCACATGATAGCCCAGGTGACTCGTTTTCAAAACGTAATGGAAATACACGTGACTTATTTTCTGAAAAAGTCCACGTAGAACGGCCAAAATCAATATTTAAATTAAACAACTTAAGAAAATCAATACCCAGCAACGTCTCATTACTCGTTGCGTTAGGGAAAACTAAAAATCTCACTAGTTTTGTTCGAGAGTCACCTCAACTTCCGTTGCCAGTAAGTCCATAGTCTTACTAAGGCCATCGGCTAATTTAACAACTTTTGTTACGGTATAAAACGGCTGGGCTTTCTGCTTAAGGAGCTTGTATAAAGTATGCCCAGCAATGCTACTTTTAGCTGCAGAGTCAGCTAAACCCACTCCATGGTTACCCAATATGGAGATATTAAGAACCGGCCGCAACGGCTGTTCATTATAATTAAAACAAATAGGGTTAAAACGCAAAGGTTGACAGTCACTAACTTCTTTGAAAAAACTTTGAGAATTACTGTCCCTATTCACACTACTGTTAACAGAAAATGATTTGGTACCACTGACTTTGTCGCTAAAAGTTTGAGAATCGCTTAAAACAGCATTACGACTACATTTACATTTACAAACTTTACTAGCTAAACATGTACAAAAATCATCATCAACAGTAGGACAAACTGAAAAAGGTACAAAATTACTAACATTATTACATTTCTTATTTCTACAAAAATTCGTTAAATCGGCACAAACGCTTCGTGGCGGTTTGTTACAAACGTTTGTCGGCGTCTGCGCCTCAAAGGATCGCCGCGGCGGCGGCGAATCATAAAGGCAAGGAGGCCCCGCCTTACGTTCATCGTCGCACTCGCATGACGTAATCGCGTCGGTTTCAACCGAATAAAACGCACTTGAACTTGGGTTCATGTTTTGTTTTGGGTTACACTTTACGCACTTAGACCTAATTACGCCTATTGCACCGCACCCGTAACATTTTAATGGCACTTTATCACCTTTTACATTTTTAACACTTAACAATTTTTCGCACGCATCTTTTGTATGTCCGCGACGCTTGCAATAAACACAAAATAAACGGCTTGTCTTGCTATCGACGTTCGAACTGGCCGTAGTGTCGCTCTGCGCTGGAACATTGCGTGTTAACCCGCTCACACGCGTTTCGGCGTGATGAGACGGTCTCGACGAGACCGTGGAGACTGAACCGGTCTCTCGAGCTTCGGCTAACGAGTCTTCTATACTACGAGCCTTTCTAAGCAAATCCTCAAAAGTACATATGCTCTCGCGATCGACTCGTTTTCTAATACGACGATCTAAAAGACCAAAAGTCATATCCAATTCCACTCGCTCACATAAATCTCCAAGTGGAAGCTTTGCCAACAACGCTCTTACCTTAGCAATAAAGAGGTCGGTAGGCTGGTCTCCTTGAGATAATGCGAAGAGCTCTGTGTATACTCTATGAGGCGGTCGGCGCATTCCATATGCCGAACGAAGCCTCGTCACTGCTTCCGTCCAAGAGGTTGTGGTAGATTTGACGCCCTGCCACCAAACTGCTGCAGAATCAGTAAGAAGCATGGACAAGCCCTTCAAGGCGTCCTCATCACTGACCTTGAGGCACGATTTGTAGACACGCACTGCGTCTAAGAAATTTTCCACGGACTCATCGGGGCTTCCCGAGAAACGTGCCGTACACTGGGTAAAATTTCCACACCTTTGAATAGCGACGTCCGAAAAGAAGGCGGATGGATCTGGAGTTGACGCTCGTACCTCTTTCAGCAACTGAGAGCAAAACTCCTGCTGTGACTTCTGCAAGGACGTTATGAGATTTGAAAACATCTCTTGCGACATCGTCACACTCTGATTATCCTCTTCCTCAGCATCAGACGACGCGGCAGCGCCTTGGCGAGTACGCGGCATCTTGTTTTGTAACTAATTACTACACAAACACGACAAAACACTAATTATTTGAGTTGGGCGCCAGATGTGGTCTATTTACGTTGGGCGCCAGATGTGGTGGATGGTTGCCGGTTTGTGTAATAAAAGTGAGTTTTTGTAGCACATTTTATATTAAGTAAGAAAACAAGGTTAACATCATTACATCATAGATAACAAACTTAAAACAAACGCGTAAAATTCTCGAGCATTTAAGATTACTGCGACAAGAACGTACTCGCGCGCTGACCGAAGCAGACTGTCTGTCAGTGTTTAGCTGTCTGAAGGAGAGGGGCTCGCGCGCGGTAAGGGCGACGCGGGCGGCGAATAACGTAAAGGCGGCTTGCCACGGTTATGTCGCTTAGGCAGCCTGCTGGCCGCTACATCTCTATAAAATATCTAAGATTAATTTTGACTTCCTATATATATTTTATTTAAAAAAACACAATATCTTACCTATCCATTAAATATTCTCTCTATAATAGAACACTTGGTCCAACCACTAATTACAACTATTTTTTATTTAAACATATAAAAATTACATGTTTAAGGTTGTCTGGAAGAAATCGCTAATAGCGATAAGACCGCCTATTGTATTGTAAAAATTTTGTTTCTGTTAACTGTATCTTTAAAACACAATAAAGCATATTCATTCATGTTTAATATTTTTATATCTACACTCAGAAAACTTAAGACTCGATCAAAATCTAAAGTTATGAAAATACATTAATCAAATGGTTGGGTTATTCAAATTAAATGAGAGTTTACAAGATAACCTTTACTTTTCTATGTGACGAGAAATATTATATAATTTTAATGGCAAAAAGTCTATAAGTGCAGTGGTAAATTAAATTATTAATGAATATTAAAAGCTTTCATTTCTTTTGCCTAAGACAATTTAATTGGTGTATCATTATTGTTTAGTTAATAGTCACTCCACGCTCGTTTAAAAAAAATGTTAGTTGCCAAATTCGCCTAAAGTGGCTGCTTTGGGTGAATCGCTTAGTAGAATTGACACGTGTCTAGATATACTGGTAGGTGAATGACAGCATAATGTTCCACTTTATTTTAATATTTCTCATATTCGTAACACGAATCTGTGATAGCGACCGCTTTAGACCCTTCTTCCCAGTTCTTGATTATCCCCCCGCAAATTGCTAATGCGCTGGAACCTTGTCACATTAACATTCACGTGACATCATCCGCAACTCGATATGTACGCGTAGTCGCCGGCCAGTGATGCTAACAGCATTGAGTGTTCGGCTACGGTTACGTCACCAAAATGGCGGCGAGGCGCAATAGCAATTTGCGGGGATAACAGTTAGGTATTTATATTAAAAGTCTTTATTTAAAACCTGGAATGTCGGCGACACAACCATCCATGTCGTGAACTGTTTAGCTACCCTCATGTTGCGTGCCCACTGGCCAATAGTAAAATCCCGATTTTTGTCACTGTTAAGTTTACTATGAAATATGACGAAGAATTCAACTGAAAAGCTTTTTGATTTTTTTAAATAATGTTTTTTATGGTTCACCTCATTTTACGAAAAAAAAACCGACATTGCAGGGGAAGCTAATGGACTTTTTTTGCGTGTATTCAGCTTTATTAATGTACTGTTTAATGTTGTATAGCTTGAAATAAATAGGCAACTACGTTATTTTTTTGTTACCATTGGGATTAAGAATAAAGAATTGTATTTTACCTCTGTAAGAATTACGGCTGCGGCCAGTGAGAATGATAAGGGTATACAAATTTCGAATGGGGCAATAAGTTACAACGTGTAACCACCGCATTAATTGCCAATCCCTCGCTCAATATTCCAATTCGCAGTACTTTATTGAGAGATGCACGTCATGTGCTATTTATTTGTTCCTTATTACGAAGTTGGCAAACAGGCAGACGATCCTGCTCGTGGGAAGTGGGCACAGTCGCATATATATGTTACTAGAGTTTACCCCGCGGCTGCGCCGCTGGTTAACCTCTAGTGCGTGTCTCTTGTTTATAGAGCAAGCGCTACAGGTTATATTATATTACATTTTCATGTATTTGCCCACGGAAGATTCACTTTATTTTATATCGCTAACTATACCATCCCCCCCGTCTATCTGTCAACAAAATAAATTACAAAACTTGACCAAAAAGGCCAAAATGGTCTAAATGACCAAAATACCACAGTGACCGACATGGCTAAAATGACGGAATAGGCAAAAACGACCAAAAAGGCCAAAATAATCAAAATGGTCAAAATGACCAAAAAGGTCAAAATGATCAAAAAGGCCAAAATGACCAAATAGGCCAAAATGACCAAAATGACCAAAAAGGAAAAATGACCAAATAGGCCAAAATGACCAAATTGGCCAAAATGACCAAATAGGCCAAAATGATCAAATAGGCCAAAATGACCAAATAGGCCCAAATGACCAAATAGGCCAAAATGACCAAATAGGCCTGTTGCGGCGGCGCTGGATTTAGCTTTAAGCGAACTGTGTCAACTTTGCGGGAAAAGAAGTGTGGACAATTTGGAATGGGAATCGGAACGAGCACGCACTTACCTGGTTAATGGGAATGAAACGCGGCTCCTCTTCTCCACTATCCACTATCACACACACTTTATAGTACTTGGTATATTTATTTTATAGTAGTATTATATATGTATTTATTTTATGTGTTTTAATATTAATTTATTATATATTACAATGGCGGCGCGGAGCGGGTTATTTATAATATATTTATGTATGCGGGGAGATTTATTTTATAGTATTTTATTTATTTACATTGCGGAGATATTAAATTTATTTTAATGATATGACAATGAGTGACTGAAGTGACGTGCGAAAGGGGAACGCGCCGTCACGATTTAAGAAGAATTTAAATATGTTAAGGAAAAGTATCAATAGGTCGAAAGGAGGTTTACATGGCGGTACCATTTCCCCCGGCCTTAAAGGGTTGCCTTTAAAAAGAAAGTAAATTAAAATACGAAGGACCAATAAATTAATCAAGCGGGCGAAGGTCCAAAGTTAAATGCGGTGAGCGAAATCAAATTTGATGTTTAATTAGCGAATGGCAACCATTAGTAAAGTGAGCGGAGTTTAAACTGTATATGCATGAAGCGAGCGAAAAAGTAATGTATAATGAGCGAGCGGGTATTTGTATATATTGAACTTCCAGTATGATACGTCTGATTGTTCAAAGATATTTCCAAATGAGCGGTACAATAGACGTGAGCGAAGAAATAAAATAAACTGAGCGGTTATAAATGAATAAAGCTTGAGCGGGGGACTAATAATATGTCCATTCAATTTAAAAAGGTATGCGGAGCAGAAAATATTCAATTAAAATTGAACTTAATTAACATATCTCAAGTAGACGAGAGTCAATATAATAAATTAGCGAGCGAAGAACTAATATAATATACCGTCCTACGCAAACAAAAACGCGAGCGAGTAACTTAAATTAATAGAGCGTATTCAATAATTAAAACATCAAGCGAAGAACCAATTATTAAAGTCCAATATAATTATAGTGAATAAGAATAAAAGTATAACTGTACGAGAGCGTACCCTAATAATAAAGGAGCGAGCGCGGATGTTGGACTAAATAATGCTCAAATAAATAATTAATGAAGCGAGCGTGAGACTTTAACTAGCAAGGTCCAAATTAATATAAAAAGAGCGGGAGCGGGACCTATACTAGTATAGTCCAAAGTTAATTAAAGAAGCGGATACGGGACCTAAACTTACAAGGTCCAAAATAAGTATACATGAGCGGTTGCAGGACCTAAATAAGCAAGGACCGAAATTAGCTTATAAAGAAGCGAGAGCGGGCTTGGGACCTAAGCACGCATGGTCCAAAATAAATTTATTAGAGCGGGTGCGGGACCAAGACAGCTAGGTCCGAATTAAAATAAAATACGGTAACAAGGCTTATATTTGTTTGGTCCAAAATAAATTTACAAGTGCGGTGCGGGACCAAAACAAGATCAAAATAAACTTATAAGAGCGAGAGGATTAAAGCACGCTTAGTCCAAGTATATACTTATTTACAAGAGCGTGTAGGAGACCAAAGCAAGCTTAATCCATAATTAAATAAAGAAGCGGAAAACAATTAAGTAAATAAATACGAGTATTGAAACTAATCTAACCTAATCAAAAGTTTCAAATAAAATAAATATTTCTTAATTATTAAATTAAAACTAAAGCGGGAAGCGGGTTATATTTAAACCAAACAAAAATAATATTTCATTGACAACTAAAAGAAAAATAAATATTAATATAAGTTCGGGTATTGGACACAACCAAACGAATGAACGCGTGAACTTCATTCATTGCGAATATTCGGATTCACGATATACCGCCTCGAAGACTGTGTTGCCTATTACCCTAAAAGAACAACTAAGAAAGCGATGCGGTGGAAATTATTTAAAATTAAAATATTAAATTAATAAAATATTAATCCCTCGATCCGAGTAAAGACATCGGATGAGGAACGATGCGACAAAAGTATTTGACTCAATTTGTCGCAAAGAAAATTTTAAATTTTCGCGGGTCGGCTTAAAACAAGAATTGTATTTGAAAACTCTATGATGACCGGGAATCACCCGTAAAACAATGTCCATAGAATACTTTATCATTATGACATTATACGATGTATTAAAATTATGAAACGAATGTAAAACGTCATTAGAACAGAGCGCGAGATTATATTGATAACTCGAACCTAAAAGTATGCGAGTTTTCGAAGAGGTTTTATTTTGTACTATTATTACAGTGCGCGGAAACAAGGAATGTTCAAATAAAGCGGGCGATTTAAACATCGTAATATATGCGAATGGATACAAATTGTCAAAACGTGAAAGTTCTATATCTTGGAAAGATATATTATGTTTGTCATTGATGAATATAGTATTTTGCGAAAGTTTATAGTCGTTTGATTTAAAACCACAGTGACGTTTAATCAAACGAACTGATGAAACAGATTTTAATAAACATTCATCAATAGCCACAGGAACTACAGATGGCGTCAATGTGGCGCGGGAGTAAATAAGTGCGGAAGACGACAAGGACTTGCTTAGTACAGCTAAAGTCGAAGTATCTGAATCAGATGCGGTTTGAGTATAATTTCCATCATCGTGACTACAAGAAGGCATTGATGATGATGATATTTTTTCATTCAATATGAAGTGCGAATTATTAAACGGAAAACTTACATCATGACATGTCGAAATATAATCGGATTCGACAAAAGAATGTCGTAAAGAAGTAACACCATGATGTTCGGAAGACTGCATTGTTGATGTGCTTGGTACAGCAATAGGTGATTGTAACGCGGTTGGCCTACTATTTATAACATTATTACAATCTAGTGCGGTGTTATTTGATTGCAGCCTCCTAAGTGCTGCTTTTACCTTGCAAAATAATTCCTCAAAAGGAATCATTGCTTTGTAATCAGGCACGGCGTCTGACACACTCATAAGGAGAACTTCGTTATATTTATTCGCGGTTTCTTTAAATTGGTTGCGAATATCGTCCAAAGTTGCGGCATATGCAAGAAAGTATTGCAGACATTCCGTACTGTTGAAGGCCTGCTGCGATTTTTTATATATTAATTGAAGAACTTGAAATAAGCTATTTTGTCGAGCCTTTAAACCCATTAATTCGACGTTGTCATCAATGTTCAAACTGGACGACATATTGATGACAAACGTAACTCGATTCAAATTAAATGAAAAGAATAAAAAACAAATGCGGTTAAATAACAAATATGTCGCAGAAAATCGATAAAATGATATGGCAAAATGACGCGAGATGAAATATGATTTAATTAATGGTAGATTAAAATATATTTATTTCTATAAATAGAAATAACACTCGGCTAAGGGTTGCCTAAACGTGCGGGTGCGAGTAATTAATATAGCTTAGACAAACACCTATAAGACCGAGGGCGGTGAAAAAACGGATGCGGGGCGGTAATTTTCCTAGCTCTAAAGCTAGGAAACACACGAATGCGAGAATGCGGTATATGATATGCCTATGGTAGGGCTTTAAATATAGAAAATCCGGCCCGATTACGCCAAAATTACGCGTATCGAGTATCCGGCTCGAAGGACCATTTGTTGCGGCGGCGCTGGATTTAACGTTAAGCGAACTGTGTCAACTTTGCGGGAAAAGAAGTGTGGACAATTTGGAATGGGAATCGGAACGAGCACGCACTTACCTGGTTAATGGGAATGAAACGCGGCTCCTCTTCTCCACTATCCACTATCACACACACTTTATAGTACTTGGTATATTAATTTTATAGTAGTATTATATATATATTTATTTTATGTGTTTTAATATTAATTTATTATATATTACAATGGCGGCGCGGAGCGGGTTATTTATAATATATTTATGTATGCGGGGAGATTTATTTTATAGTATTTTATTTATTTACATTGCGGAGATATTAAATTTATTTTAATGATATGACAATGAGTGACTGAAGTGACGTGCGAAAGGGGAACGCGCCGTCACGATTTAAGAAGAATTTAAATATGTTAAGGAAAAGTATCAATAGGTCGAAAGGAGGTTTACATGGCGGTACCAAGGCCAAAATGACCAAAAAGGTCAAAATGATAATTACCCCTTGTCCATCCTCAGTATTTAATTTATATACGTACCGAATTTCAGCCAAATCGGTCCAGTAGTTTTTCCGTAAAAGCATAATAAACAAACAGACAAATATCATGTTATCCCGGAAACAATCCCATGTTTCGGGATAAAAAGTATCCTATGTTCATCCTCGGTATCGAAAATATACATATACTGAGTTTCAGCCAAATCGGTCCAGTAGTTTTTACGTGAAAACGGAACAGACAGACAGACAGACAGACAGAGTTACTTTCGCATTTATAATATTAATTAATAGGGATTCGTGCAGGAACGGAGAAAAAATTCAAATTCTTGCGGTCGGGCGTCCTGTTGTAAGAGGCGCCAAAACAACTGACAGCCAGGTGGGAGGGTATTTATCCGACTGGATGGTTATCACCCCTAGTCTAGAGTATGCCACCATAAAAACTTTAAGTTGGGTGCATCAGTTGTCAGGTTCCAGTTCCCCTAACGAGTACAGCAGCGCATTTGTAGCATTTTTGGTGTTACAAATGTCTATAGGCGATGTTACCCGCTTTCCATCAGAGAGGCCGTCTGCATCTGTCTGCTGAATTCTGCAATAAAAAAACATGTATGGGAGTTTTGGACGAGAACTGAAAGGGGATGTTGTGTTACATTATTCTAAAATGAACAATAGTTGTAAGATGTTGATAGTTTTTGAGTAGTAATTATTTGTTATTGTGAGAAATGTGAATTGTATAGTCAAAGGTGGCATTTCTAGTTTTCAAAAGAACGCGGTTGAATGGCGTCAGTTGTAGCGCGCTTTCATTTCTTTCAATTCAACTGCGCTATTTTACGAAGACTTAAACATCAGTATTGGCTGTTTGAACTAAGATTTCCTTGCCTGTCTTTTTGGCAAACTACTACTACTGCACGAAAACGATTCAAAATTACTTTACCTATTCTTTTTAAGATGGAATAAAAGGATAAAATAGGAGCAATGAGATAGAGGGGATGGGGTTTGCTCAAGTATAAGTCTTGCCTTTCACGTCGAAGTTCTGTGAGAGTGTAGTATCATAGCGATAGACCCTAAGAGCTGTAATCATGATAGTGATTTCAGCATGACTTTACCGCGCTTGCGGAATTATTGTAGTGTACGAGTTGTTTTTGTTACGTCCGATTAACCCATATTGTGTACGGGTTCCTGACGTCACGTTACGTCCTCGATTTTTCTATCAAAGCTAGGGGCGTCGGGTCACATCGGGTCCTGCCGGTACGGGAATGCAATGCGCATGCGTTCAAATTGCGCCAATTTCGCAACCGGCGACCTCTGCCGGCAGCAGCAGTCTATTCGGAGCGCGCTGGAGGGATGTTGCATTGCCCGAGCCTGCACTCCACGGACGGAATGTCAAAAGATTTGAATATGGAATAGTTTGTATGTGTTGCGAAGTGGACAGAGAGCTGCGAACTCTATGCTTACGCGATTCAGTTGAAACTTCATTAGTGTTGTGTGGTTAGGTTAGGTTTAGGTACGAATTTCGAGATTAGATAAATAGTTTAAAGCGCGGTTGTTCTAGTAGTTTAAAGGGATTTGTAGTTATAGATATGTGTTAGATTTATGTAGCTGTACATCGTTGTGTCCGCTGTGGTTTGCCACGAGCGGTAGTGTAGGTAACCTTGACACGTTTTCCCGCGCTAGCGCCCCAACCTTGTTTTCAATTGCACTCTCTCTTGACATTTACCGCATAAAGCGAGTGCTCTTTTCCTAATTAGCGGCGTGTGAAAATTACTCGAGGAATCTGTAGATAGATATTTAGTATGAAAATAACTTTAAAACTGAATTATGGGGTTATTATGTGTCAAGTCTATTTATAAAATACTAATTATGAATGGTGATTAAGGTTAAATTTTCGCTGAAACAGACATTGATACAGTATATAAAAATGACGGACTTGTGACCTCATCTAAAGAGATCTCTGGCGTTATCAAAATGAAAATTTCAAGAGGTAAGTTAAAAAATGTATTTTGACTTTTTTTGTTTGTTTCTCAAAAAGGTATTTTTATGGTATATCGTAGTTTGACGTGGTATTTTAGTAAGCTTATGTTATTTATGTAGTTTAATGGTTTTTGTTTGGGTAAGTATTTTATATATATTAACCAGTTTCAAAAACCCACGAAATATTCAAGTTAATTTCCCCAAATTTATGCTTACGTATTCTAATTATAAGTACCTATTTATTTTATGTAATCCATATAAAATAAATAGGTATATCTATCGACAATACTTGACGGCCTCTGTGGTTAACTTGTAGAAATTTGTGGTTGTGCGGTTGTGTCTTTGTGGCCGAGGTCATTGGAGCAAAAAGGTTTTGGGTTGGCTTCCTGACCTGGTAAATTATGTAAACGAACTTTGTGTTATTTACTGTCGTCTGTGGTTCTATTACTCATAACCTAAGCGTAATATGTGTATGTATGTGATTGTCTACCGAGTATGAAATGATTAAGCAAGTTTACCTGTATATATAAATGAATTATATTGATTCCCAATTTCTCATCAATAATTTTCTCCTGAAGTGTCCCCGTTTGAGCTCACGCCATAAATCCCTATTCTCAGTACCGCTTATAAAAACTAACTATGCGAAAAACACATTTTATACCGCACTTGTCAGCAATACAATGCACTATTTACTAATGTAGATTTTAGGTAATTATATTAATTTATTTATAGGTAATTATAATCAATTGAAAACCCAAATAAAGAAATTAAATTTATTATAACCTTATGACTAACAGTTTTTTAATACTTTCCTTTTTATCTATCTATTTTGTTAGTAATTATTGTGATGACATTTTTTTTCAATATTGACCTCATTTAAATAAACATTTTATGTAATTTTCTTATAACTGTATTTTTTTGTAATTAATTGTTTGAGCCAATTTTTATTTTATATAAATAATTTTTTAGTGTAAAATTAATTTATATATGTATTAAGTTTGTGTTTTATATTTAAGAATATTAATTATTTTATGTTTGCCAAACAAATTGAATAAATAAAAGTGACGTCGTCAGTTTATTAGTATTTGCCTATATATAAGTTTATTCAGGGTGTGTATTACCCCAGTCTCATTCCAATAACGTAGATTCGTAAGTATCTTGACTCTGATGCTGGCACCGCTTAGGAAGTTTCTCTTAACTAATGTACTAACATATTACAATTACCAATTTAAGAACGAAGAAACGCACCGGCCAAAAGGTATTGGGGCAAATACCCTACCATCTGGCTGGTATTATATACCATACCAGGGCAGGGTATTTGCCCGACTGGATGGCTACCACCGTTGGTCTAGAGTATACCGCCATACCAACCTTGAGTTGTGTTCCGGCATTAGTGACCAGATTCCAGTCTCCCTTAAGAGAGCAGCAATGCATTTGTGGCACCTATGGGAGTCCATAGGCGATGGTAACCGCTTTCCAACTAGTAGACCGTCTGTCTGTCTACTGAACTCATGTATTAAAAAATAAATAAAATATATAATATAATTAGGATTCAAGCAAAAACACCTGAACGAATTTGATGTGATTTTTGTTCAAACTGTTGGCCTTAATACTTAATCTAACCTACATAATAATATTCCGAGAAATCTTCGAAAATTTTCTCGGAAGAGATTTAAGCTAGGGTTGCAAGAAATTAACTGTTTTAGTCACCCATTCACACAGTTTGTCAATTGATTCCGATTTAGGCTTCATTGATTGATAGCTAATCTAATTAAAATGCTTCGTTAAATTGTGTCCTAAAATCTGGGTTTATTTTTTCAAGAATTGATAGTGAGCTCTTAGCCAGAGCATTTTACAATAACAGACAACTGTTGTTGGGAAAACATATTTTTGCTGTATCGAGATTTGTAGAAGATTTATTATTAGAATTATAGATTTATTATTCGAACATTACTCATTATCTTGATAACAGTTATTAGGGCCATCTCGATCTGTGTGATACGATGTTCTCAGAGAACATGGGTGGGAGTGAAACGGTTAGATTTGAACTAGTCGTGGTTCGTGTGACGAGTAAGAGTCGCAAGGAGGACGCTTAACGCAAAAGGGAGAGAGTTGAGCATGCGTATCACGGGTACCGTCGTCATTCTGGTATCTGGATGCACAGATATGCGTAAAATCTCCTCTTGTGATTGCGCTACAGGGATCCACTTGCATCTGAGGATGCGGTGAAAATAAACTTTTGTGGACGAAGTGACAGGCCTTAATGCACGGATGAGCATGGGCGTAACAACGTTCTAAGTCTCATGCTCTTCCTGCTACAAACACGAGCACATAGTCATATTTAGTGGAGTATTATTGAGAACGACTTTACCAACTGAGTCTATACACATGCCGACGGCTATTAATCTCGCCGCTAAGGTCTTACCTCCCCCACAAAGGTCCCGGTAGTGTACGAAACGTATTCCCTCTGCTTCAACAAGAAGAAACAGTTCCGATGGCCCACTTCCCCTACTCCAATACCATGGCCTATTATTTCTGAATATTTCTTTATAATGCTCTCTGTGGTTAAGCGGGCCAAGCCTTTTCCGGCTTACCTCACTGCAACGTAAAGGCTCTGAGTCGAAACGTATTTTCTTCGTTATTTACTATGGTTAAGGAGTCTAGAATCGGCACCAGGGTAGTCCGCTGTATATTCTCCATAACACAATCGTTTGTTTTCTGATTATTAATTAATTTATTTCTAACCGTTTCCTGCTGTGTTCATATATAGAGTTCATTCATACATCTTATTTTCCTTTCTCCATCCTAAAGGCTCACAACACGTTGGCGTCGCCTTTGAGGTTGCAAATGTCTATGGGTAACGATAATAATGGGTTTTCGCTAGCTATGGAAAGTTCCATGAGCTGTGCCACCTATTTTGCAGCTTTACAATAAAAAAAGGAATTTTAATTCATTTTTTTTTATATAATTACCTTTTGTGATTTATTGCAATATTGTAAAAGCACAAGAAAACATCTGATTTACTTGCTGTAACTTAATTTTAGTTCAGGTCCATCTTCTAATTTACTTTGAGCACTCTTTAATTAATAAAAATCCGTAAGTAAATGAGTGCGTGCTGCTCTACACATATAGTAGGGCTCAGTATAGGCGACGAAAGTATACTGTTTTTGTTAGTTAGATACGAATTACTAAAAGAAATATTTGACATATTTTTATTTATTGTCTACATAAAAGTCACTTAAAAACATTTGTGAAATGTCAAGGTCAGCACTCAGATGTCAATAAAATCTCAGACTATAAAATAATAAACACTACTTTGTAATCACGTAACAAGCTCCATCAAACCGAATTAATCCAAATTAGTCGTAAAATAAAACATCGATAACATTTTAAAGTAATTATCTAATACACTCCACGCGCCTATACACATTTAAAAACTTTCAACGTTCAGTTACGTAATGTGACTTGTAAGGTGATTTCCATAAGGTTCTATTTTTTTAATTTTCACTATACTTTTATATAGCGGCATCTAAATTAAAATATTTGACAATTTTCATCCTTCTTCTTCAGTAAGTAAATATTCACTGCTGGACTTCACAAGCCCGCAACCTTACACAGGTCGTCGGTGCACCGAGCTGGAGGGTGCCCTACGCTAAGTTTACTGAGACCCAGTTTTCACTCAAGGACACATTTGTTCCATTGGCCCTGCGTTGGTCCTTCAACAGACATGTCCCGACCACTGCCACTTCAATTTGCTAATTTTGCAAGCTATATCGGTTACATTAGTTCTCTTACAGATACCTTCATTTCTGATTCCATCCATAAGAGAAACACAACAATTTTTATCCATGTAGAATTTTGCTTAGAAGATCATTTTCGAAAATTACAAACAGGATTTTTGCAATAAATCTCACTATTTAACGTTGTTTGAATGTCTTAGACAACTTAAGCCGCATCTAATATTAGATATTACAGTACAAACTGTTTTATATTTATCATCTAAAGAACCGACAGACAGATATTAACAGATATTTTTGTCCAAAAATATATCTTATAAAAAAGCAATGTATGTACAATGATGCAAGGATACAGAGTGACATTCAGACGGGATGACAATAATTTTATATTTCTGCATATTCTAAAATTACTATAGAATCTTAAGATTATTCAAAAAAGATTTGATCGATAGCTTAATATAAATAAGTTAGACAAGTATGGCGAGTATAATGTCCGTTATTACAAAAATTGGGTGACTCGAACCCAGCACTAGGAGTCTAGGGACTGTTATTATTAAACTTAGATTTATTTCAGTAAAGATTTCAACATAATTCAATCAAAATAAAGATTTGAATTTCAGCTCAGATAAAAACTTTAAAATAAATATGTTATAAAATGCATCATGTAAAGAATACATTTAGAAAAGAAATTGAATAGTGAAAGCACAGGTCGTGGACCTAGACTCAGTCAGGTTGTCTGGGTCTTTCACCTTTTTTGCAGATCACCTTTGTCTGGCTTTGGTCCTTCGTGCTTTGACCTTAGTCCTTTAAACTTGGAAGAAGAAATAAACGGTTTTCAAAATTTTATATACATTTTAGCAACAAGAACGCTTTTACTCATCATGTCTGTTTTATGTAAGTCACAGCAGTTTTTCTCAAAACCAATGGTTTCCATTTTATCTTCTCCCAATTATTTGGCGTCAGTATAATATTTCTTTTTCTTCCGTATTGCTCTATTTGACAGACGTCCTCTGTCACACCAGAAATCATCTTGTCATTCTTCATATAATTCGTCTATCATACATTTGTACGCATTAATCTTCCAGTTTAACATTCCTTTTGTCACGTAACTTTTATCCCTCTTTATTCTAAAAACAACTGGTGTTGATTTAAAAAAAATGACTACAATGACTATGTCTAGACAAGAGCCATTAGGTTCCTTCGTTCAGGGTGTACTGCCACCTACTAGATTTTCTTATTTACCTCCACTGTCATTCGATTCATAAGAAACTATCCATTTTATTAGAGTGGATGTGATTGAGTTAGTCCAATCAAAATCTACCAGTAGTAAATTAGCTTTAGCTCGTTTGAAACGCAAACTTGACGTGACAGGGCAAACCATAAAATGATTTAATGGTGATAAAGTCGTTGGAGGAGTTAGGTGTTTTATTACTGTTCAGAACTTGAACAGAAAAAGTTGTCGAATGGTTTGGAAACACTTGTTTTTGCAGCTACCTTTCGCGTTGATTTGTAGGGAAACGTGGTTTTATTTTTTTGGAATTTTGCATATTATTGCCGTCACCGCGTTCTGAATGCGAAAGAAAACATAGTGAGCTATGACCCTAATAGTCAGATTTCTTCCCGGCAATCTAACTTACGGCCCACCTAAATGGAATGGCTGTCTCGCTCACGCGTTACCACATTTCTCAAGTTACTTAATAAAAGTAATACAAATGTTTCACAAAAAAACGATTATGATTATGATACAATTCTATATATAAGAATAATTCTTTTGAAAAAAGCTTATGTATGACATCTAATCTGGATCAAAATGATTATATTGTGAAACATTCGATACTGACAAACATTTTAAGTTTTTTGCAATACGGGATTCGTGTTTATCAATTTTATGAATTTATATCTTCAATAAAATAAAAAACTTCGTTTAAAAAACCGACTTCAAAAACTAAAATGTATAAAATAACTTATTTATAATTCTATTATTATTAATATATATTATCTTAAACATCTTAAAGTCGGGGCTTAGTAATTTTCTAAATGTAGTATTTTTTATGTTTTACTTTGCACCGACTTTAAGATGTTTTAGATAATATATATTAATAATAATAGTTTTAGAAATAATAAGTTATTTTTACATTTTAGTTTTTGAAGTCGGTTTTTTATTTTATTTATTGCTTTTTAGTGTCTAGCTATGTATGGGTAGACCTACGAAAGGTGCCGAACTCCTTAAATAAATATAGGTCCCAAGAAACGGGTACAAAAAAATCTTCGTAAAATGAAAACTACTGGGCCAAACTGTTAAATTTTTAGGGGACCAATTGGAAGCTATTTCTCGTCAAAAAAAAAAGATTCAAGTAAATCGGATCACAAATCTTGGAGTACATAAAAAAAATTCAAAACAAAAAAAAGCTTCCGACGAATTAAGAACGTTCTATTTTTGAAGTCGGTTAAAATGTGGTTGATGCGTGAGCGAGATAGCGGATTCCATTTAGATAGATCCTTAAAATATTTTAAATTAATCGTGTGATACGTATAGGTGGTGTAGGGTTTTTAGTTTTTTAACTATTTTGTAAATATTGTATTATTTTATCTGAAAGATAAAACATAACAAGCAAAAAGTTAAATCATTTAGCATCCCGTTGGAATTTCTAAACAATATCTAAGGTACGAAATACACGTAAGTATGGTCTGTAGGGACCAATTTACCGCAAATTCATGAATTATGTGAATTTTAAAATTAATTTACGGTGATAACGTTACATATTCATGCGGCAACAATGCGTTTAAGAGTTTCAAATTTGTAATACGTATGTTTCTTAATGCCGTTTTATTTTTTTATTATACAGAAAAATGATGCCATGTTCTACCGTTCATAAAAGTATTTGTATTTAATTTACATGTTTAATTGTGTTTGATATAATTAACCTAAACTAGATAAATATTACATTAAAAATCTTAATCTTATTTTATTTGTGTAAATAGTACTAGTACTACATTTTTTAAATAAAAAATGCCCAGCAACTTGTTAATACCTATTAAAAATGCCACCAAAACGTGTATATAACGGTATCGTATTCATTAATTAATCTTGTTATCTACTGCAACAGACCAATAAACATCTACCTTAAAATAGCCATCATATTCTGATACCCAATAAAATCTATTAAATTATGCCATTATTATTCGAGTAATTACTACAACTGTAGCTTCATAATATCTCTTATACCTATATTATCTGCCATAAATTTAGGTTGCCAACACTTAGTAAATTTCTGGAATAGAAAGTTTCATTCTCGTTAAATAATGTTTCACGATTTATTTATTTCACAAAGTTGTGCGATGTATTTTGAAATAACGTTTTATGGATGAATATTTTAATATTTTTAACAGTACGTACGTAGCGACAAAATCCCCTTGTGTTTGTTTAAACATTCAGAAAGGTTTCAAGGAGATTACTTGTATAAATAAACCAATGTTTTCCTTCAATGCCGTGTCTATTGATCAGAACTTTTCTTCGTATTTCCTCACACATATTCTTTGTTGGGAAAAAATTGTGATTCACCTACTTACACATTTCGTAGTTTGGAACAACTTTAGAAATAAAACTTTTTCTGTTATAAGCCGAAAAGATTTTGCTAGTGTGTGATTGTTTTCGGGTAATATAGTACCTACATATGACGGGACTATTTACACGGTGAAGGCCTTGAAATAATCCTCAAGGTTGCCAATATTATAATACAACTATTGAGTTTTTTTATTATCTGAGTTCAGCAGACAGGCAGACGGCCCGCCTTTAGGTGTAAGTAGAGACATTTGTAATATCAAATATGTTACAAATGTGCTGCCGCTCTCTAAATATATACTCTCTTACTTATCGCGAATGTAAATTAAAATTATTCAACTGGCTAATAGAGCTCCCTTATGATGACACTGAGAATTTACTAAAGTGACTACACCAGTCTAATAAGTCTGTAACCACACACTAACTCGTTTCACTTGTACACACCCATACACATACACACCACATACATATACACATCACAAACATACATCTATGCATTTCCACATACATTACAAATATTAACACGAAAATTTCAAATATATAAACTTTAAAATAATTTTATTTTAATTGTATAACCAACGAGTTGTCTGGCTAATAACTATAACACAGTATTATACTACAGCAGTTGTTTGCAACACCAAATTGTTTATGTTTACTCTGTTATTGGTTTCAAATAAACTCTTTAAAATGGATACTGAAACCTGGTCACTTATGCCGGAACACATCTCAAGGTTGTTACGGCGGCATACTCTAGACCAGGGGTGAAAGTCATCCAGGCGGGTAAATACCACACCAGCTGGCGTTGAGTTGTTTTTTTGCCTCTTACGATAGGCCGCCCGGCCGCAAGACATTGTAATTGTGTCTGTCTGTTACGCTTTCACAGAAAACTACAGGACCGATTTGGTTGCAACTTGGTAGATATATTTTTCATGTCGGGGATGAACACAGGATAATTTTATCACGAACAATGGGATCGTTTCCGGGATAAATGTGTGTGTTTCTGTTTGCCTGTAATGCTTTCATTGAATAACTACTGAAATACTGGATCGGTTTTGCCGTAATTTTGTACATATGTAGTGTTAATATACGGAAAATAGATATAAATACTTTTCATCCCGAGATGTGTGATAGTGTTATAAAATGAAGTGAATCTTCTGGAGTAAATAACACTAACATAAAAATTTCTTACAATGTAACCTGCATTAAAACTTGCTCTTTAAACAAGAGGCACCTTCTAAGGTTTGAACCGGGGGAATAACTCTAGTATATACATGAAAACCAATAAGTGTGTTTCTATTATACTATTATTATAGAACTAGAATCTTGTATGGTTTTGACAACTAGAGCTTAGTGGCTCAATTTTGATGAATGAATGTCGTTAATCACAAGTAGTGATTGATTGCGTACGAAAATAACGCGGCATAAAAGCTAAGAGTATGCTTTTATGTATTTCATTACGTGTAATAATATTAGGTCGAAAACATTTTACTGGTGGACTCGGGAAATTTATTTCAAGAGGAATTCGTGGTTTGTGCATCGTAATCGTTCAAAAGCAGTGTTCTATTCTATTCTATTTTGGTTCGAATGGCGCCAACGCACAGACATTGATTTTGCCAATGACACAGTATTGAGTACAAAGTGACAGGTGTTGGAATATTTAAAGAAAGTTAGGATATTAATCGGTATTCGGTTCTAAACACCTTCTGTAATCTTGTGGACCAAAGGCAGTGTCGTTTTATACATCGGCTGTCATGTGTTTGTTATATATACACGACCACATCTGGTTTTTAGTTTTCTAATAAATTCTTTACACTATTTTATGAAGGCATAAAATTCACTTTTTGCATATTATATTATAATCTAAATATCATTATAAATGGGATATCCCTACTTATATTATAAATGTGAATGTAATTTTGTTTGTTACGCTTTCACGCGAAAACTACTTAACCGATCATGAAACTTTGTACACATATTCTTAGAGGTATTAGAAGTAACATAGGATACTTTTTATGAAAAAAAAATCCACACGGTCGAAGTCGCGGGCAGAAGCTAGTTATTTTATAAATGTCAAAGTTTGGATGGATGTTTGTCGCTCAACCAAGCCAGAACGGCTGAACGGATCTAGATGAAATTTGGCAGAGAGAGAGAGAGAGATTATAGTCTGGAATAGCACAAATGCAAGTATTTATTCCGGAATTTTTTTACGGTATCCTTGGGATATATATAGTAGTAGTAGATTATGAAAACAGAAAGACGCACAGACGATGAGACAAACATAACGGACGAGTTCATAAGTTTTCCCTTTATTCTATAATGGCTAGGGAACCCTAGAACTGGATTTGATTTGTATTAAATATGCATATTCAACAATTTATATACAGGAGTGAAAATAGCAACGTTGGACATCAAGTTTTTCCCATGGAAATGATTAAAGAAAACAATATATAGAGAAATAAAGGGAATGTGATGGGTTCAAAAAGGATGAGTAGGGTAAGGGAGAGGACACTTTGGTATTTGTGTAATAAATTTTCAGGTACCCATATACCTTTTCTTGCAGAGATAGTGTTATGTGGTCATCATTTATTGTGGAAAGTGCTCAATTCATATTTTCTATTTTTAGATGGTAGTAAATGGAAGTACCTACGCATAAATTATTACGCCTGTGTCTCACGGAAGTAGGCATAATCATTGGATTTTTTATTGCACGAGTTCAGCGGTCAATCAGACGGTCCAACTGATGGAAAACGGTTACCATCGCATATGGACATTTGTAACACAAAAGGTGCTCTACCGATGTGCTGCCATTCTCTAAAGGGAGACTGGAACCTCGCCATTAATGCCGGAACACAAATCAAGGTTGTTCTGGCGGCATTCTCTAGACCAGGGGTGGTAGCCATCCAGACGGGGAAAAACCCTCGAACAGGGTTACGATAAGCCGCCCGATCGCAGGAAATTGTGTTCTTGCTAATAAAACACTCGCTGGTCTAAAATTATCAGACAGTCCTAATTAGGAATTAATCCTAGTTCAAATTAGGCATGTAACAATGCAGTAGCACGTCTTTGGTCTTGCACATGGCCCTAAGCGACGGCAATAATCATGATAGCTTAATAAATACGATGACGACGTGTTTGTTAGTGAAGTGACAAGAAACGCGACTGCAATACTTCGGGAATAGTAGATACTTTTCTGTAAATGGAAGGTGTCATGTCTTTTCTGTAATTAAACTTTCACAATGCTCGGTTGAATAATAAAGGAGTAAAAGAGTAACAAACAAATAAACTTATATTCGCATTTATAATGTTGTAGTTAGGATATTAGACGCTTGTCCTTCTTAAACCCGTAAGTTCAAACGCAGTTTAAACTATGGAATTCGTAATCTATGGGAAAAGTAGATCGATGGTTTAAACCTGTGTCGTAAGATCAATTCGAAAATATGGAGATGCTTCGAATATTGCTTTTTACATGGCAATATAATTTATTTATTCACATTTAATTCGTTCTTCCGAATCAATTTAGTATTACGACACTATTATATAGTAAGTGACACAAGGAATCGGTCATATAATTTACTGCTAGTCACTTGGTAGGTAGGTACCAAGTTTTTGTGTCGCAGCTGTTGTACTTTGTTTGGCATTTGAAGGAATGAGACAAACACTTTTAAATTCATTGACAATCACGAATATGTCTTTTAATCCGCGCAGGAGAGTTAAAACACTCCTCTTGTTAAAGTTTAAAGTATTGTGTGATTTGAACTATTGTTGATCAATAAACTGCATTTGATATTACAGAACAATTGGAAAAAAAGGATTAAACTCGGTTGCATAGTGGAAACTACTACTGATCTTACGGACTTTAGTATTCTCCATTCATAGTACACTATTCAAGCAAATATTCTCACAAAGATTTCGTGCGTAACTACAGGAAAACAAACCCCACATATCGGAAACGAAATCACACGGTATGTGATCCAAGTAAGATCTCATACGTTACGGCTTGTTCCAAGCTGATTTTTGGGAGAAAAGGGACGACAAACTTTGAAGATTATCGTTCCAATTTCACGGTAACAAAGATTATGATAAGCGTATCGAGGCCCTGTGGAACTTGCCAAAATACTAAATGCAGGGTATTCTGTATTCAATATTGCTGCTTGGTTTTTCTTTACGATATTACCATTTTGTCGCCTTAGGTATACATTTTTGCTTAGTTCGCCGTTTTCCGTATCGTAAAAGAAATTCATTCAAGTAATTTGCTCGCCTTAATACCCATTATAGCTCTTTTGAATGATGATTACTTTTGGAAGAGTATGAAAGTAGATGCCAGTTTAAGTATTTAATACATACTTTGAAAGTGTGGAACGGAAGTAGATAATTACTAGACTTATAATGAACAGTGTGCTTAATGCAAGTTTTTTAATACTCGACCACGTTTAAGTTACACAATTTTGTGTGGGAATGACTTAGTGCCATCTCGCGAGCGTGAATTGAAACAAAACTCGTGCAGTGCAAGATTGCGTTAACTATAACGTGAGTGAGTCGTAAAAAAACTTGCATTCAACACTCTGTGGTATATTTGCCCAAAATCGAATATCAAATATTAGGCGACTTTTTGCCAAATAACCGAATACTTGGCAAAATTATTTGGCGAATGTATATTCTATACTATACGAAGACAAAAAACAGACTTTTTCCACTAATGCATAAAAACACATTTTTATGGTGACTTACTAATTACTATTAAATTATGATAATAAGTTTCAAAGTTTATTGTGTATCTAAATAATGGACACGCAATCAAGCAATCTCCGCGGGATGGGTGTTATGTGCTCAAAATATGGCCAGCCCTTATTCCCTAATTAAGAACTGGTGCGCAGAGAATATATAATCTTGGACTTACCTTGCAGTCAGCCACCAGTCCACGACAGCTCTGGTTCAGGGGGTCTGCCGCGCCTTATCACGTGGCGATACACAAAAGTGGCAAGGTCCTTCTTCACGCGAACCCTGGGGCGCAAGGGACGCAGATACATTGACCACTTAAGCTTATATATTAGATGAGGCGAATATCCTAGTAAATAAGTGGACGTGGAAATCTTCGTTAGCTTAAGTGTTGGTTATAAAGACGTGTGCTATACTACTTCGCGTGCGTCGTGGTAGCGTGGCCTTTGGCAACGTACTTACTCACGCGCAGAAGGCCCGGCTGTAACATGCGGGGATCGCAAGACGCTATAAACCCTAGGCACAATTGCTAATTGGGAAATAGGTGGCACAAACAGTATGAAAAGAGTTTTTAAATGAGTTTTTCGTCTATTTTCAAAGAAATAATAAAAATAAGCGAATGTAAAAGTATGCTTCATATAATAAGGTTTGTTTGATTTAATTGTAAAATAGTTTTAAAGGCTGATTTTTCAATCACCAGGTAACAGTTATTTTATAGAATAACACACAACGTGGGAAAATCAAAAATAACAGTTACATGATTATATGAATGAATAGTTGAATTGCTTCTCTTTTGAATTTAGTCAGGCTATAATTTATTCGATTGACAACTTTTATATGACGTTTGAAAAATCTAAGTCGAATAATCTGAGCTGGATAATAATTTATTATTTAATATTCAGCTGTTCTTGAAATTATCTTGATAAGACCGCGCTTTGTGTACAACCAGATATAGTTTTAGTCTGTAAGTATATTTTTGTATTGGTGTACAATAAGAAGTTATCTATCTATCATCTGTTCATAAAATGTTTACACACTAATGTCATTTATTAAATGCAAGACTCTTAATCAATACTTGCAAATAAATATCATCTTAGTGGCCGAATATTCAACACAACACTATTAATAATAGCTTTTAATGATATCACGTAATAATTACAGCACTCTCTTAATTTAGAAGTTTCGCAAATACCTTGTGTTGTGTTCCAGCATTAGTGACCAGGTTCCAGTCTCTCTTAAGAGAGCAGCAGCGCATTTGTAGCACCGTTGTTGTTGCAAATGTCCATAAGTGATGGTAACTGCTTTCCATCAAGTGGGCCGTCTGCCTCTCTGCTGAACTCCTGCAATAAGAAAAGAAATACAGTAAAGTTCACTAACTTTACTGTATAAAAATATATCTAATGTAAATATATCTAGGGGTGGAAGGCTATATAGCTTAACTTACATTTGGAAAATCTTTCTGGAGAAGAGTTTAATTTTATAAATTACCTAAAAATAGACTAATTAATAGTTCTTTAATTGTAAATCAGACGTTTTGTATAATCTTAAATTTGAAACATAAAAATGAAAAAAACCGTAATGTTAAGTCTGTCGCAAAATGTCGCTTAAAACAAATAGCTTTTAATCCCTCGATATAAAAACGCAAGCAACAGATAGCAGCCTAAAAAGCAACCCAAAAACCGTTTTATGATTATCCATAATATCATCCAGGTTAAAATTAAAATCACACCGGCATCGTTTAAACAATACTTTTATGTTTATTGCCTGAATAAATTAAATGAAAACGCCTGCTCGACAAAAGCGATATTGTGGAATACAGCGTAATAGTCCCTGGGAAGGGATTAAATAAATATTGTGTATTGCTTTAAAGCTATGTTGTTGGACCCTGAGAATTTTTCATTGTATGTTGGATCTGTGTTTCAGTCTGTTCGAGAGGGCTATTGAGTAGGCGAGTAGGCGCAAAAAATCGACGTTTTATGAGTTTCTAGTGAAGAAAATGATAGCTTTTGATGTTTTAAGAACTCCCTCCAAAGGATAGCTTAAAAAAATTGAAGAAAGAGATCGCTCCAAGTTTTTTAGATTTCGAAATTCTCCAAAAACTGAGCATTACTTTAATTTATTTTTACATATGAAAGCTTCACTACAAAATTTAAATTTAGGTCGCTCATGTTTTTTTAAAATTTATTAGTGCATTGCTTTAGATTTTTCGAGCGAGTAATGCATTAGTTTTTGAGCTATCCTTTGGAGGGAGTTCTTAAAACATCAAAAACTAACATTTTTTCACTCAAAAATTAAAAAAAGACGATTTTTTGCGCCACCCTATTATTGAGGTGTTATTTATAAGGCTTCAAATTTGCCCCATTGCATTATAATATATTATTTGGTCTGAGTGGAGTGGAAACCTTTACCGGCCGAGTTCATTGAAACGTAGTCACCATGTTCGATCCCTGTTACGGCAAATTTCCAAGAGTGGTCCGTTGTATACAATTATACATACATACCCATAAATCAAGCGTACTTGCTAAACTTGGTGATATACATTATACTCGTACATACATTGGCCGTGTTTACCTGTCGATTTAATAATCGTGGAATGGCACAAATTGAAAAATTTCTATTGAATATGTAATCTTCTCATTTGCTTACAAGTAAACAAATATTTTAACAAATGCTTTGTCAATAGTGCCGCTATTTGAAAAACATGGTATAAGCTTATCTAGAGATGAGCAACGTGTGCTGTTTTCGTTCTTAACTACGAAACCAAAAAAAGCATTTTATCGAAAATAGTCATATTTCAAAAACTATATAATGCATTATGTAAAAACCAATTTTTGTTGAATGTATTTTTATAAGGTTCAAAAGCAAGAACGTTACATAGATGTTGGTTGCCAACCTATATTCTAAACATCATTATATCGTGACATACATATAAGTACAACATTATTATCCATACAAATCTAATAGGTTTTGATTTTGAGAAAATGGCTTTGACCTACAAATAGATAAATTTTACATGGGTTGCATTTTCGCCTAAACAATTACGGAACCGTAAGTAAAAAACTTAACGGTAATTAATATGATGCTGATACCCTAGCTTACTAGAACTAAATAACACGAAAAGGCACTTAAATCCCGACCATTTTATACAACCGCATAAGACTTTCCGCATAACCTTGAGCGTGGCTACGTTGCCCGGAGTTTCCCGGTCTTCACCCGTATTAGGGCGATTTATGACAGACCGTGCAGACGCGACCCGTGTCGCTTACGAAGCCCTGCGAGGCACGGTTTTGAAATTCAAAAATATTTTATTAATTAATTCATGTTATACCATATGGGCTTCGGCCATGCCCGGCGCTTACACATTGCTGTTTTCTGTTTATTGCCAATCTGGCAAAGAATCAGACGGCCCACTAAACAGAAAATAATTATCATCGCGTATATTATACGCGTTGCATCATTTCCGATTGACGAAATAGGTTCAAATTCAAAATAGTAGAGGGGACGGTGAAGATCAACCTTCACCCATCTGAGAAACAGATGAGAGATACTTTTTTAAAATTATATTGACTAGTGGTCGCTCGTGGTCGAAATTCGACCATAATAATGAATGTCAAAGACTTATTACTTCTATAATCAAATATTTCACCAAGGTATCAAATGAACAGTGTAGTTCATTTGACTTGAACAATAAACAAAAGATTATATATATATGTGTGTGTGTGTTAAATACACGGTAGAGTGTGAAATATTTTTCTTATGCATAATTTAAAAAAATATTAATATTCGTCGTTCCTTCTCTATAAAGTGTGCAAAATTTCATACTCCTCCGTCCGCGCAATTTTCGTAATAAGGGCTACAAATTTTTTGCTTCACGTATTAATATAATATTTAGATTTATCAACATGCCGATTATAGCTTGCCAATTAAATATAAATAAATAATCGGGAGACAGTACTGCAGATTTTAAATCCAAGAATTTGCTATCGATCAGCGAAAGCCGCATCAAAATTGGGCCAATAGCGTGAGATACGCCAATAGAGTAGTTATTGCGTGAATCCCAAACAATCAGATAAACACAAATCATCTAAACACAGAATAAACATTTTAACAATTTTCCAATATTAATAAAGATCCTAATGAAATGACACAATGAACTATAGATAGAATACTAAATAAGTAAAGGTGTGACGGTCCACTTGATGGAAGGTGGTTACCATAGCCTATGAACATTTGCCATACCACCACACCTCAAAGGAAGTTTAAAAATAACTTTCAAATAATAAAACGTTGCTCAAAAGTTTTTCTATAAAAACAACAATCGACGCAATCCGTCCACCAAAAGTGTTTGCAAAGTATGTACGGGCGCGATGCGATGGCCGGGAGAAGGCAAAGGGATGTGGAAGAAGAAGCAAGGAAAGACTTACCTCGCCACCAGTTCGCCTCCACACTACACTCGTCCCCCGGAGATACACACACTCACTAGAATTATGGTTTAATCGTTAAATAAATTTATAATGGTTTATTTTCTTTATTGTGTTCCAACAATTCTTGCTACGTATTTATTGCGGTGACGGTAACTGAATATGTCTTGTCTTGCGCATTATTTATTTAAAGTTTTATTATTTTCTTGATGGCGAGGATAGGGAGAAAAAATTTACAAGGAGGTGTTTCTGAGCGCAACCAGTATGATAAGAGTTTTTTTTTATTTGACTTTCATGATGTCGACGATCGCACCATAACCGCGACGGAACAGCATAAATCAACCTTAACCTTGAGCTGGCTGCTCGCAAGCGTTTCCTGGGTTCAGCCGCATTACAATACATTTTCTTAAGCGCCCCGGCGGTGACGTAATTCAGGTCGCATAAACCTGCCCCTGATTGAGGTGAAATATTCGCTGTGTGTCTTACTTTTCATGAAAGCTGTACGTTATAGGTTTTTATCTTTACTGCAGCGATATTTACTTTTGTATTTTTTTTATATATATGCCGTTGAATGATATTATTATATAAGAATACAAAACTAGCCATTTTTTAAACAGCTGAACATTTATTCTTAAATTTTAGCGACTAGTGTAAATAATAAAGTAAAGTATGATGTTGTATGTACAGGAGGATGATGGAAAGGATGATGATCGTGGTCAAAAGCAACCAAAAACCAAAACTAACTAAATAAAAACCTTTATGATTAAAAAAAAGTCCCGGCAGACGTTTTCTTGCCCTGAAAAAATAAAAGTCTAGGATCCGTTCCAGTGCCATCTACCGATTCTAATTGTGAGTCTAAAAACTTCGGGGATCTACTCAAATACACACAAAAATTTCAATAAAATCAGAAAAGTCGTTCTAAAGTTATACGTGCGAATATATTTCTACGATCCATTTTTATTTATATAGAAGATTATTCCAAATAAAATCCGTTCAAGAGCTTTTGAGACATAATAATTATAATTATTAAAAAAAAGTTTTAATGCTAAATAGGTAAAAGAGCAGCGTGACAACACTATAGATTCGATCAATGTATCTTTCTACCTGCGTAGGTACAAAGGTACGGTCGGCAACGCGTTGGCAACAACCCTGGTGTTCAAAAAGTCGGTGGGCGACGGTAGCCACTTTCCATCAGGTGGGTCGTCTGACTGTTTGCCTGCTACAGTCAATAAAAACATGGGCCGATACGCACTTGGCCGAAACAATCTTTTTATGTTCATCAAAATCACGTTGACACTATTAAACCTCCATAGTAGGTATAGATGCTATTATATTGAATCATGTTACTGGCAACCATTGACAACTAGTCTATAATTTAATTTGTTTCGACTGATATTGTTATAATTTTTAACCTATATATTCAATCTATTTCTAGATAAAAACACGGGTAGCATCGTTAAAAACTTTCGTAGAATATATTTCGCAGAATCTCCCGAACAAAAACCAACATTTTTATATTGTAGGATATTTTTCTCCCGTGTACTATTATGGCAGCAGAAAATTGAGATTTATTAGATGACGTCATAACAATCGGCGTAATTAGAAAGAATGAACAATATAAATTTTGCTTTCATTATAGGTAAGTTTTGTGTAGTTTTAAATACCTTGTCCATATTAATCTTTTAAGTCAAGTTGCTTGGAAAAGAAAGCTGCCTTTAGTGTTACCATGAAAGTATTGAAAGTACGCATTTTTGTAATTATTAAATTTGGTGAACAATAAAGTTGTTAGTTATATTTTTACATATTATATGCAAATGTGAGTGCTGATTAAGCAACAAATCGTTTTTTTGTCCTTTATATACTCCATCCAAACATTGTCTGGAATAAATAAGCGATAAGACCGCCGATTTTATTTAAATATTATCTCTGTTAGTATTTCTTTCTTTCTAATGAAATAAAGAAAAAAATTATTACCATATAAAACGAAGCAAAGAATGCCAAAAAAAAATGAGAAATAGAATCATATATAAGAAGAAATTGTACGTGAAGAAATTGTATGTTCTTGATTTATTGTACTAATTTTGTAGAATAAAATATAATCTATTCTAAAAGTGAGGTTTCGCGTGACCAGAAGGTTGACTTGCATTTTGTGCCACGTATCAGCATTGCCATCCAACTCGAAAATGCAGCCAGCATTTTGGGAACGCTCGCCGCCCCAGTGGTCAATTTTTTACTTATTGATTTATGTTATTTTGTAAATATAGTTTTATTTATAGTATACTAGCTGTGCCGGCAGACGTCCTCCTACCCGGAAAAGCTTTAATCGCTATGCCGACAGCAATGCCAACTACCGGGTCCAATTGTGTACCAACTCAGAACCTTCTCTGGCTCATGCACAACAACTTTGCTAAAGATCATCACATGATCAAATGTTTAGTTAATGATTATATAAAGAACATAAAGACAAATATTAATTTTCTATATCAAGATGTAGTTTATTCCCATTCTTTTCTAGATGTAACTTAAGACATTTGTTTACTATAGTGGTATAGGATTTACATAAAAAAATATTTAGTTATTATTTGTTTGTACACATCAATAACGTGTCTATTTAACTCTTATGTTCAAAGAAGAATCCCCGAAGGCGTTTTAGAGGATTACCTTAACCTTGTGTTACAATGGATTCGTTTTCAGAAAACATGAGAGTAATCCAAACAAACGATGCAAGGAATGTTATTAATGGGTAAACTTTACCCGGTTGGTACGGTTCCAATTCTAGCCAGCTTGCTTTGTGCTCTTTGACAAGTTCATTGATATTCGCTACTTTTTCAGGATTTTCTATTTTTTGTTTGTCTTTGATAACAGCTGATTTTGTACCATCGTCAGTAACCATCATAATTGTAAATATATTCTAATATACTTAAATAAATTAATTATACCTAAGAACGGGCATTCTTATTTCTCTATCTGATAGAACGTATTTGCATTGTTCTTTCTGGTATCAAACATCTCTTTGTAACTGTTTTATCTTCGACTATGTTATGACATTGGCAACACTCGAAGATCATATACTCTGATTTTTAATGACCTGGACAAAAACGACAGCGGCGATCGATCTTACTTTGATTCATAAGTGAGTTGAATGAACATCTCACCACCGCGAATTAAATACTACAGAAATTCTATAGGATCCCACTGAGATTGGTGAGTAGTTTCAAGCTTGTAATATGAAAAAAGGTCAATAGCAGCTGACATATATAGTCCAGGTTATTAAAAATCGGAGCATAGTTCTTTTAAATGTTTGCATTAGGTCAATTTTGTGAAGCAGTTGCAATTTCTCGCAGTGACTTTTTGTGGGCTTCTGCATATTTTTGTTGAGTTGTGGAATTTATTTCCCATAAAAACAAAGGTACAGAGAAAGTTAATTAAAGTGGGCGAGACAGGAGGCCATACTAGGTTAAATCCTGTGTGACGGTACTATTAGCCCTCCCCTCCCTATTACTATAATAACCACTATAATAAGAGCAAAAAAAGAAGTGTGTAATTATAAATTCTAAGTGCCTGGCTGTGAGAGTATCGGTGTATGTATAAATGTGAATGTATCTGAGTAAATGTCATTCCGCAGTTTCTCATTTTCTGACCAGTTTTTAGGCTTAATTAATTAATTAATGTCCTGACTCTTTTTTGGTAAAATAACAAATATGGCATAATTTATTTATATTGTTGTTAGCGACCATCTTGGAGTTCAAAAAATCCTCTGAACAAACTAGTCTTTCCAACTCTAATTGTGCAGACGTCCTAAAGACGCCGAATCGAGTTACGAATAAAAATGAAAAATCAAGGTACTCATGTAAAAATCTGTCCGAGAATTATTAAAGCAAAAATCCAATATTCTAATTTTAGCGTAACCCTCCAATACAGGCGAATAAAATCACTAGCAAATACCAGTGGATAGTAAGGGTTCAGCTTTCTAATCTTCACAAATTGATAAAGAAAATCCATATTTACTGTAACACGTTTTCTCATTATCTTGGCTTCGGGTAAGAAGGCAGATAATTCCAATTTGAACCCGGCACCTGGGCATCGTTTATGGGCACAATCCCGAATTGCCTTTACTTGCGAGGTGGATCAATTTATTACTGGCAATATTATCGCTGTTTTTTTTGGACATGTGAGTACGTGACTGATGTAAGGAAATACAGTATACACCTGTAAATGGGTTCAGAATTATCTTTTCTAGGGTTTCAATAACAGCCCATAAAGTTCCCACTGTCAGGCTCCGGCCTCCTAATTTCTAGTGGTGGACAATACCCTCCCGGCTTGCCACACCCAGTGCTGAGGGATTACAAGTACATTCATTTAAAAGAAAAGAAAAGAATTATGTATGTGCGCGTGTCTGTGTGTACATTTATGCGTGCGTGTTATGTGTGACTTGTGAATTTCCATGCCGTGCAATGCAGTGTCCATACATACATATATATTATCACGCCTTTTTCCCATGGGGATAGGCAGAGACTATATATAGATCTCCACTTGCGACGATCCTGAAAATCAACTTTCGCTTCATCTACTTTCATCAACCTCTTCATACATGCGTATTTATTTGATATGATTTTTAACTAACCTCGTTTTGACACTTTTGTTATTTGATCATGGTGTGTACGTCGTGGTCTAACGGTACCAACTCTACCATTCACAATACTATCATACACTTGTTTTGTGATTCTATTTTCATTCATCCTCTCTACATGCGCAAACCAACGTAATGTTCCTTTTTCAACTCTTGTTATTACATCTTCTTTCAATCCACAACGTTCCCTTATTACACTATTCCGTATTATATAATTCATGCTTACCTCACATATACTTCTCATTTCAACTGCATTTATTTGACTTTCATGCTCCTTCTGTCACACCCAACTTTCACTGCCGTACATTAGTGTTGGCACCAACACCCCTCGATGGACAGCCAAACGTGCCTTTCAAGACACTTTTTGGCTTTTCTTTAAAGAGTTTAGCGCTCCATTCACGTTATTATCTGCAACTCTTCTTTCGATGTCACTTTCATGCTTCCGTCCCTAGTAAACATGCACCATAGTGTCTATAAGATATGAATTTTACATAACTGAAATTGCGTGATAAATAATAGTAATTAACACATTACTACAGTTTTCAAATATTCAACATAATCTGAAATAATCTATAAGAAAATTCAGCCAGGCTTAAAATAAAAATTCACTGAAAATCAACAAAAAAACCAAAGAAACAGACACATCTCTATAAGACCATAAAACCTGATGTTATTGGCTTACCATTACGTGATATCGCGCCATGATATATGTTTACCTTTTTGTCTCATAGATGAGAAATTGCTGACAGATGATGATTGTGTTTGTGCAGGAAAATAGACCTATTTATCTAAGGCAGCAATGTGTATGGATTTACTTTTGTTCTAATAATGTTTTCGCTTGGCCCGTAAATATTATATTTGACAGTAAATGGGTTAAATTAATAGTAAACACACCTTATAATGGGTAATATAATATATATATATATATATATATTGATAATATCATTAAATTCTAGTATTTTCTTCTTAGATTTTTTGCGTTTTCTTGTTCGGGATTCACGTATCACGATCAGAACGCCGTTTTCGCGGATCGATAGTGAATTCTCGGACTTAAAATTAAAATTTTAGATTTTAAGTCTAAGAACCTAGCTGTTAATCAGCGAAAATCGCATCGAAATCGGCTATGTAGTGTTTTTATATGACTCCCGAATTTTCAGACGTTTATATAAGTACAAAATAGTTATTCCAGATATTTTTTTTTGTTTCAATGTACTACAGACACGGCATGCTTAGAATTTTACAATACTGTTAAACGCCGACAAAAGTAAATGCACACCTGCAGTTTATTTATTACCTTTCGGCATTTGGGCTTCTTCTGTTAACTTTTGTAATTAGAAAAACATACTTTTGTGTATTGTAATCGTTTATGATAGTCATTAACCAGGTGTGATTTTTGGAAACTATTGTTATGCGGTCGAGACATATTGTATAGTTTAGTATAAAACAATCCCCGAACGGAGGGGTGAGGCAGTCAAGTGACGATTGCGATACGAGCAAGACGTGTGTACATTCAATAAGCTACATAGTGTAGGACTTTGCACGTGTTATTGAATCGTGCATCACGTTTGTACTGGTTGCGTCCAGTTATATTTGTACCTGTGTTTATACGTGTTTGTATAATTTTAATAAATTCTATAGTAATTCCAACAGCATTTGAATTCCAGTCTTGTAACTCGTAACAATATTATAGATAGATAAGTTCCAATCTTGCATTTATTCCACGGATTACAAAGTTTGTAGACTATTAAGCCTTACGCGGAAGAGTGCCGTGAAATAACGTCATGAATACAGAGAACCAAAAGAGGAGACACTAATCTAAATAAAGTGCCTTAGAATTATTTGGAGAAACCATTTTGGGGTTCGTCACGGGTCGTCTGCGTAAATTTGTTGACTTCTCTCGGCGGTAATAACAACGGAATGCAGATGCTGTTGCTAAATTTTATTCTGCATGTAAATTATATGAATTTCCTTCTGGTAAATATAGCTGAATGTTCCTTCCTTCATGGTTTACGAAACTCAGATAGTAGTGCCACTTTGCAAGAAATAGAAAACTTCGTTCTTCGTATAAGTTTGCTCCTATTTTCCAACTAAAATAATTTTCTGATGGAAACACATTGTATATGAATTAACAATAACAAGTTACACTACTTGATGTATATACTGTACAACTATCGCCAGACGATGCCTGCTGCATTGTATGGGAATGGTAGCGATGTTAGTAACTTTAAAAAATTTGGAGCGTCCTCTTAAATTTTTATTTTTGAGTACTGTACTGTACTTTGGAGGAAGTTAAAATTAAAAAAAATATTATAAAATAATAAACATGTAGAAGAAGTCCAGTTTGTACAATGAATTAAAAAAAAAGAAAAATAGGTACATAGGCCAAATTCGGACGGAACCTGAAATCTACCTGAAATCTATCTCTGAATCTACCTCCAATGAGGCAGCTAGACAGCTCCTGAAAGTGCACGGCACTAACAAATCCTCGGACGGCATTTAAGTTTAAAGTATGGCACACTGACACTAAAGAGCAAGCACGGTTTGTATATGAAGTTCAATAAAATATCCAAAAATGGGATGTAAAGCGTTCACTGGCACGGAGAAAACGGAATGTCCGAATAGACCTCGTGTGCGTTGGAGACTGATTCAACGTGGCCAACGGCACCTGTAAAACTACCCACATCGATATAAATTGTGAGGATTCAACAAGCATTTACGATATATATATAGTCAATTTATATCACAAGATTATAGCATAACACAAATGCAACGAAAGATTATCAAATTCCCAAATGGAACTTGAAACGTCATTGCTCTAATGCTGGTGTGCACCAACATTTAACCGACGGTTAAAATAAAATAATCACCGTATATGCATACATTTTTAGCGATTGTTTTATTTAACCATCTGTTAAAATTTGGTGCACACCAGCCTAAACGATCTAACATTGGTTAAGCTCTCTTTAATCTCTTCGTCCACATTTATCCTAGTTACGCTGTGTTTATTCCTTGCAATTTATGGCTTAACAAATGCCATATATCTTTTTACGTGCACTGCATACGGCCCATTAGACACGGGCACATTGTCTCATAAAGCGAAAGCTTTACGAGTCACTATAATAGCCTTGGATCTTATTGGATCAGGAAAACGATTGGATTTTCCATTGCTTGCCAGATTTGTTTTTGCTTATGACTTATAGAAGCTTTAAAAATTCAACTTCATTTCTCCTAAGGACTTAAATTTCAAATGTGATGATTTGTTGTGTGGTTTGACAGAGAGTGTAAGTCAAAAAAGAGGAGTATGAAAGGAAAAGAGATCATCATCATCATCCGAGCGTTAAATCCCGTTGCGTTCAGAGCGTTCACTCCGACGCCCACGGTCCGCTTTCCTACTTTTTCTACTCCACTTCGCGCGGTCTTCAGCATCCCCCGTTTTGAGACCCCAATGGACCCCAACGCATGTCATCCTTCACGACGTCAAGCCAGCATTTCTTGGGCCTTCCCCTTCGACCGGGACCTGGCGGAGGTGGCATGGCTAGACATTTGTTCCTCACGTAATAAGCCGGTCTGCGTAAAACGTGGCCGTACCAGCGTAAGCGACACTCTTGCAGTTTGTCTGCTATGTCATGAAAAGAAGATATTGACCTTAAATAATTGGGAGACGATGAAAGAAAAGATTAGCCAAAAATAATACAACTCGAGTAGACCTTTCTATATATTTTGTAACTTTTATTAACATATTGTTACAACTAAGGTTCCGCCAAAAAAAAAATTCCACTCCTAATCTGTAAAAGTCACAGTTTATTACCTGTCGGCATTTGAACTAATTATTGTAATTCTTTCATGATCGTCTTCTTTTGTTTACTTAGTTATTGGCGTTTCTAGAGAACGGCCTTTTGTTCTATTGTACTGTTTACGGCCGCTTGTGGCTGTAATCATTAGCCAGGTGTTGCGGATTACGTCGCCTACGATGGGGCACATTTGTATTGGTGAGGTATAAAACTACGGCCTGATGGAGAGAGCGGGGTAGTTTAGCGACAACTATGATCAAGGCGTGACGTGTGTACAATCGGAAACCTAATAGTGACGGACTTTGCGCGTTTTGTTGAATTACAACCTGCATTACGTTTGGACTTGTTGTGTTCGGTTATATTTGTACCTGTGTTATAGGTGTTTGTGTAGTTGTAATAAATTCTATAATAATTCCAAGGGCTTTTAATTCATGTCTCGAAACTCGTAACAATATATACGCATTGACATAAAAACTACCAAGGGCTCAAAACGTGAGATGAAGATATTGTTTAATTTTACATAAGCTGTCTACGTAGCTACATATTGTTATAATTTTAATGGTCACAGTGCTGTGAAGATATGCATTTAAAGTTAGAATTAAAACAGTGAGTTTAGGGAACTGAGACCGTCGACCAAATAACATCACATTTGAATAATCCACCTCGAAGGGTACAGACGTAATGACGAAGGGTAATATGGTTTATACTCATAATAAAATATAGACGTCGAACCCTGTCTCATGCCTAGCCATGTTACATCTTGGGAATATATAATACGCATTTGTTTGCTGATTATTATAAATATTGTTAGCCTTTACCCGCGGCTTCGCTTGCGTTTATGTCACGCTCATGGTAGGCGGAGTGGGAGGTGTCAAATTTATTTTCGTTACGGAATTTCTTGATTCGGTCGCCGCGCTCAAAGCCCGCGATAAAAGCTATGCAATCGATTAAAAACTAAAAAAAGTGTTATGCATCGTTTATATAATCTATTCAAGTTTTTTTCAATAGCTTCAATGTACAGAGTCAAAGTAATTTACTTTGTGTATACAGGTTGGAATATAATGTCCATAATTATAACAATTATGCATCACTGTATCCTGCTACATAACATCTTGCAAAATAATTAAATTTAAAAATACCAATGTCTAGATACAAATTAATATACAATTTATAATAATAATCATTAACAATAATTAGGATTTCTCATATCACACAATCAGACTCAGACACGCGTTATAGATAGAAAAAACCCCTTGGTAATTAATAAACTTTATAAGATGAAATCGCTTCCTAAACCGCACTGATCCTTAACTGCGGTTAGTTTAACTCGAGGTTCGGGTAATCCACTGTGTCATTCGGATTTGTCCCTGGGGTGTAATGTACGAGACTCTAGGCGTTTGGCCCGAACTAAAGATACTGCTATAAACGCTCATGAGTGGAGCTCGAGTGCCGGAATAGCACATTAGAGATATAAATTCACTTAAACATTTATTATAGGGCAACATAGATGTAGATAGCACCATACATGGGGTGGCGATGCATTTGTTTCAATATGTTATTTAAATAATGGAAGGTAAGAAATAGCCGGGACAATTGATTGTGTTAAAAGACAGCAAAAAACACTTAAATTGTCATGATATAGTTGGAACTTTTTGCTTTAATATTAATATATAATATTCAATATATAGCTAAACTTAAATATTCGATTATATTTTCTTTAATATCCCACATCCGCTACTATAAAGTCATGCGCCAGATGTCTTCTCAGCCTGACATTTCCGTGCCTGCCATACCTCGCGTTGACAAGTTTCCAATAAGGAACTCGATGACAAGTTTCCTGAACCGATCTGATGCCACCAATAACTTAAGTTTGAATAAGAAACTTATGACGATGAGTGGATTTTATCAAAACCACTCACAGTGTGACGACGGTTCCATTCTTATGCTGGATTTCTATGAACATTCATTGTGCCCTTATTTGTAAAGTCGATTTTTATATAATGTACTAAGTGAGTGAATAGTGGAGCGGGCAGTCAATTGAGCTACTTTTTATCATTTTATAAAATACTTCATAGATTTAGGGAAGGGAAGGAAAGGAATGCTCCAGTGGTTCGGGCATGTGGAAAGAATGTATGATGAAAGAATGACTAAACAGATACACAATGCAAAAGTGGATGGATGCAGAAGTCGCGGCAGGCCACGACACACCTTCCATGATCAAATTGATCGTGTACTAGCAGAAGGTGATGTAAGGAGCCTTAAGAACAGATGAGCGTGCATGACAAGAGCTATGAATGTCAAAGAAGCAAGTGAGGCGTGTAAGAATGGGCCTGTGTGGCGCTCTGTTGTTCGTGCCTACCCCGCAAGGGACCTGGCGTGAAGTTATGTATGTATGTATGTACTTCATAGTTTTTATGTATAGATTTAAAAAGCTAGAAAATTTACAGAAGAAAACAATGATATCTATAACATTATAAAATTCTAAACATGCCATGTATGCATTGCATATTAAAGATAATTTAAAAAGAGAACTGGAATAGACTATATAGACGAAGGAGGAAACGATGCAATTTTTTAGATTTCTTGTCTGTTTGTCGGGTTGTCTCTTTGTTCGGAATGCACGTAAAAACTACTGTGCCGTTTTTGATGAAGTTTTAGCTGATCGACAGTAAAATCCTTAAACCTAAAATCTGCGTTAGATTTTATATAGCAAAAATCTCGCGGGAATTATCCTGGGACCGGTTTGGGTACATAAAAATTTGCTTATTCCAACACAATTTTCTCTAAAACGCTTACATGCTGCGGAGCTCTCTGTCCCGGGAATCCTGTGAAAATTGCAAGTCAAGCGTAGACGAAGTCACGGGCAAATCCTTGTAAATAAATATTTGTGTTTAGATAAAACAGAACACCAAGATACTTCAGAAATAAACAGTGAGGCGATATCCTGATAATATAAATTCAGAAAAATGGAAACAGTATGGAAGAAAGGTTAAAAGCACACACACATAATACCTAGGATTTAATTGAAAAACCCCAAGTGCGAACAATTGGCTGCAAATGGGTTTTGAAAATTCAATCAGCCTCATAGATTTCGTACGAGCATACCAAGTTATGACGTCACAAGTTGGTATAAGTAAAGAAAGTTAGATAGCGCATTTGTTAATTGTTTAAACATTTATACAAATTTATATTTATATATATATATATATATATATATAAATTATTTATTTATATTGTATTATAACGAGCTACAGGACTCGAATTAAAATGCTGTTGGAATTACTATAGAATTTAATAGACACTACTCGTAACAATATATTTTAATATTAAATATTATTTAAACATTAATTATTTTTAACAAGAAATAGAAACTCGGCATAAGAGAGATGTCGGGTATACCGCCTGTTTCCTTTGTATAGAGAAGCCCGAAGAGTGAAACGTTGTGACCTGATATTATTAAAGCATCAAAGACGTTTTCTGTTTATAAATAATTTTCTTCACGCCTCCTTCAGTGACGATTAATTGTTGTCTGGCTGGATTATTTTATCAATTAGGTGAAGCGGCAAGGGTTTGTGTTTGAAATAAAAATCCCTTTTCCATTGGAAGGTAGGCGGACAATTAATGGTCCGTCCGCGATAAATTTAAATTAATTTCACCAAAGATAAATTGCTTAGCTTCCCATTTTGCGAACGAGCAACGTTGACGTGGAAATTCGGACGTTATGAAGGGGATTTTCATGAAAAATTTTGCTGTATTTTGTACAGAATGAAAATTAAATATTCAATTGTATCGTTTCGAGGAACTTTTTAATATACAAGAAATTTGTAGCTTGTCTTAAGGTATAATTTTTTTTAGAAAAAAATATTTTAATCGTATACTCGATATTAATGTTTATATTTAAATTAATAATATCTAAAAATATTGTTATAAATATATTCAAACCCTACTTTACTTACTATTTGTTTCAAGACAACTTATTGAGAGCGAAGAAAGTTATTTTAAAAACAAAACTAAAGAAGTAATCAATTTATTTTCATACAAATTGAAAGTGAAAAGTCAAAAGAATAAGAAAAAGTCTAAATTTAGTACTTTGAACATGTTGACGGAACAAAAAAAATCCACCAATCGCCAAAAATCGCAATCACTTAGTATCCAAGGTAATAAATAACCATGAATTTATTAACGAAGTAATAAACAAAGTTGATTTTATTACTTTGTTAATAAATTCATGTATATTTAGATTTCCAAAGCGGACCACCAGATTCACATGTGCAAACCTGATCATTCTAGTATGTGGTTCTCTTTAAGTCTCTGCTCCTATTTAGAGAAAGAATACAAGTTCCTGCGGCCGGGCGGCCTGTCACAACAGCCCACAGCCAGGTGGTAGGGTATTTGCTCGACTGGATGGTGACCACCCCTGGCCTAGAGTATGCCGCCATAACAACCTTGAGTTGTGTACCGGCATTAGTGACCAGGTTCCAGTCTCCTTTAAGAGAGCAACAGCGCATTTGTTGAACTTTTGGTGTTTCAAATGTTCATAGGCGATGGTAACCGCTAATAAATATTTAATTAATTTTTTATACAACAATATTGGGTACACGACTCTCTGCGGCACGAATAAACCCATTAAGTTTCCGTGCCACAGTCAAATGTGTTTGTAATGTTTATTAATGTAAGCATATTGGACCATAAATGAAAAAATATTGAATATTGAAATTGTTTAACTTGAGAAAAGCTTAAGTTATCACTTAAATTTTATGTATACTAATATGATAATAATAGGAAAGGTTATTTTTAATAAAATATTTTATTGATTGATCACTGAACAGACAGACGGACTGGCGCCGTAACGCGTTACGTAATGAAGCGGTTTACCTTTCCATAAGAAGTTATCACTTCAAAATTATTTATTACCGTTATAATATTAGTTATATGATAAAATGCAATTCGAGAGAAGGACAAATTCTATTAGTATACGAGTATGTTAGTATAGAAATATGAATGCAAAAAAGGCAATTCCGTTAAATGAAATTCAAATAATAAACCTTTTTCTCGTTTAAATATACTCCTGACCTTTGTACAGTCTAATATGAGGGGGTGATATGAGAGGTCAAAGAGGTAGCGGTAACTCTCCTTGAAATTACATACAACAGACGGTCCCTCTGTGCCGTAAAGCAAACATTTGAGACACGAAATTCGTGTCGCTATTTTCGTAGCATGAAATATTACGCCACTTGCGTACTATATAAAAACGTTTTTATTTTGAAACAACTAGATATTTTTTAAATAATTATTTGAAAACATTGCCTTTTCTGAATGAAGTGAGTATAACGTAAGTGGTAAACATTGTATCCAAAATTTCTAAGAATTGTATAACTAAGAGTTAGGTAAGCATACGATACAATAACTTCAAAATATTTACATAGCCATTTTTAAGTGATGGCTTCTTATGGGAGGGTAAACCGCTTCGTTGCGTAACGCGTTACGGCGCCAGTCTGTCTGGCTACCCTCTCTCGCAAGCGTATGGCAGCGGTTGGCAGTCTCCTCCTCACTCTAACCCAAATCGCTAGCCATATATCGGTAATTAGATTAAATAATGATACTAATAATGTTCATACACAAAATTCTAATTGTATCTAAGAATAAAATATATTTTATAATCAATAAAAGATTTTATTAATAAATAACCTTTGCTTACATTATCATATTAGTATACATAATTTTTTAATAATAACCTAAGCTTTTCTCAAGTTGAAAAATATCAATATTAAATAGTTCAACTAAGATTAATTTAAGTTATCACTTCTATCGGGCGTCCCGAGACGAATAGATATTTTATTAATTTAATTTTTTTTTTTAGTCATACTAAATTCTGTTAAAAACATTTAAAACTTGTAGAAACGTAATTAAAAGTTAATATTATTATGTTATACTATTTATATATACACCGTTTCGAAACATGTTTTTTAAAAAAAATTCAGTGTTAAGTTCGCTTTACGCCAGTAATTATTACTTTCGTACACTTCTTAGGCTAAGCATGCGCTACGTCTAGCTACACCGGTCTTATCCTTATTTATAGGTCCTTAAAAGTATGAAAAACAAAAGAACAAACACAACATCTATTCACGTTTATTATTGTATGTTGATATAGATTTTTTAGTTCTTAACTCGCAAAAGGCGTAGTAAATATTTAAAAGTGCTTTCGACAATTTAATTCATATAAAATAGTAATGCAGTGCTAATAACCTTTGACCTGTAAACTAAACTAGTGCACTGCAGCTCGCCTTTAATACGCATTTCTAAGGAAATGCAACGAGAGTTGTAAAAAGCATGCAAGAGTTAATTATTGGATTAAAACATTTAAATTCAATATTTATGCCTGCTGGTAAGCAAGTATATCGATAACGTACTTTATGATAAGTGTCTTACCACCTATCGACTTTTTAACTTAAAGACTTCACAGCTTGCTTTTTGACAATTCTGTCTTTTTGTACCTTTTATTAGTAACAAAATCATGTTGTAATGGCTATAAAATACAAAAATTACTTAATAAAAATAAATATTATTACTTATGCTTAATCAATAAAAACATAAGCTATTTAAAATTAACTTACTCAAATATATCCACTCAGAAATCTAGGTTTCGTAGAAATGACTTTGTGTCACTTATAAGTTATTATATTATATTGTCTAGTGACTAGACTGCTGTCAGTTGGAAACGTGCCCAAAAGACTGGCTACATTACCTCGTTGTATGGCAACGCTAATGCGTTGTCAGAGGTAAGGACCAGGATAAAATTTGTGCGCCTCAGACCCCCATGCTCCGGGGGCTTCAGTTATTATATATTTTTCGTAATGTGGAAATAATATAGTGTGTATTTACTTACCCTGATATTATATAATTGAAAAAGATGTCCCATAGACCAGTTTATCAAGTTAGGCGAGATAACAAATCGCATTGAAATATTAAGATACCGTCCCAAATGAATAGGTTTCCTTAAAGGGAAAAGCGACCGAACCAAATGACTTATCGGATCATATGACTTGACGAGGGTCCATAAATAGACTTATAGTAAATATGACATACTTATTACGATGTTTTAATGGAATGTGAATGTTGATGGGAGTGTGTGTAAAGAAATATTTGATAGGTAATTTATTAATCTGGATTACGACGATAATCTTGTAGATGTTCGTAAGAATTATTTTTTTATTTAACCTTGCACTGCAGTGGGAGGAGAGGGACAGAGTCGTCACGAACTTTTTTGGACATAATTTCCGTCATCATGTTGAGATTGTCCCAACTTTCTGCATTCTCTAGCATTATATCCAACATGTAGTTGGCGTTATCTTAGCTAAATTCGTCCAGGCTGTTCTTCTTGGCTTCGCGCATTCTATAATAATATGCACTGTGGTATCCACTTTTCCACAATATGGGCATGTGTCTGGTTCTACTCTTTGAATCCTGCATAAATAGTCCTGAGGCCCAATTCAGCTATTACCATCTCGTCAGAGTCGCCAGAGACTATTGTCTCAATAATAAGTTTGCCTGATTTCCGTATTCTGTTAATGCCAATGGTCTCGCCGTGGAACGTTACTCTACCTTTCTAAATATTTATAAGCGAAAATTCGCGAAATAAAATTAAATGATTAAAATGTTGATATATTTTCAATATACATTTCAGCTAACGCCATGTCTGCTAATGGTAATACCAATTATTTCTACTATTATTCCTCCGCCACAATATCAAGAAAATATTATGGATTTAGTAGAATACGAATTTTTGACTCTATCGCAATGGAATCGTGCTTTGAATATCTTCACAACGCTATTGCTAATATCGCAACGATATTGAAATATAGCAGAATTGAGCCCGTGAAAACAGCTATGGTCAGTGAGCACCTGCGCTATAATAATATAGTAGTTTACTTTGCCGAACTGCAATACCATTTTCTTATGTAGAGATAATTAGTAGATGTTCGTAAGAAACTATTTAGGTTATATTCTCAGACAAATAAAAGTATAGAACGTGTGACCAAAAGCGTCAAATGTGAAGCTTCTTTTAAGAACTTGTGTGCATAAATTTATATAGTACACGATATTTAGACCCGTATCTGTATAGTAATGTATCCAATAGAAACTATTTTACCATTATTGATATTAACTTGATTATTTCACATTAATTTCTCCTTACGAACTGTGATACGATCGGTTTTCTATGTTTCTATGTCAAAATCAGCTACCTTTAGTAAATTTCACTCACGAGTGTCCAGGGCTCTGTCTATTAATTTTGTTCGTCTGAGGTTTTGATATTTTTTATAAGTCGTCATTGCTTCTGTTTTATACATAGATTTTAGAATCACACAGGCTGTGAAAACGCATCGAAGTGAGATAAGAACTGCATTATGTCTAACTAAACTAATAAAATTGACATGTCTGTATTTAATTTCAAAATTGTTAAAGACTTTTAAGTTCAGCACAGGTTGGCTTCTATTAGATATAGAATTGTCTGATTATATGCGTTTATATTGTAAAATAATTCATATTTTAATAATAATTGCATTAATATTGTAAAAATTAAAAAATATCACATACTTCTCTGTACGTACAACCAAGATGAGATCTTCACTCTCAACTTCCGTTTATGCCGTCAGTATGTTTAGGCCAAATACCAACATTTGAGTGAATATTAATATAGAATGCGTTATCATAAATTATCATTTTTAGGATTTCTATTTTTGTGCCAGTATAAAAATTGGTCTCAAGTTAGTTACAAAACAGCACTATTCAATTAACTAACAATAAAAATTTCGTCTTAAATCATCATGGTTTCATTTCGATATCTACTACATAATAAGATGAACAATTGATTGGAAATAACGAAAGAGTTATAATTTTGCCAAAACAAATTTATATTAATTTATGAATCATATAAATAGTATTTGTCACAATTGCAACGTACGTGCCAAATTGCCAATTATATTGACAGAGAAATTTCATGCAGCGTTATCGTCACTATTACTGAATGGGGAATGACGTCATTCATGATCAGCTGAATTATAAATGACTTTGCAATTCGAACAAAGGGCTGGTAGTGATTAATCGAAATTTTTCCGCTCATCTCGTCGTTGTTGTCAAGAGAAAACTGTCGACTCATTGTGTTGTAGACCACTGAAAATTTTACTTCTCGTTTGGAAAACATAAAGTTACCGTTGACTGTATATATTTCAATCTTCTATCCATCTATATACAGCGAAACTTAATTAAGTGAGACATCAAGGGACCTGCAATATGGTTTCACTTATAGAGGTATTCCACTTACCCAGTGTTTCAGATATCCAGGTATAATAAATAAATATCTATCATTTACAGTGGGTTCCATTAACAGAGTTCAGAATACAGGTTATTTCAGTTATAAAGGTGCGATTATTAAATAAAATATCGTGTTATGTATTTACATATTATTTACATTTAGATTATTTCTCAAACTCATTAAAGTGTTTTCATAGAGGTCATTTTGGAAATTATGGAACCGTTATATTTTCGTCATGACCATATTTTTGGGTCTTCCGTTTTCTACCCACAAGTCTAAAACAATAATAATAATTCCGTTTTCGACCGATTACAAAATTCCATTCAGGTTTCTACTTATCGTATTTACCTTTTCTGCTGCCTGTGCTTAGTTTACTGGGCCGAAAACGGAATTATTATTATTTTAGACTTGTGGGTAGAAAAAGTGGGTAGAAAACGGAAGACCACCATAGTTTTGCTTTTCCGTCTCCTATTGTGTGTCATAGGTACTTTTTACTCAGAAACTACCAAGTCTACTTGGATGTGGTTTGGCAGACTTGTGAATGATATATTATAGTAAAAGCGATTTGTGAATGATATAAAATATTTATTACAAGGCTGCGATATATAATATATTCGTAGTAGGAAAGGTAGCTTGTCATTTAAAATTTATTTTATCTGAATAGCGCTACTCAATATAGGAAGATGAAGCATAAAAAGGCGTCATTCATACCCAAGTAAGATTGATGACATTCCCGTTCTGAAATAACCATTCAGACGAAATTCGCTGGGGAATAAGAACTTTCATAGTTCGTAAGGCACATAATGAACGAGGTTATATTGAATTATGGTGTTCATACAGCATCGTTGTTTTTCTTTTAGTATTTTATACGAGAGCACTAGTAGTATTTTCTGCGTTGTGAATATGTTTCTGTGTCGCTTTAAATAACACAATCAATATTACACAGGAACCCAAAACAATTGTTGAAATTTTACATGTTTAAACCACGTTTAAACGTAGTTTCATTAATAAATTGGTAATCAAAAATTACGTTTAGGGATGAAGAAAATTATCGCTGTGAAGGTACCAAACAAAACGAAATTAAATGTAAACATAGGGTTGAACCCGTGCTTACCGACGGTTCTAATCAAGCAGTGTAATCATACGAGATGCTTCGCGTATTTACAGTTGCCGTGTTACACCAAGGAAGTACAAAAGAGGTAAATTGGAATCGAATGTCCTACCGTTGAAGTACATTACCATGAATGATATAAGTGGAATTACTTTTATTAATTATTATTATCTTTGATTTTATTTAAAAAAATTGGTCGTATTGGTCTTACGCCAAAAGGAAAGTTTGCAGTGAAAATCAGCGTTGTGTCGCATATAATTCCGGCACAGCAATAACCTTGTTTGCTAAAAATGAGGTGTAAAAATTCACAAAATATGCTCCGTGTATAAAAATGTATAAGGAATGTAATTACGTCACTATTTCTGCAAATTTTTCTTTCTTTGAAATGATAAATGTGGTGATATATAATTGAGTATTGGTTTCTTACTTTGTAATATAATTTGTGTACAAGTGAGTTTGGATTATACAATAGTTTTCATACAAGCTTGTAAAGGGTACCAGAACCATTTCTAGTATCCAAAGTCATCATAAATATATTGCATTCTGATGGAACACTAGGTAATCTTTGGAGGTATCGAAATGAGAGATGATTTTTTTCAATATACATGAGTTGCATGAGCTATCATTAAGCAAGCTTTAAAAATGATTAGAATATTTTAACGAAATTTTTATGTAGGTCAAAAAGTTTTATATAAGTTCGAGGGATTAAATGAAAACACGTCTGAGTTGCATAACAGTATAATCTAGGCTAAAGTAACATTATTACTATCATACACTATAATGAATGTCTTTGAAGATCATGGGCCATAAAATGGCCCGGACATTTGGAGGGTTTGCGTGAGGCCATGAGAAGGCCAACACGTAGAGTCCCTTTGATAAATTCAATGTAAATGTGGCGTGACACTGATCGGCGATTATCCTTGTTTACACCATATTTTTTTTTATTTGATTTGACTTTATGTTGTTGGTCTCACCTCACAACTTTACCTTTGGGGCGAGCGCCTTCGCAGGGCGAAAGCGCTCGCCCCAAAAATGCACCCAAGGACAAACCCCGACAGTCATACGGTCATATTATTAGTAATAAATTAAACGGTTGTTGTTCCTGTGGCCACAAGAAAAGAATGAGCAAAGTTTCATATAATTTAATTTTCCTACAATGAAGTCGGCTGATGTGTAAAGAAAAATATGATTCATGAAATGTCCTCTTTGTTCCAGGTGTCTCCAACATCGCCTTAGGAATTGGAATTTTTATAACCCTTGTAAATCAGACTGACTGCGATGTCGTAACAGATGGTCCCCAAAGTAATGTCTATCTTAAAGACAGACCTGGGTCTAATGTACCAGAACCTGAACTGCTTCCAGTCTTACATGGAAATGAGACAAGATGTCGTATATCAGAGTATCAATGTATGAACAAAAGATGTATACCAATTAATCGATTTTGCGACGGAACCAATGACTGTGGCGACTCATCGGATGAAACGAGACATTGTACACGTGAGTATATTTTTAAAGTAAAATAAGCTTTCTTAAAAAGGTTTTTAAATACAAGCTTTTGAGATCCTGGATATCATGTAGCAGCAGAGTGCTAGCCAAAACAAGTAAAACGAGCCCAAACACGACGGGTCTATCTTGTTTAGTCCTGGAGTTCTTATGGCCACCTTCCGACTGCATCATTAGATCAGTTCCATAGTACCATATTAATGCATTGTCACGCGATATACATATGCGTGCAAAATTTCAGCTCAATCGGAAACCGGGAAGTTGGTCAAATTTAACTTGCAAGATTCCACACGAACTTACTTAATAATACATACATGCCACTGCAAGTTAAATAAAAGCTTGTAAAAGATATAAGATATCATTCGTATAAAATTTTATATTGTCAGCGTTAATACAGAACTTTATAACTATATTTTTGGTGAATTTATTTATTTCGTCAAAAATTGTGATATTGTGATAAAAAGTCGTGGTGTTGTAATGGCTAGCGCACGCGTACCGAACTCAAAGGGCGCGAGGTTCGATCCTAGCCGGAACGCATGCACTACTTGGGCAGTTTTCTAACCTAATGTGCATATTGTTACAATTACCACCTGCTAACACTGGTGAAGGAAAACATCGTGATGCAACCTGCACCTCGAGATAACCGATGTGTTAAACCTGCCAAGCCGCATTGGACAAGCGCGGCGGGTATATAGTCTGTTTCCCCTATAATGGGAGGCCAGAGCCCAGTAGTCGGACATTTATGGACTATTATTATTATTTATTATTAGTGACAAAAAAAACAATATCACCATAAATGTATTTATAAGCTCCCGATGTCGACGATATGTAGTATACTAAGATATTTTTACTTAAAGTCGATATCAGAAGGTTCATTTCTGTCATTCATTTTGGATGAATTGAACAAAGTGATCCATATTGTTGCGAGTTACAGGACTCAAATTAGAAATGCCGTTTGAATTACTATAGAATTTATTAGAACTATAGAAACACGTATAACACAGGTATAAATATAACTGGACGTAACCAGTACAAACGTGATGCGCGATCGATGCCATATGTCTACCTGGCAAGCGTCGACACAGTTTCCCAGAAAACGTAATCCGCACAACTGCGGCCATAAATGAGTGCAACAACAATAGAATGTTTTTATAATTACAATTTTTAAACACAAAGTAAACAAAAGAAATACGTTTTAACGGTTTTAAGCGCGGTAATTTATTTTATTTTGGTTTATCCGACGTTTCGGACGCTTTTAAAAACGTAGTTTTATTATGTGTACAAGTCGCGAAAACTTAAGAAAATATTAAACAAAAGAAGTCCAAATACGGGAAAGCTAATAAACTACAGGTGTGCATTCACTTTTGTCGGCGTGTAACAATATGAATATGAAATTGAATCATTCAGTGTATTCGAAGATCGTCATGTCCTGTTAGTTCTGGGCCTTTCAACCAAATTGGTTCCATATGTTTGATCGGTTTAATATCGGAACAGAAATAAGTTTATTGACAACATTATAACCAGGTAAATTGCCCTTAATTCATTTAGTTTCAATCGAACCATGGTCGCGGATACACGTTACTTAAAAGGGGTAATTTCTTTAAATTTATAAACTACTAGCCGTCTCGGCAGACGGAGTCTTCTCTAAAAAAATAAAAATGTAGAACCCGATTCCAGCGCCACCTATATCGGGTTTAATTGTTAATCGAATTCACCGCGGGACCCCACTCAAACACACATAAAATGCATCAAAATCGTAGATCCAGGTACCAGTGCCAAGTATTTTACATTACTGAAGTTTGCGTAGAGATCCCTATTTTTTTCTAGTAATAAATATAGCCTGTATTATCCAGGGATAATGTAGCAGTCTAATGCTGAAATAATTTTTGAAATCTGTCTAGTCTCTCTTCTTTCTCTTTTCCCTTTATTATATTAGTGAAGACTAGCATGTGTTAGTGCAATTTCATTGTTATGATGCTGACGTGATTGTTTGTGAATTGCAACACCAGTGTAAAAAAAAACGTGGGCGTCTCGGGACGCTAGAGAGAAATGATAACTAATCTAAGTTTAATATTGAAATTATTTAACTAGAGAATAGCTCACAGCCTATTACTTAAATTTTATGTATACTAATATGATAATGCAAGGAAAGGTCATTTATTAATATTTTTTTTATTAATTATAAAATATATTTTATTCTTAGTTACAATTCTTGAATATGTACACATTAGAATTTTGTATACGATCATTATTAGTATCATTATTTAAAATTATTACTGAGATACGGCTAGCGCTGTGGGTTAGGGTGAAAGAGGACGAGTCTGCCTATCGCTGCCGTATGCGTCAGACAAAGGGAAGCCTGACAGACTGGCACCGTGACGCGTTACGTAACAAAGCGGTTTACCATCCCATAGGAAGTTATCACTTCAAAAAATTAACCACAGTGTCACTTTCTTCACTATATTCGTCTTCCCATGGAAACGGAGGCGTTTATCAGGGTAAAAAGTATTTCAAGTGAGTTTTGAGTTTTATTTCAACCCATTTATCTCATATCTCCATATCATCAACTCTTTCACGGTACAGTGCTGTCCGTTTATTTAACTCACTACCACTCAGCATCAGACTAGCTAAATCCATATTGTCTTTTAAACTGATGGTTATACTAAATATCTTTTGTCCTCGCAAGTCTAAAACACGCTGCTGATTCTATATATAGTATATCTTAGTTTTGTATAGTATATAAAGTATATTATTATTGATTTATTTACTTATTTATGGAATGTTTCTTATTATTTACTGTCTTCACCGCCACTGTTGTCTTAATTTTTGCGTTAGTTTCGGGAGTTGCCTGGAAAAGATCGCTTTAAGCGATAAGGCCGCCCGTTGTTCAACAGTTACTGTCCTTAGTTTTAATTTTTAGTAAACAATAAAAAGTTTTCATTCAATCATTCATTCATTACATTGCACAATTGCTAAATAATATTTCTTACATTTTCATTTTTCTCTGCAGATATGTTATATTATTAGATTAATACCTTACTGAGCTGGTCATAAACATACTTTTCGTTGTTGCCTCTGGTTTTGGATGTCTGGAATCAACCGCAAAGCAGCCCGTTGTATATCACCCATAAAACAAGCGTAGCTTACTTTCATTGGAAGTAAATACACAGTCTGTGTTTGTCTGGCGGTATTTATTCATTTACTGCGTTATGTCCGTACTAAAATAAGGAAAACGTTCGTAAAGTACCGAAACGACCGCACTGAAACTTTGAGAATTTATGCCCAATAAAATACCTCAATTAAACAGTATACCTGAATATATATATTATATATCGAGCCTGTTATGGAAAATATGAAGTAAAAGTGTTCACTTTTTTTGTTGTGACATAAAGCCAAATTAATTTAGATCCTAACTTTTAGGCACGTACTTGATAATAATGACAAAATAAAATATACTAAACATCGAAGATCTATAAGAAATAAATTTAAAAAAAATGAAGCTCTTGTGTAAAATTTTATATAAGTATCGTTGGCGTCAATGCAGGAACTGGTATTTACATTCTATGGTGAAAATATTATTTTCGTCAAAATGTTTACATATTATTATACCTATACATCTTATTATAACAATTTTGTCGAAAAAAAATTTCGCCAAAAATATAGTTACAATGTCCTGCATTGACGCCGACGATATGTCGCTTACGATGTTCATTCATAACAGGCTCGAAATGTGTGTAATTTATGTATATTGGAGTAACTTTTATAGCAGATACAGGATTTTGATAAAGGACTAGTGTGGTCGATACTTAGTTTGTGCGGGACTTTATATTCATATCTTCTGAACGGTGCTAAATATCAAAATTTAAGATACTATTAGGTTTACTTAAAATGAAAATCATGACAATGCTTATTGAAATCCGTTGAGCCGTTTCGAAACACTTGCAGACCGATATACAGACATAACTTTTTAAAATCTGTATTTTATGATCGTCATACAAATAGCACTTTGGCATTTATTTTGAAATTCGAGACACAGAATTCATTTAATTTTTTGTTATTATGTATGGTAGATACACCTACTGAATCTCAAGTCTTGCAATCTTAGACTAGTTTATATAAATTTATTGGAATTGACAAATGTATAGTAGCTGACCCGGCAAACTTCCTGCCGTACAGATCGTACAGAGTCAAAAAGAAAAAAGCTGAATTTAAATTGTAGAATGACTCAAGTTTAGTAAACAATATGGTCAAAACTTAAGTGGAATAAACATCAAATGTTTGACATTCAAAACCAAAAAAATTAAAAACACTTCACTTTCAAATTTAATTTCTGAACGAGTTTTAAATTTAATCGATTTCTAAACGACGGGACGAACATCAAATGTTTGAAAGGTAGGAATAGTTTCTGAAGGAAAGCGAAATTGTTGTTTTTACTTTATTCTAAGCATTTTTTCATATTTACTAACCTTTAAAACCTTTGCTGGACTGCCACAAATAATTCAAAACCAAAATTAGCCAAATCCGTCCAGCCGTTCTCGCGTTTTAGCGAGACTAACGAACAGCAACTGCTTATATATATATATATATATATATATATATATATATATATATATATATATATATATATATATATATATATATATATATATATATATATATATATATATATATATATAATCTATATGTCATTAAAAGAAACCATTTAAAATCATTATATTATTTCAGTAGTAAACTTTCACATAATAAAATGGGAATAGATTTTGCTCGTAAAAAGATTTTAGCCGAAGTAGTCGTCTAAGACATAAACCTTTTCCTTATGACGTATTCCGGAACATGACGTGGTAACAGCTTGGATAATAAGGTGAATGTACATTTTCAGCCACCCTTAGTGAATTCTGAAATAATATTTTTAAGTAGAGATATTTTAATTTTTTATTGGTTACAATTTTATCATTTTTGCATAAAGATTGCCTTTAAATGAAATTAGTGAATCATAATAAACTGCCTAAATACATTTTACACAAAACGTATTGACAGTTCTTTAAACACAATTAGCGGCAAATTTTGCGTTGTGCAAGACGCTAATTGTATTTAAGGGTGTTAAATACGTTTTGTGTTTCTTAAATAACTTTAACCAACCTTATGCAAGCGGCCTTTACTGGTGGATGTTTTGTTTATTTCATTTGAATTAAGTAATGTAGATAATAAACGATACGACTATATATTATAGGTAAAATATCTGATATCTATTTTTTCGTAAAATTTATATAGGTTATTAGATATACTATCGAATTTCCACATGGTTCCACAAAATTGACTCATTGTTTCCATTCAATATTTTTTAAAAAATGTCCTGTGGAACTAACGTTGAATATTATTTTAAAAATGTAATGACAGAAATGAACCGTCTATTTTTAGTATAGCTTAAAGGAAATTCTTAGCTAATCTAGCATTCTAGGCTATACTCATATGACGTGTAAATGTTATTTAATATTAAATAATAAATAACTTAATAATAAAGTTGTTTTAAAGCTAAAGATGTATGTATATGATAGTATGTCAAGATCGTAGCAAGTGGAAAATTATCGTCTCTACCTACATCTATGGGAAACAGGCGTAATACATACTGTTAAGGTAGGTGGATTGGTCCAGGAGAGTTACTAATAGGTAAAATAAAAGAAAATTTGGATAAAATTAACTAATATATTGCAAAACCGAAACTTGACATAAAAGTAGCATGTCTGTATAAAACTTATAAAAAGAACTATATACTAAAGAGGATAGTTACATGTTACACATGTATGTAATAATAAAGTCGCCATCTTTTTAACCGACTTCCAGAAAGAGGAGGTTCTCAACTTGATCGGTAGAAAGCTATTTTATATTTTTTAGTTTTTGAAGTCGATTTTTTTTCATTTAAAATTACACATTTTTAATAACAGTTCGTAAAGCAATAAATCCGTTGGAAACAGGTTTGTTGCCTTGTTCACTAAACCATAACCGGACCGGCGGCCATTTCGTCCGGAAACTCCCATGATCAAATAATGGGAGTTTGCTCTCTCCCTTTTGATTTAAAACTTCGTCGCTGGGTAATGATTTATGACGACAGACCTTCTATTTTACAGCCAAAAGAAAATTCATATTATTCTGGTGTTATGGCGTGAGAGCGGTTTTATTCGTATATTTAGGTTTGGCATTGCGGACGCGTGTTGCCTTTTTTGGAATAAATGTAATTATATATAGGTTTTTGCAAGCTAACAATGCTAAAGTTCATTTCAGTTCATTAAATTTTTTATGTGATAATGTATTGTATGTTTTGGAACGAAGTTGCTTATCGCGCGTTGCGAAAGGGGGCTAGACGGAAAAAATTACGACCAAAAGTTGTAACGACACTTTTTGCTATAGTTGTAAGCCGTGCGGCGTGCGCGTGTTTCTCTGTCTGTCTCCCTCTCTCTCATAGAAAGCAAGCCAGTTATTTTTAATGAGTGTATATAGGTTTTTTGTACATAATAAATAATAAAAATTAGATACCAATAATGAATCCTGACAGTGTTTCTGCACAAGTTCCGGATATTGCTGATGGAGTTAGGTAAGTAGAGATTTTATACAGACAATAATAACAATAAAGGCTCGCATAATACTCCAATCATAACAATAACGACTCGCATAATACACATAAAACTTCGTTCCATCCGTCCCTTGACAATTCTCAAGTTTTTTTAACATGTAAAGGCCTAAATGATTAAATATAATAAAACGAAAGGCGAATTGAAAATTGAGTACCAAAGAACATGAAAGCATTTTCGCGTTGACATAAACTTTTAGAAAGTTTCTTTACATTTTCGGACTGATTTCGTGCATAAAAAATGAGTGATCATATTCACCTATACATTAATAAAACTAATTCTAAACTAATATTAACTAAAATTAAACTACTATATAAATATAACTAGACTTACTAAATGAAATGAAATATTTATTTTTGCATAATTGCAAGATAGTGTATACATATGTTACATGTAGTTGTATACAGATGTTATTCCTAGAAATACATGGTTCAGTACATTTTACCAGTTTCACTGGTGTACAAGTAAGCAGGATCTTAATCCTCATTATTTAATTGGTTTTCTATTTATTTTAACAAATACCTTTTATCCAATTGAGTCATATTTATTACATTTATTATTAAATAACAATCTATAAGTAAAAATACATTTGAGTGTCGGTGTCTAGTAAAACGACAGAAACCCAAGCTTATACAAGTGAATAGAGAATGATGCCAGGCGTGATGAGAAAAGGCCCGATCAATCTATCCGAAATTTGTTTGCACGTGGATATTTGACCCGATAGGCTTTGTTTTGAGGCGGGGGAAATGCATTTCGCACGCTACCGGGTCATTTGCTAGGGATTACACGAGAGTTAGCCACTGAAGATAGCGCAGCTAACAGAGTCAATCGCCGGCATGTGTGGAAACTCAGCAAGGTCTCCCTCTATGTATAGAGGTAACCCAATACTTCACTAAAAGCACCCTCTTCCTATATGCTCCGCACTTATGGTAGGAAGAGACTGAGACTTAGAACGTAGTTACGCCTACGCTGATCATGCGCATCAGTCCTTGAGAGTGCCCGGGAAGCAGGACAAACTCACTTCGTCAACAGGGAGATGAATTCTCCGCTCCTTAGATGCCAGAGGGCCTCTTGACTAGATAGGCTATATGAACCTTATATAACAACATGATCGGCTGTCAGACCTTTTTGGCTAGCAATAGATAGCTGTTATTATAACCGAAATTGGTTTAAACTGTATTTAACACACCGAATATAGAGAAACGTTTGCATTATAAGCTTTCTGGGCTATTCCTATTCAAAAGCTCAACATAACGGTTCCATTGAATCTATACCATTCGGGAAACCATGCAACCCACTAAAACAAAATCATCAAAATCGGCCCAGGAGATTAGGAGGATCCTAGAACCCGATCCCAGCGCCACTTACCGATTCCAATTGTGAATCTATAACATCCGGGGACCAACTAATATAATAAGTTATTCGTACGCGCGTACACACATTTCTACGATACTTATATATGTAAAATTCTTGTGTCACAATGTTCGTTTCCATACTCCTCCGAAACGGCTTGACCGATTCTCACGAAATTTTATGTGCATATTCAGTAGGTCTGAGAATCGGTTACTATCTATTTTACATCCCCCTAAATGTTAAGGGTAGTCCACCCCTAAATCTGTTTTTTAATTTTTAGATATTTTTATTTTTTATTTTTTTATGATACAGCATTAAAAAATACATTCAACCCTAAATTTTCAATCCTTTATGATCAACCTCTATTTTTTAATTGCGATATTAGTATTTTTATAATTTTCTACTGGGATGATTTAGATTTTAATTTGAACCAGGTAGATGGCGCTGCAATCGGGTACCAGAATTTAGGTGTTCTTTTTGCTGTCGTATGTGTTGAAGTTTGTCCCGGAATGGTTTAAATAAGCGATTGGCCCCAGTAGATGGCGCCGCGATACTCCTCATAAACGCTGGGCCTGATTTTGATGAAATTGTTTGTTTGTTCGAGTGTATTTGAGAATAGTTTAGATAAACATTTGGTCCCGGTAGATGACGCTGGAATCGGGTTCTAAATTTTTATTTTTTAAAGGCAGGACAACGTCTGCCGGGTACAGCTAGTATACATATAAATCTAAAATAAACCTATTCGTTGTAAAAATAAATCTTCAATAGACGGGGATCCAAGGCTTTTATTTTAATATTTACTTTTAATATTTTGCATATTACTTGGCAAAGACAAAGAAAGATGAGCTGTGAGATTTTAATTAACATTCATTTATACTTACGTTCGCTTTGTAAATCTCTTCTGACCCAGTTGTCATAGCCAAGCATCGTGATAACATTTTTTACAGATAATTAAATGAAAAATAAGTAAAGAAAGGGTTTTTTATCACCTTCTCCTCTATTATAGTCAAAATGGAGATTTCATTTTTATTTTTTAAAATTCTTTTATTCTAATAACTCGGGATAAATAAGACAGGGGAATCTTTTTATTTTTATTTTCTTGTTTGTTTTCTTTCTTTTTTCAACAAGTAAAGAAAGGATTGTACTTATATTTTCTTATTAAGTGTCGTGCTTTTAAATACAGATATCGGTAGTTTATTAAATAATTGTAGTATTATACTTTAGTCTACTAGAAACAGGTAGACATAACTCAATTTAACAAAACTCACCCAAAATGAACCCTAAAAACGATTTAAATCTCCTACGTGGGTCTCGTTAAGTAACAACATATTTCTTGGCGCCGTCCTGACTACTGGTAGTTAAAATGCACTTTGCATGCAACTGTAGCATGTAGTACATTGAAATTGCCTTATTTTTAGAACAAAGCTAGCAATTATTGAATACGAGACTATTGATTTTTTGATAGTTTATTTGTTGTCGTATATAATAAAACTTTGTCAGACCATTAATCATTACTAATCATTAACCAGCACTATACAAAAACTGGCTAATTACTTGTATGTGAGAATCAAATGTGTAGGCACGACCCCCCGGTAACGATATATCATTCCCATATATTTTTAACGAACATTAAAAAAAAGGGAGTTTCTCAATTCGTTTGTATGTTTTTTGTATGTTCGTTACTCGATTTCTCCGTCAATTGTGGGCTTATTTTCAAAAATGTTCTTATAATCGAAAGGATAAACTCCTGAATTGGTCACATTGTCAGTTACTTTTTCTTGACACGATATCTCCGTCAATTGTAAACAGATTTTCAAACTTTTCCCGTTCTCGTAAGTGTATACTCCAAAGGTAGTTCCATGGTCAAATTCAGAATCTGAAGAGATGAGTGGACCGGATCCCAGGGAAATCTAGAATAATCCTAATCAAAGAACACCAAGCGCTTAAATTCTTGGAAAAAAGCTTGTAGGTATATGCGTGTAGTATTACATTTTCTACAGGCGCTTAATTTTATATTGATGTTACGCGATTTCTCCGTCAATAATTGTGGATTGATTTTTTTTCCAAAAAATAATATAAATTAATAATAAATTTTTGTATAAGGTTCATATTTGGGTTACGCAAATATGACCACGTTTCTGAATTTCGTAAAAAACTCAAGTGGTTGCTAATTCGCTTTCGCCGGAATACTCAAATTCTTTCACTCCTGTACAGTGTATTGTTTATCCCCACAACCCCGTATTATCTCAAAGAACGCTTTGAATTCATCTCTTCCTCTCATAATTTACGACCTTCTACGAATCTCAGACTTAATACTCCCAAACATTATTCATCTTTTTTCAACAATTCTTTTACTGTACAGGCTATTCGACTCTGGAATGAGTTACCTGTTACTGTTAGACAAGCTAAATCTCTAGCAATATTTAAGAATATGACAAAAAAGCACTACCTACAACTTAGTGATGTCTGATATTTCTACGTATGTTTATGTATGTGTATATATAATAATATATGTATCTATATATTTATGTATGTATATATTTATGTATGTAATATCAGTAGGAGTATTTATATATGTCTATTTAGTATAAAATTTATGTAAATAGCTGCATATCCTCTAATATTTATGTATACCACCTTTAACCAATTTAATATGTTTTTATTCCTGCCTCGGGTTGTCTGGACGAGATCGCTTCTTAGCGATAAGACCGCCCATTGTGCACATATAGAATATTTATAGGCTATAAGTTCATTTGTGTTTTCTGTAATGGTGTACAATAAAGTGTTATCTATCTATCTATCTATAAATTAATGTGTCCTCAAGAATATTTTAATAATTCCATTAACATTACTTATTTCACTTCTACTAAGTCAATGTGGAACTGGAACGTATTCTAATATAAGGAAAACCATTATCCACAGAATATTAAAAGGAAATGCGGGTAGCGTAGCGTAACATTAGACCGATCGCGCGTATTGCTTTCAGCGAATCCTTTCTTTTGAGAAATGGGTAAGAAAATGAAACTTAATCTAGTTCAGCCTTACCTGCGGGCGGTTCGGTCTCAGACCTTTTTCTAACCAGCTGGCTCAAACGACCTGTGTCCAATCCTATGATTATAGTTCCTTCTTATTTTAATGCCTTGTTTGGTCAATGTGTATTTTTGTCACACATATTTACTATATCATCTCTGCGTCAGTAATGTCATAAGTATTTACTAAAGCATTTATATGATAACCAAAATCGCCCTTTCCAATTTCATTTTTCGAAAAAGGTGGTATCTTTTAAAATGCATTATATATTGACAGAATAAAGTTGTTCGTTCCGATAGAATTATTTTTTATACAGTAAACGATTTACAGGGAAAGTATTTTTAACACTACAAATTTGTCTTTTTCTAGATTATTTCACGTCATAGACTGAGTTTAGAAGGACAAATTTTTTACCTAAAATCGTCATCATCATCATTATCTATTGACTTAAATAAAATCATAAAGAAACATCACCAGTCATAATATTACACTTATATTAGTTCGGCTACTGATAAGTAACCGAAAAGTCGGAATAGAGATAAAATATTAACGCCAAAAACCGTTCAAACGTAGTTTTATTATAGTTTTAATATGTTTCTCAACCACCGACTAGCAAAACTATATCTCGTCCTTAGTCATTATTTTTTTGCCATTTCATTACTTACCTTTGAAGCGTTATATATAAGGTTTACACTTTCTTGTAAAATTTCACCTAGGTAGACTACTGTGAAAAAATACTTTGTAATAAATGTATATATATACGGGTTACGGGTTGTCTGGAAGAGATCGCTTTTTAGCGATAAGACCGCCCTTTGTACCCTACTATAATAATACTAGTTCGTAAGTTTTTCTGTAATGGTGTACAATAAAGTGTTATCTATCTATCTATCTATCTATCTATCTATATATGTATTTGTATATTTATTTCTCAAATTTGTTTGTGTATTTATGTATCATTTATCTTTTTCCTGCACTAGCTCCATATCCTGATTAAAATTTCTTTGATTTAGGGTGCCTGAAAGAGATCGCTTTGAGCGTCTGTTCGTCTGTTCTTAAGGCTCCTGACATCACCTTCTGCTAATACATGATTAATTTGATCATGGAAGGTGTGTCGTGGCTTTCCGCGACTTCTGCATCTATCCACTTTTGCATTGTATATCTGTTTAGTAATTCTTTCATCATACATTCTTTCCACAAGCCCGAACCCCGGAGCATTCCTTTCCTTACCTTCACCCCGATACTCTCTTTCAGACCAACTCTCTTTCTTACTTCGGTATTACGAACGCGGTCCGCGAGTGTCACTCCACTCATTTGTCACTGACGATATTTCATTTAGCTGATTAGCTGATAGATGTTGTGCTGCTGTTATATTTAGCTCAAATTTGTGTTAATTATATAATAATTTCATAAAAAGTAATTTATACTTCGTATAAAATGAAGTTACAAAATTATTGTTTTTTTTATTTGTGCCGCGATTTAAGAGTGGCTGTAAAAAAGTTAGAACATCTATGGTTCGCATAGTTTTTTAATTGACAGCAGAGAAAACTGTTTCCCAGGGACGAAAGGTACTATCAGAATATGAGAAACGAAAAATGTTTTATTAATATCTAAATATAGTACAATAATCATATAATTATTAACAGAGAAATTGAGAACAACGTCGTAAAATAAGCACGATCTATCAAAAACAAAGACCTGCATGTAACTGATGGGTTCGCTTTATTTCGTCTCGTTCGTATTGAGCTATTGTGCTGCTTGATTAGAAATATTTTCTGTGCACGTTCAGTCTCGGACATAATCATTTGTTATAGCAAATTACATCTGTGTAACCTTGTTATTTCTTTAGAGTCTACCTATTGTGTTTTTATGTCTTGCTATTTTTTTATTTGCTACGACACAAACAGCTTTGATATTTCTTTCTATGTTGTTTATTTTATTTACACAGCATGTTAAGAAATTTTTCCACTAACAATTAAATAGACAAAGAATTAAATGGATTTAAAAAAGTTAACAAGGTTAAAATAAAAATGATATAATCCTATCTGTGCAGGAAAGGAGAAAGTATACAATTTCCTGCGCCCGGGTGGCCTGTCGTAATTGGTGACAAAAAAACCCACAGCCGGGTGTTAGGGTATTTTCCGGACTAGATGGTTACCACGCCTGGTCTAGAGTATGCCGCCATAACATTCCGGCATTAGTGACAAGTTTCCAGTTTGCCTTAAGGCAGCAGCGCATTTGTAGCACCTTTGGTGTGGCAAATGTTACCATTATGGTAACCATTTTCCATTAAATGGGCTGTCTGTCTGTCTCCAAAAAATTGAGACGAAATACGCATGATATGATAAAAAACAAAAAGAGATGACAGAAAATACGAATGATATGATACAAAACAACAACAGCTGATGACACAAAATACTAATGATGTGATACAAAATAAGAACTGATAACACAAAATACTAATGTCATGATACAAAACAACAACAGATGACACAAAATACGAATGATATCATAAAAAAAACAACAACAGATAATACAAATACTAATGATATGATACAAAATAATAACATGACACATAATCAAATCAAATTAAATAATTTATTTGCTTAAAAACATGGTCAGTAAAATATATAATACTAACGATATGACACAAAATACGCAACAGAAATATCAAATATACTTGGAAAAGTAAGCAACACGAAGCGGGCAAAGTTAAAATTAGTTCAATGCAACCCATTGACGTCAGCAATGTGGGTGAGCGTAACAAGCTCGGAAAAATAGGGCATATTTGTTATCTGACAATCAGATGTCGGGGTCAGAAGTGGATCAACAGTTGTTGTGATTTCACGGTATATGTGGTTTAACAAGCATAAATATGAACTAGGGTAAAGTTTGGTACGTTACGAACAAGCTTTTTTCGAAGTGGAAATGCGTCGTGGAGGGTCTACGGCGAGCGACACTGATTCACTGAATACTGCAATTAATAAAATCAACACAGACCTGGATCATATTCTAAGATGGAGCAAAAAGTTTGGTCTTGCTGTAAACCCTCAGAAAACTCAATTGATTATCGTCGGTAGCCCTAGGATGAATGCTAAAGTTACCTGGTCTTCCTTACCACAGGTTATTTTTGACGGGACACACATTCCTCTTAGCGATACTGTCAAAAATCTCGGCATAATCATCGATAGGGAGCTGTCTTGGCGGCCTCACATCACCGATTTAAGTCGCAGAGTCTTCTTGTCTTCTAGATCCCTCAGAAGATTAAGAAACTTTCTGCCCACTGCTACCAAGATTACGCTTGCTGAGTCCCTCTTGCTTCCCATACTTGATTACGCTGACGCCTGCTATCTAGATTTAACCTTAGAACAGCTAAACAAGCTTGAGCGGCTTCAGAATTTTTGTATCAGGTTCATATTTGGATTGCGAAAATATGACCACGTTTCCGAATATCGTAAAAGACTCAAGTGGCTTCCTATTCATTTTCGCCGGAATACTCACATTCTCATTCTCCTTTATAATATATTATTTACTTCTAATAGTCCCCAGTACCTTAAGGAACGTTTTAAATTCCTTCGCCTTTCCACTGCCCACAATTTGCGCCATGATACGTACCGAAAACTTATGACGCCTGTACACACTTCATCCTATTATGGTAATTCTTTTACGGTGCAGGCTGTCAAACTTTGGAATATGCTGCCTCTTACTGTCAGAGAGGCCAAATCTTTACCAATATTTAGAAATTTGCTCAGAAAGCACTATTTATCCACAAATAGCTATGTCTGATTAACAGAATATAACCATGCTAATACTTTTATTATAATAACTTGTGTATTATTGTATACATAATCGTGTATATATGTATGTATTTGTGTATATATATTTATATATATATAATATTAGTTATGAATATTTATGTTTCTATTGCCATTCTTCTGCACCACCTATTTCGCCTGAGTCAAATTTTTCTCATTTAGGTTGCCTGGAAGAGATCGCTTTGAGCGATAAGGCCGCCTATTGTATTGCCTAGAAAATATTGTAAATGTTATGGTCTGTTTCTGTAATTATATATTTTGGTGTGCAATAAAGTGTTATCTATCTATCTATCTATCTATCTATCTACGGCTCAGAGATAGAATCTAGATACTCAAATAACAAGAATATCAATCATTAGGTTTTCATTTTAAGGCAGGTAGTAGTTTTTAATTGTACTAGCTTCTGCCCGCGACTTCGTCTGCGTGGTGCAGTCTTTTAACTATCCCACGGGAACTCTTTAATTTTTCGGGATCAAAATTATATTATATGTTGATCAGGGATATAAGCTACCACCATACAAAATTTCATTTAAATCAGGCCAGTGGTTTCGAAGATTAGCCGATACAAACAGACAGACAAACAGAGAAACAAAAAAATGAAAAAAAATCTAAATTAGTTCTATTTCACTTCTTACATCCCCCGATTCGGTTTTTAGCATTTTTTTCATTGTACAGAAATTTGACCTCTACAATTTTATTATGTGTATAGATAACGCAGTGTCAGTTGAGATAAGTGTCATAAAGAATAATAATTAAAGTATCATTGTTATAACAACTCGATCGAATCAATCAGTAATGTCCTAATTACCGACTCGATTTCTTATACAAATCGACTTCATTTTTACGGTGCGCGTAACGCTCGACCGATTTCGATAAATTTTTGTGTGTTCAGGTGCATTCGAGAATGGTTAAGATTAACAATTGGAACCGGTGGGTGTAATCGGGTTCTCCCTTTTTTGTTCAGGGCAGTACAGCGTCTGTCGGGAGAGACAGTTTAAAAAATATATTTTACAATGTAATCTATCTATATATTTTTGCTTAAAAATTCGTTAAAATTCGGCAGACAAACACACACATTGTATATCCCCAAGTTAAGCAAGTAACGCTTGTGTTATGGGTAATATACAACGTACCACTCTGGGGCCGATCCCCGACACCCAGACCATGGTAAATAACGGAGAAAATACGTTTCCGAAATTTACTATACCGGGAATCGAACCCGGAGCCTCTGGGTTGCAGTGAGGTAAGCCGGCAAAGGCTTAGCCCGCTCAACCACAGAGGTCGTCGCTAAAATACTATGTCGAGTAATTTATACCCACATTTCAATTAACATATTTTACATATCCATAAATGTAAAATATATATAAGTAGTATGCCATTTAAAACGGCACTTAAAATAGCTGCGGTATAATTTTTCTTTAAAGTCGTTTTTTTTCTAATCGATATCTTTTAATTGATTTACGTATATTGTCGATGGTTTAAACTTTAACGTTAACGTCATACGTTACATAATGCACTGAACATCACTACTACATTACCCACAACAATAATAAGAGGAGATAAAACAACCCACATCCAAATGGTAGGACATTCGTCCATCAGGAAGAGTACCCCTGGTTTACCTGGTTTGGTATGCCACCATAACCATCTAGAGTTGTGTACCGTTATTAGCGACCAGGGTTTACTCCTCCCTATGTGGTTGGCAGCACATTAGTAAAATCTTTGGTGTTGTAAATGTTCATGAGCGATGGCAACTACTTTCCATCTGGTGTAAAGCCGACCTATCTGCTGTGTTTGAGTTTTTCAAAAAACACAAAATGAAACTGGCACAGTCACGCGATATTATGACTGATGAGTGTAATAAAATATAGACAAAAAGAAATTCTATTTCTTTGATCAAAAGATATTAGAATAGATACAATAAGAAATGCCTAAAGGGTCCTCTCATAGAGCCAATAATTGAAAAATCATATCAGAACATAAAGCAAAAGGATTCATTGTTTTAACATCCATCGCTATTCCCAAGTGAAGGATCGTGCCTTTATATTCTCTATGATTTGAGAGTAGTGTTGTGCATCTCAACAGTTTGTTGTTGAAGATGAGAATTGACTCACGGACTTGTATTTTTTTTTAACGGGGGAAATCGTTTGAGGACCTTAGGCCGCGCGAGAGGGAAAGGTCGCGGCCCGTGTGTGGGATTCGCCGGGTCGGGGTGGCACTAGCACCCCACGTTGAGATGTGGGGAACTATTGCCACGCCGCGGTTAGGGATACCCACTAAAACCGCTGAGCGATCACGAGAGTCCTTTGTCCAGGCTGTGGGCTCGCTCGCGCATTCACCATCAGCCTGGACGGACGGTGGCCGGCCCCTTGCGGGCTGGCCTCTCCATTTAGTAGCCGGAGATTTGGGTCTCTCCGGCTTCTCTACCTCACCGCGAGGTGAGAGAGGGCGCGCGGGTTGGCGCGCGTCCCTCCTCTCCGGCCTTTTGTGCGGGCGGGTCCGGTTTCCCCGCCGGTCGCTCGCACGGCCGTAGCCTACGGCGGCTGGAGGTCGTCATGGACAACTCTCAGACGCCGCCACCGGCTCTGACGGGAGGGAAGCGTCGTGGATTGCTCCCTCTCCCGCTCCGCCGTCTCCTTCGCGGACATGACGGTGTCGCAGAAAATTTATCCTTGCATATCAATGATTAGCAATTTACTCACTCGTTGGGGTCGTATGCCAGCAAATTTTTGGATAAAATTTTACTTACATTATCTTTAAACATCATTTAATAATGTAATTGTAATAGTGTAATTCATTGCATTGTACGAAAATGATATTCTAATGATAATCAATGTATACGAATTCTACACAAAACCGTGACTTGAGGGGTGAGTTGTCAGTTATATATTGAGTCACAGCTCAGCATTTCAAGTCCGTACATTTTTTTTGAGGAAGGTAAATGCATTACCGGGTCCTTTACTAGGGATTAGACCAAAGCGACGAGATGACTTTCACGAATGGAGCACCAGAGTCAAATTGCCGGCTTGTGTGGAGACTCGAAGACACTCAATACTCCACTAAAACCACCCACCCTCCCATGCGTCCCGCGCTTATGGCAGGAAGAGCGTGAGACTTAGAACGTAGTTACACCCACGCTGAACGATATGTATATTTGAACCGAGCAGCGTTACACAACCCTAACTGACAATGAATGGTATCAAGAGCGGCATGTCCTCGCATTCCCAAACTCAATTATACCGGCTGCCCCGAAGGTTGCTCTACGACTGAGTACTCCGTCTTTATTTGTGAGTCCCATTGGACCCGCAGGGGACAAAAGGGTTCGTTTAATCAAATTACCCTTTACTTTGTTTGCTTTTTCTTAATTTGGCCCAAAATTGACCAGTTATTTGTTGTTGACGTGCAGATAGTGTACTAAAGAATATTAGGCGTATATTGCATTGGTAACATAAAGAATTTGAACTGTTCAACTTGCCTAATGACTTTAAAAGATGACACCTACTGTACGTACCTTCAGAAGAAGAAGAAGAAGTTTCTATTTAATCTGCAATACAATAATCGTACAATAACTTGATATCACAATCTGCTGCAAAATCTTGATATGAAAATGTAAAATCAAAACATGAAAAACAAATATAACATAAGTAACATTTATATCTATTATAAATAAATACGAATAAGCAAAGAATATTTGACATTTTTTTTTTAATTGCAGGAGATCAGCAGACAGGCAGACGGCCCACTTGATGGACAGCGGTTACCATCGCCTATGGACATTTGCAACACCAAGGGTGCTACGAATGCGCTGCTGCTCTCTTTAGGGAGCCTGGAACCTGGTCACTAATGCCGGAACACAACACAAGGTTGTTATGGCGACATACTCTAGACCAGGGGTGGTAGCCATCCAGTCGGGCAAATGCCCTACCACCAGGCTGTGGGTTGTTTTGTCGCCTCTTACGACAGGCCGCCGGGCCGCAGGAAATTGTATTCTTTCTCCGTTCCTGCACGGATGTGCTGAATATTTGATGACTGATATTTACACCTAGTAGATTGGTGTGTGCGGAATCTGAAAGTAAAAAAAAATGGTTGCCTTCAGTTGTTTTTCTCACAGGTGTCTTTTTAATACCACGAAAGAATTTGACGGCAAAATGGCGACATCTTCCTAGAAGTAAAGGAAAATTGGGGGGACAGAGATATACTACTTACACACTATAATACAAAAAAAATGGAATATGTATGTATGTATCGAGATTGTGTATTGAGGTTTAAATAAGAAATGGCGGAACCAAGACTTGATAACTATTACTCTGGATTGAATAATAAGCAGTATTATAGTAGTTCAAAATTTATTTATTATAAGTATAGGACTTAGTTTGGAAAACCATCTTCTATGGGTAAGCTAACCGGAAAGCTAGTATAATTACTAAATTGAATCGTCATTCTGATGTACTTATTATTCGTGATTGGCTGCGGCGTTAGCACTACCTATTTATTTATATATATAACGACAGGAAGAACACCGGGGTGTTTATTGACTATTGCGGTAAAGCAACCGCCGAATCTCATACTAACCCATTCTTGTCTTCTCGAGCAATAGGGTGTTTGCTAACAAGTTCACCTAAAAGAAGGTGACCAACTTCTCTGATCACCTCAAGAATGATCACGTGCTTTAAAAACTCATTATAGAGACTCAAATTCAAGCGTTTCAAGAGCAAATGGAACAAGCAAGTCAATAGAAACTTGTGTAATATTTCTTGTGTAATTTTTTTTAAAAAATTTTATTGCCGTAGTTCAGCAGACAGGCAGATGGCCCACTTAATGGAAAGCGGTTACGATCGCCTATGGATATTTGCAACACTAAAAGTGCGCTGCTGCTCTCTCTTAAGGGAGACTGGAACCTGGTCACTAATGCCGGAACACAACACTAGGTTGTTATGGCGACATACTCAAGGCCAGGGGTGGTAGCCATCCAGTCGGGCAAATGCCCTACCACCAGGCTGTGGATTGTTTTGTCGCCTCTTACAACAGGCCGCCCGGCCGCAGGAAATTTTATTCTTTCTCCGTTCCTGCACAGATAAAGGCCTTACTTGACAATAAGGCTTTGCATAATATTGTTACATACCGACAAAGAAATGCGCACGCCTGCCCGTCGTAAAACGCAGTTTATTGCCTTCTTTGATTTAGGAATTCTTTTTTTACTTTGTGTTTAGAATTTGTAATTCAGCAAAACATACTATTGTTATCGTACTTGTTTTGTGGCCGTCATTAGTGTCGAACTAATCTTTGTTGTCATCGCATTGCGTCAAAGCTTGCCAGGTGTACGGATTAACTCGGTGAAAGCGGTCCTTTGTTCTATTATACAGTTTAGTATAAAACAATGCCCGAACCGAGGGGTGAAGCAGTCAAGCGACGATTACGATACTAGCAAGACTTGTGTAGTACTTTCGATTAGCGATATAGTGACGGACTTTGCGTATGTTATTGAATCGTTCAGTTTATTCAGTGTCTAGTTATATTTGTACCCGTTTAATACGTGTTTGTACAGTTCTAAATAAACTCTATAACAATTCCAATGGCATTTTAATTCGAGTCCTGGGTAGGTCGCAACAATATCAACGTTTGCTTATAAATTAATCCATTTAATTCGATCCATTATGGCGAGTTGTAATCCTCTTGTCGTTAATTCAAAATCAAAGTTCACATTGCTATCTGAGCAATTTCAGCTGATTCTTTTCAAAGGTCTCGCTATTAAATTTGAGGGCTCGAGTACAATAGCTCCCAACAGAAGCCTAATGGGTTGACTGAGCTAGCTAATAGGATCAGGTGGTTCGTTAATTCGCCCGAGCCCCATTTCAGCAATTTACCAAAAGGTGCAACCCAACTTTTAATGAAATAATAAAATGGAAGACCGCGTGTATTATTTCCTAACAGCTTTGGAACAGATGATGTAATATGAAACTAACGCAGTGGATCAGGATATGATAAAATGGATCAGAAAGTTTGAGACAGTTTCAGTCTATTATCAGTCATTAAAAGTTTCCTGAAATTGGGTCGTGTAAGTATCTTCGTTGCTGTATAGTTGGTTGAATAGTTTCAAATTGACTTCGTAATTAAGTTTCATAATGGAGCAGAATAATGAAATTTTATGGTTTATCTTTAAAACTGTTATAAACAATCTAATTCTTGTTTTAAAATATAATATTATTATATTAATATATATTTCAACTGCACGCCAACAGTGTATAATTGTAATTATGTAATTAAATCTTATCTATCCAAAGGTTGCCTGGAACAGATTGCTATTATAGTCTAGTCGACAAGTTGAAAATGGTACAAAATAGAGATACTGCTCTTAAAATTATGTGCGATAGCTCATTGGATCCGGAATGACGTCTAGAAAAATGTACCAAAAGCGTGTATTAGCACATAAAAAATTGCAAAAGTTATAAACAATTAAAGATGAAAAAAAATGGCATTTCGGTTTTTGCTAATATTTAATAAACTATTAATATTTAAGAAATTTCAAAAAAAGATTCTGAAAGAGGAGGAAATTTCCAATAAAAAATTCCAACTCCTGGAACTCTATCTCCATTATTTATAATTTTAATTTAACGCTGAAAATAGGTCTGCGCGTGACATTTTTAGGATGCGCGCGTGGCGTCAAAAGCAATTACAATTTTAAGGATTACAACAGGAACTTTATTTTAAATTTTTGTGTATGTTATTTAGATATTATCTTTATAAATATTATAAACACGAAAGTTTGTACGAATGGATGTATCAATGTAGATACCATACCATATACCATAGATGTATGGATGTAAGTTTATTACTCTTTCACGCAAAACTACTGAATGGATTTTGCTGAAATTTTACATTAATATAGCTTATACATCAGAATAACACATAGACTATAATTTATAAAGATATAGTGTGAATTATCTAAAATGTAACGATTTTCCATCACCACATGGGTGAAATCGCGGGCGCAGCTAGTATAAATATATATTCCAAATCATGAGCAAATGAAGTGACGGATTGGTTTTAAAAATAAATACACAGGGATCTTAATTTAGGTTGCCTGAAAAATATGTTAACAACATCTTTTTCAGGCGGACGGAGTACGGAATTTCCAAAACAAAAAACGAAGAACTTTGAGACCAGTTCTATTTTACTTGGGAACAAAAATTTCCCCTGATCACAGCAGGTTTGCAGTATTTATACAGTGTTGTACTTCAGAAGTACCTTCATTACTTTAAAATGAAAATGGGTCATTCTACAATTTATTCTGATTAGTTAGAAGAAGTTATCAAATGTTCACAACATAAGGTAAACACTAGTCTATATCTAGAATTGTTGGATCCAGTAATACCAAAGTAAATAGGTTGCTTACCAGTAACAAATCTTATTAAAGTCATTGATAATTCTGCCTATCCTTTTGGGAAGAAAGTATTGTAAATAAATAAAGAACTCCAAAAATCTTTTGGGTTACGTAAATAGACTAGATTGATCCAATTGGCCGGGCAATTCGGATCAAATGCAAAAGCGTTGTTACGTCAAGATTAAAGCCGTCCGACTTAATTATCAGGGGTTCCTGTGCGTCCGAAAAAAATGAACCAACAGATATCACAAAAGAGGTTTTCCTTTTTCAAAATAAACACATGGTCTATGGGTGGGAAAATGCAGCTTACGAGGCGGGTTGAATCCACCATTATTAAGTTTTAATGACGTCGGCCACAATGGCGGGCCCTCCGGCGATAAACAAAGGATAATGGCCGCTGTGTCGCTCGTAATAAGATAAATAACCGCAATAGCAATCTGGCTTGCTCCGCCTGGAATGTAATCTCGAGACACTGAAATTAAATATGAATGAAGTTGAAAACGAATTCTGGTTTGAATGTGGTTCTGTTATTGTTCTAAGATGTTTTAGGGTAATTATAGGGTTATCTGAGGTTAATTTTAAAATATTTTGATTTTCATTTTATAAGAAACTCTTTGACACTATCCGTGATCAAAGGGCTGGTTCATATTTCGCAAGGTAAATCAGCATTCCCATTGAGCGTGGCTATGCAGTCAGCTTTCGTGGACGCTTCCCTCTGGTAATGAAAATGTTCATAGCTGATGGTAGCTCAACTGGAATTGTAGTCCAATAAAAATAAAGATAATTAAATTTGCGACACGTACGGTTCTTATTGATATAAGTATTCCACACGATTTTAAGCTTGTAAAAGCTGAAACTAATAAATTAACGAAATATCAAGAGACAACGCTCGAGATTACTGACATGTGGTATATGGAGTCAACCATCAACATACCGACAGTGGTGTCCGTTATAGGTCTAGTAGCGAAGAGCTTCGACCAACATTTCTCTCTCGCTCTCGCTTGGTAAATAGATGAAGGTCCAGATACAGAAGGCGGTACTCTTGAGCACGGCACACATTGTGAGGAGATTTCTGTCTCTGGAGCCCTAACTACCGGTAACCTAGACCGTAGGCCCCACTGCCAACTTCTTATATTTTTTTCTCTCAACTTTTTATATTTTTTTAATATGCATTTTATAGTGTATATAAATATGTAATAATAAGTAGTTGTTCTATATATTATATATACCACCGTCGACATTATCATCTCAATTAATTTCTGTGGTTGTCTGGAAGAGATCGCTTTTTAGCAATAAGACCGCCCTTTGTGCACAGTTAGATATAGTTTTAGTCTAAAAGTACCCATATTTTTGTGTTGGCGTAATTTTTTTTTAATATTTCTCATTGAAACTATAAATGTGTGCTTGTGGTTGTGTATTTATATAAAAGTATAAGGTGGATGTCTAAATTTCTTTGTCTTTTTTTCTTTTCTAAGTTGTGTTTGTTTGTTATAGGTTACACACAAATCTTAGTATTATAATTAAATTTGTCTCCTATAATGTTATGGTGTAGTAACTGTGAACTTACCAAATAAATAAAGCGCTATCTATCTTTTAAAAAACGATAAATATAAAGTGAAAAAATAGACTCTTTGGAATTCGCCACTTGGCGGTTGGAAAAATGAACAAAATTAATTATCATGACCGATCTTAACCTAGTAATGCAACTGTTTCTACATAGAACTGCTCAATATTTCCATTTAAATATTTAAAAAAAAATCGTGGTAGCGTAATGGCTAGCGCACGCGCCACTGAATCGAAAGGCGCGGGTTCGATCCTGACCGGAACGCATGCACCTCTTAGTCAGTTTTCTGATCTAATGTGCATATTGTTACAATTACCACGTGCTAATAACGGTGAAGGAAAACATCGTGATGCAACCTGCACCTCGAGATAACCGATGTGTCAAAGCTGCCAAGCCGCCTTGGACAAGCGTGGCGGGTATACTGTCCGTTTCCCCTATAATGGGAGGCCCGAGCCCAGCAGTGGGACATTTATGGGCTGATATTATATTTTATATATATTTAAAAAAAATATTTAAGTAATTAATTAAAATTATTTAAACAAAATCACGAGTTAGTTATAACATTTAAAACCAACGACATTGCAATTTCTCCGGCTTGTTGCGGACGGGGTTCATACGATGGCACCCTTAATATCGGTACCGATTCAACTAATTTGCGCTCAGTGCTAACTTTGGCACGTTCTGTTTACCCTTGAGTGGATACCAACCCTCATTAAGAATTCAAATTTAATGGCATCTAGTATTGGACTACACCATTAATGTTGCCGGTTCTAACGATATTTGCCAGTCAAAATATATTTGTGGTCTTACCACGATGGAAAAAGTTCAGTGAGGTAGAGATTACTCAAGACGTATTTTATGTGTTTTGTTCTAAATTAATGTAATTTGTGTTTGAGTTTCGTTATTCAACTCAACCAACCACAATGTATGAAACAACAGTTTTAGAGAAAATATATTCGTCGAATGTGATTCCCAAATATATGCTAGACCTAGTTGGGAGGAAATAGTCAACTCACTGTCTTAAAAGCCATGTATCGTATAAACGATACATTTATAAAAATGTGGGAAGAAACGAATAACTTGATCGAAATTTATTTAATTTTAATGCACCGTAACTACCCACACATCGTAATATAGCGAACCTCTTAATACAAAAACTCAACTGACAGCGACGTTTACATCTGACATTGACACTTTATAAAGATATCAGGTAAAATAAAAATTGTACTTAAACATTTGGAATCATTCGACATATATATATCGCATTATATTGTGCGTAACACGTAATTATTTATGGAGCAAGTAAATAATATTTAATATTCAATTTGATTTTTAAGCTTTGCATAGCTTTTATCGCGGACTTTGAGCGCGGTGACCGAATCAAGAAATTCCATAACGATAATAAAATCTAACACCTCCCACCATGTAGCTCGGCCGAGCGTTTGCTTAACGTGTATGTATATGGTACGACTGTACGAAGCTCGCACGGATCGAGACGAGCTACTGCGAAATCGGACGAATACGTAAGTAGCTGTTTGTGAGAAACTATATAGGTATCTATCATAGCTTTATAATGCCACACTCACTGCATGTGCGCCCTGTAAGTATACATAATAATATAGGTGTATGTATACATAGGTGATTTGTTTTCTTATCGGTCACCACGCTAAAAAAAAATACTGCATAAATAAAAAAATATAAATAATTATAATTGCATAAGTTGATAAAAAATGCTATGCAATAGCTTTTTTTATTATAAATTTGCTTTTAAATTCAATATTTATCAGTGGCTGCAAGGTACCAATTCATGGTAGCGTAGTGACTAAGGCACCCAAATTCGTTCTTATTCCAAATACTTAAGTTCAAATTACGTACCTATTATTTGCTGTTTACGCAGCTCAGTGTCGAATATGCATATTTTATTGTACCAAATAAAATGTGTTGATGGTGAAGACGAAACATTACGAAAGAAACCTGCACATTTAATAATGTACATATATTGTCCGTTCTTCAAAAGTACTAACGCTTGAGCCCAACAGCGACATTTACGAAGACACATTATTGAAGTTCGTGAATGGAATGAACAAATATCCAAAAGAACGTTATTGCGTTTTGTATATTAACTAGGACATCCGCGACTTCGTCCTCGTTTGACTTGAAATTCCCGCGGAATTCCCGGGGCACAAAGTACCAGACCATTATAAAATAATGTAAGCTATGGTTTCAGTGAATGAAAACTGTGCCGGAATAAGCTAATTTTTTGTACCCGAACAACTACAAACCGCTCCCGAGAAAATTTGTATTCCCGACATAAAAAATATCACAAATTTCCAAAAAAAGAGGCGTTACGCCGCTACGCACACATACGAAATCTAAAAGTTATACTCAAAATCTTTAAATATAAGGTCAAAATCAATCCACCGCGCGTCGACGTGTGTAAAACTTTACATCTTATACTAATATATAAAGCTGAAAAGTTTGATTGATTGAACTCGCTAATCTCGGAGATTTTTAAATTAGACCTGATTAGGTCTGATTTGAAAAATTCTTTCAGTGTTAGGTAGCCCGTTTATCTAAGCTAGCTAAGACCAATAGGAGCGGAATACCAATGAAGAATGTTTCAAAATCGGGGGGTTTTGAAAACAAATTCCACGCGGGCGACATCGCGGGCAAAGCTAGTTAATTTTATAAGAAGATGTGAGAGTGTGATGGGACTGATGCCTGGCTCATTAAAGTTATTGAAGGACGCACTGCAAATTGTGCAAGGTGCGTACCTTTTATCTCACAGGATAATATGGATTTACTTCAATCACACATTTAAATATACTTTCAACGTATTATAACATTGTACAAAATAAACTAATTCATTTCAAGCCCTGAATAAAACGACCTTTATGCAAATAAAACACCTTCCCCTCCTTCATGTTATTGGAATATTCCTAGGAATAGTTCAGACGAGGAATCCAAACTATTCTAATTTGCATTTGCGACTTAAATCGCAGCACCGAGAGATGATTTCAATGCGGATAATATTTCTTCTCTAATGGAATTGTGCATTCCCAGTCTAATTACGTTGTGCAAGAAACTTTACATGTAAATTCTTCCACTAAGTCTTCCCTCACTGCTGAGAATCGTGACTGATGGTGGTGAATAATTGCCCTTTTCATACAAGATGGACGGCCAAGTTTAACGATGTGTATAGCTGGTCAGGGATCTGGCCAATCCACCTATTAGAGATCTACCGTGAGGTCTCTTGCCTTCGACTTTCCTAGTGACCACAAGTCTCTCCATATTGTCTGAAATCTTCCGGGCTATGTGGCCAAATTAATAACCTTTACGATCTCCAATCTCGGGCTTTTCCTGTATGGAGGTATTGATTCGGCGAGTTGTCCAAGGGACTCTGACCATATATCTGTGATGGCGCGGGAGCGGGGTAAACGGATAAAGGAGGAAAGGACTTACAGGATAAGGTACGCCGCACCAGACACGCTACGAACGATGCGTATTCGCAGCGGCAGGCACTTCTTCCTCTCGATCCTTTCTTCTTGTCTTGCGGTTCCTTCGACTTAGTGGACCAGCTGGAACGGTGCAGCGTGCACCTTCCAGCGCGCGGGTTTAATAAGCGGTACAACGCACAAGACGCGGCGAGGTTTGTGCGGGAGCAGCGATGCGTTCGGCGGTCGAACGTAGACTATGTCACATTGCATAGTGACAGATGCGACGGAAGAAAAAGAAACAAAAGAGGCGACGACCAAATAGGTCGGCGTTAACAATCTGTACATAAAGTAATTTATATTTTAACTTTTATATGAGACTTCGTCTGTAATTATTTGATTGCTTTCTGAATGAAGTACAAACGGTACTGTAACACTTGAACATGTAATCGAGGTTTGTTTTCGTTAACACAGAGGTAAATAAAATAATATTATTCATATTATATTCATTGGGACGTGTGCGTTAGCCATTACGCTACCGTTCAAGGGCACGGATTCGAATCCTGGCCGGAACGCATGCACCACTTAGGCAGTTTTCGTGATATCGTGATGAAACCTGCATATCGAGACAACCGATAGGTCAACCCGCCAAGCCGCTTGGCCAAGCATGGCGGGAATACTGTCCATACCTCAAAAGTGGGAGGCCTGAGCCCAGCAGTGCGACTTTTATAGCTATAACTATAAACAACGTATGATTAATCTGTATCTGTAAAAATTTTTGAAACTGGTTTTATAGTTTAATGCTTCGAACTATTTAGTTGTTAGAAAATTACCCCCAATCAAAGGGCCTAAAACGACTGCTTTTGGAGAATCACTTTTATCATACATAAAACACTAAATTTTATAAGAAAATAGCATGTTATGACGTCATAACTCAAATCAGTGTAATAACTTATTAATTAATTATTATTTAGATACATAGATATGATAAATATTATTTTGATAATATTTTAAAATGTATCCGTATTTCTCCGGCAGTTTTTTATATCATAACTACAATTTTAATATAGTAATGTGTGCCATTTTCTCAACAACAACAATAAAGTAAATTATATATTATGTAAGTAATTCATTAGTAATTCGGGCTATTTTGTAGTCTGGCTCACGTCTTTTGATTTTCATAATTACCAACACAGCGGCCGAAATGTTGTAAATGTAAAGAATTCCTTTACCGCTTCGCGTGGAAATTGTTTTATGAGAACCGTAAAATGTTCTCATTGTTTAAATGTTTGGTGACAATGAGTTTTACAGCGTTGCTGCATATATTTTACATAGTTTGATACTTTTGAAACTTTTAAACACAGGTAAATTTAATATTGTTTATTGTGTTTTTCTTTCAAGACCAGAAAAATGGCCCGGACTTTTGGAGGGCTTGCCTGGGGCCATGCGAAGGCCAACACGTAGGGGTCCCTTGAGAAATTTAATCTAAAATGTGGCGTGACACTGACCAGCGATTGTCCCTCTTTACACCATATAATAATGCACCCAAGGAGAAGCCCCGGCCAGTGTAGAACTATTGTAGGCAATGAGGATTCTTTTAAATTATTAAATTATCTTGTATATTATTATTTTATTTATTAATTAATAAACTAGATTATTTTACGAGTGCTAGTGTAGCAACTACCGACTTTTGTTGTCCTTCTTATACTCCATCCAAAGATTGTCTGGAAGAAAACGCCATAGGCGATAAGACCGCCGATTTTACTTGTATTAATGTTGTTGATTTTATGTTGCATATTTGTACAATAAAGTATATGCTGTTTTATTCTATTATATTCTAAATTTACATAGTTATTAATTTTCTGACTCTGTTTGTTACCTTTTGAAGACTAAACTCGTGAAGGACTCGTGAAGGATTATTACATCGGGCTCTAAAGTCAATTATCATATCCTACTTTTTTATTTTAGTTATATTACAAAACCCACATGTTACACATTTTTTCTAATCCATTCTAAGTTTGTCTGGAAGAAATTGCTCTTAGTGATAAGACCGCCTATTCTCTTCTGTATTTAATCTTCTTGAATTGTATCTTAATGTTAATGCAATAAAGTATATCCTATTCTAAAAATATATTCTAATGTACATTCCAACATAATAAGGCACAAAACAAAAAGTAACAAATAACAAAACGTGTAGAATCAATACCTTCCGAATTTCGTGCTAATCTTAAATGATCACCTATTCGCTTTCGCCGGAATGTTCACTTACTCTCACTTTTGCACAATGTCCTTTACAATCCCTATACTGCACCATATTTAGAAGAACTTTGTAGTTTTCTCTATCAATCTCATTCCTATAAGCTGCGCTCAAATGTTTTTTTTTGTATACAATACCTATACACACACTTCTTCCTTTGCAGGAAATTCTTTTGCCGTACAGGCTGTTCGACTGTTGAACTACCTTACCTTACCAATTAGACAAGCCAAATCAATGACAACATTTAAACGTATGGTCACTGACCATTATTGGTCTATTAAATATATATTTTCAATAATATAATTTATATTCGTAATAATTTGAGTGCCTACAAGCAGTATAAGGATGTTCACAATTTCAACACCAGGCATTGTAATAAACTGATATTGTCATCTTTTAGGTTACAAAAAGTATTGTCTTCTTTATTGGGGGTTGGTATACGCTTCTTCAATAAGATTCCGAGTGAAATGTTAGATCTGCCCTTCACTAAATTCAAAACCAAATTAAAAAGTATCTTGCTTAAAAAGGGATACTACACTATTGAAGAATATTTAAATGACAAAACTTCATTTACATAGCAGCTCGCTCCTGCTCATGGAGATATGTTGCAAAAAAAATTTATTACGGTATGTCTTTATATTTATAACTATAATAATATTTTCTATCCTTTTATTGCGTTCTGTATTATTGAATATGCACTGTTTGCTACAACTCCATTAATTCTTCAAAAGTCATTCTGTAACATAATTCTGTATCAAACTTAAAAAAAAAGAACTTAAATATAAATAGAACAACTAATATAAAGAAAATCAATTTTTAGCTAGACGTGTTAATGGGGAGTTTCTTGCCGCTTCTTCTCCTTAACAGCAATAACACGTAATGAAGCGGTGTACATAGACTAGGAAGTAAAATAAAATTTTAACCTATATGTATGACCTTCAAAAAGTGTTCTTCAGTGGAACTTATTTTGAATAAAAACTTTTGAATTGTGAATTTGAATTGTTGCATTACAGGTAGGTTGCTATTGTTCGTTATATCTAATTTCTAATATCATCGTATGTCTAACTATATATGTATATATAGAAGTTTGTTTATATTTTATTTTCAGTAGTAATTGACTATGGTTTTATTACTTTTATTTTAGTAGTACACCACCAAAAATCGTTTATTTAAATTTTCTTTCAAATCTCCTTAGACACTAAATGAAGACGTCCAATTGTTCTAATGCAAATGTATCCATATCAATTATCAAGATTTAAGTTTATGGTGATCAATAAAGAGTTTTCATTCACTCAGTCATTCATACCTTAATAATTAAACGAGATTCTAAAAAATGTACGGAACAAGATTCCGTAGTCGTTCATTAAATCAAAACTTTAAGGGTCATTTTACTTATAGGTATCAATTACCTACGATAACAACTTAAGAATGGTACGACTAACAGAGTCAACTTGCCCTCAACTAATTTCCATAATACAAGATCGGCTTTGGTCCCATTACGTAACTTCAACTTACGTACAATTTACCAACGTCGCATTCGAAGGGGTGTAAACATTGATTAGCTTTCGAAGTCGTATCGCGTGGAGTAGATAATAGAGAGCAAAGTTAGTATGCTCATTTACCTCCGTGTCTGCCAGCTTCTAAACTTAACCACCACGCCCCGTTTACTTCGAGTTTAGAATCAATACCGCAACTTGGTTTCTGATTTTGCTAATTTATATCTAACAGAATATTGTTATAGAAGAAAAACTCTATGAATAGATCATTATTTGATTGAGATACCGGTAGTAGCCAGCCGAAAATAGTTGGTATTAGTCGTGAACAAAAGGTTTGCCGATTATCACTCCTTGCGCTTCCTACGACTAGGACATTTTACCATCGGACAATCAGACGGACCGGTTTGCGCCACCGTTACATGGTGGAAACACCACCAGTCAGAACCAAGCGTTTCGCTTCATCTTTTCTTGTGCGAACTGCCGAAGAGTGGAATAATTTGCCGGAGTGTTTTTCCTGACAACTGCAATCTTGAAGTCTTCAAGTCACGAGTGAATAGGTATCTTCTACGTAATCGTGCTCCATATTAGACTGCGTCATCACTCAACTTCAGGTGAGACAGTGGTCAAACGCAAACCTATAAAAAGGGCCTGAGCTGGTCGAAGTAGTACTAATTACTAGACGACCGGAGGTCGCGGTTGTAGCAAGCGGGAGGGTATATCATCGGCAAACCTGCGCTCGACTTATAAACAATATTGCCGAATTGTATGACTCATGGTCATAGAAAATTTCGAACGAATATCAGTTATATGTATTTTCTTTTCTTATCTAATATATAAAATTCTCGTGTCACAGTTTTCGTTGCCATACTCCTCCGAAACGGCTTGACCGATTCTCATGAAATTTTGTATGCATATTGGGTAGGTCTGAGAATCGGCCAACATCTATTTTTCATCCCCCTAAATGTTAGGGGTAGTCCACCCCTAAATTTTTTATTTATTTTTTAGACAAATTTTTTAATTTCTATTTTTTTATGATACAACATACAAAAATACATACAATCCTCAATTTTCACCCTTCTACGATAAACCCCTATTTTTTACCGGGCAGGACGACGTCTGCCGGGACAGCTAGTATGTTATATAATACTTTATCTGCGCGGGAATAGAGAAAGAATACAATTCCTGCGGCCGGGCGGCCTGTCGTAATAGGCCCTTATATCACAGATACGCTTGTAGGTAGGTACTAATGTTATTCTTCATTTTAAAGTATGCAAATATTATTTCACTTGAAATTAATATAAATTTCACAAGACAATCGTACAAGTTATACATTCAGGACAACTCAATATCATATTTCGTTTAAATAGAAATATCAAAATGACTTCCAGTACGAGTATAATAAGTCAAAATGGGAATAATCGTTCCCCGCACAACGGTCGCTTGGCGTATTGCCAGTACTGCAGCTAAGAGCAGCTTTATTCTTTTAATACTTTTCATCAGTGATTTAATTCTGGGAGCGTACTGCGTCAGACTGATCTGGAGTCGCTTCGCTTTAGATTTAGATGCAATTAACTTTGAGAGCCTGCTTACGGCAAGTTCGAGATTATCGATATCCCTCTAACAGGTATTTCTAATAGAAATTCAATTTCCGTTATAAATTAAATAGCTTCTGCGCGCGACTTCGTCCCCGTGGAATTTTTTTAAAGTATCCCATGGAAACTCTTTAATTTTTCGGGATCAAAAGTATTCTATGTATTGGCCAGGGATATAAGCTACCACTATCCAAAACTTCATTTGAATCGGTCCACTCGTTGCGGAGGTTAGCCCGCGCAAACAGTCAAATTGAGAAACGAAAAATTTCAAAAAAATCTAAATTAGTTCCATTTCACTTCTTACATCCCCCTTACTCGGTTTTATCGCATTTTATTTCAGAAATACGACCTCTACAGTTTTATTATATGTATAGTTAACAAATCGATGCAAGAGGGAAGCGTGCCCAGAACGCTGGCTGCATTGCCGCTGTGTGGCAATGCGGATTCGTTGCGCGAAATACGAACCAGTCTTCTGATCACGGGCTGTATCAAAGAGTTTTTTACGTATTTCTTTCCGTTCGTAGCTATTAATGTCGGTGCTCTGTTTCTATGTATCAATGGTGAAAATTCACTAGAATTCGATTTCTGTCACCTTTTCTATTGATATATGTTGAATAGTTAGCTGCAATATTTTCGTATTTATTCTTTATTTTCTGGCTGAATATTAAATACCTAAATGCAACTGTACTGGTGATTGATAAATTATAAAAAAACTTATAAAATGAAAATAATTTATGTAAGTTACTTAGTTAAATTATTTTATATAGATAGAATGGAATATACTTCATTACATAGCATTAATATGCAATTCAAGAGACAAGTACAGAAAACAATACACGGTCTTATTACGACAAGCAATAACTTCCAGACAACCTTAAGATGGATTAGAAGAGTTTGTGAGACATGTGGGTTTTCCAATATAAATAAGACATAAAAGTAAAACAGAATATATATTTTTAAATGATAGGTCAAATAAACACAGAATTAATAATAAATGTAGGTATGTATAAAATGTATTTTTTACAAAGTCGAATATAATTCCATTTTATACATTGATCTTAACGTAGCTTACGGAACTTATCGCCGAGGTTTACCGTCTACAATACACGACGACATGAGGTTCTGGACGTGGACGAGGTCGCAGGTATTATCCCCGCAAATTGCCATTGCGCCTGTTCGCCATTTTGGTAACGTAACCGTAGCCGAACACTCAGTACTGTTAGCATCACTGCCGGCGAGTACGAGTACATATCGAGTTGCGGATGACGTCACGTGAATGTTAATTTGACAAGGTTCCAGCGTATTAGCAATTTGCGGGGATAATATATCCTAGTTAGAAAAAAAAATTGGCAACGCGTTGGTAACGCCCCAGTGTTGCAAACGTCTTAGGTGATGGTAACCACTAATTACTGATTCAGAAAACTTTTTTTTTTTACTGATGTCTGCAATGCCGTTTATGCATTAATTTTGCCAATGTAAAGTTTTAATCTATGTGCTTCTTTCGTATTAAGCTTCATGTCATTTCTAGGTTGTAAGTGACAAAGTGTCCCTTTTTCCAGACGCGACGACTCGCGACTCGACAGTCGCGTTCTCGTGTCATATTTCAACGCATTTTCAGTTGAAAGTCGAATCGACCGCGTTGGAGCGGAAAAACGTTCCCTTTCACGCAGCGACAGTTATGCATGGTATTTTGCCGTGAAATGTGTTTCAAGCTTTGAAATGGGAGTGGATAGAGCTATCGTGGATGATAGTACTTTTACTTTGCAAAGGAATGATTGCATCTTTTTAATTGACGTATCTGTGTAATATTACAATTAAATGTTTAACCTTAAGGTACTTATAAATGTTACCGTTATTCAATACGTTAAAAAGTTAGAAACACAAACTTTCAAGGCCTAAAATATAGACTAAATGCATCATTTATTATATAAGCCGCCCGCAGAAGGTTTGCCGATAATTACTTTTACTATTATTGTAGTTATACACTTATGCAAAGTATATATAATAATAAAGTTATTGAAACAACTATTTATGTAACTTTTTTTGTCAACCCTACTGACCATTGAAACTTGGCAACATGAGGTTATCGGCAAAGCTTCTGCGCATAAGTTATACTATGCAGTACTTTATTAAATATACATTTGAACAATTATCATACAAAAATTTATTCTAAAAGTTAGTATGTGTATTATATTTTCAGAAACTTACAGGGCGATATTTTAAGAAGTGGACTCTTTTTTTAAAGATGCAATATGAACAATAGTTGTAATTTATTAATTGTTTCTAAAACAAACATGTCTGGTAAATCACACTGTAAAGACAACTACATAAAATAGAGTAATTTCATATTCCGACCTTACACGCAATATAAGAAAGTGTTCTAGATAGTGAAATGAGTGAACTATAGTAGAATTATTTTCTCCGTGCAGTTTGGGTCATAAATCAAACTCGGCCTCAGCTCGGCTAGGGTGGTGAGCATATTGCGCGGGCGCAACGGCATTAACGATAAAAACTCATACTTATCAAAGAAAGATAATCATTCTTATAAAAATCATTATTATCTTTTTTGCTGTTAATTATAAACTTAGATATAAGTATTTATATTTATTTTTAATATAACTTGTTACATTCTAAACTTTCGTACTTATAGTTTTTTAATACATAGATACCTAATTAATAATTTATTTTAAATCATAATTATTTTTATTTTAATAAATACGTTGTTTTATCTATTTTTTTTCTTTCATTGATATCACTAACCCACAAAATGACAAAACTAAATACACTATCGATAACACTTATCGACAACAGTAATGCGTATCACTATGCCTGCCCATAAGGCCCGTGAGTGGAAGAGAAAGCGAAATACTCGCTTCACTGCTCCGATTATTTATGACCCAAACTGCACGGAGAAAATAATTCTACTATAGGTAATGAAATCGTGGGCAAATATGTCAATGTAAATTGTATCGTAGTATAAACAAAACTCTTCGAGATAATTACCTTACGATCATTGTATGATTTACTCGTAGGCAAGTTTTTGGTTGAATGTAAACATGTTTGATTATTATCTAAAAAGTATCGCCTACGAAAATAGTATATGATTTCTTACCTCAATACGTGCGATAAACTCTCTACATGAAAATGACCCACCAATTAGACTCACTGGGTGGCACTGGAATCGAGTCCTATATTTATTTTCAGGGCAGGACAACGTCTGGCGGGACCCCAAGTACTTTATAAATTTTCGAAATCGATACTGGTGCAAGTCTTGTACGAGTACAGACTTCCAGTGTGTTCAGCCTCACTACCCTTTCCATTACGACTTCCCATAAACCCTTACGCGTAATAATGATGGAAACAGTTACATTGGCTTGAGTAAAAGGAATTTTATAGTTTACGACGCAACGCAGTCTATTAAAGTGCTCTTACGGAGTTATTTTTTATGACATCCGTTATTTTTGGGGATTTTATTGGTTGATGAGAAAAACGTAGGGTTGTCGGTAATATACATATTTGTTCGATTTCAAAACCTTCAAAAGTTTATTTTTTATGTTATAGTGGCAATTATTGAAAACCAAACTTTATGTGCAAAAATAGATTTCTACCCTAAACTAATAGAAGTTGCGATATACTGCATAGCTATTAAGGCTTGTAGCAACGCCGACGTCGTTGAGGATTTTTAGGTACTGATGTTTCGAGCGATGGCAGCATAGACGCGGTCGAATGTATTCTTATTTTATTTTGCATTAAATAAAATAGTATTAAAAAAACTCCTTGTGGCACTCGGGGACTGTCGCGGTAAAGCTATTTCATAGCAATTTTTATCAACTTATGCAATTATAATTATTTATTTATTTTTTATTTATGCAGTATTTTTTTTCTTTGATATTAATTCAAGTTTTTTCTTTGGTATTAATTCAAGTTACACTTTTTGAGCGTGGTGACCGATAAGAAAACAAATCACTTATGTATACTTACGGGGCGCACACTCGGTGTGTGTGGCATTATAAAGATATTATAGATAACTATACACCTATATACTTTCTCACAAACAGCTGCTTACGTATCCGTCCGATTTCGGAGCAGCTCGTCGTCCGTAATTTACAAAACCTGACATACCTCGAACCGCTACGAGAGCTCGCGGGTCACTGTGGCCACCACACGCCTCCACTCGCCGCGCCCGACTCAGGCCCCCGTTACCGCGCAAGGTAGGCATAGTGGGAGGTGTTAGGTTTATTTTCGTTACGGAATTTCTTCATTCGGTCGCCGCGATCAAGGACCGCGATAAATCTATATAATAGCTTAAAAATCATTCTCTTTCTTTAATAATAAAGATGCAGACATTTTTTATGCTATTTTCATAAGACATTGAAGGAGTAAAATGGTTTCATGACAATAATTTGGAGATTTGGTGAGTTTTTATTCAACTTAAATTGACTATAGAAAAATAATTAAAAAATCCAAGCTATGTCTCATATCGTGAAGTTTCATCATATTATTTTGGTAAATTATTAATCAATAAATACTAAAGAAACGTCTTTTTTGTTTGCACCCCATTTTTGACCTTTTACGGCAACAGGAGCCTTTATTAGTCGACCTTTTAATCACGTTTTTAACAAATGAAGACTTAAGAAAGAGTAGAAATCGGCGATGGTCGCAGTACCACTTACCTTAAGGTATATATACTGGTAGGTAGTAATAAATAAAACTCTCAGGAATCCTCTTTCTACCACGAATGCCTGAAGGCATCTGTTACAACATGTAAATAGAATAATTTGTTGCTAAATAATTGGCAAAGTTATTACTGTATAGTCCATGTACGTCCCAGAATCTATCAATACAAAAAACAGAAAATCTTCGAACATGCATTTACGAACATGTTTAGGGTTTTACATATTTTCACGTGGCAGTTAAGATTTCTGTATATAGTCTTAAATTTAATGTAAAATTAATTAAGTCATAATTACATAGAGAGTACAACACCTCGTCGTCTTATTTTGTACTCTAGATGTAATTATTGCTTAATTAATTTAATATTAAACTTAAGACTACGTACAGAAATTCTTCTATGTACGTGACGTAACAGCATTTGTGGTAGAATGTGGATACCTGGCAGTATAGTAGTTGATTGTTAATGTATAGTTTATTGCTAATCTATCAAGGCTATATGTTATTTACTGTTATTAATAAACATAATTAAACTTGTAACTTTAAACTTGTAAATTTTGTGAGTTTGTTTCTAAGAAATAATCTGTTGAACTCACCGATCATAAAAACGAAAAAACCGGTAAAAAGCTAAGAAAATTCTATGTGACATAGACAAAGTATTTGATTGTGATTAATAATATTTTTTAACTTTTAAATAATGTCAAGCCCAATGAGTACACGTCAACTAGTGAATGATAAAGATAAATCGCCTTTTAGGCTATGTTGACCATAGGGGCCTAGAAATCTCATCTTGATAATGTATCGTATCATTTACCTCTTCACAAAGGAACAATGATTCAGGTAGCATGTTCCCAAATCGAATCTACATAAACCATTTTGTTGTGGGAGCCACTCGTACGTTATTATCGATGGCAAAATTACCCTCAGGGAACCCTCCATTTAGAGTTGAAAGCCTCTCAATAAAACTGCTTTGTAACTTGGTATCTCTCGAGTTGGTTGGTATTTTGATAAGCTCTTACAAGGAAAATATGTAGAAGTTTCCTTATTATCTACCTATATAATAAGATGTGGGGCAGGTCATGTTTTATGAAATACTATTGTAAGCATACAATGGCCAAGTGCGTGTCGGGATAGGCAAATTGAAGGATTCCGTAGAGTTAAATATGTTCAAGATTTTGACGTTTAGTTAAGACACTATAAACAATATTTAATTGAAAATTACCTATATTTTGCTTTACGGATCTTGTTGAACTAATGTGGTGCTTACATGCTTACGTTGCCCATTTCCCGCAACATTTTTATCTTTGCTGCCGTAGAAGTGGGCATACTGTACAAGAGGCATTTTGATTTGGATTGGGTTTAAATTTTTAGGTCATACAGCAAGCTATGCTTGGAATTTCTCTATGGATAAAATTCTAAATGAGGAGATCTTTAAAAGAACTTAGGTAACCGACAGAGTTTACAAAATTAGCAAGCTGCAGTTGAAATAGGATGACCAAGAACCGGACGAGTGAAGAGAAGCGTGAGGTCCTGAGGCTATGAATCTCTACAAAGCCACCTTGAAACACCTAATCGATCTTATCAGGCGACTAGAAGGCTGGTTTCTACCATTATGTCCAAATTGTAACTTTTGAATCATGAAGTGGAAAATCCTATAAGAAATCAAGGTGGAAGAGCTTACTTACAACATTCAGTTGGAATTGGTTTGAAAAAATCCATTACGCAAATTTTAGGAAAAATAGTGGACGATTGAAGCCTCGGAAGCCTCTGACCGATTTCACCTAATTAGTATTGATTTCCTTCGGAATCAAAACTATTGCATAACTTGCCTAGATAGAACGTTGTTTAAAAACGTACTATAAACACAATTGCGTGCCATACATTGCCGGCTCACCACTGTCAATGATAATTGAATTACCCCAGGACACGCGATCGAGCGTCCACAAAGCGTTCTTTCCTTTCGCCCGGACGTGGTGGCACAATCGGATTACTCTCGCGGATTTGCACCAGTGACCCGGATACTGGGCGTGCCATAGTCGACCCACGGTTGAAGTCGTTTGTAATACATAGTTGCTGGAATGTTCGGTTAAGTGGCTCATGAAGTTTTATCACGGTGTTTATATGGGCCTGTTTAGTTTAATGTGTCAGTGAGCATGTTAACTCAGTTGGTTTGAACGAGTAGGAGGCGCTGTATTAACTATTAAGGGCAGTCTTGGAAATGTTTTATTATATTGTAGTGTTAACTAAATAACCAAAGTAAGTTGGTATAAGCCTTTAATAGTTTTAGGTGTGATGTTGAAAGATTTTATAATGTGATTTAAATACAAATTAACTTATGTTTTTTGCAACTATCACATAATATGTAGTTAATAGTTAACTACGTTTTGAAAATTTTGCGCTATGAGTTTGTGGTATTAAAATAGCTGAAATGTAACGCTGATTTATTTTCAATCACCAGATAAAAACAATACATGAACTCACAGTTATCTGAATAAAATTGTAGTTTAGGGTATAGTGTGGAGGAGCGAGAAAGAAAGCTCCTTCGTCTCAAAGGAAGATCTTCTTATGTATTTCGATGCGCTGAATCCGAATCTGGGGTCAGTTTGGTCTATACACCCTTATAATTCTGAGGGTGTATGGAGTAAACTGAACACTCAAGCGGCGAAAATATGCAACCCTCAGTGAGAGTTATATTTTTATATTGTTTGCTGTTTAATCTCTTAGACCGCGCGTGGGGTTCTGAGGCCATGAGCCTCTAAGCTCTAAAGACGCTTAATCGACTCTCTAGGTGACTAGAGGGTTGGTTTCTACTTCAGACAACGAAGCTAGCCTTCTGATACCCTTTACTTTTGATTTCGATGACCAAGTCTCAGTATTCTACTTATAAAGAATTAAGATAAAATACAATGTAAATTAAGTTTTCTTCATTATAATAGTCGTTTGTCGTGCTCCAAGACTTCATACTTTTCATTTGCGAAACTGATTCTGGTGGATACCCACTTAAAATTCAGTGTAAATATTTTTTCTAAAGGACAACTGTAACAGTTTTTATGATTCATTATTATTAAATAACGTTCTCTTCAAGTTATAGTTTCACTCACTATGTGATAACAACAAGGCCTTTTCATTTCTTCGTTTTATTACACGGTCGCTAGCGTTATTTGGTGAAGGGTCCATTTTCACAGTATTTCCTCCTTAACGAATGACGTAATCTGAACTTATCTTCCCTTGTTTAGTGTAATCTAGGTTTTATTAGGAGTACGTTTGTTGAAGTAATGTGGAGAGTTGTCGGCAGGCAATTGCTGGTTTTGCCCTAACACAGTTCTGATATAGTAAGTTTTTATTGGTTGCTTGACAGTTTTTATCGCATGAGGTCAACTGATAGGGAGATGCCAACCTGATGGAAAGCGATTACCATCGCCTATGGACATTCGTAACACAAAAAAGTCACCATAGTGTTGCCGCTCTCTTAAGGGACACTGGAACCTGGACACCAATGTCGGAACACAACTCAAGATTCTTATGGCGGGAAATTCTAGACCAGGGGTGGTTACCACCCAGGCGGGCAAATGCCCTACCACCTGGCTATGGCTTGTTTTGTTGACTCTTATAACAGGCCGTCTGGTCGCAGGAAATTGTATTATTTCTCTGTTCTTGCACGGATATATTTAAGGTGGTGGTGGTCTATTACCCGCATTAGGTTGTGTCGTAAGGTACTGGTAAGAAACTACCAGATAGAGAAAAGTCGGTCAAAGGGCAAAGAGAGTTGATTATTTAGTTATAAACCCACTGTTTTTAGTCCATGTGAGTCAAAACCTGCAAGAGTCACCATTATAATTAGGTAAGCCATTGTTCCACAATTCTGACTTAAGGTAATTGGAGGAGCATCGAAGTGGTTTTAGTGAATATACGATAATTCTCACGTAATGTTAATATTCGTAGTCTAACCAAGTCTCGTTTATGGTAAAAGTCACTCAGCAGTCAGTCAATCCCAATAATAACCCGACTTGAGCCAATATCGAAAAACTACTTTCCGATATTGACTGACTCATTGAAGATGGTATTTAGATTAATTCATACTGTACTGTTCGGATCTGATAACGCAATAAACAAATTTGTTTCTTGTACAATGTTGAGTTTAAGTTCTTTAAATACATATATAAGAAACTCTTTGATACTACCCGTGATCAGAAGGCTGACTTATATTTCGCTCAACAAATAAGTATTGCCATACAGCGTGGCAATGTAGCCAGCCTTCTCGGTACGCTCACAGTGATCTACTACATAGTGTATTTTGGTTTCAATGTCTTCGTTTTTGAGTTTGTATGAAAAACAAAACAATTTATTTTCAAAAAAGTACATTTGTCCTCAAACTTGAGACAATTGTATTTACAAATGTCAAAACTGAACATAAACGATACAATTTTGTTGAATTTATACTTCAAAACCTAAAACTTCGAACAACTTGCTGTAGATAAATTCTCAAAGATTTTCACAAGTTTTGTCAGATAGAAAATCTTAGTGCGCTATCTTAGAAGTGGTTTCAAGTGGGTTTATACCGGTTCCAGCTGACGCTATTACAGTTCAAGGGGCTTTTTGAACTTTGACTAAGAGAAATATCTTAACTCTACGTTTTATGCTCTTTTGTGAATATTTTGATATCTATAAATTTGTTTTCTCTTGTGTTTTTAACATGTTCTTAATATCGACCTACAACCCACAACCATCCCACTGCTGTGTTTTATCGTTTAAAAAGGGTTAGTATACCCATCATGCTTATCTATGGTGAATCAGCGAGTTACAGTCATCGATAATCAAGGTGTATAGGTTTCTTTAAGATGTTAATTTAATAAATAAGATGGTGATTCAGCGAGGAAACGTAGCCAGCCTTCTGGGTACCTTACCCATTGAAGACGGCGACCTAGGCTAAGTATTGTGCCTATAGTTTTGACGGACTATAAGTAGAATACAATATAATTAAGTAATGTTTTCTTTGATTGTATTAGTTTATATAATCATTGCACTGTGTTACATTATATAAAATTATAATAAATTAATTAGGTTGTCTGTTTTTGATTGTAATTTTGACTAATAAAAGTTACTATACAACAAATTTGTATTTTTATAAATTCGTTTTTAAAGTTATTATTACTGCAAATATTATTATTACTGTCTAAAATATTATAACTACTGTCTTGTGTGCAATAGAATATGTTATTACATTCCTGAAATACATGTATATGCGACGGCGATCATTTTTATCACATTGTTAGCTTCTACTCGCGACTTCATCTGCGTGGAATTTAGTTTAATTTAATTTGCCTTTCGGTGCCGCGACGACGGTGACGTGCGCATTTTTTTTCTAAAACACGAGTAGCCTAATTTACTTTTTATAATATCAGCCAGTGAAAGTCCCGTCAAAATCGATTTAGCCGTTTCAGAGATTAGCCGGAACAAACAAATAGACAGATAGACAAAAAAAATAATAACTTTTTAATATACGGACTGTACACACTTTCATGTGAATTTAGTAAAAAAATGCTATTTTGACATTACAAACAGACACTTGAATTGTATTTATTTAATTAATAGCGTGTTGTTCTAAAACACCTAACTTGTCAGCTTTATTGTATGAGTATAGATTTAATGAATGAATGAATGAATAACTTTATTGCACATAAAATTAAAGTACAATGGGCGGTCTGGTCGCCAAAGGCGATCTCCTCCAGGCTCCCTATACATTATTATCTGACTACATTATTTAGTGCCTTAATAATTATTAAATTAATATTAATAAATAAGTTATAATTACAGGTATATATGACTGAAAATTACAGCAAAATAAATTCTTACTCCTACGTAAGGCTCCTAGCTACGTTTGAAGTGTTCAATGACTACATTCTCTTCAGAGTTTCAAAGTGATAGGAGGAACCAACTCCTAGACCCGAAACTTACATGTGGTTAGACTTGAGAGCAACATCGCAACATAGGGTTGCTTCTTTGAAGTGGTTTAATGTTCTTGAAAGTTTTTAAAAGTTCACAAACACAAGTGTAAGTAATAAGTATATTAAGGTTATTCGGAGCGGGGGGAAAATCATTTTATTTTATCAAGTATAGGTTCACGTTTGACCATTATCTCGCTCAATTTGAGCGGAGATATTGTCCAAGATTGAGCATGCTTACCAAGGAGGTACCTATACACACGAGACTTGAAGACACCCAGGTTGTATGTTTCGGTAAAAACAGACTCCGGTAGTGAGTTCCACTCCTTTCCGGTGCATAATGAAAGTGGACTCAAAGCCCATATGTCCACCATATAGCGGTGCCGCATGCCATTGCGTCTGGTTGTCCAATGATGGCAGGGACACGGCGGGATGAGAATGAAAAGCTCCAATGCACACTCTCCAAAATGAATCCGATAGAAAACCGACAAGTTGCAAGACAAGCCGACAATTTATATAAACTGTTACTAATTTATAGTGTGATGCAACAAATTTAAAAACACTCAAATAAGTAAGCAATTGGTATTTAAGTGTTTTACATTTCTAGCGGTATCAATATAATATTTGTTGTAAATTATACTTTCTACTTTATTATGTAACTTTTCATAGTCCAAAATTAATATAACATGCTCACCAAAATAAACAAATACAGAAACAAAATGCATAATATTAGAAGTGAAACTTCAACGGACAAGTGGAAAAATGAATCGCTACAAAATTTTAACCTCAAGTTTTCGGGCAGATTGTTAATGTACTTGTCCATTTTGAAAACCTGCCCGTAACACTTCAAGTTAAAATTTTGTTGCGATTCCTTTTTCCGCTTACCCGTTGAAGTTTATCTTCAAATATGTGTCCCAGCACACATTTCGACTTTTTAAAATTTTAATTTCTTTATTTTTTTAAAAGTTCTAGTTTAAAAAAATATCTAAATAAATTTATTTGTTAACAAGTGTGACAAGCATTTTATATTGACATATATTAAAATAGTAATAATAAATAAGTAAATGTTCAATATATTAGACATAATTATTTAATGACAGATAGTACTTTCTAATTAATACTAACATTATAGACATAAGTTACTAATGTCAGTTGTACTTCAACATTATACAAGATAAATTTAAACCATGTTCTGATTTACAGAAATAAACTTTACTTGTATAAGTTGAACACATAATCTGATATAATCTATTACACAATCTGGAAAAAAAGTAAGTACTGAATAAAGCTAAAACCAGATTAATGCATTCTCCTTTGTGTACCAATGGAACAATAAGTGCATAAAGCAAATCCACTCTTGGGCTGCCACATGATACTCTGTGTATCATGACTGCTTACATATTTTTAGACCGTCCCTTAAGTAATGTTTGTGAAATATACCTAATGTTTATTACCAGAAGGTTCACATAAGAATTATAATAAAACATTGATAATATTAAACGTACGTTTCCAACTGAATCTGGGTCATTGGGGGCTACGGATCAAATGCGGGGAAGATGTCAAAAACGATTCCCGCAACAGACTGCTGAAGGTGGACTCTAGTAAAGACGCCCAACTACCTCGCTAAACCTTAACCTGCGCCCCTTTAACATGCATTGGAACGGGATGACACTGGATCTAGTATACGTGGTTTCTACGAGTATTTACACAATGTCACCCCATGAGCAACCTAACATGATTCACCCCGCTGGCTAAGGTGACCTACTTCACCAAGAGATATATTGCCCGACTCCACCCACCCAAGTGCAGTATAAATACAGTGCAGTACAGTTCTCTATACTAACAGCCCTGTCTCTAATCTTTAAAGACACATTTAATATTATTCTCAGACGTGTTTCTTTTCTGTCCAAATAAATAAAATTTAATAATAGAATACAAAACAAAACTAGTCACCAAAAAAATTAAAATTGTATACATTATATTTCAGAACAAAATGTATAATGGAACCAAACTGATTATTAACTACAATATTCGAATTTCAAATTCAGAAACAAAACATGACTACAGATATCGCAGTATTAAATCTTTCACAATAAAATACATAAAGTAACAAAACTGGTTGTTACCAAGAATATTCCAATTTCAAATTCAGAAACTAAACATGATCACAGATGTTGCAGCACCTTTCACAATAAAATGCATAAAGTAACAAAACTGATTGTTAGCAACAATATTCGAAATTCAAATTCAACAACAGTCAAATGGCTACAGATGTTGCATGTGCTTTTAAAACGTTGAATATTAATTTATTCCATTGGCCACTTGGCCCGCGTCATGCAACATTGGTCGCAAGAGCCATGTTCGGCCCAACAGTCCGTGAATGGACATCACTACGTCCGAGTTTGCTCGGAATAAATGGCAAAATTGAGTGTATATTTTGGAGTAAAAGTTTAAAATGTACGTGATTTGTGTTTGGTGGTTTGTATTGTTTGTTTGAAACAGTTTGGGATCGTACTGTACATTTTTAATCGTTAGATAGACATACACATAGTAACTACACATATATTTCCAAGCTAAGTAAGCTACGCTTGTTATTACGTATTGTAAGTAGGACAATTCTTGAAACGAATAAAGACGAAGTGAATAATGCTGATATAATATAGTTGAACCAAATTTAATCAATTTAATTGAAAAGCGCAGAACTGAAAGAAAACCATGTTGATAGCTTCAATGTTATTTTTAAATGAATAACTTGGTTTGCTCTAACCAAATTGAAGGAGAAAATAACGTTATAAGTTTTTTTTATGAAATTTATCTCTCTGGAAATCCAACCCGAATCATCTATGCTTCAGTAAACTAGACCACTTAGACTTTAAACCACAAACCACAGACATTGTCTTATTTTGTCTATATATGCTTATAGTATGCTATATTTTAACATGATAATAACTCTATAATTATTAGAATAATATAAAAAACTGGAGAGGTGTCAAGGGACACCCGGATGGAACGAAGTTCCTATCGATTAATTAGTGAAGGAATTGTAATAAATTTTTATTTTTTAAGTTATAAAAATATAATGTAATATAAACTTAATCAGTAAGCTCAATTTTAGTAATAATTGGCTTGTGTTAACTAAAGTACGAAACATATGTTTGGGATTCTATTTTATTTCAATGTCTTGACAAACTGCATTGATGGTAGTAGTATTATATTTTGTTGTTGATTCTAGTGGATTATTGTTTATTCTTAAATCAATTTCTTCGTCTAGAAACTGTAGCAATGGTTTTGATTTTTCATTACTGAAGTTGATGTTAAAATCACCGGCCAAAATGAGTGGTATCCTATGATCATTTTCGTCATCGAAAAAATATATATATACTGAGTTTCAGCCAAATCGGCCCAGTAGTTTTCCGTCTAGCCCCCTTCCGCCATTATACCGCATTATACCGCGCGATAAGGAACTACGTTCCAATAAATGTGAAAGTAACTATGTTTATTATTTTTTCTTATCAAATAGTTGAAATATTTTCATTCAGGCATATTACAGAAACCAAATATGTATGAAGACTTGCTCAACCATTCAGAATAATACCGATCAAACACAAACGTTGCCCATAAGAGCTTAGGGCAAAAAATAATAAACCTATATTTACCAAAATTTCCGTTCACTAGTTGAATCATTGAAAAACATGCGATTTTAGGTTTTCACAGATACTTTTTAGTCATCATGCGAACATTAGGTCCAAACAGGACTTATGAATAAAGTAGATTTTCGTTTAGAATATAATAAGTGGGCAATTTTACTAGATAGAGTATTATGGAAAAACCAACTTAATTAAGGCGAACTATGGCTTTCAGCACTGCTGATTTGTGTACGAGTGTTATTTTAGATATGTACTAAGCACATATTGAATTTTCACTATTTGTACAGTTATTTAAGCCTGTACTGTCAGTTTTTATTCAATTAATAAATACATTGTATTTCTTAATAGTATTTCAAATTTTGATTCATTTCAATTTTTTACAGGAAAGTGTTTCAAGGATAATTACTTTTTAATTTCAATACTGGAATTATAATTTTTAAAGAATGTATTTATAATAATATGCTTCATTTTACATTTAAAAAGTAAATCTAATTATTTATTTATGTATTATATCATTATAATTTATTTAAATGCTACTTATGCTTGTATGCAAGGTATATAGATAAAGTTTTTTCTTAAAATTAATTGGCAAAAGTAATATTTATGGTATTTTAATGTTGTCGTCGGAGTTTTTCATATAGGTTCGTACACAAGGTCTTCTAAAGACCAAATCTGTTAAAAAGGTTATATAACTAAAAATGTTATTTAGCTCATAGGATCCGTAAACATGATAGTGAATAATATTTTATAATTACTGCATTATTTTACTTTGAATTCCCTTGAATTAACATTTTGTTTGCTTAACTTACAATAACTGTTTACTTTTGTGAAAGAAATTTAAAAAGGGTATTTGGCGACTCCCTTTAGAAGGCTGTATTACTTAGATGTCGAATCAAATACTTTCTTGTAATATTTTTACTTCGGCCCGGTTGTGCTTGCTATATTTCGCAAAAAGACGAACGTTAATAAATAAACTTACTCCGTTTCTTAAATATACCATTTTTTCTTTATTTATCTTCTGCTATTAAAAAAATATATTTTACTTAATAACTGCGAGACGTGAAGCATTTTTTTCTCTAACAATATATTTTAAAGGAAATTTTGTTTTAAAGTGTGAATTTAATTTCAACGAGTTGTTTATTCAGTATGGTTAATTAACTACTACGAAATTTTTGTAATATTTAAATTATTGTCTAATTTGAATTCAGCTTCGCACTGCGGTTTTGACGCAAACCCGCACGAGGTTTTTATCTTAGATGTCCTCGTCTTTCTTTTCGCTTTATGCTACTGAATACTGATTACTTTTTACTGAGACTGACTAGTATATGAAATACTAGTCCGTCTCAGCAGACGTTGTCCTGCTCTGAAAAAATAAACATCTATAACCATTCTCGAATCCACCTGAACACAAAGAAAATATATCATCAAAGTCTTCCAGCCGTCCAGGAGAAATTCAGTCGCATACACACGTACAATATACAATATACATACATACAAAACGTACGCAATACAAAGATATGCAATTTACATCATTTTTGTCTAAACTTACGACTAACGTTAATGAATCCAGCATGGCTCTACCACGCCGTAATAATAAGATGATAAACAGTTTTTATCGAATATTTATAACAATGTAAAGAACTCAATTTTTTATCTATAATGAGAAGGTACAATAGAAACTTTGGACGTCTCGAATATCACTTTGGTTGTTAATTCGACAATTCGCCCCGGGACTAATTTCGACGAGTTGCCAAACTTATTTTGAAGTTAAATTGAAATTCTGTAAGACCTGAGCCCGTTTTGTACTGATGACAATATAAGAATAAAAACTTTATGTTTACAACCGCCAGGAAAATCTGCAACGAAGTTGGAGCAATATTTTTTGGAGCAATGTGCACAGAATCGTTTTAGTTTTTAACGTATATTATGAAATATAAATAAAAGTTTTACCCACGTCTTATAGCTTTTATAAAACATGCGATTTACCTAAGAATAATGGTACGAGTCGCGAGACTCGTATTAAAATTCCGTTAGAATTACTATAGAGTTTATTAGAACTATATAAATACGTATAACACAGGTGCAAATATAACCGAACACAACAAGTCCAAACGTAATGCAGAAAGTTGTAATTCAATAAAACGCGCAAAGTCCATCACTTATTAGATATTCCCGATTGTGGTACACACGTTTCGCTTCGCTCGTAGTTCTCGCTCGACTGGTTCCCTCTCCATCAGGTCACCGTTTTATATTGCACAAATACAATGTCCCCTATCTAAGTCGACTTAATCCGCCACAACTGGCGAATGACTCGACCGCAAACTGCCATAAAAGAGTACAATAAACAAAGGACTGTTTTATAATCACACATATTAAACACAAAGTAAACAAAAGAAGACGATCATAAAATAATTACAATTAGTTTAAATGGCGACAGGTAATAAAATGTGTTTTGTTTCAGATATGCAAGTGGATATTGTTTATGTCGGGACCTGACAGTACATATAACAAACAGCCTTTCTCAAAATTAAGTACAAGTGAATTTCTTGTACTCGACGGTCAGGTTGTGTACATGGAAAACAAGCAACCAATTAACAAACTGATTAAACTTATCAAGTGCAAACGATTCTTGCCAAGTTAGGGACTGTTATTTACAATGTATCCTAGCAAATTTGCATTTGAGCAGTTTCTTGCAGGCTGGCCAAACTTTATGTGCATGCATGTAGTTTAAGAAACTTTATGCATGCAGCGATAGTTTGTGTTAGTAACCCAGTGGGTATTCAGTGGATCTTGATTAATAAAATGTATATTAAGTACCTAATATCTTTATAAATATGCTAACACTATTAAATGACTTTTGTCACATAGTTACGTAACACGTACTTTGTCACATAGCTACAAACGTACACATAGTTAGGTAACGTAGTTTCTTGAAAACTACTTTAAAACAATGTTAGTAAATATTTTATTACTTGAAACAAGCAAACGGCCCACTTTACGAAAAGTGTTTTTTTTTTAACAAGAATACTACGGACTTCTCGAGTCCGTCTTCTAGTATTTTCGGGGGAGGGCAATGCGTTGCCAGACTATAGGATGGGTAAAAAAGAGATGAGAGAGAGAGAGATAACAAGATATACAATTATAAAAGCAAACCATATTATAATAATTTCTAGGCAGTGCAAGAGGCGGCCTTATCGCTCTAAGCCATCTCTTGAAAAAATTTGATAGTTAATCTGCGATTGAAGTAGTTCAGGAAATAGCCAATACATACATATTTTTATGTATTTAATTCTTAAATTTATTTAGCTGTTACATGTTATAAAAAATTACTCTATACAAAACAGGCGTTAGCCACTAAATAAAAATATATCAAAATTATAATTCGATTAAGGAAACAACCCATTGTACCGTTTAGAAAACCTTAAACGGAAACATTATTTTGCAAGTAATTAAGCTGAATTTAACACTATTAAAGCGGTTAAAATTAAAGTTATATAGACCTAGACAGGTGTAACAATATTCATGAACCAAATGCGGTAACCTGGAGCAATTTCATTATCACAGAATATGCAAGTCGATATTGCAGCGTATCATATCAGCTCGATCGATGTTTGACATTCTATGTACTCTACAAGCCTGGCACTCTTGTAGCCTAGACCTAATAAATTAATGTAGGATACCTGTACTTGTTTATTATTGTTCAACGCTATGTCCACCTACTCGTGTAGAATTTTTACTAAAGAATTTCTTTCTGTTTCATTGTTTGAGTTTTTTGAGCATAATTTTCCTTTCTCCATAGTTTGTGGTTAATTAAATATTACATAATAGTTGCCAGGTGGTAGGGCGTTTGCGCGACTTGATGGCTACCACCTCTGGTCTAAGGTACATCGCCATAACAACCATGAGTTGTGTTCCGGCATTAGTGACCAGGTTCCAGTCTCTCTTAAGAGAGCAGCAGCGTGTTTGTAGCACCTTTGGTGTTGCAAATTTCCATAGGCGATGGTAACCGCTTTCCATCAGGTGTGCCGCCTACCTGTCTGCTGAACTCCTGCAATAAAAAAATATCATGAAAATTAGTTTTATTAATTGTCATTTACTTTTTTTATTTAACCAAATTGGGTCGTTATGGTCTTACGCCAAAAGGAAGGTTTGTATTGAAAATCAGCGTGTGTCGAATATGATTCTTGTTTGCTGAAAATGCGACGTACAAATTCTTAAATTATGCTCTGTGTTTAATAATGTATAAAGAATGTAACGACGTCGCAATTTCTTCTAATACAGTTTTTCTTTCGTTCTAGTTACAAATTTTTATTTGAATAATCAGTAAGCTTTTTGTAATACATTTTTCAATATTATTTCTTTTACAAAATCTCGCTATATTCTGTCTTAAGCCGGGCAGAGTCATTCTATATATCTATAATATATATAACTATGGTACCAGTATTAAAATAAAGTAAATAGATTTAAAATACTAAATCATTTTATCGAAGTTTCTGGAACATGTACTTCTCTATGATTTATACAAAGTCTAAAATCTTTAGTATCAAAAATTTTACATTAAATTGAAAACCTACCAAAACGGCCCCGTTTAAGCAGAAAGTATATAAAACTGTCACAGTCGAATTTATTACGCTTATATCAAATAAAACTGCCAAAACCATCGCACAGGGGCATAAACGACAGGCAAATAATGAGGATACTTTACAAATAAATAAAATAAAAAAATTCGCCTTTCCTGAGCCGTTAGATAAAAGCGTACCCTCCTTCGGTAGACACCATTACCGGGGCCCATCCTATAAACCCGCCAAGATAAGATGAATAGGGCTTGCCCTCGTAAAAATAGATATCAGCTGCTTTGCCTATCGTACCGTATTTAACCATACAGGCAAAAATATGGAGCCTTAACTCCACCTTGGTTTCATCTATATTAGGTACCTATTTTTTTGTATACGCACTGTTACGTACACTACATACATATACAAAACTATGCACGTATATATGTGTACATACATTCACATATATTACAAATGTTATTAACACGACGTAATCTTTATAAATTTGAATATAATTTTCTTTTTATAATATACTAGCTGTCTCGGTAAACGTTGTCTTGCCCTGAAAAATTAAAATGTATAGCCCGATATCAGCGCCACCTACCGGGTCTCATTGTAAATTTAAACCACACTGGACCCAGTTAAACAGACATAAACTCGATTCCAGCGCCAAGTATTTTGTTTAGATTGACATTTAGGGTTGCATTATTTAGTAGTAAATTTTAGTAGGGATCCCTAATTTTTATATAGCCTATTAATTGGTGATAATGCAGCATTTGAATGGTGAAAGAATTTCTCTAATTGGTCCTGTAGTTTTTGACTTTATTCGTTACAAACGTACAAAAATATGAATCTACCCTTTTTATAATATTAGTAGAGTAATAGATAATAATCGAGTCGTTTGGTAGTGGGCGCTAACAACTGCAACACAGTATTATAACTGCAGCAGTTGTAGTTGCAGTATCATATTGATCTCTGTTCACTTACGTTAATGCTTTATGGTTATGATTTTACATTACCTAATAATCAACTTTAAATAAGACACTGGGAATTTGAATATCGCTACACGCGTGCCTTAATTTTAAGCAATAATCAATTGTGGATCGTTTTTTGGCGAGTGACAAATTTGGGAAGTAAAAATGACAAAAACCACGAGCCATATGGTGTTCTTCAATGTCTTATTTTATGTCTTTAAGGCATTATTTTGTAAAAAATCTATAAAATATTGCGAAAGTCATCATATATTATTTTAGGTTGAATTTTAACTGCGAATAACTTTTAACTGAGTTGACTTAGCGAAAAATTATATCAGACCTTTTTTGTAGGCCGGTCAATTTCCTACAAAATTATGTATTTACTTTTAACACAGAATGACTCGTTGAGATACATCAAATTTAGAAAAAAAATCCCGTGTAATTTGGAAAAAATAGCATTTTACTGATCAATTATTGCAGGAGTTGAATAACAAAACATAATATCAGTAAATGTTATTTATTTCTATGCAAAATATTTGCCAGCAAACAACATAACTCGATAGTCATGTCGAATGCATGGAGTAGCGCTGTATGTGGCAAGCGATTTGTTTTATTTTATTGCATAGTCTGTGAAGTCAGTTTATTCAGTTCTAGTCTATTTATATAGTCCGCTGAGCCTTTTTCACTAAATCTAATTATATTAAAAATATACGTATTAGTGGCGTAGGATTGAAATTCGGCTAGTAGTCCAAGATCCCAGTCACCCTAGACTTACGTGATTTCAGGAAAGATGAAATTTTCAGGATCGGTAGTTTAACATAAACTTAAAAAGAAATGGATACTCGCTAAGCTGAAAGCGAGGCTGTTTTACATGTAACAGGTATCAAAGGTGCAAAAAAACCATGCTAACTAGTCGCAAGGCTAGTTTTTACATGTCATATTTGATATTGTTATAAACAAAGATATACAGGTGCCAGACACTTCCTGTGGGCCGAACTTTTGACGAACACTTTAAAAAAAATGGGAGCTTGCGTCATTTTGGTAAGGTTGAATTTTAGATTTTTTTTATATTTACAATGAGTCAGATAAATCCGACAGGCCAAACATCCTCCCACACTCGTTAAAGCGAGAGGAGAAATGCTTAGAATTTTATCATATTATAGATAGATTAAACATTTTAGTATTCATTTATACAATACAATTACATTTACACAACCGAAATATCGAAGATCAAGCTATCATTGCATAATATCAAGAATTGCAAGACTTTCTTGAACCGCAATTGAAAAATTCAAAAGAGCTGGTAAATTTTCACGTGTCACGATAGGAAATATGTTGTATTGTAAATTCAGTTCCACAGCGCAGTTGAATTTCGACGGCAACAAAAGGAGGCAACGAGCTGCTCTAACTGTCGTACACAAAACAGTAAACAACAAAGGAGCTGACGCGATTTTGACTAGCGGTCCTCGGATTCATCCGTACTGAACTGCTGTGTTTGCTTATTTGAAATTCATAGCGTTTCAAGTAAATTTGTTTGCAAGCTGCAAGTTTTAAAAGATAAACAGTTTGATGGTTGCCATTTTTCAACTCATAACTTTGGAAGCGTCGATTGAATTGATGCTGAAAGATTTACTGTTATTTTGGTACACAAATAGAAATAAACTTGAAAAAAAATGCTGATAATTTGTTTTTGATTGTATTTTACTTCATAAAAGTCAAATAAAATGTTATAATTTTGTCTAATGTTATATTATTTTAATGGACAATAATTATATAATAGTGGAGTATTCAGAGAGTTATTTTATTGGTCTGCAAAATTGAATATATATTATTCAATAATTTTTATACATTACCTAAACCATTTCATAGCTTAATACTGTATTCCGTTTATGCAAACACTGTATGCACAATTGATTGGCTGCGAACCATGTCTTAGTATATTAATAACAAAAAATAAGTAGGTAGGTGTGACAAAGTTAAGAGGATTTGAACCAAGTCTTGAGTAGTTTCAATGGTTTTAGCCAAATAATGAAATTTCAATCGTGCTTAAAACTGTTAGAATGTAATTTTGAATAGTGACTAAAATCAAAAAAATACAATATTTTTTAAACAAATAATAATTTACACAAAATATTTGATACTTTTATAACTCGTCTGGCAATACAACTGCAGACCTTTGAACATAATGTTATATCCTCGTGATTTACTCGTAATATTTATTAAAATTAAAAAAGGGTCTGTATGCAGTTCATCGACGGCAGAAGTCAAACTTCAGAAAAATAGTCTACGAGAGAATGAGTTAACTATAAAGTTTGTTGAAAATATTTTATCAAGCTCAAAAATTATTTAATATTTTAATGCAAAATATTGCATTTCATTTATTCCATATTTAAGAGAGCGAGAGATATATATATATATACATATATATATATATATATATATATATCATATCAATTTGAATTATGAACTTCAAAACCTCGAAATATTTCCAACTCTATCTTTTTGAGTATATTTTCCAAATAATTTAAATATCTCTTTTTAGTGTCGCTTTTTTCGTTTCATCGAGTTTCAAATCACAGCGATTCTAAAAAAAATATCTTCTAAAATATATAATTGAAAGACCTAAAGAGATTTGTAATGTAATAAAGAACTGTTTGAATTATTTCCAACATGCATCAGATGTGGGGTCCTTCTAGCAAAAGGCTTGGTCTCATACTCGTCGTAGATTGATATCATAGTAACATAGTGTATGTAACGTAAAGGAATATATTGCGTGGATATTACGACAAATAAGTGATTCACAACATTTTATTTTTCACCGTGAATTATAATCTAGAAAATCTGGACACTACTGTACAGGCGGCCTCATCTCTTATAGCGATCTCTTCCATTGCCGAGTATTATTGCATGCATTACTCGTGATCTAGAAAACACACAATTCTCGTATTAATTAAAAAAAGGTTTTTTTAAATCTTGATATCTATTTTATTTTATTTTATTTCTCATTTGACAGTTTTTTTAAACAAACATATATTTTTACCGAACCGAACACCGACAACTGACAAGTTTACCGGTTTGTTTTATGGACGGTGCCTTTATCTGCTATTCATTCATTTGGACTTTACTTGTATGGAACTTGTGTTAAATTTTAACCCATAGCAAGGAAAATTGACGGTCGATAAGATATAGGAACCGTTCATTAGTCAGCCGTCGGCAGCTTCGGTTGTTCGATAACCGATAAGTGTTGTGTAGAAGTTAGTCACAGCCAACCAACCAGCCGGCTGTATAGCCATTAGCAAAAAAGCTACCTGTTTTAAACAGCTATTGAAGCACCATTAGCTAGATGGCTACATTTTTTTTAAAGGGAGACAGATAAGCTTTCATACATGGGGCCCATAATGTAAAAAATCAGGTTAGTTTGAGATTTGTTTTTTTTACGTTGATATTTTTATAATTATAGTGGGTTTAGTTAATTTTAATGATGTGTGATGTGTGTAGTGTAAGTGTTCTCATATTAGTAAAAATCATTCACATAAAACTATTACGTTAATCGAGAATTTAGTTGATTTGTGTTTTTTGTTTTTTAAATTGTATTTTTTTTATTGCATGTGTTCAGCAGACAGGCAGACAGCTCACCCGATGGAAAACAGTCGCTATGAACATCTATATCACTACCAATGAGCTGCCGCTCTTTCCATTTTGTAACGCATTTTTAAACTATATATCATCTTATTGGTCCAAAAATCCCCGTTTTATTTCAGTAGGTTACCCATCGCTACACAGAACTAGTTCACTGTTCTTTACTGTGTCAACAGTACCGATGTGTCCTACTAGCCAAGTGCCATATCGCTGCAATCAAAGAGAGAGCTTTTAGAGTAACGTCGGATACCAAAAGTTATGCTGACGACCGCTTTGTTTGAAGATACTCCGATGTGAATTGTTTGTAGGGTCTATATTGTCATATATTGGAAGGCTTATAGAGGACTAACACTTAACCTATTTTTGATAGGAAACAAATTGTTCGTTTTGTAATTCTGTTTTTTTTTATTGCAAGAGTTCACCGGATAGAAAGCGATTATCCCCGCCTACGGACATTTGTAACACCAAAGGTGCTACCAATATGCTGTGGCTCTCTAAAGGGAGACTGGAACCTGGCCACTAATGTTGGAACACAACTCGAGGTTATTATTGTTGTTTTCTCGCCTCTGGTGACATGCGCCCGGCATAGGATATTTTACTCTTTCTCCGTTTCTGCATGAATAATTATTAATGTTCCAAATGAAAATGTGAGTTTATTTGTTATGTTTTCACGGCTAATTACTCGATAGAACAAAGTTCTTATATGTGTTGGCAGCCTAAATTTATGGGGACTATTATGTATTTATAAGAGATATTATGAAGCTGTAGTAATTGCTCGTATAATTTATGTCGTAATTCAATAGATTATGTTAGGTATCACGAAACAATAGCCATTTTTGCTTAAATACTGAATACAATATATTTACTAAATATTTTGGTGGCGTTGTAAGAGATATTAACAAGTTCCTGGATATCTTGGATTGAGAACATTTAATTGACGATAATTTAAGGTAATTTATAGTATTTATGGGGTGAAATAGTGAATTGTTGAAGTTGTGACGAACGGGGTGACTGTAAGGGGATGTTGGGGGTCACCTTGGTTATCTTGGTTATATATCTAAATGTGTTGCTATCAAAATATAGAATAGAATGTTATGTTAGCCACAGAAAGAAGAGTATTCAAATTGATAGGGTGAGGAAGATCTTCATATAAAACATTATACAGGCAGTAATATTTTTTGGGTGATTAAAAAAATGTGGTGTAGAGCACAAGATCTAACCCCACCATCGTAATTTACTTCAAAATTTGAATTATACAAGGTGCTCGAAAAATCATACGACATTAATTTAACGAATCTAGAATGAACAAAAAATTTCTTAATATAATCCAGACAATGTTTAATGAACAAAAAAGTACTCATAGATGACTATGTTCCTCAATTGATAAAGTGTAGGACTTGAATCTAGCAAGAGCAAGCTCTAGACTAAGAAAGAAGTTGAAGACAGATCTATATATGCTCTTACCAGATATTAAAAAAGGAAAGGCACTTATCAAAAAACTTAACACTCATTTGAGGATCTGGTACCTTGGGCATGGTCTGCCTAAATATTCTGACTAACTTATAAAACCAAAAATCGTGTATTTCACCCTGATTTAAAGGAAGGGCCCCTAAATTGGCGTAGTCAGATATTGTCATTACACTTTTCAGTCAAACCCTAGTAAAAATATGTTGCGTGGTCTAGGCGGTGTTAGCGGATATAGAGACAGGCAGACGCGTAAAGCGACTTTGTTTATATTATGTAAAGATAAGTAGAGTAAACGCGGTCGAGATGCGAGCACTGCGCAAAATCTGCGGAGTGACGCTCGCGGACCGCGTTCGTAATACCGAAGTAAGAAAGAGAGTTGGTCTGAAAGAGAGTGTCGGGGTGAAGGTAAGGAAAGGAATGCTCCGGTGGTTCGGGCATGTGGAAAGAATGTATGATGAAAGAATGACTAAACAGATATACAATGCAAAAGTGGATGGATGCAGAAGTCGCGGAAGGCCACGACACACCTTCCATGATCAAATTGATCGTGTACTAGCAGAAGGTGATGTCAGGAGCCTTAAGAACAGACGAGCGTGCATGACAAGAACTATGAATGTCAAAGAAGCAAGTGAGGTGTGTAAGAATAAGCCTAAATGGCGCTCTGTTGTTCGTGCCTACCCCGCAAGGGACCTGGCGTGAAGTTATGTATGTATGTATGTATGTATGTAAAGATAATTATTATATTATATTTATAATATTATACGCAATGACCTACCTATACGTATCTACGTCAGATATGAGAGCAATGTTCATTTAAGATATCGGTACTTCGCGGTAAGTAGGTACTTGTGAGTTGAGGAAAAAGGTTTGCACACTTAAAGGGGAGTCGCTAAACTGGCGATTCTAACATTACATAACTTTTATTACCTTACCTTAGAGCACTCTTTGCAACGTGACTTTTATATAAATACAAGCAGTACCTAAGTAGCGTACTAGCTTTGTTTAAAATTATATAAACATATTATTTTTTTGTTTACAATAATATTAGCTTAGGAGCCGGTGATCGGCTACCTGTATGTATTTGACCAGACGTGAGGTTTTGTACATTGAAGCACCTATACCTACCATGCTCGGTACGGGGACTCACTAAGCTGTAAGTGGTAGACGCGACGAGCGCTGAGGTAAGACAGTATCGATTTTTGACGATTTTTAAATCCATTTGACCAGGGCTGCCGTTTTGATATTTGAAAATATGGGCTTATTATTATCGGAAAATAAGAATGGAAAACCATTACCACGCGGTTAACTTTGTGGCAGACCATTTTGAAAATGATAAAAAAAATTGAAAGTAATTGACCAGATCTGCCATTGACATATTTTGTATATATGTTTATTATAGTTTTAAAAACGTATATTCTTCGCGGCAGACGTCTACTTTGCGTGTACACATCAATAAATAATAAAATATTAGCTACTACCCAATCAGATGTATATGTTTTCCGTTCGCTGTTTTACATCAATATAATTTACTTGCGATTTACTTTATCACTGTATTTACAGAAATGAATGTTTTTTTTATATTCTATATGCTAAACTTCATTAGTTAGATAAAAAATCTAATGTAAGTAAAATAAACTTCTATCTACGGTTTGACCTGCGATGTAGCCACGGTTTAAATGAATAATGTCATAAATTATTTAAACGAAGATTGTAATAAATGACAATTTAATTTACAGCAAAACAATCAGATATCTTTTATATTATTACTCTAAATAATTAAAAATATAAAGATCACAGTGCATAGAAAAGAAACTAAAATGTATTAATAATTACAATATTTTCAATTAAAATCAAAACTAAATATGAAACATATCATCATAAGTTAAAAATCACTTTTCATTGGAAACGTTATCAAAGTGCTTTTTTGCATTTCTTCGCTGAACTCTACACTTGTTGCAAATACAAGGTAGCCCTTTGGCCATGGGAGACTTCTATTAAACTTGTTGATAGGTCTCGATAATTTCTTGAATTACAAAAATATTCTAGAGCTCAGATAATTATCGCCAATTTAACGGCCACACAAAGATCTGTTGTTTCAGACTCGCCGTCTTGTTATTTATTGTTTAGGCAATCAGCTTGAGAGCTCGCTGGCTTTAACTTCAATACCTACATTAAAAGTTGCCATTTCACTGTAACTAGGCTGTCTCACTGGTTGTGCTTAGCAACGATGAATAATGTTTTCAAAGGTATATATGAAACAGTAGATGTTTAAAAGTTTGTAGGTGTTGTTGGGTTTTAAGGGGATAGACCTCTAAGCATGGTCTCAAATTATTTATGTACCCTGAATGGAGATATTGTAGAACTAGTATTTGTATCTATTCTTTTCCCGTTTATCTTTTTATTAATTCTTCATTTATAATATTACAAAACTCTACACATCCCGTGTCTGCACATTAAAGCTTTAAAAAACCACTGGACCAGACTATCATATGATGGAGAACACGTTGCATTTTTTTTAGATTTCTTGTATGTTAATTTGTTCGGGATTCACGTAAAAACTTCTGGGCCGATTTTGATCAAGTTTTCGCTGATCTATAGCAAATACTTAAGACTTAAAATGTGTGTACTTTTATACTGGAAATCTCGCTGGAATATTATGGGTATGATATAAATGGACAGATTTAAAAATACATTTGTAATAAAGTTGTTAAATGTTTGTTTGTTTTTTATTTCTTTACACTCCAACAATGCATTGTTGGAGTGTAAAGATATTGCAATTGCATTGCAATACGGTGACCATTTTCCATCACGTGAGAGAGTATGTTTGTTCGCATCTTCCTGTTAATAAAAATGCGATTACAAATCAAGTTTAACCTGATTCAGTCACGTGAAGTGTTTAAATAATTGAAAATAATTCGTTGATAGCAAAGTATGTTATAACATTCTAAATGGTTTGTTTTTTCAACAGGTTGCAACAAAACCTACTATGGTGATATCGGAAGAACTTACGAGTTAGAACTGCATCGACCTAGGGAAGACTTGGTGCCATACGTTTGTTTGCTGACCCTTACTGCTGCTGGTGGTATTCATGGAGATTTGGTTCAGGTTAGTAACTTATACTAATTATTCATACTTATTAATATTACTTATACTTATTAATGGTACTCGTACTTATTACTAGTACTTATTAATATATATTATTTATTTATTTATTGACTATATACAGACGTAATGGTCAATAAAAATAAAAATAATATTACACCTCTTTAGATTATAGCTAAACAAATCGGCTTATAGCGTATCAGACCACACAGTGGTGGGTTCCGTGGAGGTGACGAATGTGCACTATTTTTGTTATTCGGTACGAAGGTCTATAAATGTGTTGTATTAAAAACATTCTATATATCATTTTCAATTTAGCTATTCGTGCAGGATAGGAGAAACAAGAACACAATTTCCTGCAGCCGGGCGTCGTATCGTACCAGACGTCAAAACTACTCATAGCCAGGTGGTAGGGTCTTTGCCCGTCCTAATGGCTACCACGCCTTGTCTAGAGTATGCCGCCGTAACACCCTTGAGTTGTGTTCCGGCATTAGCAGCCAGGTTCCAGCCTTCTATTCGAGAGCGGCAGCACATTGGTAGTACCTTTGGTAAAACAAATGTCCATAGGAGTAACCGCTTTAAGGTAGGCTCTCTGCCTGTGAGCTAAGTCGTGCAATAAAGAAATATAAAATAATGTTATTTTTATTTATTTATGAAAAGCAACTTTAGTTCAAAGTATTTTGAAATGGAATGTAATGTTTCTGATTTTTTCACCTAATAGTTTAAACGTGTATTTGAATAAACGATTATTTATCCGCAACTCAAGTACCTAGTTTTGTTCTAGTTAATTGTTCCAAAAACGTAATATAATGCTAACAAAAAATAATTTCCACAAGTCAGTCTTCAGCAAGAAATTCGCATTCACGACGAAACTGTGTCATATTTCAAAGGAAATTTCCCTTTTAAGGGATTACAGAGTATCTCGAAATCCCGTGATTAAAGTAAAGATGTAAAAATGTCAATTTTTCGCCTCTCCGTCAAAGCGCTTCCCTTGATTTGAAATAATGTCAACCCTCAAATACATTATAATGAAAATTTGAATGAATTATTCAATGAAATTGTCTAAAATATTAGGCCCCCGTTGCAATTTTGGCCAAAATATAATTCTTATTAAATATACATATAATCATAAATGTTCGTTTGTTTGTCTCAAGTATGTAGGTGTATATATTACCGAGGTCTGAGATTTTTTCAGTGTACATAATATTGTTGCAAGCCCATCCTAATCCTTTGCAGGTATCTTATTACCCTTTTGAATTTGAGTAATCTATTCTTCGCAGTAATCTCTTTGTTCATCCCGCCGCAAAATGTCATAAAACCTTCTTTCTTCTGTTGGTATTTCATGCGAATTCTTGACAGCCAATAATGATCAGCCCATTTAAAGATTTCAAGAATTTCCTAACAACAAACTACTGGTAGCATGATATTTACATGTAAAAAATATAACCCAGATCGCGGTCGGTGGCAAGCGTTCCCAAAATGCGGACCGCATTTCTACGTCGTATGGCAACGCTAATGCGTTGAAATAAATTCAGACCCTTAGCTCACGCGAGACATCTTTCAGTCGCATGGAGAGATCTCGATAGGCTTGATAAGCCTCACGTCCCCATAGCCCCAAGGTCTTAACCCTCTGAATATTGTAACACGTGTATACATCCCTATTGTCTATTACGTAATTATGTATATTATTTTTGTACGTCATAAAGGTCAGGAAACTCTATCTTTGAACGGAGGCCGGTTTTAATGATACCTATTTTAAACCACCGGCGTCAGGTGAGGTCAAAAGCGGTTAAATAAACCCTTTCACCCATATAACCATCATGAGGCGAGCTAGCTTGTCCTTTTATTACTTTGCCTTAATATGAAGAGCGCTTATTTTTAATATGTGTATATTGTTAATTAAAGTACAAAATATAATTACAATCCTAAATATTTCACTTAAGATGCTTCCATACTGCCAGCATTTGCCTGTAATATAATGTTACGGATCCGTCCATTATATCAGTGAAGGAGAAGAACCAACTATTACAGTGTGCAAACTTGTTACACTTGTGGAATCAAGTAATTGCTGTAAATCAAATCGTTATAGGCGAAAGTTCGTCAGTCAGGGAAGCAGTATTGTAACGTAATGCTCGGAATCGAATCGTAACAGGCTAATGCTCATGGTGAGGTAGCACATTTATACTGTTTGTGGAAATAGCCGAACATTCATACTGATGCAGTTTGTTACTACTAAGTCGTTTTAACTTTTACTAATTAACCAGGATATGACCGCGACTTTATCCATTGTTGAATTGAGATTTCTAACATTTATGACAGTGGTGTACAAATTAAATATACATACATATAGGATTTACCGAAGTAAGAAAAAAAGTTGGTCTAAAAGATAGATAGTCTCGGAGTGAAGGTAAGGAAAGGAATGCTCCGGTGGTTCGGGCATGTGGAAAGAATGTATGATGAAAGTATGACTAAACAGATATACAATGCAAAAGTAGATGGATGCAGAAGTCGTGGAAAGCCACGATATACCTTTCATGATCAAATTGATCGTGTACTAGCAGAAAGTGATGTCAGGAGCTTTAAGAACAGACGAGCGTGCATGACAAGAGCTATGAATGTCATAGAAACAAGTGAGGTGTGTAAGAATAAGCCTGAATGGCACTCTGTTGTTCGTGCCCGCAAGGAACTTGGCGTGAAGTTATGTATGTATGCATTGGATTTATTAATATCACACAATACATTTATAACTAGATTATTTATATTTGTAGAATTACATTAAATCTATTTTAAGTCTTTATTAATCGTATCCCTTCGTCCATATGTCCATCTATCTATGTGTGTCACTGCTGTTGTTCTTAGGCACTAGTACACTCTAATTACCTGGACTAATATGACAGCTGCTATCAACCTCTTTTTGATTCAGAAGAGTTGTGTGTATTAAATCAACAACTCACCACTGTGAGTTCAATCCTACATAATTTCTATAGGACTTAACTAAAAATGATGAGTTGGTTCAAGCTTGTATCATAAAAAAGGTTAATTGCAGCTGTCATTTTAGTCCAGATAATTAAAATTTAGTATGCAGTCATTAATTAATATACATACATGCCGCTGTCAGTGATTTATAATACTTAACCTTTTCTTGGGTTATGTGTGCAATTGAGAATATTCCATTTTTATTCTGATATTAAAAAGGGATCGAAAAAGGCTAGAAGCATTCGAAAAGTGGTGTTGGAGGCGTATGAAAAGTATAATCTAAATAAGGAGATAAAGACCAATGAATAGATGTTGACTATAATAAAAAAGCGTACAATTATAAAAACCACAGTAGAAAGTAAAGGAAGGATGTTTGGACATTTACTGCGATACGACACCCTTCTCTGTAAGATACTAGAAGGCAATTTGGAAGGTAGAAGAGGAAAGGTAAAACCTAAGAGTGCGTTTATCTATACTAATTATACTACTATTATACTAAATAACGGAAAGGATAGATGTTGTGTCGTCTAAAGAAATGAAACTACTGGCCGAGAATAGAGAGGTTTGGAGGAGGTGGGGTGTTAGGAGCTAAGCTCTTAAATACTTTGCTGATGATGAGCAAAATAGTTTCTTAAATTATACAATTTTTTATTTCAGGAGTTCAGCAGACAGGCAGATGGCCCACTTGATGGAAAGCAGTTACCATCGCCTATGAACATTTGCAACACCAAAGTTGCTACAAATGCGCTGCTGCTCTCTTAACGGAGACTAGAACCTGGTCACTAATGCCGGAACACAACTCAAGGCTGTTATGGTGACATACTCTAGACCAGGGGTGGTAACCATTCAGTCGGGCAAGTACCCTACCACCTATGGCTGTGGTATGTGGTGGCTGTAATTTACACAATATTAATGGTATTTTAGTTTATGGGAGCTGCATACGTCTAATCATCGCAGCGGACAATGAACTACTGAATGTGACTAGCACAGCGCGGGAGCGCACATATTAATAATTGCTCTATCTCACTCGCAAATCGTCCGTCTCACTCACACACTGTGCTATACATTGTGTTAGCAGTACGACTTGTTAACATTTGTACTTAAGGTTACCGTATCCAAAATAAAACAGTTCACATCAGATCTGCCATCAGAAGTATTATTTAATCACCACATTCGCTGCTACAAGATGATGTTGTGAATCTAGTCAGCAAATATTTTACATGCTAGTACATACAAAATATACTCACCTTCATCACTTGAAATAGTTTTGCATGTCTAATTCCAGATATTTCATAAACATAGAGTGGAACTCTCTGCGAAATTGCGAATTTCCTACTGAATAATTTCGCATGCAAAGAAAATGTCAGCTGTAACAAATTGCAACCGTTAGTCACGTAATATTTTTTAGAAATAATATATGTGAGGTAATTTCCCATATTTCGCAAAGGGAACGTGAGATATTTATGATGGTCAAAATGCCGTAATGAAATCGTAAATGGAATTTTTCTATTCAAGTTTTCCTCGTGAGTGGTTGGAAAATTCCAAGGAACATTTTTGTTTTGTTATGACCTTTACTTCTATGCCAATGTTATTTTTGACTTACTTTTTTCTCTGACTGTCCACTTAAAGCAAATTACACATACTAATGTAACGTTTCATACACATTGTTTAATCGGGACGCGGACACATGCTACAATAATTTCTAATATTTTTTCATGTTAAATAACAGGTGTTATAATAATACATTCTCATCTCACTTTTAAAACATTATGCTAGAAATAATGTTCTATTTCTCATATTCTGAAAGAATGTTAGGAGTGGCCTGATCACAGCGATGAAAACAGGATTTTTTATCCCTGGGAAACGATACGACGGGACACAAATTGTAAATAATGTGACCCCATGTCCCAACTTTTTAACAGCCATTGTTTAATCGCGGCATAAATTGTAATAAAAAAAAATCAACAATTTTGTAACATCGTTTTACACTTGTAAATTACTTTCCGCTAAATTATTATTTAATTCACATAAAATTGAGCTAAGTATTTACTATTATCAGTGCCCAAAAAATACTAGCTGGTAGAACGCCACAGAAAAAAAATCTTCGTTTCATATGTGACGTATTAAATGAGTTCATCAGATTTAACGCCTGATTTCATTAGAGAAATTGTTGTTTGTTCAACTAATCAGTTTTATTTACTCTCCTTATATTCGAAATGGAAAGCAGTGTTAGCCTCGGGTGAAAGGCCTGTTTAGGCACTCGAACTATTAGCGCCCTCGCTACGCCCATGCGCCAAACTATCTATCCATGCCTAAATAGGTCACGTTCACCTCTCGTGTAACAATCTACTATTAATAATTTTTCAGTCAATAATCATTGCGCTATTTGGCTCCTTTTACTTGTAACTACTTATGACGTTATAAGCAGGTACGCTCGTACATAATCCATGAGGCTGCGACATTTTGTAAGACGATAAAAATATCTCAGTTTGACTGTCCGCTTCCCTATTGCCTGTAAACCGTTCCAGTCGCATGAATGAAGTATGTTCAATTATTTATTAAATTTGTATTTCTGGAGTAAATTTTCTATACAGGATTTTTTCTGTCACGAAAAAGCGTTCCGGCCGTGGTGAAAGGCGGCATAATTTTAGAGTAAACGTGGTGAGAGGCGACATAATATTAGAGTAGACTATCGATATTGGTTGCGGATCGAATTCAGTTTCTTTTTTGATAAAATAAAATATGTTTAAACATAAAATGGATTCATTAAAATGTACCTACCTAACCATATCATATTTGGAGTTAACCCGCGAAAAATCGAATTATGTGCTGGAAAACATAGTGCAAGTGAAACTTCCATGGACAAGTGGAAGAACGAATCGCAACGGACAAGTGGAAAAACGAATGGAAAGGGATAAGTATAAAAACTAATCACAACGGACAAGTGGAAAACCTAATGGCAACAAACAAGTGGCAAAACAAATAGCAACAAAATTTTAACTTGAAGTTTTACGGGCGAATTACTATGCACTTGTCCAATTTAAAAACCTGCCCATTAAACTTCAAGTTAAAATTTTGTTGCGTTTCGTTTTTCCACTTGTCTGTTGAAGTTTCACTTCTACTGTATGTCCCAGCACACATTTCTTTTTTTTAACTAAAAATATAGTAATTGTATTTCATCAATAAATAAAAATATTTTATTGTTCACCTTGAAATAAAAGTGACTTTCTAAATAACATTTTATTTTGACCTACTTTCGTCGCTTAAAATCTTTTATATAACATGCATATCTTTTCTTTCGTTGCCATAACTTATATAATAAACAAACATTATATCCGGTTAGTGGTAGGACAGTACGGTTGACCTGTTTCAAATGTTTCACGACGGGGGACTGGCATTCACTAATGCTTCCATTGTTACAACACTTCAGTGTCACCTGTTTTGTTTCTCTTAATACGAGTGAAAGGATATATAAATATCTTGGAATAATATTTGGTCTTTAATTGTTCATTAGCTTACATTCTAAAAACCATCCATAACCTACTTAATAATGGAAGGTCTATTGGTTTTAATGAGACCTCAATGCTCAAATGATACTTTTTTTCATAATTATTAGAAAAGACTAATCCATCCTAAGGTTGTCTGGAAAATTGGCTATAATTGCTAAGACCGCCTATTATTTGCTGTACTTATATTTCTTCAACTGTATATGAACGTGGTTACAGTAAAGTATATTCTGCTATATAATATGATATGCAAAACACAGTATTAGAATCAAGCTTCTTAATTTTAGTGCCTAATACACTTTCATATAAAACATTATTTAATAGTTGAAGCAGCATTTTGAGACACATAACATTGATTTATTTTTACATTTTAAGTTAGAAAGAACTAAAAATTGTTTAATACCTGTATAAACGAAAATGTCGTGAATACGTTTTCACATTTTACGTTGAATTTGATTATTTAAAATTATGTAGATCTGTATATAGATTATTCTCTTGAAAATTTATCACATGTCACTTGAGGCTCCTATTTAGGTAAAAGGTTGAAATTGGGTTGCAAAAGAAACAACATTTTGTTGGTCACTGATCATTTTTTTACCAAAAAAATTATCATAAATTGTTACATTATGAGACGTAACATTTTCTGAATTTTTCTAGTTATTTTAAATTAAGAAAAAATTCAACAAATCACCTCCAAATTTTTGTCATAAATGATTTTACTGCTACAATTTATATCAAAACAGGATAAAAAATATATCTACTTCTTTATAAAAGAGAAATAAATAGGTAATTTGTTTTTTTTTAAATATTACTTTATTTTATTCTTAACAAAATAATAATCCAAATGAAAATCAAACCTGTCTATGGAGTCATCGCTATCGCCAGAAAATTCCTCAAAGACATTGGTGTTGCTAAGAGCCTTAAGCCAAATGGCTTTTTATACCTCATATAAACTTTTATGTTTACTAGTTTAAGGTAACCATCTTTCAGGTGTAAAACAGAAATTGGTTTCAGGAGATAGCAGTTACAGCTATTCTACGGTTTGTACACCTAGGAATAGAGATAAATGATAGAGCTTGGATATAAAGATAACATATTCAATGATATTAACTTATTGCTAGATAGATATGGTGGTAGATGCATTAATGGATTGATGGATATGTACACGAAAGTGAGCCGCGGTGCGTGAACTGAAATGATTTGATGATCAAAATCAAATCTTGTGTGCTTGCGTAAATGCTGAAACGCGATTTTTACGTTTGCATCGTATTAGTAGGGGAGCCCAAGATGCTAAATGTGGATTTACTCGAGCGTCACGGGGACCTTTTGGATTGTGAAGATTAGATGTTAAAAAGAAAAAAAAATGTTATATGCTGAATGCCTTTACACTGGTGGGGGAACGTGTACAGACCTTAAAGAAAGAGTCGCACAGAAATACTCAAGCGCGTCAGATTTTCAAAAGGGATGTTAAGTAAACCCTAAGAACTCCTATTCAAAAGACTCACGATATGGACGCGACCAAAAGTCATGGTCAATTTTTGTAAATGCAATAACAGAACGTAACATTGAATTAATCGAGCGCGTCAGAATAATATTAAAACGGTTCAGCTTGACGCCCTTGTTGTGCTGACCCAATCTGACAATTATGTGGAGGAATTTCCTTAATCTGATAATTTTACAAATAAATCGAAGAATAAAAATTACCCCCACCCTTTATGAAGGGTTCATATGTGATGGGGTACGTAATAGGGTGCCAGGTTTCTCCGCTTATTCTGCCACGCTCGAGTAAATCCCAAAATTCCCGCTTGGCCTCCCCTACTATATAGAAATATACGTAGATACCAAAATAGATCAGATCGTACTGAGATTCTTATTCCTGCTTTATACAATACGTATTATTTTAAAAGTATCATGACTTAGCGACAATGTTTATACGGACCAACTTAATGGCAAAACTGAAGCCTTCTAAGCAGAGATTAAATTTTAATAAGATTATCTGTTATTAGTGGCAGTACTTAAAGAATAATAATGATCCATAGCACTTTTAACTATTCAAAAGATTAACGCTTCCATTTCGTTTAGTTAACTGTGGACTACTTCTATATAATTCGTAGCTTTATAATAAATAACAAAAAGACGTTTTAACGGTTTTAAACGCGGTAATTTATATATTTAGCTTTACGTTTGTGTTAAGACAAATTTTATAATTTTAAGTGCATTATGAGCAGAGGGCTAAACGCTAAAATCCTATGTAGTAAACTATCATTCTGTGAACTGTGTAAACTACCTAAAGAGTTGTCTATGTCTTAGGAATAGAGGTTTGAGCACAGCACTGCGAAAATTATATGTTGATTTACAATTTCTAATCAATCTTACTACTGTACTAAGTGTAGATAAATAAATAAGCTTATTTAAAAATATTTTTAAATACAAGGTTTTGAGATCCTGGATATCATGTAGAAGCAGAGTGCTAACAAGTAAAATGAGCCCAAACATGACGGGTTTATCTGGTTTAGTACAGGAATTCCTATGGCCACCTCACGACTCCATCATCAGATCAGCTCTATGGTACCATATTATTGCATTGTCACGCGATATAAAATATCAGCTGAGTTGGAAACCGGGAAGTTAGTCAAATTTAACTTGCAAGATTCCAACCGAACTTACATACATCCATTGCAAGTTAAATAAAAGCTTGTAAAAAGTAACTATGGACGTTTGTATAATAGTTTACTCCTCCTTTATGGTTTTGGAAATTTATATAAAACTAGCTGCGTCCGAAGTTTCTGTTTTTGTAATGGAAAATCGTTATATTTTGGCTAATTCACACTATATTTTTATAGCTACACTATATAGCCTAGGTGTTATTCTGATGTGTAAGCTATATTATTGTAAAGTTTCATCAAAATCCATTCAGTACTTTTTGCGCGATCGAGTAACAAACATACGTACATTCTTACAAACTTTCGTGTTTATAATATTTATAGAGATAGAGATATTCTCTTTGTTCTAGAAATGAGGGTAACTTATTGCGGTATATGAATTCAAAATGCACGTGCGCCGATCTGTATAGAACAATTGATATGAAATTTGGTTTATGTATGTAACTATACTTTCGACACAAGCGTTGAACGTGCCAATACGATGTTTGCGCGAACAAAACGACTTGAAAGCGTAGTGCAATAAAGGTGTATAAAACTTAAAGTTGAGATACTGCTTTTTGCTATACAGTAACAGTCTTATTAATACTCCATAATTATTCATAAGACGGTTAAAGTAATCTACTTCAATTAGTCATATGCCCCAACTGAATGTAGACACAATATTTTTATACATTAATCCATTTCCCGAGTTATGAAAATTGTTATTTAACGACTTTCTTGCTTCTTTTGTATTACTTTCTTAGAAACAATTTCAATTAAGTATAAATTTTACAGCAGAGTTTTTCGTTCTTATTCTGGATCTTACATCGTCTTACTTAGAATTAAGTTATTTAGCTTAGCTCTAGGTAATGTAATGTGTCTCTAACAAACTTGGCCTTTGTAAACCTTTCGTTGCATAATGCTTAACATATCTAAGGTCTTCCAAGTAAATATCTACCTGTAGTATATATAACATAAACCAAAGAACCTAATATACATGAACAAGATAAATTTTAATAAGTATGTGATATAAACATACTTGTATGTAGTCGTGGTAGCCTAATGGCTACCGCACGCGTCCCAAACGCATTGGGCGCGGGTTCTATCCTGGCCGGAACGCAAGCACCACGTAGGCAGTTTTCTGACCTAATGTGCATATTGTTACAATCACCACATGCTAACAGCGGTGAAGAAAGACATCGTAATACAACCTGCACATCGAGATAACCGATGTGTCAAACCTGCCAAGCCGCCTTAGACAAACGTGGCGGGTATACTGTCCATTTCCTCTATAATGGGAGACCCGAGCTCAGCAGTGGGACATTTATGGGCTGTCATTATATGAAAATATTTAATAAATGACGTTGGGTACGTATTTGCCTTGCAAGAAACACTGGGACTTTGAATTGAAGTATTTAATATTTTTTTAAAGTACCCACCCACCCTTGAATTATCGAGTAAGTAGTGTGTTTTACCATAATAAAAACTATGATGTGTTTATATGGTAAGATTTATACTATTCGATTCTGCATGCACCGAAACACAAACCAACTTGATTGATAATTTATTTTTAATTTTTACCAGCCATTTTAAGGTTATATAAAATATTAGAGCTAGGCATTTGTTGAAGAGTTTCCTGCACCGCATCTTCTTTTCAAGGCCCAACATGTTGCGAAGCGGTGGTAAATTAGATTAGGCTCCCATAGAGTAAATAATAACTATAAACAAAATTAAAAATAAAATTAATTAAAATGAATAAGTTAACGGTAGGCTAAATAAAACTTTAACAATATTAATTGACACTTGACATCTATGTCTTCCGTGATCATGGCTAAACAATCGCCTAATACGATTCAAACCACAGAAGACTAGCTTGGCGTGTCGCTGAATAAATTCTTCCGCCACTTCTTTACCTTATTCCCTACCTACCTACTACCCTAATCGTTACAAACATATAAAAATTCAAAAATGTGACTCTATATAATATTAAGCATATATACCTATAATATACCTTCTCGCCAAATTTCATCCATATAATATACCAATTATTTTTTGAGTGAAAATCCCTATTTTTATAAGAATACTATTTTATATATTAAATTATTTTGTATAATGAACATGAAACCCTGAGAAGACAATACAATGACTGCGGAAAAAAGATCAAAGGGCTTACTTTGAAATGTCTTTCGTCGTTCGTTTTCGTATTGAACTTTTTTTGTTTGATTCTTTTCATATTTAAGTGTAGTTTCCAACAGAGAAAGCATACAATTTCCTGCGGCCGGGCGGCATGTCGTGAGAAGCAACAAAAATACCTCACAGCCAGGTGGTAGGATATTTGTTCGCAATAGCTCTTGCTCTAGAGTATGTCGTCATAACAACCTTTAGTTGTGTTCCATCATTAGTGGCTCGGTTCCAGTATATTTTTTGGAGAGCGGTAACATATCAGCAGAACCGTTGATACTCGTATTACTAATTTCCATAGGCGATGGTAACCGCTTTTCATCCGCTGGACCGTCTGCCTATCTGCTGAACTCATGCAATAAAAAAAATATGTTCTATTTATTTTTGTATTGTCCGTCAATTGCTTTATATGTAATATTGACTTTATTATTGTAGCTTTAAAAAAAATCTTTGTTCTTTTTTTCTTCAATCCAAAATTACATTGATTCCTCTGAGCTGATCGGACGAAAACCAACGACAAAGGCGTCTGGCGTATTAAAAAAAAAGATCATAAGAAAGGAACCTTGCATTCTGATGTAATTAGAAGAGGTCGGGGGGTTGTTTTCAAAGAATTGTACTCAACAGTAGCTATCTAATATGCCGGGTCCAAATTTAAACTTAACTTACCAACAAAGCGTTGAGTTTCTATAGATGCAAACGTTTTTAATTAAAATGACACAAAGGAATTTAATTTAGTGGTCCCAAAATAAAGAACAAAGGGTCGGAAAAAACAATTCAAGAATGCTCGCTGTAAGCAACTTTGTATTTACATACTCTGGTAAAGAGAAAATAAATTTTCAAAGGTAAAATAAGAAGGTCATTCTTTGATACTTTTTAACTCAAACTAACAAAAAATATTGGTGATCTGGTGTTAATTCTAAATTTATGAAAAGCTAAACTCTATATTAGCTATACCTGTAATAAAGCATGTTCTTAAGCCTCGTACTAATCACGAATACATAAAAGGCTGCTTTAAAAGACTCATACATAACATAACTAAGATGTCGACGCATAAACATGAAATTGTTTACATAGGTTCAGCTACTCTTACTATATAAGAGTTAAAATTGTAAATAGTATTTACTTGAAAAATTGATAATTCAGAATTTTTAACAGCAACTAAATTCACAGACTATAAATTCATATTTGGAGAACTCTTAATTAAATATACTTTAATTAAATACAAGAGTAAAAATGGATTTGCGATTTCTTGTGATCATGATTTAGGAGTACCTTGATCACTATTGAGTTTATGAGATCCCAAATCGAATTAGATGGTGACTCTTTAAAAAGTATGATGGAGAAAACGTCCTAAATCTGTCTGGTATTCAAGGCGTGATTTCATACAATTTTCGGGTTGGTCGCCTCGGTAAATGGACCGTGCGTCCTCCGAACAAAAGTTTCTCTATTATAAATGGACGTGTTTTTAAGACGTGTCCATCTAATGCGAGTAGATCGATAACGGATATTGTTTACTTGCCCTGAATCCTTTTATTGCAACAGTTTTAAAGGGATCTGGAAATTGCTTCAAGAGTTTATTAAAATAAGTCAAATCAAACAAATTCACACCTACAGATCATAGTTTTTATGATCTGTGTACTACACCACAGATCATAGTTTTTATGATCTGTGTACTACACCTACGCGACATCTTATAGCGACAGCCTTAATTATAATAATCTCGTTAAGAAACGATTAGGCATCTCTTAAGTTAGAGAATCAGAATCAGTCCCTAATTAATGAATATCTCTTTTTTTCACTTATAAACATGTATTACCTGTTGTGTACCTATGAGGAGCACAGATAAACGAAATTTGAATGATGAACGTAGGTTGTACCCGAAATATTCGACTAAAGAGGAGTTAATGGGTGAAATTTTCATTAATCCGTTGCTGAGCAGTGTATTTAAATTTAAGAAACGATTATGAGTAAGGCTTTTAGTGTACATGCTAGCAATAGCCGTACGTTGCTGTGTCAGTGGTTTATGTCGACACGTGTACTTAACCACTCCGCCCACCCACTACTTATTTGTGTAGCAGATATATGAGTTGCAGCCAAAACTTACGCTTATTTGAGTTCAAAGCTAGCTTGTATTTATGCTTACCTTTTTTTAAAATTTAAGAACATGTTTAAACTTCTTTTCATCACCCACAACTAAACAATGCGATAAATCCATTTCAAATAACAGTTTTTAGAACTTCGTGAGTTTGAAGAGTTAAACATATTCAACAATCAGCAGTACTCGTTTAGCACCGTACTCGATCATTCGACGAAATAGCGATTGATTTTAGCACAATCATTAGCACAATTGAAGACGTGTCTTCAATTATTTTATTAACATAATTTAAGCAATAAACAATTTACATGTAAACGATCTCCCAGAGGCCGTGCAATCAAAGTAAAAAATAAACATAAATAAATCAAATATAACCTGACTGAAAAGATTCTATATTGATTCCCAAAACCATCAGGCTCACATGTGCAGACCTGGGACCAAAACAAAATCATATACTAGAATGATGATAACTCCATTTTTATTATCAAATCAGAACTAAACACTAGAATGATGATAAGAATAACTCGCCTCTGCTCCTAGTTTTGATACAGCAATATTGTACTTGCCATTTCAAAATTTTATATATATACTTTTTGTTCTAGTTATATTGCAAAACCCACATGTTACACAATCTTTCTCTAATCCATCCTAAAGTTGTCTGGAAGAAATTGCTTTTAGTGATAAGACACCCTATTGTCTTCTGTACTTAACTTCTTGAATTGTATCTTAATGTTATGCAATAAAGCATATTCTATTCTATCAATTTTTGGAATATAAGGAAATCAGAGTACCCTTTTTCAGCTCTACTCGTATATCCAGCGTGAAAGTACTTTCCTCTGCTGCGTAATGAAGGCGTGTACACGTCACAAACAAACTCAAAACAAAAACTCACGCTTGCATTTATAATATTAGTATCTCCTGAACTCTGTAACATATTTGATATACATTGGTATGACAGTAAAGGAAATATCTAAATGTAATATTAAGTTACATCACTCCTTCTCTCTACTTACTGTATTTATTGTCTACTTCTATTCTATTTTTGTCTATGGGGGAAAATCAAATGCAGCTCTTGGCGCCGTCTATTCGACTGCGACTGGGATCCTCATACCTGACGATCCCGGTCCCTCTTCCAGAACAGGGGTGCTGCCAATGTGCTGCCGGCTTCTGGAATCGCTGGAACCTGGGTACTAATGTGGTGAACACAACACAAGGTTGTTGTGGCGATAGACTTTAGACCAGGGATGGTAGCAATCCAGACGGGCACACACCCTGCCACTTGGCTGTGGATTGTTTTGTCACCTTTTACGACAGGCCGCCCGGCTGCAGGAAATTTTTTTTTTCCGTTCCTGCACATATTGCGAACTCTCTAATACTTTTTGCTAATAATGCGGCATGCCCCTTGACCTACTGCATGCAGAATCAGCGTCTAATTTAGATTCGCTGAAACAGCTCCCTGAATAGTTAAACACCGTTGGCACGGATTTGGCAAACATTCTCCTATTATCCGGTTTCGGCGATGTGCCGAGAATTAACATCGGTGAATTATTAATTAAGGATACTCGATCATGTATGGTTCGGATTGTTTACATTGGGTGGTAGTATGACTTCACAGTTGTAGAATGACTACGAAACACGACGTCGATGTCAGCTTAATTCTGATATAAAAATCAGATGTCATTCTATTGATAACATTGTTAATTGTCAATTGTATGTATAACTAGCGGCCCCGGCAGACGTTGTCCTGCTCTGAAAAAATAAAAATGTAGGACCCGATCCCAGCGCCACCCATCGGTTCTAATTGTGGATTTAAACCATCCGGGAACTTACTATAAACACACAAATACAAAATCACCAAAATCGGTCCAGGTAATTAGGAGGATTCTAGGACCCGATCTCAGCGCCACCTACCGGTTCCAACGGGATAACAAGGATCCTCTGTCCGTTTCCTGGTTCTACACGTTGCGAAGCGGTGTACATAGACTAGGAAGTAAAATTAAATATTAACCTATATGTATGACCTTCAAAAAGTGTTCTCTAGTGGAACTGATTTTGAATAAAAACTTTTGAATTTGATTTTAAGCTACCTACCAATTTCCAGCCAAATCGGTATAGTCGTTCTTGAGTTATAAATAGTGTAACTAACACAACTTTCTTTTATATATATATAATAGATTTAAAGGTATGACATAAACTCATCATATCTGTGAAAGGTGTACTCGACTAACCGCCTCCATAAATTTACAGATGGGGAGTCTGTTACATTTATCGGCAGTATATAATATATTATTTTATCTACCCGACAACTATACTACCTGCGGTAGACAACACAAGTTGTTTGCCTTACCGGCCAGTAGGACTAATTTGATTTTACAAGCACCTTTAACCAGGGCTCTCGGATATTGAACAAGATTTTTGAAGTGAAGACACATTTAGATATTTTCACCTTTTTGAAGTTCAGAGAAACTGCATTTAAGTTTATTACTAATACAATAAGCTAAAGCACAAGGTACTTGTAGTAAAATTGTTAATTTTGATGTAAGACTGCTATGGCCCGGCCCTGTGATTGAACCGAACTATAAAACTATTATACGTCCCATGATATGTTAATTAATTTGCCGTATTTAGATTGATTTTGACAAAACGGAACATATTGTGGCGACTGAGGGTGGAACTGCCCAGCAGCGTAAATCAGTTTTAGAACTTTTAGAAAGAACTAGAAATTTCTGGAAGGATTAGACAAGGACGGATATATTTAGAAAAGGATAGACGATAAACGAAAGAAAGAGATAGATAGATATTAAAAAGGGATAGATGCATAAACGAAAGTTCCCGAACAGATGGTTCGGGAAAGAAAAGACAGAGATAGATAGATGGTTTCTAGAAAATTCTTCCGGGTACATAAACAGCGTAAGGCGCGCCTACCGAGCAGTTTAAAGTTGAGCTCAGTCCAAGACGGTGAAGCGATAAGTGCGATACTAAAGAGTTGGAAGAGAAGGTTAATAGAAGACAGAGACGAATTAAGTGGTGACCAGTTTGGTGGACAGATACGTGAAGGAGGTGTGTAGCGTAGTCCGAGAGAGAGTAACCAGAAGCGAGCTACACGCGATAATATTGGAGGTGGTCCGCGCAATATTGGCGACGGTATTGAGGGTGTGAAAACTTATCATCGGGACTGTGCATCGTTGGTCGTGCGTATAGTGGCAACCTTGCAGAGAGGCACTACGTGCGGCTGAATAAGTCAATAAAAGCTTTTAAATTAAAAACTGGTGTTTTCTTCCAATCCATTCCATCCAAGTGCGTATCCCCGCTCGCACGTAACAATATCATATATATATGTATAATATAACAGTCATATTCGGACGCTGGTCTGTATATTATAGTATATATTATATTTGTATGTTTTAGACGTTTTTCTCGGAGAGTACTGGATTTATGGGGATGCAATTTACTAGAAATAGGTGATCTATATATCGCTACACAGTGCTGTAGTGAAATCGGTATAATAGTAAATTTGTAAGTAGTTATATCTTGCAATAAACTGTAATAGGCATCATACTAAGTAAATAGTAACTATGCAATATTTTACATAGCTTGGCAGAACTTGTCATATATCTATGACTGTGTATTTGCAAGTTAAAGTTATTCAAAATACAAATAAAATACGTTAATAGTCTCCTAAAATAGGAGAGCATTTTTTAAAATTATCCAACAGCAAAACACTTTCCTTAAGTAACTTGAAAAAAGAAATACAAAGTGGTGAAGTTCTTTGTAACTTGTGTAATGAATATTTTGAGAGGATCAAACGAAAATTACTTTCACTCATGTCAAGTTAAAAAGAAAATATAAGGGTAGGAATATTGTTTCAATTATCTAAATAATAGACTACGCATATGTATGTACTAAAGTTCATTTATTTTTTCGGTCATTATATAATGACCTTAAATGAAATTCCAGATATAGCAATTACTTTAACGTTGATTAGTTATATGTAGTAATAATTATCTCATCATCACTCTCTGAGTGATGGCGTAGAGTTAATCTGTACTAATATTATAAAGAGGAAGGATTTGGATGTTTATAACGAATAAACTAGAAAACTACTGGACCGATTTCTAAAATTATTTCGCCATTAGAATGCTACATTATCCCTGACGAATATAGGCTTACTTATTTATTACTAGAAAAAAATAGGGATCTCTGCCAAAATTTCAATAATGTAACCCAAAGTGCAAAACGATTAGCCACAAAATGTCTTTCATCTGATGCGCTGGGGAAACTATTGACGATAGAACCAAAAACAAAACATTTAAAAAGTTGATAAAAACGCCAACCAAAATCAGAATGCCGAACAAAATCAGATGTTATGTTATCCATACCTTTGTATTAATCCTTATCTAAATAAATTATTTCGTATTCAAGACTGTTTCAATACCTGTAGATTTAAATGTAAATCATTCAAATCGGACATTTCAATCAATAGATGTTACGAATTTAAAAATGTCAATCTTAACAATATACTTGTCGCTGGAATTGGGTTCTAGGATTTTTATGCAATTTTATGTGTGTTTAAGTGGGTCCCGGGATGGTTTCAATTCACAATTAGTCCCGTTAGGTGGCGCACAAATCGAGTTCTAGTCTTTTTTTTTCAGGGCAGAAAAACGTCGGCTGGACCGCTATTGATTTCATAAATTTGATATTAGTTGATTTTGCTAGAAATGCCCCGGATCATAACCGACTCCTAAAAGGCGTTATTCTTAACCTATCTCAATTTTCAAACATGCCTTTAAAAATCATAGCCAGAGAGCAAACACTATGAACAGTTTTACTGGCTTAATGCATATTTTTATAGAATTACCACCTACTGATCAATGTCAATGGTGAGAAAATACGCAAGTCGTGGTTATACTTGTATTATGAATTTGTCTTTACCTGCTGCAGTCTGCATACCCCTTATTCCTTTGGAAAATTATAAAGAGTTAACATCCAGCGTCTATTCTAGTTATGAGTGATTATTTTGCCAGATTAAATTTAAATCGATATCGATATATATATATATATATATATATATATATTAACTGAATACCGATACACACAAAAACGTGAGTTGTAAAAATGAAATGGAGATTACATCGATAATTTGTTTCTATGTTTTCTTCATGACCCGCATTTAATGTTCAATCCATCAATGCGCAATATTATTGCCAGGTGTTATTTTTACTTGTGTAAAAATATTTAGTTATTTTAATTAATTATCAGCAAGCTGTAACGGATCCACTATGCTTATGATTTTTAACTTTAAATTATAATTCATTTACGTACTCTTTTAGCTTTTGTACTCAATAGAAAACAACTAAGAAACATTACAAGTTTAAAAATAAAAACTAAGAATCTGTATAATAAAATTGAAAAAAAAATAATTAAATACTTTAAAACACATTCAACGTTTAGAGAAATGACGAGAGGAATATTTGAGTATAATTTGATCTGAATCTTATAGTAACATGGTTAAGGCACATAATTGCATTTGCAGCATAGATCGATTGATCGATAATTTCTCAATCATATTTAATGAACACCCTTAAACTAAAGTTAATTAGGTCTATTTTACAGATATGTGTAAGCAATCAATGATCGCTGAAAGGGGGCGGTCCAAATAATGAAGGAACACCCCGTTATTGGAAGTGGTGGTGGCAGGATTTTTGAGAATAAAAACCTGGGACACGGTCATTTAAAAAAAGTACGACCGGGACCGTTTTCAGGAAGTACGACCGGGACCGTTTTCGGGAAGTCGACCTGGAAGTACGATCGGGAGAGAGTTTCGGGAGGTTTTTCGGAAATCGTGATCGCTCGGAGATCATTCGAATAATTTTGAGAGACTTTCTATGAGGATTCACGAAGGTTCCTGTATAGACTTTTACAGACTTTTGGGGTGACTCTGACAGATTTTCAGACAGACTTACACAGGGACTCTCGTGAAGAATTTGAGACTGTCTTTCAAAACGTGAAATTCGCGGGTTTTGCTAGAAGATTTGACAGTTGTATCATCGGTCGTTCAGAGGTCGAGGCCTCGCTGTCAAGTCTGAGATCCATCGGGCTTTTAATACTGGATCACGCGGTCGAAATATAGCTCCGGTTCCCGTTGAGCTACGCGAACGAAGTCGAAGTGTAGTAATTTATTATTTAAATTTTGATATCAAATTAGCACTAGATTAATAGCAGTTTTGAGTCAATTCAATTAATTAAATTAATAATAACCGATAAATAATTTTGCGTAATAGAATTATGTAGGTGTCAAAGTGTTAGAAATTAGTATTCCGAACTGATAGTCCGATCTGTGCGGAGATCGATAGATTAGAAGTGGTCCTAGTTAGGCGCATTCCAACCATCGAGGTCCTGAAATAATAGTAGCGGTTTCGTGAGTAATAGGGTCCCCGTTTAATGACGAGGACTTGCATGTTAGTCCTAGTGCTTATAGTTGGTTATTATTATATAGGTGGCTGAATAGAGTTCGATTGAAATCCACGAATTTATTTGATGTACGTAATTTTCATACTATAATTCCAAATTAGGTGTATTAAAAATATATTCTATAATGATTTACGCAGCGGTAAATAACGTTAACTACTTATTTGAAGCACTAAGATCAGGTATTATACGTATTTTCAATATCATTGATCGAACTATATAATATTGGTTCAATAAGTCTACGGGGCGCCATTAATAAAACGATAAATACGGAGTTACAAGTCTTAGTATCCTATCGAAACCATTTGATATCATACGAATTATAGTAGCGTTTATATAATACTTATTATGATAGCGAATCCCCTGGCTTTAAGGCAAGGATAGCGAATGCAACTGGAATTAACGCTTTAATTGATGATGATAACATATAATACAGGATTTCATAGTACGAAACATTATATAAATGTTCAATACTTATAATATCAACAATTATATTAATGAAGTTCACATTTCAATCCTTGTAATTTACACAGATATCTTTAGTTCTACAAAAGATACTATATACGTGTACAAGTATTATCATTTATAATAATTTTAGCAAAATCCATACCAGTTTAACTTGGATCAGGGTTAAATGCCCTACACATGTTTGTTCTATTTTTGACATACAAGTTCTTGTTTAGTCATTTCTATGCAAGGCAGTGCTTGGCAAAATGGACAGATAGCTCGATTAGTTCTTGAGAATTGTACATCGTAGCTATGGTACATGATTCTTGCCTACCTGTGGGTACGATATTTATTGTCGTAACATCCTCATTCACAGTTTGTGTTTTACACATAGGTCGTTCGCAAATGTCAATTAGACAAATGCGGCGGAATGGGTTGTTACCCGGTGGTGCTTCGAGTCAGTGCTCTAACTGTCTTGTCTGCTTAAGTAAACGGCTCTTGCTGTCTAGTCTAGCTTGACTTGAACTGTATTGAGGTAGATATGACTCACCAATGAACTGTTAAATTCAGTCGGCACTGGATGCTTGCCTTTCTGTGTTGATTATCATTGGAATTAACTCTGATCCAAATGACTGTTTCAATTGATAGTTAATTTCCTTAAATTAAAACACTTAAAAGGTAAGGCTATGCCAATGGTATCATATCATACCTTTCCTATCCTCATACTGGGAAATGAGCCAATATTTTATATCGTAAATAAATTATATAATACTTGTGTTCGTCAGCGGTGTATCTGCTTGAGCGCTAATACAGCTTTACTTGTCTATCTATGGTCGATAATTCTATAATAGATTGTTGGCCTAGGCATAGTAACTCGCAGTGCACGTTCGAAATATCCGAACCGTCTGATTTTTACACAATGTATTTTTGAAAGCTGCATATTGGCACTTTCAACAAATTATTGTTAGTCATTTAAATGCTGATATGAAACGTTTGGTGAAACGCTCGTCTTCGTGGCCTATATCTCAAATCAATACATGCGTGACTAGTAAGTGCTTCCCACCTGAGTGCTATATTATCAATCACTCGGCGTCTAAATTCTATATACAGAAAGACAGCCTATTTATACTAGATAGCCTCGGGGGGCAGTATTGTAATACTGAGTACCGAAAGGACGCTATGTATTTTTGTGAGTTGCTTCGGCACTCTCAAAACCCTATTCTGGCCTCACACACACACAATAACCGAACTGGATTATCGGCCTAAATGACTCACATAATATTTAAAGAATATAATTTTTGCGATTGGTTCATCGACCAGTTCCTTTCTATCCTGAAGGTATAATAAAAAGTGATTGTAAGGGATCACTTCTTGACCCGGGTGGAAGGCATTTTGGGTTTATTATACCTTTTTATTAAATCTTCAATAAATAAATCCCTTTCCATAATTATATTACTACTTATTACTTTCCATAATTCCCATAATTTATTATACTAATTTTATACTTATAAAACTCTTAGTTTTTCACCGCTAAGATCTCACAAACACCTTATACATATAATACCTATATATATTATATACACATAATATTCTAATATAAAAATCTAATAAATCAAATTCTTATAATTAATGTATTATAGTTATACATTTAAATGCCTAGGTTTAAGAATGTATTCTCTGCGGAAACAGACTATTCTTAATTTTCGTTAGAGGTAGACGTTTAGTTTGGTAAACCTAGAGGTAATCGCAATCAATTATTTATACTGGGTACAAATAAACTTCCTGGTTTTAGATGAATTACTTGTCCAGACAAATTGCCATAGAACTGAGTTACTACAATACTTATACACACAACGTAGGATACCTATCACTAGACATATTATCACAGCCAATCTAAATAAAGGAAATTCTATAGTAGATTTCTTTATAATAATTATAAGGGCGAAAAATTTAAGAGTATCTATATTCTCACCGCTCTTATGTATTTATATCATCCTTGTGGGGTCTTTATATAGAGACATTAAGTCTCTTTATATTATTTTATATGGGGGGTTGTTACAAAGCATTATGCGCAATTAGCGCAAAAATTAAATCCGATACAGAACGATTTTATACAGCAGTCACGTCATTATGATAGCACTATTTTTCTCACAAATAAATATCTGTACGAATAAAATTGGTATGTCGCTATATGATTGCATAGAAAAATCGTGAAAAAACTCAATGATGAAAACATGTTTTTACGGCAGTCTTATTAGTAATAGTAGAGTATTGTTAGTCAGATCTCAAAAAATCGTAATGATTTTATTTATTTTTTATACTTTTTAAGTCAATTAGCAGGCTGCTAAAGTCGCAAGTCTAGGTAGGTGGGCAGATTTTTTGCTACTAAAGTTCTAAAAAGCACATTCCCTAATCTTTCTACATTTTTAAGTACAGGACCCCATTTATTTGTGTAAGAATTACTTTCATGCCAATAAATGAAAGTAAAATAAATATTAAGAAATAAATCATCGTTTATTTCAGAAACATTACAATATTAAAGAAGCTGCCAAATCATCCACGTAGAACATTAATCTTATTTCCGTCTAATAACTCGCAGATCTACCTCTTTGAGAGTATTTGGAATGCTTCAGCAATGTTTTCTGTGAAATTGTAAGCCGGTTTGTCATTCTCGATGATCCAGGTTGCACCGCTCTCAGCTCGGTTGATCACGTCTATTATTCCATTCACGGCAGATTCCACCCTGAAATTATTAGAAATATTTTGTAGTCAAAATTTGTTTTTCACCTCTGAATCGGACGTTCTAAATGCAAGTAGGATTTACAATCATACAAAAAAAAATTTTTTTCAAAAGATAACATTTTCCGCGATGCTGTGAATTGGTTGTGACGAATAACATTACAATTAAAAAGCACTTGAAGCGTGTGTGTTGAACGTGTGTGCGTCTGTGACAGGTTTTATATTTCACTGACCAATAAGGAAGCTGGTTCCTCGTAGTTTAACGTAAGAAGCAACAGTCACGATGACTGAAACCCGACATCATACTTTCTATATAAGTTAGGATGTATGTTCAAAAATTGCTAAAACGGCTGACAAACTTGAGCTGTGTAATAATGAAGTCGGTGGTGTATGATGAGTCGGTTCTTGTTACAAACTCTTTCGTACATTTATTTTTAACATACAGTCAAATTAAAAACATCCACTTTGGAAGTAGGTTAATAAAGAGCTAACAAAACATATATGGAAACACACTTCTTTCTCATCAAGATGTTCTCATCTACGGATATTCGCTAACGAGCGTGATCAACAGTCGTCTAGTTGCCAACTTATTAGACAAGTATGACTGTTCAGGTAGTAACTTTAAGTATTATTATGACAAACTTGCCTCTGCCTAACTGGAACTCTCGAGGTAAGTTGAGAAGAATCTTTGTTGAAGTTTTCCAAGTTGCTCCGGTGTAGGATAGCCGTGTCGGTCGGTCCCAAGCAAACGGTCAATACTCGCACCTGAGACTTTGAGTAGTATTCCCCTCCCTAGTTTTATACAAAAAGTTTGATTAGACAACTATTCATTCACAACAATATTTATTTTGTAACTTTTAAAAGAATAAATGCTTTCTCTGACATGGATATAAATAGAAACACTATTTTATTATTACAATAGACTGTCAGAGCATTTCTATTTCTGTCAGAGATTGTCAGAGCTGGGCTCGGATCTCCCACTATAAGGGAATGGACAATATACCCGTCACAGTTCTGCAAGACGGCTTGGTAGGTTTTACACATTAGTCATCTCGATCTGTAGGTTCATCAAGATGTTTCCTTCACCGGTGTTAGTATGTGGTAATTGTAACAATATGCATATTAAGTCAGAAAACTGCCTAAGCGTTGCATGCGTTCTTGGCAGGATTCAAACCCGCGTCCTTTGAGTTTAAGACGAGTATGCTAGCTATTACGCTACAACGACTGCTTATTATTATAGAATTACACAACTTACAACTCCTCCCGATAAACCTGCGCAGTAAACAAATTTTACTACACGTGACAATGTACGAAATCGTGTAAGCGGGAGAGAGCTAAGAATTAATAGCTAGCAAGACATTGCATTTTGCCTTTGAAAATAAAGTTTAATACAGATTATTTCCATGTTGGAAACTGACATCCGGAATGCGACATCATTGCAGCGGACAACGAACTACTGACTAGCGCCGTGCGGGGAGCGCAGATATATTAATAGTTGCTCTATCTTGCTCGCACATCATCCGTCCCGCTCACACACTGTGCTAACTAATTATAAATTGTACTAACAGTATGCACGACTTGTTCATATTTGTAATTAAGGTTACTGTTTCCAAAATATATCAGTTCACTTCAGGTCATATCAGCACTCTTGTGAACACATAGGTATTGTATGCTGAATGTTATGCCCTTAATATCTGGTAAGTTATTTTGTGTATTATTGGACTTAAGTTTTGACTATTTTAGGATCATTAAGAAAACAAAAAAACTGCGATGTTAGTTTAATTTAAGATTGCATTGATTTTAATCAAATTGATATAACCATTCATGACCTTAAAATACATAGTTCTTAGTAGTTCTCACCCCCATTGCTGTACTGTATTGTAGAACAGCGGTTTTCGTCGCGGCGTAAACAGGTAAATGGCTGCTTAAACTTAGTGCCAGCAACGACGATATATTTACAACCACCCCGCCGTGTCCTCCTTTGTCTGTTCCTATTATGTCTAACGCCTTCATTGTACTATTAACTGTGGCGGTCTGAAAACAATTGTTAATGTGTTAGGGAGTCGTAAAAGGTTTCTTCTTATATGGATTACATGTATTGTAGACGGTTAAATTGATTCGTTTGTCAATTTGTAGAAGTATCTTATAATAATAATAACAGCCTAAAATTGTCCTATAAGCAGACTGCCGCCTATGACCATAATAATATGGCTTGTACATGCTATACGGTACCATATTGGGGCTACATAGTATTGCAAAACTGTTAGTTTGCTTACATCTGTACACGTACACAAGGTAATTAATTAAGTTCTGAACGAATTATAGAGATAGTTACCCAAGGTCCATGTCAATATTAGAAATGACCAAAATATAAACTATAAAGTTTCCCACAATAACAAGTATCGTTTATTCATCCCAGTTTACAAAATATCACCCGTATTAATATGGTAATCGATTCTTTCGTATATATAGAATTATATACATAAAAAGTTACTTTCATATTTGTATGAGTACATAATACAAGCTATTGTCAGCGACTTCGCTCGCGTAGATTAAATATGATTATAATTTGAGTAGTCAAAAAAGTTAAAAAGGGTATTTCACCTTTACCCTATTTCACCTCCTTAAGGGTTGAATTTCTAGAAACACCGATACACGATTATAATTATTTCTAATCAGAAACATGTGTGTAAATAATTTTTGGGCTTTTTACTTTAAAATGACGGGTTTTCATTCAAAGTTTCATCCCATTTTTAACCGAAAAAGGAGGAGGTTCTCAATTCGTCGAGATCTTTTTTTTATGTATGTATGTATGTTATATATATATTATCTAAAACCTCTTGAAGCCGGTGCAAAGTAAAACATAAAAATTACAATATTTTGAAAATTACTAAGCACCGAGTTTAAGATGTTTTAGATTATATATATATATATATATAATAGCTTTGGAAATAAGTTATACATTTTAGTTTTTTAGTTTTTGAAGTCGGTTTTTTAAACGAAGTTTTTATTTTTTTTTCACTTTTTTTAATTTCAATAATCCTTTCTTAGTACGCATCTACAGTATAGAAGGAACTCACATGCAATTTTTTATGGTCTTAGCCTCACTAGTTTGGGACGTGCATTGATATGTCAGTCAGTGATGCCAAGCAATTATATAGTGTATATATTAATATGGACAAATCTCAACAATTGTTATCAAAAGCTGAAAACCTTTAATAGCAGTTGTTCAGAGAACGGTATGCAAAATACAATCTCCATAAATACACAGACTGTGTCAAACGATTTTTAAACACCCTTTGCGTCAATTTTTGGGTCACCATTTGGTTTTGGATATTGAAATACCCGTTAACACTTGCAAATGTATACGAAACATGGTTTGGGGTTCGAATCTAATCGAAGCCGGGAACTGGATAAGCAAATTTCGAATTATCAAGTCACGTATATAAAATTCGCACTGGCAAAATCAACAACAAATTGGAATTTCAAAATTGCTTTAACGCAAATGGCGAGGGCAGGTATTGGTTATATAAATTCCTATAATGTTAACAAATCACATCAAACTGATGGCTTATTCACATTTAGGTGTTTGGAATATGATTGTTGTGCATTAAATTACTATTAATTTTCGTTATTTTAAAAGGAGACAAACCGAAATTCTATAGTAATTCTATATGAACATCTATTTTGGCTTATTTTATTAATACTTTATATTAGCTGTACCCGCTACTTCGTACGCAGGACTTGGAGAAATAAAAAGAACTTATTGTTTTATCCTTAAAATATAGCCAAAGTGCCGAATAATTATTAATTTAAACGATACACTTCAATTCATACATACATACATAACTTCATGCCAGGTCCCTTGCGGGGTAGGCACAAACAACAGAACGCCATACAGGCTTATTCTTACACATTTCACTTGCTTCTTTGACATTCATAGCTCTTGTTATACACGCTCGTCTGTTCTTGAGGCTCCTGACATCACCTTCTGCTAGTACACGATCAATCGGTCAGAAGTCAAAAAAAAAACAAACGGTTTTAATTGTTAAACTATTTAAAGAAATCCGTCAAGCAGTTTTAGAGCCAGCCCGAGACAAACTTCTAGATCAATACACAAATAAAAATTCGTAAAACGAGCATTTGAAATTATGCACCATAATTATATAACACTTAACCAAATGTTTGCCATTTGTTTTTAAACCACACACAAATGCTTCAATTGTATCCACAAGTATAGAAAATATGACACATTCATTTTTATGAATGAATTTGTGTGCTAAGTAATTGTATTTTAATAATTAAATGAATATTAATCGCATCTTTGTAGCAAAGACGTTATTAAAACAACCTGTCGTTCGAAAGCACTAGTGTTCTTCAAGAACATAATTATCCTAATGTTTTTGATAATGTTTTTAGTTCCAAATATATTTATAGAAGCCCTAATCATTTTATTACAATTGCATGATATAAACAATTTCTTAGTTTTACGCCACGTAATAAAGATATTGATTTGATATGTAAGTCATTCATTTTTAAAACTAGGAAAACCTGTATTATTTCCCTAATTTCTTTCAATTAAACATTATTCTGCTATGAGAGCAATTTATCTGCTGTACTCACGAAGTTAACTTCAATCATGCGTTGAAAAGATTTTTCATCTGAATTAAGAACAGCAGCGTTGTTAATCACTCCGTCCAATCTTCTGTATTTGTCCAAAACTTGCTCGTATGCAGCAGTTAGTTGTTCGTCGTTAGAGACGTCACATTTTATGAACTTCGCTCTTAATGCTCCGAACTTGTTTATTAGTTCGAGTTCTAATGCTGAACCTTCTCGTTCCGCTATGTCGAGAAACGCTACGTGCTGTAATAAGGCAGACCTTTCTATTACTATTACAATACATTACTCAAGTGTTGTATTTTCATATTTTACAACATTTTTTTTGCGCTCAATAGATCAAACATTTTACAAAGTCTAGGTAAACTATTGTACATATTAAATTAATTTAAAAAGAACCTGGTCTGTGCTAGGATAAAAACCTGTTTGACTGATCACCAGGCCCCCGACCACCCTCTTTTGAAAGTGGAAATATTTTAGTCATACAACATACTGCCAAACGTCACAAGTGTTTGAGAACCTTTGTCTACCTGGGAATGATTGTGTGCGTTGTGTGTAAGTGTATGTGTGTCTCTGTGTGTGAGTGAGTGTGTATGAGTGACTGTGTGAATTATGTATACAACAAGAACAAAGAACAAAACAAATACTCTTTATTTTACACTAGTGACCAGTAAACTAATTTCTTAAATTTTCGTAATAGTCCCCATTCTGTAGCATGAAGTATGTGTATTTTGGCTCGCCGCTTCAATTACTTTGCGTGAGCCCGTATCATAGAATGATTCAAATGTCAAGCATCGTACTTACAACATCATGTAACCTACAAACATCTTATTAGTATCTATATACGAAACATAATGTAAATTGCTTTGACTTTGAAGGTTAGTGGCCTTCAGTCGTAGAACTACTTTAATCTAAACATCTTCTTAGTCTGGTGTGCACCGACATTTAACCGGTGGTTAAAATAAAATAATCGATCAAAATGTATGCATAAACAGCGATTATTTTATTTTAACCGTCGGTTAAATGTTGGTGCACACCAGCCTTAGTTGTTTTGTCACATTATCATCAAATAATCAACGTAAATATAAAACGACCTAAACTGACCTCTGTGTTCTAGTACTGTACCTGTTGATTTATCTAGTACTACTTAAAGGTCAAAATAAAGAGTGTGCCATTCCCCAATTTTATTTACCCTGCCGTACTACTTTTACTTATTTTTGTAGGAGTAAAAATCAACTCTAAATATAATAATAATAATGTTTTATTGACACCAAATATAGATATATAGTTTTACATTAATAGACACGGAAATATACATTTTTATCTTAAAGAAAAAAAGATAAAATTCACAAAAAACAACAAAAATATCCCTGACAAGCGTGTGCGTCATAAGAAGAATATAAAAAAAATTATGTAAGTAAACAAATGCAAATATATATCGTTCGTTAATAATAAATTTGACTATTGTATATTACCTACTTACAATTTTGCTAAGGTAATAAGGTAAGGTGTGTAATGCTTGACTTGACAACAAGAAATGTTTCTGTTGGCTGATAATTTTACCTTATTACTTCAAACATGACTAGTATAAGCAGCATTTATGTAATTGCCTTAGACGAAATCTAATTTTTACTACTTTGAAGCAATATCCATTAAGATCTCAATTGTACTTGTACAATACTTGATATAACTTTTCCAATTATATTATCATATAAATATTTAAAATGTAAATTTCAAACTCTATGATCATATTTAAATGATGCGGTTTTCATTTTTAAATGTTATACACTTATGATATGATGAGGTAGAAAATATGCATAACATAATGTTGCTGCATGTTTGAATTTTCCAGTTATACATCAATGACCAAGTCACTTCACAAATAATTATCAAAAGTATAATGTTGACAAAAATAACTTTGTTGTGCATTTGTTACGTTTCTAAATAAAAAAGCTAATTGTGGACTTTTAATTTGATATAAATTATTTTTATTCTGTTACAAAGTTAGTCAATATTTATATAATACTTCAATTGGGACTTCTTAGAACGGCTCAATTATAACTACTAGTAGCTAGTGTACTAACTACTAGTAGGTATGTGGCAGTGATACTACGTACGCGTTACCATGACGACGTATGTTAGTGAATTGCAATAACTATCCCAAAGAAACAACGTAATTTATCGGGGAAAAAGTATTCCTAGGCCCTTTTGCATAACGATAGCCTTTAAATAAAATTAGTTAATCATATTAAACTGCCTAAATACGTTTTATACAAAATGTATTGACAGTTCTTTAAACATATTTAGTGGCAAATTTTGCGTTGTGCAAGATGCTAATTGTGTTTAAGGGTGTTAAATACTTTTTGTTTATTTAATAAATTTAAGCAACCTTGTGGAAGCGGCCCTGAATGTTAAATCACGAGATAAGTTACTTGTGTGTCGAGTTTCCTTCAATTCTGTGCAGCAGTTTTCACGTCATACTTTCCAACAAAAATTGTAATTTACATTTCATCTGCGTCAATGCAGGACCTGACAACTACATTTTCGTCAAAAAAATTGTTATATACAGTACATATATGTATGTACGTCAACTATTTGACGAAAAAATTTATACCACCAAAACTGTATCTTACAAGGTCCTTACACTGTCGTCGACGAATTATGGAGTCTGCTGGTCTCAGTTAGCCTCTCTGCTTAAGTGTCTCTTTTTAAATTTAATTTACATAATCGATCCATCTACAGCTTTATTAAAGATACAATTATAAACCTATTTGACAGTTTAAGGTGCACCTACCCTTGCATTGCCAGTTAGAAGGGCTCTGACAGTCCCAGCTCCTACTCCAGCCGCTCCTCCCGTCACAATAAACACTTTTCCATCTATATGTGCTGATTTCACAAAACCACCAGCCATTATTAATCAATGTTACATCACTTATTGACAATACTAAATGTTGGGGTGTTGGCTGATAAGGTAAAAATCTATATACAATATAACGTAAATCAATTAGATAAAGTAATTGATGACTTTAATTACGATTTACTTTATAAACTGTCTATACGATCGAATAACTCGAAATAGCTAATTGTACAAAGTATATTATAAATATAATTAATGACAAAAAAAAATTCATTAATCCGTTCTATGTAATAATTGTTATATTGTCATATAATATAGGTAATATATAATAATGAAGTATCATCGTGTCTGCATTACGTCAAATATAAATAAATATCCATGTTGAAAAAAAGTGTGATGCGCTGCAATATACCGCACTACGCTATTATTTTTATCAGAATTCCATTTAGAGATTAATTAATGATGATGATGATGATGATGAAAAAATACATATAATAAAATATATTACACAGAAAAGCCGATTCTGAACACTGTCAGAAACAAAATATTAATTACTACAAATATTATAAAAAAATATAAGAATAATTTATGAAACAAGTCAAGTCACAACACTTGATAAGAAATAACATCTATAGACTGCACGAAATAAACAACAACTGCTTATGCTCGGTACATTAGGTAATATTTAAATAACAGATGATAACACTAATGGGATTAACAAACTTATGAATTCGCTTCTGAATACTCAATATAGATGCGCATTTGACAATATTGAAGATACGTGCGCCAGTCGTCGATACAAGTACGGTATTGCACAGACATTCTGATTAAAGGCGTCTTTATCGAACTGATTTCTCCGCACGGCTGATTATGTTTATCAACAGATAGCTGGTGTTATTAAAATTGACGTTCAGGTTAATTCTTTTCACAGTAATGAATTTCTCATGTTCTACGGTTAGTTTAGATCTCGCCAATTTTACTGTGTACGGTAAAAGATATTGCATGAATTTATACGATTCTTATTGGTTTTTGAAGGGTATTTTAGAGTTTCGTGACGAAATTTCCAAAATAAATCAATATCGTTTCCTTATTTCTGGCCGTCTGTCTATTGACGTATGAGACTATTAACTTGTCTTCAATAAACAGTATGTCATTAACTGGTGAGATCTTCTTAAATCGCAAAAATGTCTCCCCACAAGCTTCTGAACTATGAAGTTGAAATATAAGAGAAACAAAGTTGTACAACTCCAAAAATATTATCAACGAAAATTGGTTAAAAAAATATACTTGCGTTGTGTGTATTTAGATATGAGGTAATTTTTGCTAAGAGCTTATTTATGGATCCGTAGCCAAATAACGAGAGTAGGATTTTGTCACTTCGTTCCGCATGGACTGCCCAGGACATATCCGATTAATTTATTTTTGTAACCGACTGTTTGAGTAGACCTTTTTCATCATAGACACAATTATCTTCAAACAATACAATTCAATTACATGTCTGACCAGAAAGCGTTTTTGTAACACACCACATAACTCAGATTTAATTGGTTTCCAATATTTATATAACATTTACATTTAAATAAAAACTTTAAATGGAAATATACAATTAATATGTCCTACACCTTAAAAATATTACAGGAAAATATTATAATTATATATTTTATAATAAGATTTATTTTACTCTTCATATTATTTATTACGAGTAATTAAAAGTAAGTAATTAAACCTATTCATATTAGTAATATTTTATTCTAGACATACTGTAGATACTTAGAATACCGAGCCTAAGTCTACCTTTAAAAAAAATGTAAGGTATAAAATAGCGTAATTGCATGCCATAGACTTGAGAGAGAGTCAAGTACCCTTTTTGAGGGTAGTTGACTGTAATTTTGCGCGTATGCATTAGAGTGAGATTTGGTTAATGCATTTTCCAAATCTGACTCTAATCACGTGACACAGTGACTAACACTTAAATTATCCCAGATGGAGCAGGGACGTGACAAAGTTCATTTATAAAGAAATAGAAACATTATATTGTTGCTGAATATAACAAATATTTTTTGTAGACATGGTTTTGTGAGCCGTACTTTAAATGTGAGAGAGCGAGGTCGCGCTCCGTCAAGTGTTTGCTTTGTTCGTCTTATTATGCCTCTACCCATCCCTTGTATACCAATGCTTCTACCTCGTGTTACAGGATACCAGAAAATGCATTATGTAACATGATCATCATTGTAGTGTTACATTCTAATGGTTTCCTAATTTTCTTCTTTCTTTTCATTGTATGTTGATTAAAAAACTGTTTGCACTTTTAACCAGACCCTCTCTCTATGCTCGTGTATTTCCGAATATGGGTCAATTTAGTTCATGCACCCATAACATTTTGAGGGTGTCTGGACTAATCTGACCTCCGATTCGGATTCAGCGTATCAAAATACATAAGAATAGATGGGTCTGGTCAAAAGTTGAGACCGTTTTTATTATTTCTGGCCGAGTGTAATTATTACCGTTTACTATTATATACTACTAGCTTTTGCTCGCGCCTCGCCTGCGTAGATTAATTCTAGTCATATTTAGAAAAATTTCTCTTCCCCATTATATTTTTTTTCCCTTAGAAAATTCCCTTATTTAAATTACCCAAATTCCTATACACACATGTATTTTCAACCAGATGCAGATATATAAAATTTCCTGCTCCATCAATTATTTTCAAACTAATACTTTGAAAATAATGGATTTCGATACATACTTTCATCCCCTTTTTCACTCCCTTCGCTGTTGTTTTTTCGAAAAGCGTAACAAGTGGATACAGAATATTATTATCCTGAATAGATTAGACTGTCCGTTTCCTTAAAAAACATCAATTTTATTTATCTATGGACGTACATTTTCTAAAATCATTCTTCGTTCTATATTCTACGAATATGTAGAGAAATTAAATCGAAAATGTCGAAATATCTACAATTATAATACACTATATATTTATACGTCTAGTATAGTTTCATATATATTTATACGTCAGTACCGCAGGATAGCAATATTCACAGTAACATAGCAGCCCTATAGAGCCTAGGGGCCGATTCGCGTCGAGGGCGTTGACGCGGCGAAGCGGCTAAGCGCCCTCAAGTGCTGCGCTCATTGACTACGCAACAATACCGCTTAATAGCCAGCGCACCCCAGCGTTGCTTTTTTGAGGTTCCTTTCTGATAAGGACTTGTTGAAAAATGAAAGTGCGGTACGTGACGGAAGGCAGGTTTATGATAAGATAATACTGTCTTCATTCAGTAGTCAGTTTATCGATTTTTAAGCACAAAAGAAAAACAGTTGTTAACTTTTAATATCGCAGTGTATTAACTATGAGGTTAAAAAAATTAAAAGTTTTTCTGTCAATCTTGAAATTCGTGTCTGACTACAAATATAAAATATTAGCTGCGGCTTCAACCGCGCGGTGATGCAAAATTGTTATATTTTGGATGATTCACACTATATCTTTATAAATTATGGCCTATGTGTCATTCTGATGTGTGAGCTATATTACTGTAAAGTTTCATCAAAATCCATTTGATAGTTTTTCCGTAAAAGAGTAACAAACATACATCAGTACATACATTCTTCCAAAGTTTCGCGTTTATAATATTTACTAGAGTTTACCCCGCGGCTGGGCCGCGGGTTAACCTCTAGTGCGTGTCTCTTGTTTAAAGAGCAAGTGCTACAGCTTATATTATATTACAATGTTTTTATGTATTTGCCCACGGAAGATTCACTTCATTCTATATCGCTAATTATATATACTATCCCCGTCTATCTGTCAACAAAATAAATTACAAAACTTGACCAAAAAGGCCAAAATGGTCTAAATGACCAAAAGACCACAGTGACCGACATGGCTAAAATGACGGAATAGGAAAAAACGACCAAAAAGGCCAAAATAATCAAAATGGTCAAAATGACCAAAGAGGCCAAAATGACCAAAAAGGCCAAAATGACCAAATAGGCCAAAATGACCAAAGAGGCCAAAATGAGCAAAGAGGCCAAAATGACCATATAGGCCAAAATGACCAAAGAGGCCAAAATGACCAAAGAGGCCAAAATGACCATATAGGCCAAAATGACCAAAGAGGCCAAAATGACCAAAGAGGCCAAAATGACCATATAGGCCAAAATGACCAAATAGGCCAAAATGACCAAAGAGGCCAAAATGACAAAAGAGGCCAAAATGACAAAAGAGGCCAAAATGACCATATAGGCCAAAATGACCAAATAGGCCAAAATGACCAAAGAGGCCAAAATGACCAAAGAGGCCAAAATGACAAAAGAGGCCAAAATGACAAAAGAGGCCAAAATGACCATATAGGCCAAAATGACCAAATAGGCCAAAATGACCAAAGAGGCCAAAATGACCAAAAAGAGGCCAAAATGACCAAAGAGGCCAAAATAACCATATAGGCCAAAATGACCAAATAGGCCAAAATGACCAAAGAGGCCAAAATGAAAAAAGAGGCCAAAATGACAAAAGAGGCCAAAATGACCATATAGGCCAAAATGACCAAATAGGCCAAAATGACCAAATAGGCCAAAATGACCAAAGAGGCCAAAATGACCAAAGAGGCCAAAATGACCAAAGAGGCCAAAATAACCATATAGGCCAAAATGACCAAATAGGCCAAAATGACCAAATAGGCCAAAATGACCAAAGAGGCCAAAATAACCATATAGGCCAAAATGACCAAAGAGGCCAAAATGACCGTATAGGCCAAAATGACCAAATAGGCCAAAATGACCAAAGAGGCCAAAATGACCAAATAGGCCAAAATGACCAAATAGGCCAAAATGACCAAAAAGGTCAAAATGTTTAAATAGGCCAAAATGACAAAAGAGGCCAAAGTTACCAAATAGGCCGAAATGACCAAATAGGCCAAAATGACCAAAAAGGTCAAAATGATCAATAAGGCCAAAATTACCAAATAGGCCAAAATGACCATATAGGCCAAAATGACCAAATAGGCCAAAATGACCATATAGGCCAAAATGACCAAATAGGCCAAAATGACCATATAGGCCAAAATGACCATAAAGGTCAAAATGATCAATACGGCCAAAATTACCAAATAGGCCGAAATGACCAAAGAGGCCAAAATGATCAAATAGGCCAAAATGACCAAATAGGCCAAAATGACCAAAGAGGCCAAAATGACCAAAAAGGTCAAAATGATCAATAAGGCCAAAGTTACCAAATAGGCTAAAATGACCAAATAGGCCAAAATGACCAAAAAGGCCAAAATGAAAATTATCCCTTGTCCATCCTCAGTATTTAATTTACATACGTGCCGAATTTCAGCCAAATCGGTCCAGTAGTTTTTCCGTAAATGCATAACAAACAAACAGACAAATATCATTTTATCCCGGAAACTATCCCATTTTTCGGGATAAAAAGTATCCTATGTTCATCCTCGGTATCGAAAATATATATATACTGAGTTTCAGCCAAATCGGTCCAGTAGTTTTTACGTGAAAACGGAACAGACAGACAGACAGACAGACAGACAGACAGACAGACAGACAGACAGACAGACAGACAGAGTTACTTTCGCATTTATAATATTAATAGGGATAAACGATTATAACATAAAAGCGTGGGTGAAAATTGTTACGTGGATTATTTCGAAATTTTGTTATAGCTACCATTAAATATATAGTTATTAGTTTTGCTTGATTAAAAAATAAAAGGGCGTTGAATTTTTGAAGCAATAACTTCTTATGGGAGGGTAAACCGCTTCGTTACGTAACGAGTTGCGGTGCCAGTCTGTTCGGCTTCCCTTTCTGTCATGCATACAGCAGCGGTAGGCAGGCTCCTCCCCTCGCCCTCCAACCCACAACGCTAGCCGTTTTTCGATATAATTAGATTAAATAATTATACCAATAATTTAAATACACAAAATTCTAATGTATTGTAACTAACAATAAAATATGTTTTAAATCAATAAAAGATATTATTAATAAATAACCTTTCCTTACATTATCATTTTAATATCCATAAAATTTAAGTAATATCCTAAGCTTTTCTCAAATTAAACAATTTCAATATTAAATAGTTAACTTGGATTAGTTTAATTTATCACGTCTGTCCGGCGTCCCGAGACGCACACCGTCTGTTATTTTTTTATATATTTTTATAACGCGAGTTCAGCAGACAAGCAGACAATTATTAGCAATGACAATAGGTGGTTACTTAGAGAATACGCAAACAAATGTCAGTGAACAATTAAGGCAATCATAAAAAGTGTTACAGATAATTTAAATACCAAGGGTAATAGAAAACCTGTCCGCAGAGGATTATTATTGCTGAGCAACAATATAACTTATATCTGTGCAGCATGTACAAGTTACACAGATCGTAATTTGCCGTTCGATCGTTTTACAAATTCAGGCGTAAAGTGAAGTGACGTATGCATGCGATACTCGAAAAGCCACAACGTGTGTAGTAGATTAGCACAACGAGGTTTTTCACATGACGTGTATTTTTTATGTATTCAAGCGTGAAAAATATTGCGGTAGCAATTTTAATCTCCGGTGCTCTTTCATTTATTTTATCTGCGATAGGCATGCCTATAGTACTAAGCTACTTTAGGAGCTAGTATAATCAATTGATTACTGTCTATTCATTGTTCAAGTTTGAAACAAATAAAAAATAAACACGTGTGTAGTATATAAAGTGTGTGCATTAGTCTACAAAAATATATAACAAAATAGTTCGTAAGCAACCACTGAGTGCTTACACACGTACATATATATATGTCGGAGAAGGCCTCGTTCTCACGACATCTCCTTTAATTATTGCAGGTTTAGTGGGCGTCATCAGGATAAAATGCGACCATAAAACACATGTCCAACGGTTTATATACTTTTAATTTAAAAAAGACATTTTAACATAGTTTAGACCGAGCAGCGGGTTCAGGGCACCGCTCATACTTCCAACTTCAATACTTTCTTTAAGATTCTCGAATGTCCAACTCGACCTGTTGCCATCAACCAAATGTGCCACAAAAACTCCTCCGTCTACCGAAGCAGATACTACTCAATTATAGAGGGCGTCTGACCCCGCTCCGAGCCATATGCTCTGCTCCGATTGGTCGTTTATTAAATTACAATATTCATAACTTTTATTAGGTTAGAACGATCTTCAATTTATAGAAACATTTAACAAATCAAATAAAATTGAATTAAGAATTTTAAAAGTAGTTAAAATGTAAACAAATAATATTGTGCGTTATAAATTCAAACAACAACAATTATCCGATTTATAGCTTCCCTCCGACATATATATACTATATATATATATATATATATTATGTTACTTTTAACAATTAAATACGACGCATTCGGCCACAGTCTAAGCCTTTAACAGTAATACTGCGGCTTGCGTTACAAAAACAAATGTTGTTCTTGTTGTTGACTCAGTTTGGTACTACTTGTACCAAATATAAATAGATATTGCTAGGTGATAGGACATTTAATTTTGTCTGTTTGGATGGCTACTACTGGTCTAGAGTCTCTAGAGCATGCCGCCGTAACAACCTTGAATTGTGTTCCACCATTAGTCAGCCAGTAGCCAGGTCCGAGTCCCATATACGAGTCTGGTAGCACTTTTAGTGTTGTAAATGTAACCACTGTCCATCACAGCTGAGCCCTCAGCCTGCTATGCTCCAGCAGTAAAAAAAATAATATACGTGTAGTCAGCCTTCTGGGCACTAGCAGTGATTTGTTGATGTTAGCTTGTTTATAACTTTGGTATTTTTGGTACCTTTAAATTAATTTTTAAAGGTACCAAAAAATACCTTAGTTTTATTACTGATTATAATTCATTTTTTGTTTGAATTCTGAAAACTACACATAACATCCGTAGCCCATTAATTTATATTTTTGTGTTTGTAATTTTTTGACAGCCTCAGAATGTATAAATTTTTATGAAATTTGAAACTAATTTATGTAAATTTCATTACTTTTGATACTTTGTTAATTCGGTTTTTTTTATTACGAACTAGCTGCGCCCCGCGGTCTCTCCCGCGTGGTGATTGAAAATCATCATAATTCCAAAATAAAAGAATTTTTCTAAAATAAAAGTAGCCTAAGTTACTCCTTATTACATCAGCTACCTGCCAATAAAAGTCCCGTCAAAATCGGTCCAGCCATTTCAGAGATTAGCCGGAACAAACAGACAGGCAGACAAACAAAGACAAAAAATGTAAAAAATGATATTTTGGTGTATGTACCGTATATATATATTCATATGCATGTAGTAAAAAGCGGTTATTTGAATATTACAAACAGACAGTCCAATTTTATTTATATGTATAGATATACAGCAGACAGCCTGATTACCCACCTGCTGGAAAGAGGTTACTGTCGACTGGACATTTTTAACCAAGTGTTACCAATGCGCTGTAGGCCTCGAAGAAATTTTATGACAACCATTTTGAAATACCTCATATACACACATAACATAGCGCTGGTTAATGGCTTCTTCCTTTATCTTAATATTTGTTCACTTGACTTACCGTTGGTAGAAATTTGAAAATAAAAGTGTGGAGTTTACGTAAAAACAAAATAACAGTTAATAATAAGGTCCGGTTAAGTTATTTTTTTTTATAATAAATAGGTTCGGGTTTAAGTAAATCCTTGCTAGCGTTCGACACTCGATTGGAAAGATCTAGTAATTGAGTTTATTTACCAGATAATGTCTAAAAATATAGGAAAGCATTTATTGATAACGTTATAACAGCACACAACTTTAGAAAATGTCCTTATATGACAGTGTAGTGATAAATTCTCAATTTTACTACCCACTACACGGAACCTCACTTGGCCGTGTCTCCTGTGTAAGTCTCCCCGGAATAAAAAGTCTATCGAAATATAGTATATAATATATACTCACAAGTTAGGGGGACCTGTCACCTCACGCTGCCGGTATTTCTCCCGTGAAATTACAGGGAATGGATTTTTATTTCAATATTTCACGGGTTTTATTACTTTCCAGTGACATCGGAGGAGTTATGCTCAACGTGTGATCCTAGATTTATTACTTACTTACAAATAATATATCATTTATACACCAGTTACCTACTTATCTATAAAATTGATGTTTTATATAATAGTAGAAAATCCGATCGTACATCGTACCTTCACCGAGGTGATAATAGAATAAAACTTATTTTATAAAAAATGATTTTTCATTAAATGTTGCAACATCAAGATAATAAGAAAATTTTATACTGGACTTAAAGTATAAAACATATAGAATGTGGAGACGTAGGGTTGTCTATAATTCACCTGGACAAACTATGGGTTGCCAGGTCTATCCAAGCCAGATTCGCGGAATTCACGGTTTAGTTGTAGTGAATGAGTTTGTATATCTTGGATGTGCTTTTAGCAGGGATGGAAGGTACACCGCTGACATAGAAAGAAGAGTAAATTTGGGGAATAGTGTGAATGGAGCGTTAGGTAAACTTCTAGGCGCTAAGAACCTCAGCCAGAAGGCCCAGCTTACCATTCACAACGCGGTTCTGGTACCTACGCTCACGTATGGAAGCGAGAGTTGGGTATGGAATAGAGAGCATGAAAGTAGAGTAAACGCGATCGAGATGTGAGCACTGCGCAAAATGTGCGGATTGACGCTCGCGGACCGCGTTCGTAATACCGAAGTAAGAAAGAGAGTTGGTCTGAAAGAGAGTGTCGGGGTGAAGGTAAGGAAAGGAATGCTCCGGTGGTTCGGGCATGTGGAAAGAATGTATGATGAAAGAATGACTAAACAGATATACAATGCAAAAGTGGATGGATGCAGAAGTCGCGGAAGGCCACGACACACCTTCCATGATCAAATTGATCATGTGTTAACAGAAGGTGATGTTAGGAGCCTTAAGAACAGACGAGCGTGCATGACAAGAGCTATGAATGTCAAAGAAGCAAGTAAGGTGTGTAAGAATGGGCCTGTGTGGCGCTCTGTTGTCCGTGCCTACCCCGCAAGGGACCTGGCGTGAAGTTATGTATGTGTATGTATGTAGTTATATCATATTATATAAATATATATAGGTTATAATATTGCGTTATTCCTAATATATAATAAATACTACTATCTTCCTGCATTAAGACTTCTTTTGTACACTTTGTGTTTAAAATTTGTGATTAGAAAACAGCTCATTGTTTGTGATCTTTTATGGCAGTCATTAACACACCTGGCTAATGACGGATTTAAAGTACAAATTGATTTTAGGAAATTCGGTCCACGTGACCGGACAGATATATTGCACCTGTACAGTATAAAGCAAGGCCTCGATTGAGGGAGGGGGAAGTCAAGCAATAACCACGAGCGAATCAAGACTTGTGTACATTCGGTAATTTATTTAGTGACAGACTTTATGCGTGTTATTGAATTACGATCTTCTGCATTACGTTTGGACTTGTTGCCTTCAGTTATATTTGTACCTGTGTTATACGTGTTTGTATAGTTCTAATAAACTCTATAATAATTCCAACGGCATTTTAATTCGAGTCCTGCAACTCGTAACAATATTCACAACAGTTTTGTTTATATGTAGTCATCAGATATTTTCTTCAATCCGCGGACGCAAAACCTCCCTAATGTTGGCATCTTTAATTTATGGCAGCTAATATATAAGTATATTTTTAGGAGCTATTATGAAGCTACAGTTGTAGTAATTACTCGTACAATAATGTCATAATACAATAGAACATGTTACATATCACGGAACAATAGCTATTTAAGGCGGATGTTTATTGATCTGTTGCAGTGAATAACAAGATTAGTTAGTGAATACGATACTGTTATGTCAACTAAAAGTTTTGGTGGCATTTGTAAGAGGCATTAACAACTTGCTGTACATTTTAGATTGCCTACACTTAATTGAGGGTACTTTCAAGTAATTAATAGTATTTAAAAGGTGTATGATGCAAGGCAGACACAGATGTTCTACCATCCGCCAGGAGATGCGACTTCAGTAAACTGAGCAAGTCATACATTTGTCTATCATGTAAATGCTATGAAAATATTTATGTTTTTATATGTGTATAATGTTGAGATGATAAAAAGACTTGAAATGGTGAGTTAATAACAGCGAGGCTTGGGTTTACTATAAGGAGAGATTCGAGGTTAATGGAGTAGATTGAGCTCATTCTTTCGCATCCTGGTAATATGTTTAAATGTGCTGCTATCAAATGATTGAATAGAGTTATTATATTTCTTGTTTCTGCGGTTACGATACATGTGTTTATTAATTTATAATGCGAAGTTTCGATGACGCTTGCACTAAGATTCGACGATTCTCAAGTCTCCATTTCTTCCTCCAGTCTAACTTAACTGCAGTTCTTAAAATCTAAAAGTAGTCAGATATGATATAATAGGAAAATATATTCAGGGAACACAGTTTGCAGATAATGTTCAAGAAGTTTCCGGGCATTAATCATCTTTTCTCTGATTAAATAAACTATATTTAAAGTAAGGGGATGTAAAAGCAAACCCGATATTATCGTCGTAGAGTCTATTGAAGAATTAAATAAATCATTTGTGAATAAAACTCTTGAAACCGTATTCTCAGGTGTTCTAATCTAAATTTATGAGACTATCTGGACTTTTTTCACAAATAAATGCAGTTGATAAATGACAAAAATCGTCATCGAAGAGACCTGAGCGGAATATAGTACCACATTGCTGGGTAACACCATTGCGTGAAACGCTGTCTGGTTGATTATTAGACCAATTTCCTTTAGATGCTGCGATCAAATCTTCGACTCTATCACCTAAAAATAAAGTAGCCAGTTATTCATTGGGAAGTAAATTATAATTGATGACGTAAGGAAAAACTTCGCACCGCGTAATGCATAATGAGCATAAGAAGAAGTGCGAGCTTTGCTATGATTTAAATTAAGTCTGCGGCTCGCCGATTTCGCAGACAAAAGATTATATTACCAAGAAGCTCAAAAGTGGAAATTATTATTCTGAGCCTCCGAAATTTTTAAAAAAGTTGCAGCAAATAAACAGTTAATTAAAAATTTTGAGCACTAATGGACTGTCATAAATTCTAGATAACTATAAAAGGTGCACTTGACTAATAAATAAAAAATCTTAGGCTATATCTGTAGTGTGGATTATCCTACATTGGATCGTTTTGAATAACTGAGCAAAAAACAATTTCGTAATATCGCCCATACACTACAAATTCAATTATAAATTAACAAGAAAATTTAAACTATCAATCTTTTCTTAACTAATTTAACTATAATCATTGTTCAATATAAGTCAAGATATAGGTGAAGGGATGTTTTATGATTAGCTTCACACCGAGAACACACACTGTCAGTGGAGGGAGACAATCGTTTGTTAGCATTCACCGCGAATCTATCGCGTAGCGGTAACATTTGAGTTCCATTACGTTTGCGGACTTATTACCGTGAGGAGATCACAGTGTAGGCCTCACCAACCTACTTGGTGGAAGCGATTTACCACTAGCGGAATAGCCAATAAAACTTTAATTAGTTTATAGCTAGGGCCACGGGAAATGGCAATCTGTTGGTCCGCATAGATCCTCATCAATTATCCCCGTAGGGCGCAAATCACCTCAGGGCAACAAAAAGCGCTTAACAAATTTAATCCCTTATGTAGCAGCCTTAGGGGCAGTACATACATAAGCCGCGCCGGGTATAGGTTAGGTGTCGACGGGCATTACGTGTTTCATACAAAATGTACAGAAGAGGCTGGACGCGGGACATATACAACTGGCTTGACGCGGGCAAGGAGCGGTCCGTGCAGAGATGCTTTATGTTTGGCTTTGACGAATTCTATAAATTTTATATGAAACACGTAGAGTTGCGCCGCGACCGCACCTCGCTGACACCTCACCTATACCCGAAACCGCTAATGCACCTGTCTTATGCCTTAAGCGTGTACCCGGTACAAAAATGACCATAAAAGAAGACGCAGACTGTGCTTGCTTTGTAAATTAACAAGACAACAAACCATGTATCGTTGTCCAGGTGCCTCTGCCATCTAAATCCCTAAATCCAATATGTGCGCTATCTCGTGCATAGCCGAAGAGTGTATTGGCAGGATTTTTGGCAAATATATCCTTGAGAACCAGATGCTCTCCAACTACATCGACTATAGCCAAATAGCCACCTTCCGCTGCACAAGTCATAAACGCTCGACTCCAACTCCGTGGTCCCTTATGGAATTTGTAACAGCTTCCAGTTCTCGAATCCAATTTGTATGCTGTGAAAAGCAAATAGATGAGCCAAGATGACACTTTTGTGAAATTCAAAATCTTACTCGCACAAGTTCCGTCATAGAAAGTTTTACGGAAATTGCACATAGTAAGTTAAAAATTATGTCTACTTCCTATAAACATGCAGATGAATTTGTGGCAGATTAATGTGTGTGGGCCTCTAGGGCCAAAAATAAACTCAACAAATAACTCTATATATATATATATATATATATATACATATATTAAAGCTCACCTATGTTATTCACTAATCAGCCAAGGGGTAAACAATGATTGAAACAAATTACTAGCACAATTATTTTATGTTAAAATAATGTATGATTTGATATTTCGAAATTAGCTGGTTCAATTCCTGACAAGGTATTATATTTTTTCTTAAATCTGATGATACTCATCACTTTAGTTTTCGTTTAAATCGGCCTCGAGACTCCTCTGAGTGTTTTTCGCTATTTAGCATAATTTAGGATCGAACCCTGAAGGCTCATTTGAAAAAACCCTGTATACCACATCGCAACGTGTTATTGCTGTTTTATTATAACGTGACCACGACGACCATTCTGACGATATTGTTACAGTAAAGAGAGAGAGAGAGAGAGAGATGCGTACCCTGAAGTCTATTAGTAAAAAATAGACAGCTTACCAGGATCCGTTGTTCCACATTCAGTTACTAAGCTCGTCTTCTTTCGAAAGCAAGCATAGGGAAAAGTATCATTACATGAGATGTCGGCTAAAGTTCCATTTTGTAATAATATTAAACAATCTTCGCAGTTTTGAAAATTGTCAGGCTCATTTTTCGCCCAAGTTATTGGCATTCTGGCTAACGGGACCCCTGAAATCCAAAAATACAGAAAATTTGAATTAGGTAATCTTCTTCTTTTTCTTCTTGTACATAGAAAATGAATGTTTGTCTGCATATCCTTTATAGAATCGTACACTATACATTTGATCATGTGATGGCAATTTTAGGAAAGTTTTGGTGTATGAGCCAGAGAAGGTTTCTGAGTTGGTTCATAATTGGACCCGGTAGGTGGCGCTGCTGTTGGCATACCGATTGAAGCTTTTCAAGGCAGGATGACATCTGCCGGGACAGCTAGTTGAAGTATAAAAAAACTTGTTTAAGTATGAAGTTCAATCCTATTTAACACTCTGCACCACCTACATCGCCAAATTAGTTTAAATATGTTCTAATGTGTCCATTTGTTAATGGCTTTTAAACCTGCGAAAAATCGAAATGTGTGCTGGGAAACACAGTAGAAGTGAAACTTGTACAAGTGTAAAAATGAATCGCAACACAAATTTAACTTGAAATTTTACGGGCAAGTTTTCAAATTGGACAAGTACATTAACAATCTGCCCGCAAAACTTAAAGTTTCCCTTCTACTGTGTGTCCCAGGACACATTTTTGTTTCTTAAATTTTAGTATTAAAAGCGGAGCCCGAGGGAGCGAATTTGAAATTTGAATGTTGAACAGTAAGTAAGCAATCGTCAATTATAATATAAAAAGGAAGGACTTTCTTTAAATCGTGGACATTCTGAAGAGGTGATCATCTAATAAAAAACAGTTATTATAACTTCAATCAAGTTTTGCACAAAGCATTTGTTGCAGGTCACCTTTTCAAGTAAGTATGGACTATAACTGAATACGAACCTCCAACTGAAAAATAGTCTCCTTTTGAGAATATGGCGGAAATTCCAGTCCATAACGCCTTATTGGTTTCTTGATTTGAATTGCTGAATTCTTGCATGACATGCCGCATAAGAGAATTTATTGGGGATGCTAATTCAGAGCCTAAAATGACAATATCTTCGTTTAATATAATGTCTATACAGATGAAATTCTCCACAAATGCAGTAAATTCTAATAAATAAAAAATGTTTAACTATTAAAATTTATATTATTTATATTTCCGTGCTGGAACGGAGAAAGAGAAATATGCGACAAAAGAACTCACAGCTAAGTAAGTATTTGTCCGTCTGGAGTCGTGCCACGCTCTACTGGGATCGATCAATTATCACGGACAGGACTATTGTAGCCAATAAGCCTGATATCGTGATAATAGATCGATCGCATGACGATAATCTCGTAAAGAAAGAAAAAGAAAAACTAAGTAAATACTTAGATCTTGCTCACGAGGTTACCGCTATGTGGCGGCTGGAGTCAACGAGCATTGTACCGATAGTTGTAACCGTCAATGGTCTTATAGCGAAAAGCCTCGACCGTCATCTAGAGAGACTTTCGCTGGGAAGCTGGGTGAAGGGCCAGATACAGAAGGCAGCACTCTTGGACACAGCACGAATTGTGAGGAGGTTCCTGTCTCTTGAGCCCTAACCACCGGTAGTTTGGACCCCAGGCCCCGCTGGCGGTGATCAGCAGCAACATCAAAACCCCTAGTCTAGAGTATGCCACTATAACAACTGTGAGTTGTGTTCCAGCATTAGTGGTCTCCCTTTAGAAAGCGGCAGGACTTTGGTTAGCATCTTTGGTGTTATTTTTTTTAACAACTCTACGGACTCGAGTTCCGTACCTTTTTTAGAACTTAATTTCTAGATTTAATTTTTAGAATTCAACACACTTATTAGTTATGTCGCTTCTTGTGTGTGACATTAATTTAGGTAGTGATTTTTGTGTTGAGGTGTATTTATCTTACGAATAACTTATTATATTAATTTATTCTAATTTTAATACTAAACTTATACTAATGTAGAGTGTATCTGTTACATGCTGGTGTTGTGAGGAAGTGCATGTGCAGTGTGGGCCTTATGTCTATACTTATATACATTATACTATCTAGTGCCATGTGTGTTGTTTTTTCCTTTCTGTACCTGGGTTATTAATTTTTAGGCTTGTTTAGGCCAATTATTTCGATTGGTTCATCTCCTTGATTATATGATCGGAATGAAGTCAGTCGCGCCAACATCTTCCGATCTGTGCTCTGCTAATGAGGCTCATTGGTCAACGACATTATGTCGTCACATAATGTGAATGGAGGGACAAATCCGCACCACCGCGACAATAAGTCGAAAGTCGCCTACCTGACCGCGCGCGTATAACGTCCCGCGCCGTAGTCATATAAACTACCTATTATAATATTTAACCGCCATTGTGTGAATTTGTGTGTCACCAAAAATACTTTATAAAACCACTGTGTGTGCAACAAATTAAACCTCGACGACCGCTGCCAGACGTCTCCAGGCTTGCCGATTTAGGAGAAGTGCAGTTTCGGGAGGTTAAGGTTAGTGGCTTGATTTTCCTTCCCATATCATCAATCGGATGCAACGATTGATCTGATTGTCCTGCCGTCCACTGCTCTTGAGCTATATTATCGAAGGCCGCACCAGTCCAGGAGGTAGGGCAATACATTTTACAACCGCCGCCAAGTGGTGTGCTATAGGGGAGGTGGGGAAGGACCTGGAAATTTTACCCTGGCACCACAAATTTTATGGTCACTTCGAGCCGGATTATATATTATTTGTATCCTATTTATGTAATCTTATTTACTGTGAAACCCACTAATCTTTGAATACTCATCTTAATATACATCTATTTACGTTGCACACGTTCCTGGATAGACATTTTCGTATATCCTACCGCGCCAATAGTGTAATTTAATCACTGGCATAATTATAACGAGGATATTTTGTCAAGTTATTTCTTGTGTCGTGCTCATTTACATATAAATTCATTTATTGAATTATTCGCCGTAACGAACCTATAAGTTATTTAGGCAAGTAGGCATTTTACCGCTCCTTATTCCCGCTAAAATCATTGCGATTTTAACTATCACGACACGTAATATTGATAAAATATTTCTTTGTACAATATACGTTTCATTTTTTCTCGCGCGATCATAAAGCAGGTAGGCTTATTATTCACACAATACTACGAACTACGCTGAGTTCAACCGCGACTTATTCCCCGCTATTCACATTTACACATTTTATATTATTTGATTTCATATCTTACGTACTTATTTTATAACGTACATATCTTTTGTTTATTTATTAATTAAAAATGGCTACTGAAAAATCCAAAAGGAAAGTTGAATTGCTTGTTGCTAAGCGCGATTCATACTTTGCATACTTACAATCTATCTATGATTGCATTCCGGACTGGGATTCTGATGACAAAATTATTGATAAATTTCTTACAAAGTCACAAAGTATCTCTGATAATTTTCGATCTGAATTTGTTCAAATTATTGATGAATGGAATAATTCGTTAGATGTTTCTCAAAAACCTAATTTTGAGTCTGTTTGGTCTTTTACCGAGTTATATAATTGCATTATAAAGTCACGAGAAGGTTTTTCTAAAAAACAGTCGTCCGCATCGGGTTCAAAGTCCAATAGCGACAGTGAGCTACGATCCAACGTTAAGTTGCCGCGTATTGAACTCAAACAGTTTAATGGCGATTTAAATGATTGGCCTTTGTTTATAGAAACATTTAACATGTTAATTCACGAAAATAATACGTTGAATGACACTGAGCGCATTCAATATTTATTATCTTCGTTGTCTGGAAAGGCACGAAGTATCTGTACAGGTATTACACCTGCAACAAAAAATTATTTACCGCTTTATAATTCATTAATTGACAAATATCAGGATGACCGCGCCCTTGCATCTAATTATATAGATCAAATATTAGATTTTAAACCAATTTCCAATTTAAATTCAAACATTTTAGAGTCATTTATTGATAAATTTACAACAACTTACACCGCTTTAGAACAATTAAATATAGATAATTTTAAAGAATTTATTTTCGTACATATTGGTCTTAAAAAATTAGATTCAGAAACCGTAAAGTCTTTTGAAACCGCTTATCGAAAACCGGGACAGTTACCCACTTACAGAGAATTTGTTACTTTTATTCGAGAACAAGTTAAAGTTTTGGAACGAACTTCTAAATCCGAATTAAAACCTAAAACTTATCAAAATAAAAATTCCGCTAAAATATCTCGATCTTATATATCTACGCAACTTAACAAAAATAGTTGTAATTTTTGTAACAAAATTGACCACATTCATTTATATGAATGTTCGGATTTTAAGAATATTGTTCCTCAAAAACGTTTTAATTTTATAAAACAAAAATATGGCTGTATAAATTGCCTAAGTTTATCGCATACTTCCGCTAAATGTAAGTCGAACCGTACGTGTACAAGATGTCAAAAACGTCATCATTCACTTTTACATTTCAATACCAATTTAAATCTCAAAACTTCTAATACATTGAGTGATATGAACATCGTCGATGCTCAAGCGCAGCAAGTGACACCAAGCGCGCACGCTCCGTCTATCGCCCTCGCTATGCATACCTATGCATGTAGCTCGCTCGATAGTGAGTCCAGCGGCATGCCGCGTTCGAATGTTTTATTATCCACCGCGCAGGTATATGCTTATAAAGATAACCCTCGGAATAAATTAATTGTTCGTTGCTTGATAGATAATGCATCTCAAAATCATATTATGTCAATGTCTTGTTGTAGAAAACTTAACTTAAACATTTCACCGCTAAATAATTCATTTATTAAAGGCGTTGGTTCGAGCAGTCGTCCGATTTATGGTTATACTAACTTGACAATTGAGTCGCGAGTTTCACCGCATAAGTATAACATTAATGTTTTGGTTGTTGACCGTATTACGGACGTTTTGCCAACGCGTTATATAGACACATCGCATATGTATTTTATTAAAAATGTACCTTTGGCGGACAATGATTGGAATGTACCCGCTCAAATTGATATACTTTTAGGTTCGCAATTATTTCCATTTATTTTATTGAATGGCCGCGTCGAGGCCCCTCCCCCCGCTCCACCGCTACTAGAAACCACATTCGGTTATATTTTAATGGGAGATGTCTCTTGCATTTTATCTGAAGATTCAGATATTGTATCTACCGCTTGTCTTTCACTGACTGACAGTGAGTTGAACAATTCCTTACACAAATTCTGGGAGTTAGAGGAGTTACCTAGCCAGTCTTTCTCCAGCCCTGAGGATATTGCTTGTGAGGAAATTTACAGTTCGATCGTTCCTTGTCGTAGTGACGGTCGATATACTGTGCCGCTTCCCTTCAAGGACAGTGAGTCCTTGTTTGGAAATTCTCGTGCTACTGCACATCGCCGTTTTCTGAGCCGGAAACGTAAATTTATGGTCTCACCCGCACTTCGTGATAATTATAATAAAATAATTCGCGAATATATAAATAATAAATGTTTATGTGAAATTCCACCCGAGTTAGACTCCGACAAGGGTTACTTTACACCGCACCACGCCGTGCTTCGCACAGGCAAGGATACCACTAAGGTACAAATAATTCTGGACACTAATGCCAGGACACAAAAAGGGCTGTCATTAATTAATGACATTTTTCACGTTGGTTCTAAGTTACAGGCCGACCCTTTTAAACTTTTATTAAGTTTCCGCCTTTTTCCAACCGCTACATTTGATAGTATTGAACAAATAGACTTACAAACATGTGTTATTAATGACGATTGTAAGTTTCTAAAAATCTTATATAGATTTAAAACCGCCGAAGACATTCGTGTCTTTCAGTTTTTACGCATTTCTTTCGGATTGAAGTCCAGCCTTTTTGTAACAATGCGCACTATCCGTCAGCTGGCTTCGGACGAAAAATGTCGTTATCCTGCTGCTGTCACTGTGGCAGAGATTTCTCTTTACATTGAGGATCTGGTTTCCTCCGTAGCTACCGTTGATGAGGCAATTGACATTGCTAAGCAATTAATTGCTATGTTTTCGTCAAGAGGATTTGATCTAGTGAAACTGGCAAGTAATTCGGTTGAATTAGTCTCTGCATTACCGCCGTTGTACCGTGCACCTGTTGCCTTCACTGATGAAGCTGGAATGAAGATTTTAGGTCTTGCTTGGCATTCAGTTAAAGACAGTTTTTATTTTAGTGTCAACATATATATAACGACTTGTACAAAACGTACAATCTTGACTTCAGTTGCTAGATTGATTGACGTTTTAAGTTTAGTTTCACCGATTGTTTTGTTCACCAAATTTCTCTTCAAAGAACTTTGGAATGTCAACATAGATTGGGCTGACGCACCACTACATCATATCTCCGTTAGCTTCTTCCAACTTGTAAGAGAGCTATCATTTTTGTCCAAGTTACAGAACCCGCAACATTTAAATGTGTTAAATATTTATAAAATGAATATTTCCTTTTTTTGTCACGTTAGTATGAGAACATACTGTAGTGTTCTTTACATGCACATAACCGATTGGTTAAGTAATATTCTTATAGACTTGTCTTGCTCTAAGTCTAAAGTTCGTCTTATCAAAGTAGTACCATTTACCCACTTAGAGCTATACACCGCTAAGCTTTTGTATAAGCTGGTTCATTATATTTACGAATTGTGTATTATTCGCTATCCTATTTATAATATATACGCCGTAATTGATTCCACGATAGCTTTATCGTGGATTCATTCTTACCCGCATCGCTGGTCCTTATTCGTCTCAGATAGAATAGCAAAATTACACACATTGCAAAAGATTTATTTCATAATTGATTTTACATATTTCAAAATTTTGAATTCTATACCAATTAATGTTAAACTTTTTGGCCTATATTTCTATTATAAAGATATAGTTTACGTTGGAGATAGGCTACATATAACTGACTTGCTTTATGCCCTATACCCGCTTACACCAAGGTGTAATGTTACACTATTTCAGGGGCCGCAAGGTTTTGTCGAAACGGTCTATCTAGGACGTGATGGTATTGTTAGGGTCGCACTTGTTAAGACTCAGAATAGTACTTTTAAGCGTCCAGTAGTTAAACTATGTCCACTGCCTTCCCAATAATTTCACTTTACTCATTTTTATAATTTAAGTTATTTTTATATTACTTTTAGTTACCTATGTATGGTAAGATAATAATAACATTGCGTTATTTTTTTATATATTTGTCCCTCTTACATATTTTAATAACCCGCTTATATACTACATATATTGTATTTATACCGCTTCTCTAAACCGCTCTTCCGTGAGGCCTTTGATAGTATGGCTTAGGTCTGTTTTGAAAGTTCAACCTGAGAACTTTCAAGGCGGGGTGGATGTTTAGGCCAATTATTTCGATTGGTTCATCTCCTTGATTATATGATCGGAATGAAGTCAGTCGCGCCAACATCTTCCGATCTGTGCTCTGCTAATGAGGCTCATTGGTCAACGACATTATGTCGTCACATAATGTGAATGGAGGGACAAATCCGCACCACCGCGACAATAAGTCGAAAGTCGCCTACCTGACCGCGCGCGTATAACGTCCCGCGCCGTAGTCATATAAACTACCTATTATAATATTTAACCGCCATTGTGTGAATTTGTGTGTCACCAAAAATACTTTATAAAACCACTGTGTGTGCAACAAATTAAACCTCGACGACCGCTGCCAGACGTCTCCAGGCTTGCCGATTTAGGAGAAGTGCAGTTTCGGGAGGTTAAGGTTAGTGGCTTGATTTTCCTTCCCATATCATCAATCGGATGCAACGATTGATCTGATTGTCCTGCCGTCCACTGCTCTTGAGCTATATTATCGAAGGCCGCACCAGTCCAGGAGGTAGGGCAATACATTTTACAACCGCCGCCAAGTGGTGTGCTATAGGGGAGGTGGGGAAGGACCTGGAAATTTTACCCTGGCACCACCAAGGCTCTTTGTGTGTCTTTTTTGTTTGTGAAGTGTGCCTGTAATGCAATGCGGTGGTAGGGCGTATTGGTATGAGTATGTGTACACACATACACATATACATGCATCTTTGGTGTTACAAATGTCCATAGGCGATGGTATCCGTTTACTGTCTGCTGAACTTATACATAAAAACGTGCGCGATATGCTGGTTGGCAATAGACAAGAATATAAAATACGCTAAGAATATTGAAGAATATTGTTGGTAATGAGTGCCTCTGATCGTATGAACGAATAGAAGAGCAAGGAGCTGCACACTAGGTTGTATCAGGATTTAACACGGCCTGATATGGACCTACCAGCGCGGGTGAACTGGCTACGTTTCGGTGACCAACTTGCGGAAACCGAAGGGTTTGTCTGTCCAATTATGGACGGAATTTTTAAAATGAAAACCTACTGTCAGTAGGTGTTTTCCCTAGTCCCTACTGTGGGTGGGGATCGTTTTTTTAATATTTAATTGTTTCTTTATAAATGACCAAATTTACCTCCCAGCCATTCATTATAATATTATATAAAATTATTGCAGCTAGGCATGTTGCTGAAGAGTCTCTTGTGCCGCTTTTTCTCTTCAAGCCACAACATGTTGCGAAGCGATGGTAAATTAGATTAAGCTTCCATAGAGTAAATGATAAATAAAATCCAATATTAAAACTAAATAATTAAGATTACCAAGTTGGCGGTACGCTAAATAAAAACTTTAATAATTCGCATTGACACTTGACATCTTTGTGTTCCGTGATCACGGCTACTAAAAAGTGGTCAAAACGTCGGAATAATAAAAATCAAATTAAATAACACCTTTAAAGCCGTGAAAACGTAACTTTATCAACAGTATATATTTTAGCAAGTCTTTGGTATGTCATGCGATCTGCGTGGACACGTTGACCGTCGGCGGCGGAAACACGTGAACCCCTCCAGCGCCAGCGGCGCAAATATAGAACCATCGATGTAAATTATGTAACTGTGCCATTTACTGTCGAAATCTTTGGACTGAGACCATGAGCCTCAAAGATGTGTCAAAACGACTAATTGAATCTTGGGTTGATCAGGAGGCTGGTTTCTACCCCGGACAACGGATCAACATGACGATACAGCATGGTTACCGTAAACAGCCTTCTAGGAACCTTACCCTTTGACTTGGTCTTAAGGGATTATAGGTAGAATACAATAGAAGTTAAGTTTCCTTTATTGTTTCCTTGTTTGTAATTTTTATGTAATTATTAATTTAAAAATAAATAAATTTCAACTTACCTTCAAATTGGCATCTTAAATTAGCATCAAGCCATGTAGCTGGGACTGCACTGTACTTGAAGTAGCCATCCACATCTTCAAAATACTTGTAATCGAAACGAAACTGCCTGCATTCTGGAAATAATGAACCACAAATATTGATTATTGCTACCCAAGAGTTGTGACCGGAAAAGAATAGGCAACCTAACATTCGCATATTCTATGGACTACATACTTTCGATTGGTATAGAATTTGTTTAATAAACAAACCGGTTAAATGTTTTTTTTTTTAATTATTAATTAATCATAAACTGGACTGAAATTTTTTAGGCAACCCATATGCAATGTATTTATTGACACATTAAATTAAATATAAAATAGGTTTCATCAAATAAGCATCTTGATGAAGATCGTTGTATAGCGGGATCCTATACTATTATGGATTTAACAGACTTGATGAATTTAATGCTCTCGGGTTCTGTGACAAGCGAAGTCGTACCAACGTTATTTGGCTAATCCATTTGCTCTTGTAAAAAGGGGTATCAACCCTATAGCGATTGGTACATCAATTCATACAACTATTGTTAAAAAAAGGAAGGTACTTATACAAGTGATAAAATAATGAAAAATATTTTATATACAATGTTTTAGTTTTTTAAACCACTTACCGGAGTATTTTGAACAACATAGTATAATAACTATTAATAAACTTAATCGCTGCATTTCAAGATATTAATTAGAATCTTCTGATGCAAATGTTTCAAGAATTTCCAGTCCGTTATTTATATACATGTTTGCTTATGGAATAATAAAGAATTAAAATTATATATATTTTATTTCCTCCTTGTTAGATCAATGACGCAATATTTTATTTTAGATATATATACTACATAAGTCTGTCTTTTCGTAGTGTACAATATGTTACATAAATACGTATTAGATGTATTAGGTATATATTCTTTTGTCGATAGTTCTATAAAAATCATGGAAGTTATGAAAGTCCGCTATTTTAGCATTTGACTACGAACTGTAAAAATATACGAGTATAATAGTATCAAGTATCAAGAATCATAAAACTACTTAATGGATTTTTTACAAACCACTGCATTTTTAAACTCTAGTTACATTAATTTTGTTCATAATTTTGCACTCTATATTTCAAAAGTTGGATGTAAACACAAAGAACTTACTAATTTGGAAATGAGTGTGTCTCCATCTTTAACTATTAGTTTGACTGATATAAATGAGAAGAAATTCAGATTATAATAAAAAAGCCATTAAGATTTTTTTAAACTTATACGATAGGATACGATACAAGACGATGCCCTACACGCTGATGCTTTCTGCTATGAAGTGGGGAAGAACATTAATTTTTGAAACCTGTGTAATACTTGCAACTACTCAGAAGGGTTTATGGTAACAAAAGAGCGGCAACTGGTCACATAGTTTTAATCTGAGAATTTTACTGTTTTAACACATTTATTATACTAACTTTAACAGTCTTCGAGCATTTTTAGAACACCATGCCATCCCTCCAACAAGTTAACAGTTTAAGAAACTTAGCATATTGGCACAACCGATAGCGGATTGAAGTTATTGATAAACTATTTTAAGTAATGATAAATTAAATAATAATGTGTTATGAATGAAAAGAAGTTTAATGAAAATGAAAATTCCAGATAATATTTGAAACAAGATACTATATAAAGCATTATTCTTAAAGTTTTACGTATAATAAAACAAACCGAACACTGTACATATCTATCGGGTCTGCCAACATGAAAATAAAATGTAGTGAATACCGTCTATATACAATTGAGAGATTTCGAATTATAATCTACAGATTATAACAATACAATATTTATCATTTATAATGCAGTGATTATGTACACATAATCACTACATTATAAATGATAAATATTGTATCAAAATTATTGTAAATTATTCACATAGATAAATATAACATTATTATTCAATTGAGGAAATGGTCGATTGTATCGTTTAAAAATAAGAGGGTACATAACAAAATTAATTATTAACTTTAAACAGAAACATGACAAGAACAACTATGCTACTAAATAACTGTAACACCAGTTTTAATTCAGTTCATGCACATCAGGGGTTTTAAAGCGATCGGTTTTAAAGATTGCTATTACGATTGTCACAAGTATTAAAATAAAGTGGAACTTTATACTATTTTTAGAGCTTTTAGTAGGTATTTTGGTAGGTAGGTAGGTAGGTAGGTAGTAGGTAGGTAGGTAGGTAGGTAGGTAGTAGTAGGTAGGTAGGTAGGTAGGTAGGTAGGTAGGTAGGTAGGTAGGTAGGTAGGTAGGTAGGTAGGTAGGTAGGTAGGTAGGTAGGTAGGTAGGTAGTTAGGTAGGTAGGTAGGTAGGTAGGTAGGTAGGTAGGTAGGTAGGTAGGTAGTAGGTAGGTAGGTAGGTAGGTAGGTAGTAGGTAGGTAGGTAGGTAGGTAGGTAGGTAGGTAGGTAGGTAGGTAGGTAGGTAGGTAGGTAGGTAGGTAGGTAGTAGGTAGGTAGGTAGGTAGGTAGGTAGGTAGGTAGGTAGGTAGGTAGGTAGGTAGTTAGGTAGGTAGGTAGGTAGGTAGGTAGGTAGGTAGGTAGGTAGGATACGTGTCAATTTCACTAAGCAAGCCAAAATTGTTCGGATTAAGCCCTCAGTACAAATGGCGGTATGAAAAGGTTCTTCACCTTAAAGTCTGCTTTTGTAAGCACGAGTACAAGAAACAGTATCGAGACTATTTTCATGAATGTTACGTTTATAAAATATAGACGCGTGAAAAAAAGAAAATTGCAATGTTGACAATGACACACTGAGATTAACAATAGTTTGAATAATCAGAAGCAAAGAGGATATAATCACTTCGCTTATTATTAATATTAAAACAAAAAAAAAGGTTTTACATCTCTAAATGTACAATCCCCAATGCTGAGATTGTAACTAATGTTATAAGCGGACTGTATTTGCGATTCTATGCGAAAAAACGATAAGTTGGCCAGTGAGAACAAAACTACAACGAGTAGGTCAACTCACCTTGCAAAGATTGAGTTCGAGTCCAAATGGTCGGCGCCGACTGCTTTCTTCGAGAACACAATATTGTTTATAACGAGTAATTTCACCACTCGTGACAACGATGCAGCACTGATGCACTGGTTGGCGACAATTGCGAATGTTTTATACAAAATCCAAAACGAGTCTGTGAGGTGAATTTAACAACGAGCGATTTCGAACTATTGTCCGTATACGACGAGCGCAGCGAGTGACTCTCGAAGCAATATCTACCCTCACTGGCACGCGACAAAAAATAATGCTATTTTAAACCAAACGAAAACTATCGCTAATTATTAATTAGCAAATACGAATTAAATTTAATATTAATTTAAAACTACAAATAAAAAAAGGAAGCGGTTTGTACAACTCCGCCCACCAAAATACGATGATGTATTTTAATTATTTAAAGGTAGAGTCTCATAAGAGATCTCCGCAATTCACCTAATTGCATTTGAATCATGAGTTTGTCACGTTCAAGATACAGTGAGATGATGCGACCGAGCAACGAATATAATGGGTTCAATCGTTCGGCTATAACTACAACTAATATAAGAATTTTAGGCAAGCTAGCAATAGTATGCCATTTAGCGCGTACGTTACTAGTGTTTAAGTATTCCAAGGAGCAACGATTCCAGAAATTTATATGCATTTTTCGAAACAATCGCCAACGATTATGATAATTTAAAGTAGTGTTCGATTCTGGAATTGTTGTTGATGGTTTACGAGTAAGAAAATATGCCCGAGTAAAGACCGACTTGTCATTTAAACTCGGATTTATTATAAAATGTAAGCAAAATTTCAAAAATATTTCTACTTGTATTAAAGTAAGAAATTGGTTAAGAGCAAAGAATTTGATTTTAACAGTACGAATTCGATGTGACGGAAAAGTACGCGATCTATTATCACGACATGCTAGACGAGGTGCGAAAAATAAATAATGTTTACAAATACATTCTATACATTTAACCAAACTACAAATGCGATATAATAATAAATTTGAATACTTTCGAATTTTAACGTAGTTACAAACACGAGGATGGCGATGTCCCTGGTGAATGCCAACGACAACGAAAAAAGTAAAATGGTGTTGACTAGAAGGTGTCAAAACCAAGTTGTGCGGGTACTTGCCGCTAACAATACGTAATTTGTTTGCTCCGTGATATTTTAATCAAATAACAAGTTTAAAGTGTGTAAAATTTCTAAAAATTTACAATAACACAACGCATAATAAGTGACAATTCTAGTGTTGTATCCCACTTGTTATAATTCGACGCGAGACGTGAGTAAACAAACAATTTAAGTCTCAACATTTAAGTGTTCGGCCGCTGGATATAGCGGCACAAGCGTCGCTGCATAATCGTAAAGCGCTTTCATCGCTGCACTAAATTGAATTCTCATTAGACGCGGAACGCTTTTTTATATTAATTTTGTATGGATGGAACTCTTCAATTGTTATTATTTTTCGGAAATATTGTATAATGCAATAATAATATGGCACCTAAATGCGCTGGATGTAGAACTGCAATTCAGAACAAGGACTTTTTAGTATGCGCAATTTGCGACTCAAAATATGATCTCGCTTGCGCAAATATATCTGCTAAGCGCTACCAGAGTGATTACGCTCCTCACCGAGATCGTAAACAGAAAGTTTGGAAATGTCCAGAATGTTGCAGCAAGGTTCGTAAAACTGATAATAGTAATACTCCAATACAGACCGGGCGCCGAGAAATTGAAATGGCTTCCTCCGATAATATTAGTATTGCATTATCTGAATCCGAAAACATAACTTTAAGGCAAAAAATTAAAAATCCCCCGACTGCAACGTCAGACGAAACTAAACATAATATGACAGAAAATGCATCGCCTACCAGCTACTCATCTGTAAGCTTGACTTGCTTACGCGAGAACTATGTTACTGAAGACTCACTCCGTCTGATTTTGAAACAAGAACTCGATACGGTATTACAGGTCTTTGTCAAGGATCTGATTGCGGAACAATTTCTAAACATCAGTAAACAACTCAACGAACTTACAATATCAATGTCGTTTATTAACCAGCAGTACGAAGAAATGAAATCAAACTTGGATACAAACAATGAGATTATTAAGGAACTTCAAACTGACAATAACAAAATGAAAACGACAATCACGGATCTTTCTAACAGACTCAACTCCTTGGAACAAAACATGAGAATTGATAATTTAGAGATACATGGAATCCCAGAAAACAAATCTGAAAATCTTCATAAAACAATAGAACAACTCACAAAAGTTGTAGATGCACCTATAAGCTGTGACGACATTATACACGCAACCCGAGTTGCGAAAATTACCAAAGATTCAGACAAACCCCGCACAGTAATTGTAAAGCTACGTACTCCCAAACACCGAGACATTATTCTTGCTGCTGTGGTCAAGTATAACAAATCGAACCCTGATAATAAACTATGCTCGAAACACCTAGGCTATGGTAGTACGCGTAAACCAGTCTTTGTAATGGAACACTTATCGCCTGCGAATAAAATATTACATTCTTCGGTTCGTCGTAAAGCCAAGGAATTAAACTACAAATTTGTGTGGATACGTAATGGTCGTATATTTGTTCGGAAGGACGAGTATTCTGATTCTATTATTATACGCAACGTTGGCAATCCGAAGTTAATCAATTAATTAATTATATAAACTATAATTTGGTCTATAATGAGAAATATTTAAATTAAAATTCGATATTTATTATCAAAATACTCGTGGTATCCGAACCAAGACTGCGGACGTATTAAAACAAATACTTCTTCATAACTACAAAGTAATCGTATTCACTGAAACTTGGCTGAATTCAGGTATAGCTGATAATGAATTCATAGACTCGCGCTATACCGTATATCGTAGAGATCGACAATCTTCTGGGAGCTCCAAGCTGGACGGTGGTGGTGTGATGATCGCTGTCTCGCGGTCAATAAATTCATTTCGTAGACATGATTGGGAGACGGATTGTGAGGATCTTTGGGTTACTTTGAGTTTGAATATTAATGGGTCTAATACAAGTGTAGCAATTTGTGCTGTTTATCTGCCTCCGCCGGCCAGAATGGATTCCCAACAGAAGTTTCTGGACAATGTTGATGTAGTCATGAACAATAATCAATATGTTGTGTTATTAGGAGATTTTAATTTAGGTTTTATTAACTGGAGTCCGAAAGATAATTGTACATACATGATTCCATCAAATTATAACAGAAGTATCGGTTACTCTCTAATTGACTTTATGACATTAAATGAACTATATCAAGCTAATAACATATATAATTCGGACGGTAATATCTTGGATTTAGCGCTAAGTAACCTTGATAAAGCTTCCGTTAAAAAACCTCTAAATTTATTAAGTAAAATAGATAAGTATCACCCTGGTTTTATATTTAGTATTCCAATTTCTAATTTTGAGTCGCAAAAGTATCTTCTGCAGAACAAAGGACACACATTTAACTTTTATAAAGCAAACTACACAAACATTATATCAGAACTTAAAGTATGTAA